>CM052884.1:84912448-84979655 GCA_028534135.1 Potos flavus | reverse complement strand
CTATAATTAGACATGATTCCCAGCAGACCTATTAAGGTGAGGTACCAAGTGTGACCTATGAGGAACACACTAGTCTCCAAAATAACTACATGAGTTTTCTGAGTTATAAAAACAGAAATGGGATAATCGTAAAAGAAACATAAAGTTCAATGAAGCCAAATTTCCTGATATGGGTTCACTAAGCAGAGATTCTTCATTTAATGTTGTAGCTAGGGAATTGAGGGAAAACTAACAGTTTACCTTCTGATGGTAGCTGAAGTAAGAACCAAAAGGTGGCCCACAGTAAGCAAATTAGAAAAGTCGGACCTACCTTGGTGTAATAGTCAGGAAGAGTTAGAGGCATGGGGAAATTGGAATGTTAGGATGAATTTGTCAGTTAAGTTCTACTTAACTTCCCTGGGAGGGTCCAGAAGACATACCTTTCGTCATGATCCTGAGAAATAAATTTGTCAGTCTAGGCCCAGAATCCATGAAAAACTCTGTGATCACTATTTTCTGTAGACTGGCCCTTTAGTGTCACTAACCTGGAAAATCCCAGTGCAATCAGATGTATTTGAACCCCAATAACAGTGGCCAAGTGGTAGCATTCAACAATCTTAAAGGCATGGTGGGCATGCTTCCCATAAACTACAGAAGAATCAAAACAGCAATCAGAATAATCAATACAAGCAAACTAATAGTGTTGGCTAGTTTATGTGGTGTTCCTAAAAGTGGAAGAGAGAGAAAGCCTATTCAGGTCTTATTTGATCTGTGTCAGCAAAAAAGGTCTAGGTTAAGTAAACAGAAGTCGAACTTAATCATAAAAACAGAGTTCATGGCATTGTAATCAATTCCCACAGTAGCATGTTTATAGACTCAAATTCCTTGAAGAAAGGGGAGACTGGACCCCCTTTAAGAAAGACCCCAGGACATTGCTAAAAATGTATATATTAATCTTTCCCTCAGCCTTCCCCAAAGGAGGCCTATGGCATTCTTTCAGTCAAATTGTGCATTGGAGAAAAGAAAATAAACAGACCTTTCAGGAATTACTGGACACCGGTTTTGTCCTGAAATTGATTCCACAAAACCTGAAACAAAAATGTGATACACTAGTCAGATCAGGAGCTTACAGAGGACAGGTAGTCATTGGAGTTTTAGCTCAGGCCTACCTTGCATTGGGTCCAGTAGTTCAGTGAACTCATTCTATCGTTACTTCCCCAGTTCCAGGATTCATAATTTGAAAAGACATACTTTGCAACTGGCAGAATCTCCACATTGGTTTCCTAACACATGGACTGAGGGCTATTATGGTGAAAATCCAAGTGAAATCCTCTAGAACTGCCTCTACTTAGGAAAAGAGTAGACCAAAAGCAATACCACATCCCTAGAGGAATCATGGAGATTGGTGCCACCATCAAGGACTTGAGAGATGCAGAGATGGTGATTCCCACAACATATACTTTTAACCCACTTAACTGGACTGTGCAGTGAATATGTGGATCTTGGAGAATATCTGTTCGTGTCTTCTGCCCATTTCTTGACTGAATTACTTGGTTTTCACCCTTTATATGGTATGTCATTTGCAAATATCTTCTTCCATTCCATAGGTTGCCTTTTGGTTTTGCTGACTGTATCCTTTGCCATGCAGAAGCTTTTAATCTTGATGAAGCCCCAATAGTTCATTTTTTCTTTTGTTTCCCTTGCCTTTAGAGACATTTTTTGCAATAAATAAATGCCTTTAGAGACATTTTTTGCAGCCAAGGTGGATAAGGTTACTGCCTATATTCTCTTCTAGGATTTTGATGGATTCCTGTCTCACATTGAGGTCTTTTACCAATTTTGAGTTTATCTTTGTGTATGGTGTAAGATAATGGTCCAGTTTCATTCTTCTGCATGTGGCTGTCCAAATTCCCAACACCATTTATTGAAGAGACTGTCTTTTTTCTGTTGGATATTATTTCCTGTTTTGTCAAAGATTAGTTGACCATAGAGTTGAGGGTCCATTTCTGGGCTCTCTATTCTGTTCCATTGATCTGTGTGTCTGTTTTGTTCCAGTACCATGCTGCCTCGATGCTCTCAGCTTCATAATATAGCTTGAAGTCAGTATTGTGATGCCCTAAGCTTTGGTTTTCTTTTTGAACATTCATCCATATCACTTCCCATCAGGGAAATACAAATCAAAACCACAACGAGATACCAACTTACACAAGTTAGAATAGCTAAAATTAACAAGACAGGAAACAAATGTTGGCAAGGGTGTGGAGAAAGGGAACCCTTTTACACTGTTGGTGGGAATGCTAGCTGGTACAGCCGCTCTGGAAAACAATATGGTGGTTCCTCAAAAAGTTAAGAATAGACTTACCCTATGACCCAGCAATTTCACTATTAGGTATTTACCCCCCAAAAAACAGATGTAGTGAAAAGAAGGGGCACATGCACTCCAATGTTCATAGCAGCAATGTCCACAATAACCAAACTTTGGAAGGAGCCGGGATGCCCTTCAACAGATGAATGAATGGAAAAAGATGTGGTTCATGTATGCAGTGGAATATTACTCAGCCATCAATAAGGATGAAAACCTACCTTTTGCATAGACATGGATGGAACTGGAGGTTATTATGCTAAGTGAAATAAGTCAATCAAAGAAAGACAGTTGTCATATGGTTTCATTCATATGTGGAATATAAGGAATAGCACAGAGGACCATAGGGTAAGGGAGGGACAACTGAAAGGGAAGAAATCAGAGAGGGAGACAAACCATGAGAGACCCTTGACTCTGGGAAACAAACTGAGGTTGTGGAGGGAGGGGGACAGGTAGAGGGATGGTGTAACCAGGTGACAGGCATTAAGGAGGGCATATGTTGAGATGAGCAGTGGGTGTTATACTGAACTAATGAATTATGGAAACACTACATAAAAAACTAACGATGTACTATAAGTTAGCTAATTGAATTTAAATAAAAATGCCCACTTGGCAACCTTAGAAAAAGATATTTATTTTGAAAGAGTAAATAATATAGGATAAAAACAGAGAGGGAGACAAACCATAAAAAACTGAGGGTTGGTGGAGGAGAAGTGGGTGGTGAGATGGGGTAATTGGATGATGGGTATTAAGGAGGGCACTTGATAAAATGAGCAGTAGGTGTTATAAGCAACCAATGAATCACTACATTCTACCCCAAAATTAATAATACACCATATGGTAACCAAATGAATTTAAATAAAACCAGAAAGAAAAGATATCCCTTTCAAGGTGAAGGATATCTTGGTCTATCTATCCCCTCCAACATCAAAAGATAGACAATATCCAGTAATACTCTTTGGGCTGAGAAGGCAAGAGGTTTTTCCTCGGGGTGTTTTACTCTGGCCTATTTATCAAGTGACTCAAAAAGAGCTCTTAAAAAGGAAGAGGCCTCGTCACATGTGCAGGCTGTGGTGCAAGCTTTTATTCCACATAGGTGTTATGATTCAGCACATCTAATGGTGCTTAATGTGTCAGTGGAAGAAAGGAATGATGTTGGAGGCTTTGGCAGTCCTCCATATATGAATTGCAGTGCAGGCCCTCAGAATATTGGAGCAAAATCCTGCCATTCTCTACAGATAATTATTCTTTTTTTGAGAAATGGCTCTTGGCCTGCTACTGAGCTTTAGTAGAGACTAAATGCTTAGCCATGGGCCACCAAGTTTCCATGAAACCTGAATTTCTCATCATGAACTTGACGCTTTCAGACCCATGGAGCCATACAGTTGATGTGCAAAACAACACTCCCTTATAGAATAGAATAGTCTCCTGTTATATATGGTTTTGCTTTCCATGGACACAGTGACCTGAAGTTTATAAACAGATGATCCTTCTTCTGACATATCATCAGAAAATAAGTAGTAGACTAATGTTACATCACAATGCCTGTGTCATTCACCTCACTTCCTCTCATCACAATGGTATTTTTTCATCTCACATCATCACAAGAAGAATGGTGACTATAGTGCAAACAGGTATTTTGAGAGAGAGAGAGAGACCATATTCAGATAACTTTTGTTACAGTATATTGATGAAATTTTTCTATTTATTATTATTGTTGTTAATCTCTTACTGTGCCTAATTTATAAATTATACTTTGTCTGAGGTATGCACATATAGAAAAAAATAGTATATGTAATACTATCCATAGTTTCAGGCATCCACTGAGGGTCTTGAAATATATCTCTTCTCCCACATAAGGAGGGACAACTTTATAGGTGATCGGCCCAGGCAAGAACTGAAGAAAAATTACATGAAATGCCCAATAGCCCATGGTCACCACTTTTCCTATGATGCCTTCATTTGCCCAGCATGCACCTAAGGTCTTGTGGGGGTTCATTATGATCAACTGACAGAAGAAGAAAAGATTTGGCCCTGGTATACAGAAAATTCTGCAGTGATATGTGGGTGCAGCTCAAAAATGAACAGATACAGGACTACAGCCCCATTCTGGAAAATCCATGAAGTTCAGTGATGTAGAGAAATTCTTTCAATGGGTAGAACTTTAAGCAATGCACCTGGTGTTCACATTCTTGGAAGGAGAAATGGCCAGATGTACATGATATACTAATCCATGTGTTTTGGCCAAAGGTATGGCTGAATAATCAGGGACTTGGAAAAAAAACAAAAACAAAAAACAAACAAACAAAAAACACATAAGATTGGAAAATTGGTAAGAAGAAAATTTGAGGAAGAGAAATGTTTCCATACCTGAAAAACACACAAAGATATTTATGTCCCTTGTGAATTCTCACCATAGAATGACCAGCAGAGGAAAATTTTAATAATTAAGTGAATAGGATGACTCATTTTGTGAATACAACTCAGCCTTATGCCTACCCACTGCTATCACCACCCAGTGGGCTCATGAACAAAATGGTCATGGTGACAGGGATGTACGAGCTCTACAGCATAGACTTTCATGCACCAAAGCTAACCTGGCCATGTCCACTACTAAGTGCCAAATTTTCCAGTAGCAGAAACAACATGAAGTCCCCAATATGGCAGCATTCTTTGGCATGATCTGCCTGGTTACAGATTGATTACATTGGACCACTTCCATCATGAAAGGACAGTATTTTGTTCTTACTGCCATAGACCTTTCCCTTGGATATGGATTTTCCTTCCCAATAGGCAATGCTTTTGCTAAACAACCAGCCATAGACTTAGAGAATTTTTTATCCACAATCATAGCATTTCACACAGCATTGCTTCTGAACAACAATCTCACTTCACAGCAAATGAACTGCCACAATAGGCCCATACTCATGGAATCACTGATACTACTATATTTCCCACCCTGTTGAAGCAATTGGCCTGATAATGGTGGAAAGACCTTTTGCAGAACTAGTTATAGTACGTGCTAGGTACCAATACCTTCCAGGGTTGGACCAAGAGTCTTCAGTTTCCCAGAAGCCTATTTATGCTCTGAATCAGTATTCATGACATGTTGCTGTTTCTCCCACGGTGAGGACCTGTAACCAAAGTAGGAAATGGGAGAGGCACCATTCATATTGTCCTTGGTGACCCACTAATTTTTGCTTCCTCTTCCCATTTAGTTATGTTTTCTTGCTTCAAAGTCCTCATTCCAAAGGTAAAAATGCTTCCAGTAGGAGACACAAACACAATTCTATTGAACAGAGTGTTAAGACAGTTGCCTGACCATGCTAGGCAGTTCATGAGTTTGAATAAATACGTAAAGAAGTAAGTTACTGCCCTGGTTGAGGTGATTGATCCTGGCAACCAAGGGGAAATTAGACTACTACTCCACAATGGAGATAAGGAAGAGTACATCTAGAATAGAGGAGATCACTTAAGACCAACCTTAGTATCACCATGGTTTGTGATTAAGGTCAATGGAAAACTACAACAACCCAATACAGGCAGAACTACTAATGACCCAGACCCTTCAATAATAAAGGTCTTTGTTCCCTGCCAGCTAAAAAACCACGACCAGGTTTCATGGCTGCTAAAGGCACATTGAATACAGAATGAGTAACAGAAGGGAAAGTAGTAATAAATGCAGTTGCAATCATTTGAGTGTTAAAAAAATGAAAACTGTAATTATTGTATTTACTCCTTATGTTATGGATATGTCTGTATGTGTGAATATATATAAAGCAAATATCATTGTTTTCTTCCCTTTCTTATTATCTTATCATGAAACTGGAGATATATTGACTTTCTATCACAGGAGGGTAGCCTTTTTTATTTTCTGTCATAGTATTTAACTTACTGAGTATCAAGGGAAAAGTAAAAATCACCCAAGGAAATGGCATTCCCTTCTTGTGGAGATTTTAGTGAATTTTCAGTTGTTTGCAGGATAGTTGTATGATATTAGATGGAATTATGACCTTGTATTGTCTTTATTGGAGATTAAGCATGATTTACAGAAATGTGTATAGGTGCTATGTGGATAATCAATTGACTTCTACTGGTTAATTTTATGTGTTAATTTGCCTAGACCACAGGGTGCTCAGATACTGTTTTGACTATTGTTTTGGGTTGTGACTAAGAATTTCTGGATGATATTAACTTTTGAATTCATAGACTGAATAAAATAGATTGTTCCTATTAAAGTATCCTCATCCAACCAGTTGCAGGCCTGAAAATTATAAAAGACCAAGCTCCCCTGAGTAAGAGGGACTTCTCCTGTCTGAGAGCCTTAAAATTGAACCATTAGCTGTTCCTGTGTGATTGCTTGCACACTGACACATTAACTCTCCCTGATTCTACAGCAGGCTCCTGCATATGGACCTGAACTGAGACATCAATTCTTATTGGTTTATAGCAGTTTTTGGTCTTTAGACCCAAAATGGGACAAAGATTGTGCAGATTTTGTGGTATGCATACAACGTATATTTTTCCAGGAAATGCTAAATGAAAATGATGGCTTTACTTTGGATGGAGTAGGTTTCCCTTTTCAGTAGTAACTGTGTGTTGAATAGGACCAAACATTATTGGATTGTATCAATAGGAAATTCTCTTAATTCTTTCATTCACTTTATGAATACTTATTATTAAATACATACATTTTTCTAGATGCTTAAATTCGACAGTGAACAGATAAAAATTACCTTCCTTCTGTTGTTTCATTCGAACATATGGCATTTAAATTTGAATGTATTTTTCTATGGATGAAATTATCTTTCCATATTATTTTTAATAAGAAGAGTTTCTTTTGAAATCAGCTCTTTTACCTATTTTCATTTGCACTGTTTTGTTTTTTTTTAAGATTGTGTTTATTTATTTACTTATTTAGAGAGTGTGAGCAGGGGTATAGGCAGAAGGAGAGAGAGACAGACAGAATCCCAAGCAGGATCCATGACCAGCACAGAGCCTGGCCTGTGGTGTGTGGATGAAACATATTCTAAAAACATTATGCAAAGTGAAAAAAAAATTCTAGTTACAAAAGAAAACATACTGTATTATTCCTTTTATATGAACTGTGTAGAAAAGCTAATCTATAGTGAAAGAAAGGACTTGAGGTGCCTGGGTGACTCATTAGGTTCAGCACCTGCCATTGGCTCAGGTTGTAATCCCAGGGTCCTGGGAATAAGCCCCACATTGGACTCCCTGCTCAGCAGAGAGCCTACTTCTCCATCTCCCTCTTCTGCTCCCCCTGCTTGTGCTTCCTATCTCTCTCTCTGTCAAATAAATAAATAAAATTTTAACTTTTTTAAAAGAAAGAAACTAGTTTCTGTGTGGCTTGGATCGCTTGGTTGGTTAAGGTTCTGACTCTAGACTGCAGCTCAGGTCATGATCTCAGGATCATGAGATCCAGCCCCACGTCTGGCTCTGTGCTCAGCAAGGAGCTGCTTAAGATTCTCTCTCTCCCTCTTTCCCTCCCCAACCTCCACCTCTTCCTCCCCCAGCTCACACATGTGTATGCCCTCTCTCTCTCAAAAAAAGAAAAGAAAAAAGGAAGTAGATTAATATTTGCCTAGGACTGCTGTGATGGTGATGGAGAGGGATAAGTGTCTATGAATGGTTATACAATTTCTTTTTGTGTTGCAAAGATCTTGTAAAATTATATAGCACTGATTGTTTCATAGACTTCTGTACTAAAATTCATTAAATTATTTACTTTGAATAAGTGAATTGTATATTATGTGGAGAATATCTCAGTAAAGCTGTTAAAAACAGATAAATATTAAATCTAGTGATCACTTGCACAGAGTAGAAAACAATATGCAACGATTATTAAAAATTTATTTCCCATGAAGAGAAAATATATAAATATTGTATTAATATTAATATATTAATATATATTAGTCCCTCTACAACAATGACTTTGGATCTCTATTACAATTAAAATTTTAAATGATCGACATTGTATTTGATAATTTAATTTGTATCATTTATACAGAATGGCTATCAGAAAGTATGCTGCTCACTAAAAGCAAAGTTTCTATGTGTTGCTGAAGAAGTCTGTGCTCCATGTGCTTGAGGAGCACAGCACATAGCCCCAGCTGGATCTGAGGAGTATAGGGGAGGACAAAACATTAGATTCAGGAGATCTGACTGGTCCAGCTCCAGTTAAACAGCCCCAAAGGTCTGTCCTCATAAAAATTAGATATTGTTCTCCTTTTGAGTATTATTTGTGACAAGGATGGCTCATTATCGGCATTATGCTAAATAAAAGCAAACAGAAAGACAAATACCATATGCTCTCATTTACATAGGGAATCAAGGATAAGATCTTACCATTTACATTGATGTGAATGGAACTCAAGGTATAATGCTGGGGGAAGTAAGTCAACCAGAGAAAGACAATTATCATATACTTTTACTCATATAAGAAATATAAGAACAGCCCAGAGGATCATAGGGGAAGGAAGGGAAAACAGAATGGGAAGAAATCAGAGAGGGAGACAAACCATGAGAGGTACTTAACTATAGGAAACAAACTGGGGGTTGCTGGAGGAGAGGGAGATGGGAGATGGGGCAACTGGGTGATGGAGGGCATGTGATGTGATGAGCACTGGGTGTTACATGCAATTGATGAATTACTGAACTCTACATCTAAAACTAATGATGTGCTATATGTTGGCTAAATGACTTTTTTTAAAAAAGGGAAAGATGCTTTCAATAAATAAATAGTCACAGATACAGAGAACATATTGATGGCTTCCAGAGTGGGGGATAGGAAGAGTGGATGAAATGGGTGAAGGTGGTCAAAGGAAGAAACTTCCAGATATAAAATGAACAAATATTACACCATGAGAAGGTAATTATGTACAACATAGTGACTATAGTTAATAACACTATTTTTTATTGGAAAATTGCAAAGAGTAGCTCTTAAAAGTTTTACCACAAGAAAAACTTATAACTATGTGTGGTGGTGGATGCTAACTAGACTTATTGTGGTGAGCAATTGAAATACATACAAATTCAAATCATAAGTTTTTTACACCTGAAACCACTAATAATATTACATACTAATTATATTTCAATTTAAAAAACAAGCAATTTTAAACAACTAATTTGGGGAGGGAAGGCCTGGGTGGCACAGTTGGTTAAGCATCAGTCTTCGGCTCAGGTCATGATTTTAGGGACCTGGGATCTAGTTTTGCATGGGGCTGTCCACTCGGCAGGGAGTCTGCTTCTCCCTCTCACTTGTCATCTGTGCTCCCTTCCTCTCTCTCTCTCAAATAAATAAATAAATAAATAATATTTAAAACAAATGAAAAGTAAAACAATAAAATTCTTCATTTGGGGATTAAATTTTGTGGTTGTAAGAGACTAATTTTCGGCTTAGTGTTATTTCCTGGTATATAGCAATAGGTAACTTAACACCTACTAAGTTCACACAAGGCAGAAAGTAGAAGATAAACACTGAATTTTCAGGGGATTGTCACATTGGTGTAGTTCTTAAAGGTCCTGTGTCCTGGAGGATGCAGAAATTCCCTCAATCAAAAAAAGAAGTGTTTTCTATTCACATCTAACAAAAGGGGAAAGAGACACAGTATTTTATGGGCCTTTAAATTTGGGAAGTAACATATATCATATGTGAGGGTGATGTTCCAAATCTTTTATTATATGACTATAAAGATGACTAGTTTTCAGGAGTATCCAATGACAAGGGCAAAGCAGGAAAGAGTCAAATACCCCCAGAGTGAGGATGAATGTCACCTGAGCAGTCAAGCAACTAGAGCTAATAGCTGAGTGTAAGGCAGATAGAGCATGACACCCAGATTCCTCCTCTTTTCTTGCTTGTAGCCAGACATGCCTTATCAACATCCTGCATTTCATAATGATACTAAGAGACCATAGATGAAGAGAGTTATGGGAACTATTCTCCACCTTAAGTCACTTGTGGGCCTGACTTGGCAAGACTTTGGCTCACATTTGTGGGGGCACTTCTGAAATCCTACCCACAGATACTCCATGTTGCTGCTGAGGTAGGAGATACTGTGTGACATGTCGGAACCTAATATGACCAGCAGCTTTCCCTTCAAGCTTGCTTTCTGCTTTGAATGCCCCTGCTGCTAATTGGACTCTATCTTTTCCTACAGCTGCAGGAAGGGTCCAGTGTCATGGCCAGATGGCAGTGCAAATAGCCCACTGTGGGCCGATCTTTGGCCAGTGGGAAAGGAAAGTCAATGGCTAATTTTCCCTTTTCATGGCTATTTACAGATTGGAAAAGGACCATATAGTGTCTCTTAAAAGGTCCCATGAGATCAAGAAATCAGTTGTATAGTGAAACTAGTCAGGGGTAGGCAGCTTGTAAGTTCCCCCTAAGAGTAGAAACAGGTAAGAGTCTGGCATTTTGGACATTGTATGGTAAAGGAAGAAGGAGGTTTGATGACAGTAGGAAGGAAAAAGAAAGGAAAGTAAGAAGGAGAAGAAAGGGCCGAGTAGGAATAGGAGAATGAGAAAGTACATTAGTGGTCAACAGTCAAGTTCAATGGCTTACACTTAAAACGTAGAAGAATGTAGAGAAATGCAACTGATTTCTGTGCATTGATTTTATATCCTGCCACATTGCTGAACTCCTGTATGAGTAATGAGACAGAAGTAAGAGAAATAAAGGAATCAATCCCATTTACAATTGCACCAAAACCCATAAAATATTTATGAATAAACCTAACCTAAGAGGTAAAAGATCTCTACTCTAGAAACTATAGAACACTTATGAAAGAAATTGAGGCAGACACAAAGAAATGGAAAAACATTCCATGCTCGTATTGATTGGAAGGATAAATATTGTTAAAATGTCTATGCTACCCAGAGCAATCTATACATTCAATACAATCCCTGTTGAAATAGCACTGACATTTTTCACAGAGTTGGAACAAGGAATTCCAAAATTTGTATAGAACCAGAAAAGACCCCGAATAGTCAGAAGAATGTTGAAAAGGAAAAACAAAGCTGGTGGTATCAGAATGCTGGACTTCAAGCTATATTACAAAGCTATAATCATTGAGACAGTAAAGTACTGGCACGAACATAGACACATAGATCAATGGAATAGAACAGAGAGCCCAGAAATTGACCTTCAACTCTATGGTCAACTAATATTTGATAAAGCAGGAAAGGTTATCCAATGGAAAAAGGACAGGCTCTTGGACAAATGGTGTTGGAAAAATTGGACAGCCACTGTACAAAAATGAACCTGGACCATTTTTTAGCACCATACACAAAGATAATCTCAAAATAGATGAATGACCTAAATGTGAGACAGGAATCCATCAAAATCTTAGAGGAGAACACAAGCAGCAACCTCTTCAACCTCAGCCACAAGAACTTCTTGCTAGACATGTCTCCAAAGGCAAGGAAAAAAAAAAAAAGAACTATTGGGACTTCATCAAGATAAAAAACTTCTGCACAGCAAAAGAAACAGTCAACAAAACAAAAAGGCAACCTACAGAATGGGAAAACATATTTGCAAATGACATATCAGATGAAGGGCTAGTATCCAAGATTTATAAAGAAATTCTCAAATTCAACACCCAGTTGACAAATAATCCAGTCAAGAAATGGGCAGAAGACATGGACATTTCCCCAAAGACTATATACAAATGACCAACAGACACATGAAAAATGCTCCACATCACTTGGCATCAGGGAAATGCAAATCAAAACCACAAAGAGATACCACCTCACACCAGTCACAATAGCTACTATTAACAAGTCAGGGAGCAATAAATGTTGCCAGGGATGTGGAGAAAGGGAAACTTCTTACACTGTTGATGGGAATGCAAGCTAGTACAGTCACTCTGGAAAATAGTTTGGAACTTCCACAAGAAGTTAAATAGAGTTATTCTATGACCCTGCAATTGCACTACTAGGGATTTACCTCAGGAATACAAATATAGTGATGTCGAGGGGCACCTGCATCCCAATGTTCATAGCAGCAATATTCTCAATATCCAAACTGTGGAAAGAACAAAATGTCCATTGGCAAATGAATGGATAAAGAAGATGCGGTGTATATATATGCAATGGACTATTACTCAGCCATCAGAAAGGATGAATAGAGGGGCACCTGGGGTGCTCAGTTGGTTAAGCTTCTGTCTTTGGCACAGTTCATGATCCTGGAGTCCCAGGATCAAGCCCCACATTGGGATCCCTGCAGGGATTTCCTTCTCCCACTAACTCTTACACTGCTTGTACTCTCTCTCTCAGATAACGAAATAAATAAAATCTTTATAAAAATAAGAAAGAATGGATACTTACCATTTACATCAGTGTGGATGGAACTGTAAGGTATTTTGGTGAGTAAAATAAGTCAATCAGAGACAGAAAATTATCATAGGACTTCTCTCAAATGTGAAATATAAGAAACTGTGCAGAGGATCTTAGGGGAAGGGAGGGAAAAAAATCATGACTACCAAGGAAATAGAGACAATTATTAGAACTTATTATCAGCAGCTATATGCCAACGGATTAGGCAATCTGGAAGAAATGGATTAATTCCTGGAAACTTATAAACTACCAAGACTAAAACAGGAAGAAATGAACAATATGAACAGACCAATAACCAGCAAGGAAATTGAAGAAGTAACCTCCCAAAAAACAAGAGTCCAGGGCTGGGTGGCTTCCCAGCAGAATTCTACCAATCATTTAAAGAAGAAATCATACCTATTTATTGAAGCTGTTCCAAAAAATAGAAATGGAAGGAAAAATTCCAAATTTGTTCTATGAGGTCAGCATCACCCTGACCCCAAAACCAGACAAGGATGCCACCAAAAAGGAGAATTATAAACCAGTATCCCAGATGAACATGGATACCAAAATACTCAACAAAATCCTAGTCAATAGGATCCAATAGTACATTAAAAGGATTATTCATCACGAACAATTGGGATTTATTCCTGGGATACAAGGGTGGTTCAACATTTGCAAATCAATCAATGTGATAAAACAAATTAATAAGAGAAGAGAGAAGAACCACATGGTCCTCTCAACTGATGCAGAAAAAGCATTTGACTAAATACAGCATCCTTTCCTGATTAAAACTCTTCAAAGTGTAAGGATAGAGGGACCACTCTTCAACTTCATAAAATCCACCTATGAAAAGCCCACAGAGAATATCATTCTCAATGGGGAAAAGCCGAGAACCTTTCCCTTAAGATCAGGAACATGACAAGGATGCCCCACTCTCACCACTATTGTTCAACATAGTACTTGAAGTCCTAGCAACAGCAATCAGATAACAAAAAGAAATAAAAGGCATCCAAATTGTCAAAGAAGTCAAACTCTCTCTCTTTGCATATGACATGATACTTTATGTCAAAAACCCAAAAGTCTCCACCCTTAAATTATTTGAACTCATATAGCAATTCAGCAATGTGGCAGGTTACAGAATCAATGCACAGAATTTAATTGTATTTCTATGCACTAACAATGTGACTGAAGAAAGAGAAATTCAGGAATAGATTCCATTTACAATTGCACCAAAAACCATAAGATAACTAGGAATAAACCTAAACAAAGAGGTAAAGGAGCTGTTCTCTAGAAACTACAGAACACTTATGAAAGAAACTGAAGAGGATACAAAGAGATGGAAAAACATCCCATGCTCATCTATTGGAAGAATAAACATTGTTAAAAGGATAATGCTGCCCAGAGCTATCTACACTTCCAATGCAATCCCTTTCAAAATACCATTGACATTTTTCACAAGAGCTGGAACAAACAATCCTAAAATTTGTGTGGAACCAGAAAAGACCCTGAATAACCAGGGGAATGTTGAAAAAGAAAACCAAAGCTGGGGCATCACAAGTTTTATTACAAAAGTGTGATTATCAAGACAGCATGGTATTGGCACAAAAATAGACACATAGATCAATGGAACAGGATAGAGATCCCAGAAATGGACCCTCAACTCTATGGTCAACTAATCTTTGACAAAGCAGGAAAAAAGATCCAATGGGAAAAAGACAGTCTTTTCAATAAATGGTGCTGGGAAAATTGTACAACCACATGCAAAAGAATGAAACTGGACCATTCCATTACACCATACACAATGATAAAATCAAAATGGATGAAAGACCTACATATGAGACAAGAATTCATCAAAATCCTTGAGGAGAACATAGGCAGTAACGTCTTCAACATCAGCCCTGGCAACTTCTTTCAAGACATGTCTCCAAAGGCAAGGGAAATAAAAGCAATGGGAAATAAAAAAATATCTTGGGACTTTATCAAGGTAAAAACCTTCTGCACATCAAAGGAAACAACCAACAAAACAAAAAGGCAACCTACAGAATGGGAAAATATATTTGCAAATGACATTACAGATAAAGGGCTGGTATCTAAGATCTACAAAGAGCTTATCAAAGTCAACACCCAAAACCAAATAATCCAGTCGAGAAATGGGCAAAAGACATGAACGGATATTTCTCAAAGACTTACAAATGGCTAACAGACACATGAAAAAATGTTCACATCATTAGCCATCATGAAAATACAGATCAAAACCACAGTGAGATACCACCTTACACCAGTTAAAATGGCAAAAGTTAACAAGACAGGAAACAAATGTTAGTGAGGATGTGGAGAAAGGGGAAACCTCTTACACTGTTGGTGGGAATGAAAGCCAGTATAGCCACTTTGGGAAACAGTATGGAGGTTCCTTGACATCTTAAAAATAGAGCTACCCTATGACCCAGCAATTGCACTATAAGGTATTCACACTAAAAATATAGATGTAATGAAAAGAAGGGGCACATGCACCCCAATGTTCATAGCAGCAATATTCACAATAGCCAAACAGTGGAGGGAGCCAAGATGTCCTTCAACAAATGAATAGATAAGGAAGATGTGATTCATATATACAATGGAATATTACTCAACCATCAGAAATTATGAATACCCACCATTTGCATCGACATGGATGGAACTGGAGGGGATTATGCTAAGTGAAATAAGTCAAACAGAGGAAGACAATTATCATACGGTATCACTTGTATGTGGAATATAAGGAATAACACAGTTCTCTGGGAGGGAAACCTGAATGGAAAGAAATCACAGAGGGAGCCAAACCATGAGAGACTCTGGACTCTGGGAAAAAAACTCAAGGTTACAGAAGAGAGGGAGTTGAGGTGATGGGATAACCAGGGGATGGGGATTAAGGAGGGTACGCGTTGTGATGAGTAGTGGGTATTATATGCAACAAATGAATCCTTAAACACTACATCAAAAACTAATAATGTAATATGTGTTGGCCAATTGAACACAAAAAATAAATCAGTCTGAAAAAAAAAAAAATAACCCTAAAGAAAATCTTTAAAAATCTAACGATATGTCATATGTTTAAAATTTCTTCAATAAATGTAATAGGAATAAAAACTAAATGAATTAAATAAATAAGATGAGATAAAATAAATTAGGAAATAAGGGAAAAAATCTAAAAATTTAACAAGTTGAAACGACATCTTGAAATTAAAGCTCATTGTTAGTTGTCTATTGTGTTTCTGAATATGGAGAGAGACTTTGGGAGAAAGCCTTTCCCCAAGGTCATTAACGTTTTGCATCATTCTCTTTAAACAGATCTTATAAAAAGTAGATAAAACAGCATTTATTGCTAAATATGCTGTGAAAGTTCAGATTTCAGTAGGTAAGAGACAAAATCAGGAATGACAAAGACCCGACTTCTGTCAGCCTTTGAGTTTTGGAAGTCAGAGATTTTCTGATAATAATTATTCACAAAGCAATCCCTATAGTATCAATCTGTTGTGGATAGCTACAATCAAATTATCTCAGAAGAGATTAAGGAGTAAATCAAAACTGAAGCTGTGGACAATACTGGTGAGCTTTTTTTCTTCTAAAATTAAAAGGGTTATGAAAAAAAGGAATTAAATAAAATTTCTGTGTTTTGAATACCCAAAACATAATTGAAAGACACTAGTCTCAGAAATAAGTGGAGAATAAAATTATTAATGATGGTCAGATAATAAAGTACCTCTGTACATGATTATAAAATGGGTAGCATGATTGCGAGTAAGAAAATACCAATAATTTCAAAAGAAATTGACATTGTCATGTTCGAAATGCTCAAGAAGTGGAGGAAGAAATTCTTTGAGATAGGTCTTAATTCAAGGACTAGTAAGAGTTCCCCTAGGACCCTATAGATTGAATAATGGAAGCACAATACCCAGGCTTGTGTTTAAATGCTCAGTTTCTTCTAGATGAAAGCCAAACAACATAGTTAACAGTTATCAAAAACTACTAGTTTTCAGACTTTTAAAAATGAAGGGTCCTCTCAGTGAAAGTAGTTGGGTATTTATTTATTTGTTTATTTGTTTGTTTTTGTTCTTTTTTAATTCAGAGGGATAAAAGAGGAGAAAGAACATGTAAAAGCAGGAGGGTATTCTCAAGTCTAAACCTGAATTATTATTATGATTATGATTTTTACCATTGATATTATCATTATTTCATGCCATATAAGAGAAAGCACACTTGTAATTACTGCTCTATCAGCCATAATACACAGATCTGAGAAAACACAGCCCTGCAGTTTCCCAAAAGTGGGAAGAGCCAGGCACAATGTTGCTGCAAAGGGACAGCTGAGACCACAGAGTATAGTAGAAGCTGTATGTGTTACATGTGACAGACCCGGAGAGGATGTGTCCTCAGACAGACAAAATTCCTAATCATGGCCTAAGACGCTGTGCAATGCCATCCTAACCTGCCACTAAAGGAATCATTTATATCTGTGGCTCGGTTTGAGGAAGAACTTGTACGTTTAAATCAAAACTATTGCACAAACTCCTTTCCACAGGTACATTCCAGTGAACTCACTAGAGCACCTGAAATCCCAGCCCTGAGGATGCATCCAGTATTGTTCTCTTCCTAAATCCTCTTAAAATGTTTCCAGTGATGATCTCCTCAAATGTCTAATGCATCTTGACTGGGGAACCAATATAAGTTAGTATGAAACCCAAAGACTAAAAGGACGATGAAAGAATTAGTGAAATTAAGGACAGAGTCCTTCATTTTTTTCCCCCCTTTAAATTTTTCATTTTTTACTTACAGGCAGATGTTTAAAAGTAATTCCTGAGGAATTTTCAAAAACTGAGTCTGAAGATGAGAAATCACCCAAGATTTCACTTCCCTTCCTTTCAAATCCAACAGGTCTTGATGTGTCTCCAGCAGTCCCTTTCATTGCTTTGTCTTAATTTTGTCTTCTGCCTCTTCATAAGGGTTTCATGGCTATTCCAGGCTAACAGAATGGATTTAATTTCATAGTAGAAATAGCTGCTCATATGATAGATGGTAATGAAACTGAAATTTTTCATTTCACAAATGGGATAAGAGAAGCCTCATGAAGCTAAACGATTTGTCTAAAATTTGAGCACCATTGTCTCAGGAGACACATATAATTTTTGTCCTCTTTCTAACTATACTCACCACCTCTTGAGTATAAGACCTTGATATCAAATAGGGAAATACAAATTCATTTACTCAAAGATCAGAGTATTCTAAGAGAACCTGCAGAGATCACCCACGCTCAACTACTTGAACACTCATGGCATTATTCAGAAGGGAGAATATGGGGACATGCTTTCACTTCTGTGACAAAAATAAGATACGTTTTTCGAGAAATATAAAAAATACCATATCCCCCAACACTGAATTGTTTCAAAATTAAGTTGAGTGCCTTATACAAAATTAGAAACACTAAATTTGCATCAACATGGATGGAACTGAAGGGTATTATGTTAAGTGAAATAAGTTAAGTAGAGAAAGGCAATTATTATACGGTAACACTCACATGTGCAATATAAGGAATAGCACAGAGAATCATAGGGGAAAGGGGGGAAAACTGAATGAAAGAAATCAGAGAAGGAGACAAACTATGAGAGATCTGAACTCCAGGAAACAAACTGAGGGTTACAGAAGGGGAAGGGGTTGGGGGAATAGGGTAACTGAGTGATGAGTATTAAGGAGGGCATGTGTTGTGATGAGCACTGGGTGTTATATGCAACTAATGAATCCTTGAATGATACATCTAACATTAATGATGTAATATATATTGGCTAATTGAGCATAACAAAAAATAGATTAACCAATTAATTTAAAAAAGAACTACTAAATTTTGAGAAACAAATGAAAAAAATTTTTATTTTTTTTTTTAAAGATTATATTTATTTTTTTGACAGAGAGAGAGATCACAAGTAGGAAGAGAGGCAGGCAGAGAGAGAGGGGGAAGCAGGCTCCCTCGATGCGGGTCTCGATCCCAGGACCCTGAGATCATGACCTGAGCCGAAGGCAGAGGCTTTAACCCACTGAGCCATCCAGGTGCCCCTGAAAAAAATTTTTAAAAGGTGAAATTCTTCATTAGATGTACTACTTAGAGAATTTGCTCTAATTTTAATTTGCTTCCTCATCTAACATGAATGAATGGACTAAACGTGGAGGTAAGATGATCAAAATATATACCCCTTAATTTCTCTAAGTATGCATGCCAAGGAGCAGTAAATATCCATTTTCCCATTTCCAACTACCATGATTCTTTGTTTATTTTGAGTCATAAATACATGTTCCCTGTTATATTTTTCTTTCAGAAATTTCACTGTCTCTTGGGAACTTGCTGTGCTACACTAATTCCATGGAAAAAATAAACAATGTAACTGAATTCATATTCTAGGGTCTTTCTCAGAACCTAGAGGTTGAAGAAGTTTGTTTTGTGGTGTTTTCTTTCTTCTACATGATCATTCTTCTGGGAAATATCCTCATCATGCTGACTGTTTACATGGGAAACCTTTTTAAAGTTCCCATGTATTTCTTCCTCAACTACTTGTCTTTTGTGGATATTTGTTACTCTTCAGTCACAGCTCCCAAGATGATTGTTGACCTATTAGCCAAGAGCAAAATGATCTCCTATGTGGGGTGCATGCTGCAACTGTTTGGGGTACATTTCTTTGGTTGCACGGAGATCTTCATCCTTACTGTTATGGCCTATGATCGCTACGTGGCTATATGTAAACCCCTACACTATACGACCATCATGGACAGGGGCAGATGTAATAAAATGTTACTAGGGACCTGGATAGGTGGATTCTTACACTCCATTATTCAAGTGGCCCTGGTAGTCCAGTTACCCTTTTGTGGCCCCAATGAGATTGATCACTACTTTTGTGATGTCCACCCTGTGCTGAAACTTGCCTGCACAGACACATATGTTGTTGGTGTTGTGGTGACAGCCAACAGTGGTACCATTGCCCTGGGGAGCTTTGTAATCTTGATAATTTCCTATACCATCATCCTGATATCCCTGAGAAAGCATTCAGCGGAAGGCAGGCGCAAGGCACTCTCCACCTGTGGCTCTCACATTGCTGTGGTCATCATCTTTTTTGGCCCCTGTACATTCATGTATATGCGTCCTGATACTACCTTTTCAGAGGATAAGATGGTGGCTGTATTTTACACCATTATCACCCCCATGTTAAATCCCCTGATCTATACACTGAGAAATGCAGAAGTAAAGAATGCGATGAAAAGACTGTGGGGCAGGAGGGTTTTCTCAAAAGCTAATGGTAAATAGTTGAAGGTAACAATTTAACCTGGATGATCTTAAATTTTCTCATCTGTTCAACAAAGAGAGTAGTGACAACCTCATAGGGTTTTTGAAGGAACAAAAGAGAGAATAACACTTTCTACACACCTAAGATATTTTTTACCATGATATTATTATATTTGTTCTAATATTTCATAGGTAGATAAATTTTCTGAATGATCTAGGCCAGAAGAATCTTATTAAACACAGAAGCTCAGGACAGTGATACTGAGTACTCTTGTTTTCTCCTCCCCATTTTCAACTTTTTGTTATTTTCCTTAAATTGAGAGTGTACTATGAGTATTTAAGGCCATTTTCTAGATTTAGAACTCTGATAGAAACATACTGAGCACTCAAATGTATATGTTGTGTGCACAGAAGGATACAGGAAAAATAACAGAGACCTGAAGTACAGTGCTGTGATATAAGTCCTCTAAAACACAGTGGAAACTAAACCTAGCAAGGCTGCAAAGAAAGGGCAGGTATGTGCAGTATGTGAAAGAGATAAAATAGGTTTAAAAAACAAAAGATCTGTCCTCTTCCTCTACTCCTGGGAGAAAGCTTTCCACTCTCTAGGACTCATTTTCTTTACCCAAACAGTAAGGAAATTGGGGAAATAAATTACCTCTAAGATCCCCATTGTGATGCTAATATCTCATTCATATGCTTCTGCTAACTGACTAATCTTGCCTTCTCTATAGTTAGTGGTCCCCAATTAACATAAAGTGACTAAAAGGAAAAACTAAAGAAACTGAATGAAAACAAAGACAACTGTGATGAGTAGACCACTTGATTCAATCAACAGGGCAAATAAAATGCTGAAATGCACAGCTGGGAAACCATATTTCTTCTAATGTTTGAACCAAGCAGCTTAACTGAATACATTGAGCCATTCATCACACATCTCTCTTTCACTTCATGCACTCTGAGCTTTATTTTTCTATGTAACAAATGAACATGTCACTGATTATCATTTTCATTGTTTCATTTTCTTTTGCACAAATCTGATTATTTAAGTGACTGCCTATACCTGGGTAAATATTTATGGTGGAGTGTGTGTGTGTGTGTGTGTGTGTGTGTGTGTGTGTAGATTACATTAAGAACTGTACATAGTGCTTTAAAAAAATATTCCTGATATTGATGCATTCACAGAGGTAAAAATAAGAAAGACCAAAGGCAGCACCATATCTGGATTAGAAGTTATAATTAAGAAACTCTGGCCCTGGAACCACGCTATGGAACATGTTTATTGTCCCAGCTTGGAATCTCAATGGATTTCCCTTTGCTCAGTTTTTAATCATGACTAGATTAGTGCTTCTCCAACTAGTTTCATCATGGGAGTCATTGGGAGAGACTTTTGAACAGATAACAGTATCTGTATTGAGAGTTTCTGATCTCTTTGGCCATGGCTAAGGGGTATTCAAAAATCTGTATTTTTAACAAACTCATCTCATAATTGTTATACAGTTAGTGGCACATCTGAGCACTTAGATTTGGAAACAGAAGGACTAGATGATACTTGATGTTCTTAGAGCACAAGAGGCCTATGAGTCAATGAAATCCCAGGAGTCCTACATTTGAATATATGCCCCTCTGTTCTACTAACTCATGCAAAGGAAGCTAAATTTGAACTAAATTTAAAAAACAATGGTGCTCTCTTCAGCAGCACATATACTAAAAAACAATGGAATAAATGACTATTATCCATTTGTAACTTTCCTCCACAACACTCTTTCATTCATGTCTTTGCACTAATGTCTTGACTACCAAGGAACATTAGTTCCATTGAAGGTCTGACATCCTTAAGAAGGTAAAAGATATATACATATATATATACATATATATATATATATATACACACACATACATAGATATGTATATATATATGTACATATATATATATATATACATACATAGAGAGAGAGAGAGAGAATATATAAATATATATAGAGAGAGAATATATATATATATACACTAGCAATTCTACTTCTGGGTATATTTGAAAGACTAAAATGAGTATCTTGGGGCCCTCTGGCTAGCTTAGTCAGTAGAACATGTAGCCAAGAGATGGGGAAAAATAAATGACTAACACCATTTTTCTTCTCCAGAATCTGATCCAGCATACCACATTACATTCAGTTGTCATGTCTTCTTCAATATCTCTAGACACTGACAGTTTCTCTGAATATCCTTGTATTTATTTATTTCAGTAATGTTGACCATACAGCATTATATTTGTTTCACTTGTGTAATATAATGATTCCACAATTATATAGCTTATTCAGTGCCCATCATAATAATTCTGCTCAACTTTCCTTGTTTCCTTGTTTTTGATAACTCTGAAAGTTTTGAGGAGAACTAGTCAGACATTTTATATGAAAACCATCATTTGGGGTTTGTCTGATATTTCATTCAAGATTGGACTAGGGTTCTGGTTTATTGGGGGAAGGTCACAGAGGCAAAGTGCCATTTGCATCACATCATGCCAGTGGGCACTTTCATTGTGACTCATCACCATTGACGTTAACGTTGATCATCTGGTTGAGGTAGTGTTTGCCACATTTCTCCTCTGTAATTACTCTCCTTGCCACATTACACAATGTGGAATTTTGGAAGGAATTCATTTGTGTGCAGCCCACAAATAAGAGATTGAGTGTTATCCTACAACCCTTTGAGAGCAGAAAACCTACAAAATAATTAGGAATTCCTTTTTATGGAAGATTTGTCTATTATCCTCTATTTATTAGTTTTCTATTTAAATGTTCAAATCACTATGAACTTACAGATTTCTCAAGCTATGAATTATATATCAATTTGTGTCATTTATTTTGTTGCTCAATTCTTTTTCTAGATTTTGGCACTGTGGGCTCTTCCCATTGGCTCTTGTGTCCATTTGGCATATTCTCACCACAGTGTGAGGTACCTGTGTATATGTGTGTGTGTGTGTGTGTGTGTGTGTGTGTGTTACCACTTTCTTACCAGTTCATCTTGTACATTCCCCACCTGACGCCTAGAATCAGCCATTTGATTAAGAAATCCTAGTTAATTTTCTTGGATAAAAGTATCAAGAACCAAGTCCTACCACTAGATCACTAGATAATCAGTTTTATTATTCTAGTCAAAACACGACATTTATGGCCCATATAAACACATTAATTGCAAGAAGAGATCAACTTTTCCCCAAAATCCATTAATACATAGTGAAGATTAAGTTCTTATCACATCTGGCTCATGCATCTTAATTAAAAGGGAAGGAACACTTTAGGGAATGACCTTCCCCAGACTCCTATATTTTGCATCAGTCATGTTTAAATACTGCTATAGGAAAGGCAAAAGAGAAGCATTTCCCTGTCAAAATTACAAGTGAGAGTGGATATCAGAAAGTATAGAATGAATCCAGGACCAACTTCGTCTTCTGGCATGCAGGTGAGAACCTGAGCCTCAGTGATATCAAAAGAGATCAGACAGAATTTTAGAAGCACTTTTTAAAATTCTCATTGGAGTAGAGTGGCCGAATTACATTGAGAAGAAAAGAGAATGACTGAACATCCTACCCTTTGCATAAGGTCTTACCAAAACTGGTGAGATTTGTGTTGGGGATTAACTTAGCTGTATTTAATACTCAGGGAAAATTCATCTGATCAATACCAAATGCATACCTAACACATAAATGGCATTTGTGGAAGGACAGAAAATTTAGGGAATTTTCTACAAGTGCTTGACAATCTAAATTGAGAAGACAGAATAAAAGAAATACATAGTAGCTCCTGGTGGGGAGAGAAGCAAATAAAAATTATATCTGTTCCAGTGTTCCAGGATGCTCCGTGGAGATGATGATTTTACTTGGGATGTAGTAGGTTTCCCTTTTCAGTGGTAACAGAGTATTGAAGGACTGAACACTATTGGATTGTATCAATAGGAAATTCTCTTAATTCTTTCATTTACTTTATGAATACTTATTAAATATGTACATTTTTTCTAAATGCTTGAATTCAGCAGTGAACAGTGAATATTACCTTCCTCATGTTGCTTCTTTAGAATGTATGCCACTCATATCTATTCTTATGTGAACTATACAAATCTTTCAGTCTATATCTTTGTAAGATAGATGGATGATAGCTAATAAATGATAGATCGATCAATCAATAGTAGATTGATAGGTAGATGTGTGGATGAATGGATAGATAGATAGACATCTCTTTATAATACTTGTTAAAAAAAACACACACACAAACAAGTTTCACTCCTTTTTGCTGAAGAGTTGGACAAAGAGCATATCTGGCAAACTCCTAAGAGTTCAGGGGAACCTGTAGTGAATGGCAGTGTGTTTCGGGCATGATGTGGTAAAGAGCCTTGAGTCCAGAACTGTCTCTACAGTGACTCACCCTCTCACACAGACATTTAAATCTTACTCTGGCCCTAGAAATCTTGCTGTTCTTGCAGCCTGTGTCAGAAGGCAGTTGTTATGAACCAGTAATATGCCAAAGTCAGTAACAAACCATCTATTAAGAGAAGGTTTTAAAAAGCTTAATTTTGTTGCAGCATCATTATGACAGATTTTCAACTACCAATGGGAATATTTTAAAAGGTAAGTCATCCTCCTAACTTGGATTCCAAGAATACAATTTCCCCACCCTGAGGCCACAAATATGCTATCTCAGTACTCTTATAAATACAACCAATTGATATGAGTCTGTGTGTGTGTGACATATATTATTCTGTTGTTAATGAAAATATTACCATCTTCAGCAGACAGCCCAGAACTCTGCCACTTTACAACATATTTTAGAAACCATTGTGTATATATCCACTTCCCTTTGTTTGATGATTGCATAAAATACCATCCCTGAATCATTTAGCTTCCTTCTGGTGGGAATTGAAGTTGTTTCTTACCTTTGGCCGGCATGGAAAGAATTGCTGTCATGGTCTTTGTGCCTATGAGTAAGATTATTTGCAGCAAATGGAAACACTAGATCTCTGTCTATGTGACATTGAAATATCATCAGTGCTAAAAATCACCCCCAGAGAGATTGTATCCCCTAAACTCCTACCAAGAATGTGTGGAATCAATTGTGTCCAACATGATTTTCGGAACTGTTTGTTAAGGGACATTTATCAAAATAGTCATTTTGTTAATCTGATAAGTGAAAAGATATATAATTGGAATTTGAATTGAATGTATTTTTCTTTGAAAGAAATTGATAATCTTTTCGCATTATTTTTAATAAGAAAAGTTCCTTTGAGATCAATTCTTTTGCCCATTTTCATTTCCACTGTTTTTTTTTTTTTAATTTTGTTGATTTATTTAGAGAGAGATAGAACAAAAGCAGGGGAAGGGACAGAGCGGGAGGGAGAGAGAGAATCTTAAACAGGCTCCATGCCCAGCACAAAGCCTAGCATGGGGCTGGATTCTAAAACCCTGAGATCATGGCCTGAGTGGAAATCAAGAGTTGGATGTTTGACCAGCTGAGCTACCCAGGCACCATATGGATTGTGTTTTCAAAAACTGATCTCTGAGATCCATTATATTTGAGAAAATTATGCTTTTGTCTGTAATATATGTTGTATATATACTTAAATGCCTTGGCACTTATACATTTAATTGTGCTATTATATGGGAAATATATGTGATGAGGACAGAAAAGGATTTTTCCAGTTTAGTATATATAAATGAATATTGGTTCCCTTCCTTTTTCTATCTTTTACTGAAGTCAGTATAATCATAATCAGAATTATATGAAAAAGTTTTAGCTATGACCTGAAGTTTCCTTAGCTCATTGTCTAAATCCCTGGTGCTTAAAATAACATGAAATTTGAAAGAATATTTTGGTTTATGCTACATGTCCCCTATTTATCCTTTATTTTAGTCTCAGTCTCTCCTTGTGTCTTGTGAAAATATGCAGAAAGATCCATTAAAATACTGGACGAGGGGAGGAATTTCACTTTGAACCACATAGTATAATTTAAAAAGTACAAAATTTTATGATAGAAGCTGAATTCACAACTGTAAACAACTATAGATTATTGAGAGTTAAAGTAAAAGGAATTAACTTAGTGAAGGTAACAGATCAAAATAAACTTATGACCAAATGTTCACGGATAAAATATTGTTTGTTTCTCTCTTGTCCTCTCTCTCTCTCATAGATTTCATTAAAAAAAAAAAAACTATTAAAGTTTCTACATCATTGCCTGATTGCTCAGAATATTATCAGAAGATACTTTATAAATGAACTATCAAGGTCAAAAAAGTATGAAAGCACATTATGTATATCATGCACGAGTTTTCTCCATTTTTCAACATTCTACCCTAATGGGTCCTTGATGTAAAATAAGGAAAGACAGTCAGCTCAGAAAAACACACTCTAATACAAAATTCACTAAATTAATGTTTATTATACCTAAAGAATCAGGTACTCGTTTATTCTTGATGTATTTCATTGTTTCCATAAGCAGTCAGGTAAAGAGTTTGTGAATAAATATTCACTTTATTCAGATGAAAACAACATGGAAGGTAAGGGATAACCCACTAGTAAGCGCCACTTCCATGATCAAGCATACAGATTTGACCTCCAAATGGATACTTATTTTATAATGTTTTTTTCTTTGCAGATTAATTATTTCTAACCTGCACTTTCTCCACTTGACCTGAAATAATGCAAAAAAATAACAATGTGACTGAGTTTATACTGCTAGGATTGACACAAGATCCTATGAAAAGGAAGATGGTATTTGTAATCTTCTTCATTTTTTATGTGGGAACCATGGTAGGGAATTTGCTTATTATTGTGACCATCAAGTCCAGCCGGACACTTGGGAGCCCCATGTACTTTTTCCTATTTTATTTGTCCCTTGTTGATGCCTCCTTTTCTACTTCCATAGCCCCCAGACTAATTGTAGATTCACTCTCTACACAAAGAACCATAACTTACAATGAGTGCATGACTCAAGTCTTTGCCTTACATTTCTTTGGATGCATGGAGATCTTTGTGCTCATCCTCATGGCTGCTGATCGCTATGTGGCCATCTGCAAGCCCTTACATTACCCAACCATCATGAGCCAGCAAGTCTGCAACATTTTGATTGTTATTGCGTGGATAGGGGCTTTTATCCATTCCATCGCTGAGATTATGCTGGCCTTGAAATTGCCTTTCTGTGGACCCAATTTGATTGATCATTACTGCTGTGATTTGCAGCCCTTGCTGAAACTTGCCTGCATGGACACCTATATGATCAACCTAGAATGGGTGTCTAATAGTGGGACTGTTTGCACAGGCAGTTTTATGATTCTGATGATCTCATATATTGTCATCTTGCATTCACTGCGAAACCACAGTGCAGAAGGGAGGAAAAAAGCTCTCTCTACTTGCATTTCTCACATCATTGTAGTAGTCTTATTCTTTGGTCCATGTATATTCATATACACACGCCCCCCAACCACTTTCTCCATGGACAAAATGGTGACTGTATTTTATACTATTGGGACCCCTTTTCTCAACCCATTCATCTACACACTGAGGAATGCAGAAGTGAAAAATGCCATGAGAAAGCTATGGCATATCACAACTACCTCAGAAAGCAAGAGATGAATTGAGGGTTTTGGTTGATTCCTTAATCTGTACAGATATTAAATATAATGGTGTATAGCCTCATTTGACCAATGCACTCTAATATAATGTACCTGATTTCCTTACTTTTTTCTGTACTTTGGTCCTCAAACTAGTAGCTGCCCTCATATCACCAGCCTGGTTCTTACTTTTCCTGAGAGCTCAATTCTAACATTGCTAATTATGAAATGCTCATCCCATCTCAGTCTATACTCTGGTTTGATAAGGAGAAAGATATTTATACAATCACAACTGTTCAAACAGTGAGCATCCATAAATAAAGAATAACCTGTAATATATGATTTGTAATTCTCTCTACAGTAAATTTCAAATAAGGTGTCCTGCTTTCTCTTGAATACATTTAAAGCAAAGGAACTAATGTTGTGTGTCAAAAAAATTATTTTCACTGTATCATTAGTTTATCTTAATAAGTTCTACATGAGTGAATCAAAGGCCAAAGAGATTATAAAAACTATATGTAATGTATTTCATAAACAATTTTTCTTATTCTTTCCTTTGACTATCAGGATAATTGAAGCATTATGTATGGGATTTTTAAATGTAGTTTTACAAAAGCCTGGAAATAGTCTGCTAATTTATATGATTGGAACATAGGAACTACAACAAGAGAATACTGCAACCCTAAGGTAGAAAGAAGTAAAAATGTTGTGAAGACTAAATATGAACTTAAAATATACCACAGATAAAGTGTATTTTCTGAGATTGTAGTACAGAAAAGTAGAACCCAGTTTGAAGGGGGGTTTTACTGCTATGTTTTATCAATGGAATAAAAGAAAATACCAGAGGCATTCAGAAATACTCACTTGAATGTCTCTAGTTAATGGAGTTAGAGTGAAGCTGCTTTTGCAGCAGGAAGCCACTTTGTTTCTCTGTTTGTGCTTTCCTAGTAAAGGGGTAGTATGGATTGACAACTTAGAATTGTCAATAGAATTTTGGTGCTCATAGTGAACAGAACGGATTAGCACCCATGACTTGAATGTGTGCATTCTGGGGGTTATATCATGAATTTTTAAAATTCATTGATTTCAGAGAGTACAAAAATGTTAATTCAAAGGTATACATGCCCCCTGATGTTTATATCAACATTATCTACAATAGCAAAACTATGGACACAGCCCAAGTTTTCATTTTCATTGAATGATGAATGGATAAAGATGTGGTATATATATGTATTTGTAATGGGACATTATTCAGCCATCAAAAAGAATGAGGTCTTGCCATTTGCAATGACAAGGTTTGAGCTAGAGAATATTAGACCAAGCAAAACAAGTCAGTCAGTGAAAGACAAATACCATATGATTTCACTCATGTGGAATTTAAGAAAAAAAAATGAGTACAGTGAAAAACAGAGAGTGGGGCAAATCAAGAAATGGGTTCTTAACTATAGAAAACAAACAGATACCAGAGAGGAGGTGGCTAGAAGGATGGGTTAAATAGGTAATGGGGATTGAGGAGTACACATGTTGTCATGAGCACTTGGTGTGGTATGTAAGTGTTGAATCTCTAAATTGTACAACTGGAACTCATATTACACTGTATGTTAACTAATTGTAATCTAAATAAAAACTTGAAAAATAAATAACAAATAAAATTCATTGCTTTCAGTGTATCCAAGTGTTCCACATCCTTAGTAACTGTGAAAAGATACCATTTCCCTTTTAATGCTGTTCCCCATTAATTACTTGGGAAACTTTTAATGCCAATAGTTTCTTCCTGTTGGAGATTATTTTTTTAAAAAAAGTCATTAAAATATCATATTTTCACTGTTCTCACTACTTTTTGCTTTTTGGGTTATTATGAAGCTAGTAATTACTCTAGCGCCCCAAAGTTGGCATGCTGGCATAAAAAATTGTATATATATTTTAGTTGTACAAATAGATTTTTTAAACATACATATAATGTGAAAAGATCACCACAATCTAACTAATTAGTACAACTATCTTCTCTATATAGTTACCATTGTGTGTGTGTGTGTGTGTGTGTGTGTGTGTGCATAAGATTTAATTTAGATCTATCCTTTTTGTAATTTCAAGTATACGTTATGGTATGGTTAACTATAGTGACTGTACTATATATTAGATGTCTATAACTTATTCATTCTACATAATGGAAACCTTGTACCCTTGGGGAAATATCTCTCCATTTATCCCAATCCCTGGGCCCTGGTAACCACCATTCTACTCTCTGGTTCTGCAAATTAAACTATACCATTCCCACATATAAGTGAGATCGTGCAGTATTTCTCTTTGTGTCTTGCTTGTTTTACTTAACGTCAAGTCCTCCAGCTCCATCCATGTTATTGCAAATGAGAGAATTTCCCTCTTTTTAAAAGCCGAATAATATATATCTCACACTTCCTAAATTGATTCATCAGTGAGGGATGAGGTTGTAGCCACATCTTGGCTACTGTGGATAATGATGCAATGAACCTAAGAATGCAGATGGCCCTTCACAATCATGATTTCAGATCCTTTGGATATATACCCAGCAGTAGTATTGATGAATGGTAGTTCTACTTTTAATTTTTTGAGGGAACCTCTATACTCTTCTCCATAATGACTGTACTAATCTACATATACATCAATAGTATACATGTGATCACTTTATTCCACATCCTCACTAACATTTCTTATCTCTTGTCTTCTTGATAATAGTCAGTCTAACAGATGTGAATATCTCATCATGACTTTGATTTGCATTTCCCTCATGATGAATGATGTTGAGCACCTTTTGATGTACCTGTCGGCTACTTGTACATATTTGGAAAACGTCTATTCCATCCTTCTGCTTATTTTGTAATCAGAGGAGATGAAGGAAATCTCCATAGCTTCTGCCCAACTTTCCTGTGGACGTGAAACTGCTCAAGAAAAATAGAACCTATTATTTAAAAAGAAGTTAAGAAGAGAAAATTGAATAATAGACAAAAAATATCCACTAATTTAGCTCAAAAGAATATAGAAAAGAAGTAAAATAAGTTATAATATGGCCAAAAAGTAAACTACAATAAGATGAAATTATTCCCCCCAAATTTAACAATTACATTAAATGTAAATACACTGTACTTGAAAGATAGAAGTTGTCAGGATTGACAGAATAATCTTCAGCAAAGAAAAGTAATGAACTAATGATACATGCATCAATATGATAAATCCCAGAACAGAGACCATGCACTATGAATAAATGCTATGATTCAATTTGCATGAAGTTATACAATAGACAGTACTAAAACAGAGTGATAGAAATCAAGACAATAATTGTATCTGATGGAGTTAACTGAAAAGGAGCATGACAGAACTTTCTGAGTTAATGAAAGTATTCTAGATCTTGAATTTGTTAATGGCTATGTGAGTATTTACATTTATCAAACTCATCAAACCACATACTTAAAAGATCTGCATTTCATTGTATGTAAAATTTATCTCAGAAAAAGATTTGTGTTACTAAAAAAAAAAAAAAAAACCTTGCCAATATCTCTAAGCACCCCCCCAAAAAATGCCTATCAAATTTAGCAATCATTTCCAGAGAAAACAAGCAGAATCTTGACTGTCATTAAGAATTTCAATCCTCTCCCACCCCCCATAATCCCCCACCCTGCCTCTTGAATTCTTCATATCAGAGAGGGAAATGAAACAAGATGGGATCAGGAAGGAGACAAACCATAAGAGACTCCTAAACTCAAGAAACAAACTGAGGGTGGCTAGGGGGTAGGGGCGGGTAGGGATAAGGTGGCTGGGTTATGGACATTGAGGAGGGTATGTGCTATGGTAAGTGCTGTGAGATGTGTAAGCCTGAGGATTCACAGACATGTACCCTGGGACAAATAATACGTTATGTGTTAATTAGAAAAAAAAAAAAAGAATTTCAATCCTATGAGTAGAAGATGTACAAATATTTTATTGGAAATGAGTATATCATAGTGACTTTGAATAGCTGCCTTAGACTTCAGCAAAATGAAAACTTTTTACTGAAAAGTATGTCATTCCAAGGTGAAAAGCCAACCCACAGATCGGGAGAAAATACTTGCAAATCATGTGTCTGAAAAGGAACTTGACTTCGGAATGCTACTAACAGCTTTAATGTAATAGACAAAAATTGTAAATAATCTCAAGGTTTACTGGTAGGTAAATGAGTGAGCAAATTGTGGCATAGCCAAACAACAGAGCACTACACAGCAAATTAAAGGAAATCTTGGTTACTTAATATTTCATTATCTAATACTAGTATAAATTGGGTCTATTTTAATTACATATTAATTCAATATTGTATATTATTCTCATGGTCAGGCACTAAGCAACTCTGTTATTTCTAATATCTATGGAATCTTTGGATTTTACATGTGAATGATCATGTCATCTGCAAATATCAGCTTTATTTCCTCCTGTCCAATTCTTACAGATCAGATTTTTGTCTCATTATGCTGCATTACAGGGTTGTATAGAAACGGTGAAAGAGATCAGCAATTTGTCTCATTCTTGATGTTAAAGAGAATATATCTAACTTAATCCCTTTAGGATAATGCTTTAAGTAGGGCTTTTAAGAAATATTGTTTTTAGTGGTAAGCAAGTTCCTTTATATTTTAATATACTTTTTAGTTTTCATATTGATAAAGATTTATATGATGAACATATTAGTTTATCACATACATTTTCTGCATGTATTTTTTAAAGGTTTTTTAAATTTATATTTATTTGACAGAGAGAGAGAGAGATCACAGGTAGGCAGAGAGGCATGCAGAGAGAGAGGGGGAAACAGGCTCCCTGCTGAGTAGAGAGCCTGATGTGGGGCTCCATCCCAGGACCCTGAGATCATGACCTGAGCTGAAGGCAGAGGCTTTAACGCACTGAGCCATCCAGGTGCCCCTTCCTCATGTATTGAAATAATTATTTGTTTTTTTCACTTTTAATTTCTGGTTTGGTGGATATGTTTATCAAGTTTCTAATAATAGACTATTACAGAATATCTGGGATAAAATTTGGTAATGGAATGTTAATTTTTATACAAAATTAAAATAATTTAATATTTTGTTAAGATGTTCTAGAGTCAATTTCAGAGAGGGAAAGATCAGTGATTAATTATATTTCCTTGTAATAATAGTCTTTCAAAATGAATTAATGATAGTTTGATTTTTACTCCTCTATGAGAAACTGTAAAAGAGTGGGAGAGTCTATTTTGGAAAACTTTGGTAAAATGTTTTAAATCCTCAGGTGCCTGGGTGGCTTAGTTGGTTAAGTGTCTGTCTTCAGCACAGGTTATGATCCCAGGCTCCTGGGATCAAGCCCCACATCTGGCTTCTTGCTAGGCAAGAATCAGACTCCCTGTTTCCCCCTCTCCCTTCATCCCTCCCCCAGCTTGTGCTTTTGCTCACTCTTTCTCTCTCTCAAATAAATATACAAAATCTTTTTAAAAAATGTTATAAATCCATTTGAAACTGGTATTTCTTCTACGGTGTTTTTTTATTTTATTTTATTTTATTTTTTCAGTGTTCCAAGATTCATTGATTATGCACCACACCCAGTGCTCCATGCAATACCTGCCCCCCTTAATACCCACCACCAGGCTCACCAAAGCCCATGCCCCCCTCCCCTCCAAAACCCTCAGTTTGTTTCTCAGAGTCCACAATCTCTCAGGGGTTCATCTCCCCCTCAGATTTCCCCCAATTCACTTTTCCTTTCCTTCTCCTAATGTCCTCCATGTTATTCCTTATGCTCCACAAGTAAGTGAGACCATGTGATAATTGACTTTCTCTGCTTGATTTATTTCACTCAGCATAATCTCCTCCAGTCCCATCCATGTTGATACAAAAGTTGGGTATTCATCCTTTCTGATGGCTGAGCGATATTCCATTTCCATTGTATATGTGGACAACATCTTCTTTAACCATTCATCTGTTGAAGGGCATCTTAGCTCTTTCCACATTTTGGCTATTGTGGACATTGCTGCTATGAACATTGGGGTACATATGGTCCTTATTTTCACTACATCTGTATCTTTGGGGTAAATACCCAGTAGTGCAATTGCCAGGTCATAGGGTAGCTCTATTTTTAACTTTTTGAGGAACCTCCACACTGTTTTCCAAAGTGGCTGTATCAACTTGCATTCCCACCAACAGGGTAATAGGGTTCCCCTTTCTCCACATCCTCTCCAACATTTGTTGTTTCCTGCCTTGTTAATTTTCCATTCTAACTGGTGTTAGGTGGTATCTCAATGTGGTTTTGATTTGAATTTCCCTCATGGCTAATGATGATGAACATTGTTTCATGTGTCTGCTAGCCATTTGTATGTCACTTTTCCAGAATTCTACCTCAATCATAAAAGCAGAGGTTCGTGGCCTCATAATCAATTCCCAGACTGGAACCACTTTATAGACTCGAAATTCCATGAATAAAGGGGGGACTGGGTCCCCTTCAGGAAGGACCCTGGGACATTGCTAAAAATGACTTAAAATAATCTTTCCCTCGGCTTTCTCCAAAAGAGGCCTACAGCCTTTTTCAGTCAAATTTTGCATTGGAGTGAAGAAAATAAGCAGCTATTTCAGGAAATCCTGGACACTCTCTTTGACCTGAAATTGATTCCTATAAACCCACAACAAAAGTATGATTCATCAGTCAGAGCAGTAGCTTACAGAGGACAAGTGGTCATTGGAGTTTTATCCCAGGCCTACTTTGCACTGGGTCCAGTAGGTCATTGAATGGATTCTATTGTTACCACCCCAGCTCCAGAATGCATAATTTGAATAGACATTCTCTGCAACTGGCAGAATCCCCACAGTAGTTCCCTGGCATGTGGACAGAGGGCTCTTATGGTGAAAAGCCAAGTGGAAACCTCTAGAACTACCTCTACTTAGGAAAAGAATACTCCAAAAGTGATATCACATTCCTGGAGGAATCAGAGATTAGTGCCACCACCATCAAGGACTTGAAAGATGAAGAGGTGGTGATTCCCAAAACATAAACATTTAACTCACTTTTTTTGCCTTGCCCAGAAGACAGATGGATTTTGGAGAATGACAGTGGATATTTATAAGCTTAACCAGGTAGAAACTCCAGTAACTTACAACTGTTGTACCAGATGTGGTTTTCTTGCTTAAAGAAATTAGAGATTTTCTCTTACCTGTAAGCAACAAGTTATTTGATAATTGTGCTTAGCTCCTTTTCAGTAAGCACCATCAGAAGCAGTGTGACTTCAGCTTACAAAGCCAGCAATATGCCTTCATTGCCTACCTCAGGGGTGTGTCAACTTTCCAACACTGTGTCATATTTTATTTCATAAGGAACTCTATTGTTTCTCATTCTAAAAAACATCCACATTGGTCCATTATATTGATGACATTATGCTGAGTGGATCTAATGCTCAAGACTTAACTACTCTAGATTTATTGGTAAGACTTCTGAGTCAGAGGTTGGAAAATAAATACAATTAAAATTCAGGGGACTGAAACTCAGTGAAATTTCCAGGGCCCCAGTGATATAAAGCATAAAGATATTTCCTTTGATGGAAAAATAAAATAGGATAAAAACAGAGAGGGATACAGACCGTAAGACACTCTTAACTATAGTGAAAAACTGAGGGTTGCTGCAAGGGAGGTGAATGGGGTAAGGAGTAATTGGATGATGTGCTTTAAGGAGGGCAATTGACATAATGAACACTGGCCGTTATATACCACTGACGAATCACTAAATTCCACCCCAAAATTAAGAATACACCATTTGTGAACTAACTTAATGTTAAATAAAACCAAAGAAAACAACAACAACAACAACAACAACGATATCCCTTTTAAGGTAAAAGGTATCTTGCTCCATCGCTCTCCTCCAACACCAAAAAATGCACAATACCCAGTCAGCCTCTTTGGATTGGGGAGGTAGCAGGTTCTTCATATTGGTGATTTACTCTGGGATATTTATCAAGTGACTCAAAAAGCTGCTAGTTTGTGTGGAGCTCAGAAAAAAAGAAAACGCTCTGCCACAGATCCAGGCTGTGTCCCAAGCTTCTATTCAAAGTGGTTGTTAACTCATCACATCACATCCTACAATGCTTGATGTGTCAGTGGAAGAAAAGGATGTTGTTGGAGTCTTTGGCAGTCCTCCATACATGAATTGCACTGCAGGCCCTCAGGATTTGGGGGCAAATTCCTGCCATCCTCTACAGACAATCACTCTCCTTTTGAGAAATGGCTCTTGGCCTGCTACCAGGACTTAGTAGAGACTAAACACCATCAAGTTTCTGTGAAAACTGAACTTCTCATCATGAACTTGGTGTTTTCTGACTCATAGAACCATAAAGTTGGGTGTGCAAAGCAGTAATCCTTTATCAAATAGAATAGTCTCCTTTTATATATGGTTTTGCTTTCCACGGTTACACTTACCTGAAGTTCAGAAGCAGATGATCCTCCTTCTGACATATTAGAGAAAGTAAGTAGTAACCTAATCCTACAATACAATGCCTGTGTCATTCACCTCACTTCATCTTATCAGAACAATATTTTATCATCTCACATCATCACGGGAAGAAGGGTGAGTACAGCAAAATCAGGTATTTTGAGAGAGAGAGAGAGACCATATTAGGGTAACTTTTGTTACAGTATATTATTGTAAATTTTCTATTTTATTATTATTGTCGTTATTCTCGTACTTCACCTAATTTATAAATTAAACTTTATCCCAGGTACATACATATAGAAAAATCATAGTATATGTAGGATTCAGTACTATCCATAGTTTCAGGTATCACAATGGGTCTTGAAACACATTGCTCCCCCCAGATAAGCACTGACTAATGTATAGGTGATCTGTCCCAAAATGGAACTAAAGAAAATGTTACATAAAGAAGTGCCCAAATGCTCACATTCCCCAGTTCTACTACCATGCCTTCTCTCTCCCAGCCTGTGCCCAAGGCCTTGTGAGGAGTTCACATGATCAAGTCACAGAAGAAGAAAAGTTTAGGTCCTGATATACAGAAAATTCTGCAGTGATATGTGGGTATAGCTCAAAAGTGAATAGATACAACACTACAGCCCCGTTCTAGAAAATCCATGAAGGTCAGTGGTGAAGGGAAATTCTTTCAATGGATAGAACTTGAAGCAATGCATCTGGTGTTCACTTTCTTGGAAGGAGAAATGGCCGGATGTAGAAAGTATACTGATTCATGGGTTTTGGCCAAAGGTTTGGCTGAATAATCAGGGACTTGGGAAAAAAAATTTTTAGATCATTGGTAACAAGAAAATTTGAGGAAGAGTCATGTTTCCATACCTTTCTGAATGAGTTAAAACACAAATATTTATGTCCATTGTGAATGCTCACCAAGGACTGACCAGCAGAGGAGGATTTTAAGAATCAAGTCGAAAGAATGATCCAGTTTGTGCATATCATTCAGGCTATTTCCCAGGCACTCCTGTCATTACCCAGTGGGCTCATGAACAAAGTGGCTATGGTGGCAGAGGTGAAGGTTGTACATGAGCCCAAGAGCATAGACTTCCACCCACTAAAGCTACCATGGGCATGACCACTGCCAAGTGCCAACTCAGCACAAGCAACCTGAAGTCCCCGATATGGCAGCATTCCTTGGTATGATCAGCCTGGGTTCAGGTGGATTACACTGGAATGTTTCCATCATGGAAGGGCAGTATTTTGTTCTGACTGCCATAGACACTTCCTTCAGATAGGGATTTGCATTCCCTCCATGCAATGCTGCCGACAATACTACACCCATGGACTTCGAGAATTTTTTATCCAAAATCATAGCATTTCACACAACATTGCTTCTGATCAGCAATCTTACTTCACAGTAAATGAACTGCCACAATGGGCCCATGCTCATGGAATTCATTGGTCTTACTATACTTCTCGCCCTGCTAAAGCAATTGCTCTCATAAAATGGAATGGTGGAAAAATGGAAAGAATTCTGACCTTCTGCAGAATTAGTTCTAATACGAGCTAGGTAGCAACACCTACCAGGGTTGGAGCAAGAGAACTCAGTTTTCTGGAAGGCTGTATATGCTTTGAATCAGCATCCATGCCATATTGCTGTTCCTCTCATAGCAAGATCCTGTAATCAAAGGATAGAAATGGGAGAGGCAACACGCATTACTATCCTTAGTTACTCACTAGCAAAATTTTTGCTTCCTATTCCCATTTACTTATGCTCTTCTTTCCTCAAGGTCTGCATTCCAAAGGAAGAAATGCTTCCAGCAGTAGACACAACAAGATTCTATTGAACAGAGTGTTAAGACTGCTGCCTGACCACTTTGGGCAGCTCGTGCATTTAAATCAATAGGCAAAGAAGTAAGTTGCTGTGCTGGCTGGGGTGATTGATTTTGGCAACCAAGGAGAAATTGGACTACTACTCCACAATGGAGGTAAGGAAAAATATATCTGAAAACAGGGGATCCCATAGGACCACACTTACTATCGCCATACTCTGTAATTAAGGTCAATGGAAAATTACAACAATCCAATCTAGGCAGAACTATTAATGACCCAGACCCTTCAGTAATGAAGGTTTGTGTCACCCCATCAGCTAAAGAACCACGACCAATTTTGGTGCTTGCTGAAGGCATATTGAATACAGAATGGGTAACAGAAGAAAGTAATTATGAATTAATCATGTGACTGTTACAAAAATGAAGACTGTAATTATTGTATTTACTTCTTATATTATGAATGTGTTTGTGTGTGTGAATAGATATAAAGCAAATATCTTTGTTTTCTTCCCTTTCTTATCACCTTATCATGAAACTGAAGATATATTGAATTTCTGCCATAGCATTTTAGTGTTTTTATTTTCCATTGTAGTACTATCTTCTCGAATATCAAGGGGGAAGTAAAAATCACCCCAAAAATTTACCTTCCCTTCCTCTGGAAGTTTTAGTACATTTTCAGTTGTATGCAGGATAGTTTTATGATGTTAGGTGGAATTATGACCTTGTGTTTTCTTTATTTAGAGATTAAGTATGGATTATAGAGATGCATATAGGTGGTAGGTGGGTAAGCAATGAACTTGTACTGGTTAATTTTATATGTTAACTTGCCTAGCTCAAAGGTGCTCAAATATTTGTTCGACTATTGTTTTGGGTTGTGACTATGAGCTTTTTCTGGATAATTAACTTTTGAATTAGTAGACTGAATAAAGTAGATTGCTTTCACTAATGTACAGTCCTCATCTAACTAAATGAAGGCCTGAAGATTATAAAAGGCTAACTTCCCCTGAGTAAGAGGGAAATCTCCTGCCTGAGAGCCTTCCAACTAACCATTAACTCTTCCTGTCCAATGACTTGCACACTGACATATTAACTCTTCCTGATCTTTGGAGCCTCCTGCCTATGGACCTGAACTGGGACATCAGCTCTTACCCAGTTTATAGAAGTTTCTGGTGTTTAGACTCAAAATGGGACATTGTGCAGATTTTGCACTTGCCAGCTTCCATACACATGAATGTCAATTCTTTTCAATAAATGTGTGTGTGTGTGTGTGTGTGTGTGTGTGTGTCTGTACTCTGAAAGATTAAAATTTTCATGGATCAGGAGACTTAATATTGTTTAGAAGTCAATAATATCTTAAACATTGCATATTTAATATAACCCCTGTCAAAATTCCAATGACAAAATTTGCAGATTGAAAAATCAATCCTGCCGAGCAAGGAGCCCGATGTGGGACTCGATCCCAGGACCTTGGGATCATGACCCGAGCTGAATGCAGCCGCTTAACCTACTGAGCCACCCAGGCATCCCATCAACTTTTCTTATTTTTGATGAACTTGACAGTTTGGGGCAGAATTAGTCAGATATTTTATATAAAAACCTTCATTTGGGGTCTGTTTGATATTTTACTCAAGATTGGACCGGGGTTCTGGGTTATTAGAAGAAAGATCACAGAGGAAAAGTGCCATTTGCATCAGATCATGCCAGTGGGTACATACTTTCAATGTGACTCATCATTGTTGATGTTAACCTTGATCACCTGGCTTAGATAGTGTTTGCCACATTTGTCCTCTGTAAATTTACTCCCCTCTCCGTGCCCCCCCCCATCCGAATGCACAGTGAGCCTTTTGGAAGGAACTCACTTGTGTACAACCTACAAATAAAAGATTGAGAGTTACCCTATAAACCTTTGAGAGAAGATTACCTACAAACTCATTAGGGATTCTTTTTTATGGGAGATTTGTCTATTATTACCTAGTTACTAGATATTTATTTAAGTGTTTAATATCATAATAAACAGGGAAGCCTGGGTGGCTCAGTTGGTTAAGCGGCTGCCTTCGGCTCAGGTCATGATCTCAGGGTCCTGGGATCGGGTCCCGCATTGGGCTCCTTGCTCAGCGGGACCTTGCTTGCTTCTCCCTCTGCCTCTGCCTGCCTCTCTGCCTACTTGTGATCTCTCTCTCACTCTCTCTCTGACAAATTCTTAAAAAAAAAAAAAAAATACATAATAAACATGTGGATTTTTAAATTACGAATTATATTTCAATTCAGTGTCATTCATTTTGTTCCTCAATTGTTTCTAGCTTTCGGCACTGGGGGCTCTTCCCATTAGCTCTTGTGTTCCTTTGGCATAATCTAATCACAGTGAATGTCCTTGTGTGTGTGTGTATCTGTGTGTGTTTGTGTGTGTTAGCACTTGCTTACCTTGTAGAATTAAAAAAATGTCTGGTTGGGGCACCTGGGTGGCTCAGTCCATTAAGCTTCCTCCTTCAGCTCAGGTCATGATCCGAAGGGTGCTGGGATCAAGCCCTGCATGGAGCTTCTTTCTCAGTGAGGAGTCTACTTCTCCACCTCCCTCTGTCTGCCATTCCCCCAGCTTCTGCTCTCTCTCTATCTCTCTGTCAAATAAATAAATAAAATATTTTAAAAAAAAAAACAAGATGTTCCAGTTCATCTTGTATATTTGCCATCCCAGACCTAGAATCAGTCATTTATTTAAGAAGTCCTAATTCATTTTCTTGGATAATGGTATCAGGAACCATGCCTTGGCCACTAGATCACCAGATAATCACTGTTTTTTGTTTATTGTTTGTTTGTTTTCTTAATTCTAGCTAAAAAGACACTGTTTCTGGCCCAAATAAATACCTTTTTCCCCATAATCTAAAAATAAGTATTGAAGATCAAGTTCTTTATTACATCTAGCTCATGCTTCCTAATTAAAAGGGAAGGAGCACTTCAGGGAATGACCTTCCCCAGACTCTTATATTTTTCATGATTCATGTTTAAATACTACTGCAAGAAAGGCAAAAGAGAGGCATTCCCAGGCAACATTCCATGTGAGAGTTGATTTCAGAAAGTGTGGGATGAATGCAGGACCATCTTTGTCCTCTGGCAGGAAGGCAAGAACCTGAACATCAGTGACATCAAAAGAGATCAGACAGAGTTTTAGAAACACTTTTTTTTATTCACATTTGAGCAAGTGTACCAAAGTTACCTCGAGAAAAGAAGAGGATAACTGAACCTCCTACCCTTTGCATAAGCTCTTATCAAAACTGGTAAGATTTGTGTTGGGGATTAACATACTCAGAGAAAATTCACCTGATAAATGCCACAGTGTGGCATTTGTGGAAGGACAGAAAGTTTAGGGAATTTTCTAGAAGTACATCCCAATCTAAACTGAGAAGATGGAATACAAGAAATGCACATTAGCTCCTCAAGGAGAGATAAAGTAATAGAAATTATATCTATTTCAGTGTCCCAGAAAATGCTCCATGGAGAAGATGATTTTACTTTGGATGGAGTAGGCTTCCCTCTTCACTGTTAACTGAGTATTGAACAGGACCAAACACTATTGGATTGTATCAATGGGAAATTCTCTTATTTCATTCACTTTATGTATACTTATTATTAAACATGTACTTCTTACACTGCTTAAATTCAGCAGTGAACAGATAAAAATTCCCTTCCTTATGTTGCTTTGTTCAAATGTATGCCAGTCTTATATCTATTATTATGTGAATGATACAAATGGCTTAGTCAAAACTCTATCACATAGATAGATGATAGATAGATAGATGATAGATAGATAATAGGTAGATAGTTATCTTTTATTTATAATATTTAGCTGTTAGAAACCATGGACAAGATTCCATTCCTATCTGTTGAAGAGTTGGACAAAGAGCATATCTGGTGAACTCCTAAGAGTGCAGGGCAAACTAGTGAATGGCAGTGTGGTTGGGGCATGATGTGGTAAAGAGCCTTGAGTCCAGAACTGCCTCTAGAGCTGATTCACCGTCTTACACAGACACTTAAATCTTACTCTGGCCCTGGGAATTTTGCTGTTTCTGCAGTCTATGTCAGAAGACAGTTGTTATCATCCAGTAATATGCCAATGTGACTAACAAACCATCTACTAAGAGAAGGTTTTTAAAAGCTTTATTGTTAATGCGGCACCATTATGACATATTTTCAACTACCAAGGGGAATATTTTAAAGGTAATTCATCCTCCTAACTTGGGATTCCAAGAATACAATTTCCCCACCCTGAAGTCACAAATATTATGCAATCTTGGTAGTCTCTTAAATATAATTGATCTGAGACCATGAGTGTGTGATATATATTGTTCTGCTGTTAATGAAAACATTACCATCCTCAGCATACAGTCCTGAATTCTATCATTTCACAACATATTTTAGAAACCATTACAAATATATATCCACTTCCTTTTTTTTTTTGATGATTGCATAAAATACCATCCTTGACTCACTTAGCTTCCTTCTGATGGACATTGAAGTGGTCTCTTACCTTTCGCCAGCACGGAAAGAACTGCTGTGATTGTCTTTGTGCCCGTGAGTGAGATTACTTGCAGCAAATGGAATCACTAGGTGTCCATGTGCCATTGAAATATCCTCAGTGCTGAAAATCACTCCCTGAGAGACTGCATCCCCTTAAACTCCTACCAAGAACGTGTGGGATCAATTGTTTCCCACATTATTTTCAGCAGTGTTTATTAAGAGGCATTTATCAAAAAAAGGTCTCTTTGTTGATCTGACAGGTGAAAGGATATATAATTGGAATTTAAATTGAATGTATTTTTCTAGTAATGAAATTGATAATCTTTTCAAATTATGTTTAATGAGAAGCGTTTCTTTTGAAATCAGTTCTTTTGCCCATTTTCATTTGCACTGGTTTATTTTTAAAGATTTTATTTATTTATTTATTTATTTAGAGAGCCAAAGCAGGGAAAGGGGCAGAAGGAGAGGGACAGATAAAATCTTAAGCTGGCTCAATACCAAACATGAAGTCCAGTGTGGGACTTAATCCCGCAACCCTGAGATCATGACCTGAGTGGAAATCAAGAGTCAAACACTTAACCAGTTGAGACACTCAAGCATCCTATTCATTGTGTTTTTAAAGATTGATCTCTGAAATCCATTTACATTTTAGAAAATTATACTTCTGTCTTGAATACATATTGTAAATGTATGTAATGCCTTGGCACTTATGCATTTAATTGTGCTACTATATGGAAAATATATGTGATGAGAACAGAGAAGGTTTATGCCACTGTTTGGTAGATATAAATAAGTATTATTACATTCTTGTTTCTACTTTCTCTTACTGAAGCCCCGATATGGGTATGGGATACTCAAGAAAATAGATTTCAGGAATTCTATTGAAAAGTTCCAGCTATGACTTGGAACTTCCTTAGCTTATTTTCTAAATCCCTGGTGCTTAAAATATCATGAAATGTGAAAGAATATTTTCACTTATGCCAAATGTTCTCTATTTACCCTTTATTTTAGTCTCAGTCTCTCCTTGTGCCTTAAGAAAATATGGGGTTAGACTCATTGATATACTGAACTAGGCAAAGAATTTAACTTTGGACAACATAGTATAATTTTTAAAGTACAAAGTTTTGTAGTAGGAAATGAATTTAAAACGCTATACAACTAGAAATTATTGAGAGTTAAAGTAACAGGAAATAAACAGTCAAGGTAACAGATTTAAATACATTTCACGAAAGACTGGACCAATTGACTGAATGCTCACTGCTAAAATAAGGTTTGTTTCCTACTTATTCGCTCCTTCTCTCTCTCTCTCTTTTAGGTTTCATTGTGGAAAACACTATCAGATGTGTTTTTCTACAACATTCCTTGAATGTTCAGAATATTACTAGAAGACACTTCATAACTGAACTACCCAGTTCAATTAGTGTGAATGCACATTATGCAAATCATGCATGAGTTTTCTTCATTTGGCTACACTCTCCTCTAACTGTCCTTGCTGTAAACTGAAGAAAGATATTCAGCTCAGAAAGATAACCTCTTATCACATCCCCTAAATTAATGTTTATTATGCCTGAGGAATCAAGTACTGTTTCATTATTGATACATTTCACTGCTTCCATTAGCAATCAGGTGAATAGACTGTGAATGAATTTTATGACTTGCACTTTATTCAGAAGAAAACAACACAGAAGGTAAGGGATTACCCACTGGTGAGTGGCACGTCCATTATCAAGCATATGGATTTGACCTCCAAATGGAGTATTTATTTCATAATTTTTTTTTTGCAGATTATTTTTAACCTGCACTTTCTCCACATTGCCTGAAAAATGCAGCAAAATATCAGCATAACTGAATTCATACTGTTAGGATTGACCCAAGATCCTATGAAAAAGAAGATGGTATTTGTAATCTTCTTCATTTTTTATGTGGGAACAATGATCGGGAATTTGCTTATTATTGTGATGATCAAGTTCAGCCGGACACTTGGGAGCCCCATGTATTATTTCCTATTTTATTTGTCCCTTGCTGATTCCTGCTTCTCAACTACAACAGCCCCCAGACTAATTGTGGATTCACTCTCTGCACAAAGAACCATATCTTACAATGAGTGCATGACTCAAGTTTTTGCACTACATTTATTTGGCTGTATGGAGATCTTTGTGCTTATCCTCATGGCTGTGGATCGCTTTGTGGCCATTTGTAAGCCCTTACGTTACCCAACCATCATGAGACAGCAAGTCTGCACCATCCTAATTGTTCTTGCATGGATAGGGGCTTTTATCCATTCTATAGCTCAGATTATCTTGGCCTTGAGAATGCCTTTCTGTGGACCCAATTTGATTGATCATTACTGCTGTGATATGCAGCCCTTGCTGGAACTTGCTTGCGTGGACAAATATGTGATCAATCTACTGATGGTGTCCAACACTGGGGCCATTTGCTCAACCAGTTTTGTGATTCTAATGATCTCATACATTGTTATCTTGCATTCACTGCGAAACCACAGTGCAGAAGGGAGGAAAAAAGCTCTCTCTACTTGCACTACTCACGTCATCGTAGTAGTATTATTCTTTGTTCCATGTATATTCATATATACACGTCCCCCAACCATTTTCCCCATGGACAAGATGGTGACTGTATTTTATACTATTGGGACCCCTTTTCTCAACCCATTCATCTACACACTGAGGAATGCAGAAGTGAAAAATGCCATGAGAAAGCTCTGGCATATTAAAATTACCACAGAAAGCAAAAGATGAATTGAGAACTTTTGTTGATTCCTTCACCTGTACAGACACCAAATATGATAGTATATATCCTGGCTTGCCCAACACTCTCTAATATACTACACCTGATTTCTTTACTTTTTTCTCTACTTCTGTCCTCAAACGAGTAGCTTCCCTCATAATGGCATCCTGGTTCTTTCTTTTCCTGAGACCTCAATTCTGATATTGCAAATTATGAAATACTTGTCACATCTCAGTCTACACTCTGGTTTGATAAGGAGAAAAAATTTTACAATCACAGCTGTTCAAACAGTGAGCATCCGTAAATAAAGAATAGCCTGTTCTCCATGACTTGTAATTCTCCCTATAGCATATTTCAAATAAGGTACCCTGCCTTCTCTTGAACACATTCAGAGCAAAGGAACTAACTTTGTCAAGAAATCCTTTTCATTATATCATGTTTATCTTTAAAAAGTTACATACTAGTGAATCAAAGGCCAAAAGACTATATATATAAAGATATGATTTTTTTCTTAAATTATTGTTCTTAGCTTCCTTTGACTATAAGGATAATTGAGACATTATATATGGGATTGTTATATATGTGTTATAAAGAATATCCCATTAAATATGGGATTTTTTAAATGTACTATTACAAAGGCCTGGAGATATTCAGCTAATTTGTATGATTGGTAAATAGGAGCTACAAGAAGAGACTTCTGTAACTCTAAAAGGGAAAGAAGTGAAATAATGTATGGATTCAAGACTAACTAAGAATTTAATCATAGATACAACATATTTTCTGAGATTGTAGTACAGAAAGGTAGAACCTAGTTTAAAGGAAAAAAGTGTATATTATTTCATCTGAAATTGGGTTGTATCAATGGAATAAATGACAGTATGAGAGGCATTCAGAAATACTCAGTGAATTTGTCTCTAGTTAATGGAGTTAGAGGGAATGTACTTTTGTAGCAGGAAGCCACTTTGTTTATTTGTGCTTTCCTAGCAAAGGCGTAGTGTTTATTGACAAGTTAGAATTACTAATAGAATTTTGATGCTCATAGTGAGCAAAGCAGATTATTAGCCTTGCTTCAAATATGTGCATGCCAGGGGTGATACCATGAACTTTTATAATTCATTCATTTTAGAGAGTACAAAAATATTAAATCAAAGGGATGCATGCACCCCAATATTTATAGCAATGATATCTATAATAACAAAATTATGGAAAGTGCCCAAGTTTCCCTCAAATGATGAACTGGGTAAATACATGGCATATATATATGTGTAAATATATATGTGTGTGTGTGTGTGTGTGTGTGTGTGTGTGTGTGTGTGTGTGTATTAGTCATCGACAAGAATGAGAAATGAGATCTTGCCATTTGCAATGACAAGGAGCTTAAGAGTATTATGATAAGCAAAACAAGCCAATCAGAGAATAAAAATTCCATATGATTTCACTCATGTAAAAATTAAGAATAAAAAAAAATGGGTATAGTGAAAAACAGAGAGAAGGGGCAATTCAAGAAACAGATTCTTAGCTATAAAGAACAAACTGCTGGTTACCAGAGAGGAGGTGGGTAGGAGGACAGGTTAAGAACATGATCGGGATATAGAAGTACACCCATCTTGATGAGCACAGGGTGTGTGGTATGTAAGTGTTGAATCACTAAATTGTACACCTGAAACTCCTACTAGACTGTATGTTAACTAATTGGAATTTACATAAAAACTTAAAATAAATAAATAAATAAAATTAATTGATATCAGTGTATTCAAGTGTAACACATCTGACTGTGACAAGTTTCCATTTCATTTTTAATGCTCTTATCCATTATTTACCTGGAAAACTTTTCAATACCAATATTTTCTTCTTGTCAAAGGCTATTTTTTAAATTTTTTTATTTTATTATGTTATGTTAATCACCATACAGTACATCACTAGTTTTGATGTAGTGTTCCATGATTCACTGTTTGCATATAACACCCAGTGCTCCATGCAATGTGTGCCCTCCTTAATACCCACTGTTTTAAAATAAAGTCATTAAAATATGTTTTTAGTGTTCTCACTATTTTTTGCTTTGGGGGATATTATGAAGGTTAGTGATGGCACTACTGTCCCAACTACTGTTGGCATGTTGTTGAACGAAAATTATAAATATATATTTTTTCAGTTATATAACTTTATTTTTTGATATACATATAATACAAATAGATCACCACAATCTAACTAATTAGCCCATCTATCTTCTCTATATAGTTACTATTTTGTGTGTGTTTGTGTGTGTGTGTGCGCACACAAGAAGATTTCATTTAAGGTCTATCTTTTTGCAATTCCAAGTATATATTATGGTATTGTTAACTATAGTGATCCTGCTATATATTAGATCTCTAGATTTTATTCATTCTGTGTAACTGAAACCATGCACCCTAGGGACAAGATCTCTCCATTTCCCCCAATGTTTGGTCCCTGGTAACCACTATTCTACTCCCCGCTTCTGTGAATTGAGCTATATCATTTCCACATATAAGGGAGATCATTCAGAATATCTCTTTCTATGTCTTGCTTGTTCTACTTAACATCAAGCCCTCCAGTGTCCTCCATGGTATTGAAAATGGCAGAGTTTTTCTCTTTTTAATGTCTGAATGATATATGTCTCACATTTCCTATATTGATTCATCAGTGAGGGATGAGGTCGTATCCACACCTTGGCTACTGTGAATAATGATGCAATGAACCTAGGAATGCAGACAGCCCTTCACAATCATGATTTCTGCTCTTTTGGATATATACCCAACAGTAGGATTGAAGGATGGTAGTTCTCCTTTTAATTTTTTGAGGAAACTCAATACTTTTTTCCATAATAACTCTACCAAATTACATACCCATCAGTAGTATACACGGGACCCCTGTACTTCACATCCTCACCAATATTTCATATCTCTTGCCTTCTCAATAATAATTAGTCTAACAGAGGTGATGTGATATCTCATTATGATTTTGATTTGTATTTCTTTGATGATGAGTGATGTTGAGCACATTTTGATGTACCTGTTGGCCATTTGTATGTCTTTGGAAAATGTCTATTCAGTCCCTCTGCCTATTTGTTAATCAGAGGAGATGAAGGAAATCACCATAGCTTTGGCTCAGTTTTCCTGTGAACCTGAAACTGCTCTAAAAAATAGGGTCTATTATTTAAAAAGATGTTAAGAAGAGAAAATTGAATAATAGACAAAAACCATCTACTCCGTTAACTCAAAAGAATATAGAGAAGTAAAATAAGTTATGAAGAGGACAAAAAAGTAAACTAAAATAATATGAACTTACTCCCAAAAATGTGCATCCAGTGGTCTAGACAAGTTAACACATAAAATTAGCCAGTAGTAGTCCATTGATTATCCACGTAGTATGTGTGTGTGTGTGTGTGTGTATCCATAAATCATACCTAATCTCCAAATATATATATGTATGTATATATATCATGCCTAATCTCCAAATAAAGACTATACATGGTTATAATTCTACCTAATATCATACAACTATCCTGCATACAAATGAAAATGCACTAAAACCTCCACAAGAAGGCAAGGTAAAACTTTTGGGTGCTTTTTACTTTCCCCTTGATATTTAGTTAGTTAAATACTATGATGGAAAATAAAAATACTAAAATGCTATGGCAGAAATTCAATATATCTTCAGTTTCATGATAAGGTAATAAAAAAGGGAAGAAAGCAAAGATATTTGCATGATCAGCCTGTGAAAAAGAGAGAAATTTCTCATATGCTCTGTGCTCAGTTGCCGCTTCCTGTCGGCTCACGGGAGAAGAATGAGGCACAAACAAGTCAGCTGCAATAGAGATTGGGAGCAGGGGTCGACAGTTGAGAAGACTGCCGCCCCGAACAACTCCTTAATCTCATATTTATTGGATACGAGATGATAATCAATAAAGAAGATTATACATTGTTTGTAGGTAAACAAGAAGGAATGTGAGTCATAGTTGGATCATGAGTCTTATAGATTAAGCAAGGAGAAGAGAAGGGTGTGCCGGGTCAATCAGCATGGAATTCGTTATAGAATAAGCGCACTTAGCACTTAAACGGATAACCCCATCAGCAAGCTCTCCCGGAGGCAGGGGAGATAATGAAAGAGGGAAGCAGGCGGTGTTCCGCCCTGAGCAGGCCGGGTGTTCCCAGCTGCTCGGCTTCAAGAACGTATATCTTCCCCTCCACCTGAGGCCTGCTGGACTACCAAGTTTTTCTCAAGGTTATCTTTAAGCATGCTTGCATGACCAGCACAACTCCTCCTGGTTAGATTTTCAAGAGTATATTATTTTGAGGGATGGTTACACTCAGTTTCCTCTGTTACCATCTTACATAGAAGAGTATATATTTCACAAGTAATTAACTTCAGGGAACACATTATTTTTAACTAACAGCCATGCTTTATTCAGATTACTTTCACTAATGACATTTTTCTTCTCCAGAATCTCATCCAGCATACCACATTAAATTCAGTTGACATGTCTTTTTCAGCACCTACAGACAGTGAGTTTCTCTGGATATTCTCTTATTTATTTATTTGAAGTATGATTAACATACAGTATTTTATTACTTTCAGGTGTGTAAAATAATGATTCTACATTTCTATAGCTAACTCAGTGCCCATCACAATAATTCTGCTCAACTGTTCTTGTTTTTGATGAACTTGACAGTTTTGAGCAGAACTAGTCAGACATTTTATATAAAAACCTTCATTTGGGGTTTGATATTTGACTCAAGATTGGACTGGGGTTATGGGTTATTAGCAGAAAGATCACAGAGGAAAAGTGCCATTTGCATCAGATCATGCCAGTGGGTACATATTTTCAATGCGACTCATCACCGTTGATGTTAACCTTGATCACCTGGTTAAGGTAGAGTTTGCCACATTTCTCTTCTCTAAAATTACTCCTTCCATCCCACTCCACAGTGAGCCTTTTGGAAGGGACTCACTTGTGTACACCCTACAAATAAGAAACTGAGAATTACCCTACAATCCTTTGAGAACGGAGTAACTACAATATCATTAAGTTTTCCTTTATTATGGGAGATTTGTCTATTTCCCCCATTGATTACTTACTTAAGTGTTTAATATCATTATGAACTTGTGGATTACTTAAACTATGAGTTATATTTCAATTCAGTGTCATTTATTTTGTTCCTCAATTTTTTTCCAGCTTTTGTCACCAGGGGTTCTTCCCATTGCTCTTGTGTCCCTTTGGCATATTCTCATCACAGTGTGTGTGTGTGTGTGTGTGTGTGTGTGTGTGTGTGTGTGTGTGTGTGTTAGCATTTCCTTGCCTTCCAGCACTACAAGATGCTCCAGTTCATCTCATATATTCCCTGCCCCAGACCTAGGATCAGCCATTTACTTAAGAAGTTCTACTCATTTTCTTGGATAATGGTATCAAGAACCATGTCCTGGCCACTAGGTCACTAGATAATCAATGTTTTTCGTTTGTTTGTTTTCTTTATTCTAGCCAAAAGACATCCTTTATGGCCCAAATAATGACCTTTAATTCCAAGAAGAAATCGCCTTTTTCCCATAACCTATTAATACATATTGAGGATTAAGTTCTTTACTAATTCTAGCTCAGGATTCTTAATTAAAAAGGAAGGGAGACGTCAGGGAATTACCTTCCCCAGACTCCTATATTTTGCACCATTCATCTTTAAATACTACTGCAGGAAAGGCAAAAGGGAAGCATTTCCCAGTCAACATTCCATGTGAGATTTGATTTCAGAAAGTGTGGGATGAATCCAGGACCAACTTCTTCAGGCATGCAGGTGAGAACCTGAGCTTCAGTGACACCAAAAGAGATCAGATAGAATTTTAGAAACACTTTTGTTTTTTTGATTCTCATTTGAGCAAAGAGTAGCCAAATTACCTTGAGAAGAAAGGAGGACAACTGAACATTCTAACCTTCACGTAAACTCTTATCTAAGCTGCTAAAATTTGTGTTACGGATTAACATAACTGTGTATATAACTCACAGAAAATTAATCTGATCAATGCCACAGTGTGCATCTAACACATAAAAGCCATTTGTGGAAGGATAGAAAATTTAGGGAATTTTCTAGACGTAGATTACAATTGAAACTGGGAAGACAGAATAATAGAAATGCACAGCAGCTCCTGGTGGAGAGATAAGCAAATAGAAATAATATCTATTTGAGTGTCCAAGGAAATGCTCCATGGAGCTAATGATTTTACTTGGGATGGAGCAGGCTTCCCTTTTCAGTGGTAACTGAGTATTGAATGGGACTGAAATCTATTGGATTGTATCAATAGGAAATTCTCCTAAATCTTTCATTCACTTTATGAATACTTATTAATAAATATGTACTTTTTTCTAGATGATAAATTTAGCAGTAAACAGATAAAAATTGCCTCTCTTATGTTGCTTCCTTTGAATGTAAGCCTCTCATATCTATTAATACGTGAACTATACAAATGTCTCAGTCTATATCTCTATTAAATAGATAGATCAATAGGTCTGGATGGATAGAGGATGATAGATGATGATAGATGGTTGATAGATAGATGGATAGATAAATGATAAATACAGCATATATCAATAGGTAGATGGGTGGATAGAGAGATAGATATCTTTTTATAATATTTAACTCTTAGAAACCAAGTTTTCATTCCTGTTTGCTGAAGAGTTGGACAAAAAGCATATTTGACAAACTCCTAAGAGTGCAGGGAAATCATAGTGAATGGCAGTGTGGTTAGGGCATGATGTGATAAAGAGCTGTGGGTCCAGAACTGTCTCTACAGCTGACTCACCCTCTTACACAGACATTTAAATCTTACTCTGGCCCTAGGAATCTTGCTGTCCCTGTAGCCTATGTCTCGTTGTCCCTGCAGCCTATGTCAGAAGACAGTTGTTATGAACCACTAATATACCAAGGTGATTAATAAACCGTCTACTGAGAGAAGGTATTTAAAAGCTTTATTTTTAATGCAGCATCATTATGACATATTTTCAACAACCAAAGGGGATATTTTAAAAGGTAAGTAATCCACTTAACTGACTTTGATTCCAAGAATGCAATTTCTACACCCTGAGGCCACAAATATTATGCTACCCCTGTGCTTTCTTAAAACTAGTTGATATGATTCCATGTGTGTGTGTGATATATATTATTCTGGAGTTAATGAAAATATTACCATCCTCAGCATACAGTTCAGAACTCTATTACTTTCAACATATTTTAGAAAGCATTGCATATATATCCACTTCCTTTTTTTTTTTTTTTTTTTTTTGATTATTGCATAAAATACCATCCCTGATTCATTTAGCTTCCTTCTTATGGGCATTGAAGTGGTCTCTTACCTTTTGCCAACACGGACAGGACTGCTTTGATTGTCTTTGTGCCTCTGAGTGAGATTACTTACAGCAAATGGAAACACTAGACTTGTGTCTATGTGACATTGAAATATCAATGCTGAAAATCACTCCCCAAGAAATTACACCCCCTTAAACTCCTCTTAAAATGTGTTGAATCAATTGTGTCCTACATCATTTTCATCTGTGTTTGTTAAGATACATATATCAAAAAGGTCACTTTATTAATAGATAGGTGAAAGGATATATAATTAGAATTTATTTTTTTTATTTATTTTTTTCATGATTGGTGTTTATTTTTTTCCCCCAAATACTTTTATTTTATTTTTTCAGTGTTACAAGATTCATTGTTCAAGTACCACACCCAGTGCTCCATGCAATACGTGCCCTCCTCAATACCCACCACCAGGCTCACCCAACCCCACTCCCACCCCTCCAAAACCCTCAGTCAGTTGCTCAGAGTTCACAGTCTCTCATGGAATTTAAATTGAATGTATTTTGCTATGAATGAAATTAATAATCTTTTCAAATTATGTTTAATAAGAAGAGTTTCTTTTGAAATCAGATGCTTTGGTCAATTTTCATTTGCACTTTTTTTGTTTTTAAGATTTTGTCTATTTATTTAGAGAGAAAGATCCTGAACAGGGAAAGAAGCAGAGGGAGAGGGTGAGTTAGAATCTTAAGCTGCCTCCATGCCCAGCATGGAGCCCAGCTGTGGACTCAATTACACAATCTTGAGAGCACAACCTGAGTGGAAATCAAGAGTGGGACACTTAACTGACTGATACATCTGAGCACCCTATTCATTGTGTTTTGAAAGATTAATCTCTGAAATCCATTTATATTTGAAAAAAATTATGCTTTTCTCTGTAATACATGATGTAAATATACTTAAATGCCTTGGCACTTATGCATTTTATTGTGGTACTATTTGAAAAATATATGTAAATAGGATGGCGAAGGTTTATTCCACTGTTTAGTATATATAAATAAATATTAGTTCCGTTCTTGTTTCTATCTTCTCTTATTGAAGCCAGGGTATGGGACACTCCAGAAAATATATTCCAGGAATTCTATTGACAAGTTTCAGCTATGACTTGGAACTTCTTTAACTCATTTTCTAAATCCCTTGTACTTAAAATAACATGTAATTTGAAAAAAAAAAATTTTGATTCATGCCAAATGTTCTCTATTTATCCTTCATTTTAGTCTTAATCACTCCTTGTGTCTCAAAAAATATGCTGAAAGACCCATTAAAATATGAACAAAGTGAAGAATTTAACTTTGGACAATAGAGTATAATATAAAAATGTAAAAAGTTTATGATAGAAACTGAACTTAAAACTCTAAACAACTAGAAATTATTGAAAGTTAATGTACAGGAAATAAACAGTCAAGCTAACAGATTAAAATAAATTTCATGGTGGACTGGACCAAATGACTGAATGTTCACTGCTAAAATATTGTTTGTTTCTCTCTTGTTCTCTCTCTCTCATCTCTATCTCTCCTTTAGGTTTCATTATGGAAAACACTATCAAAAGTTTCTACATCATTCCTTGATTGTTCAGAATACTTACTAGAAGATACTTCTTAACTGAACTACCATGCTCAAATAGTGTGAAAGAGCATTATGTAAATCATGCATAAGTTTTCTCTATTTGGCAACATTCTGTCCTAATAGGTCCTTGCTGTAAACTAAAGAAAGACTTTCGCTTCAGAAAGATACCATCTCATACCAATCGCCTAAATTAATGTTTATTATGCCTGAAGAATCAGGTACTCGTTTATTCTTGATATATTTCATTGTTTCCATAAACACTCAGGTGAATAGATTGTGAATAAATATGGTTCCCACCTTATTCAGAAGAAAACAACACAGAAGGTAAAGGATTATATACTGGTAATTGACACGTCCATGATCAATCATATGGATTTGATCTCCAAATGGAGTAGTCATTTCATAATACTTTTTTGTCTGGGGATTAATTATTTCTAACCTTCCATTTCTCCATTTTGCCTGGAATAATGGAACAAAATAACAGTGTAACTGAGTTCATACTGTTAGGATTGACCCAAAATCCCATGAGACAGAAAATGGTATTTGTAATTTTCTTCATTTTTTATGTGGGAACTGTTGTAGGGAATTTGCTTATTATTGTGACCATCAAGTCCAGCCGGACACTTGGGAGCCCCATGTACTTTTTCCTATTTTATTTGTCCCTTGCTGATTCCTGCTTCTCAACGTCCACAGCCCCCAGACTAATTGTGGATTCACTCTCTGCAAAAAGAATCATAACTTACCATGAGTGCATGACTCAAGTCTTTGCCCTACATTTATTTGGCTGTATGGAGATCTTTGTGCTCATCCTCATGGCCGCTGATCGTTATGTGGCCATCTGTAAACCCTTACATTACCCAACCATCATGAGACGGCAGGTCTGCACCATCCTAATTGTTCTTGCATGGATAGGGTCTTTTATCCATTCTATAGCTCAGATTATCTTGGCCTTAAGACTACCTTTCTGTGGACCCAATTTGATTGATCATTACTGTTGTGATTTGCAGCCCTTGCTGAAACTTGCTTGCATGGACACATATGTGATCAACCTACTGTTGGTGTCTAACAGTGGGGCCATTTGCTCAAGCAGTTTTGTAATTCTAATGATCTCATACATTGTCATCTTGCATTCCTTGAGAAATCACAGCGGAGAAGGGAGGAAAAAAGCTCTCTCTACTTGCACTTCTCACATCATTGTAGTAATCTTATTCTTCAGTCCGTGTATATTCATCTACACACGCCCCCCAACCACTTTCCCCATGGACAAGATGGTGGCCGTATTTTATACTATTGGGACCCCTTTTCTCAACCCAATCATCTACACACTGAGGAATGCAGAAGTGAAAAATGCCATGAGAAAGCTCTGGCATATCAAAATTACGTCAGAAAGCAAAAGATGAATTGAGGACTTTGGTTGATTCCTTAATCTGTACAGATATCAAATAGGATAGCGTATATCTAGACTTGCTGGATGCACTCTAATATAAGGCACCTGATTTCCTTTCTTTTCTCTGTACTTCTGTCCTCAAACTAGTAGCTTCCCTCATAATGCCAGCCTGGTTCTTACTTTTCCTGAGAGCTCAAGTCTGACACTATGGATTATGAAATACTCATCACATCTCAATCTACACTCTGGTTTGATAAAGAGAAAGATATTTATATAATCACAACTGCTCAAACACTAAACATTCAGACGGAAAGAAAGACCTGTTCTCTATCACTTCTAATTCTCTCTAAAGCACATTTCAAATAAGATATCCTGCTTTCTCTTGAGCACATTCAGAGCAAAGGAGCTAACTGCATGTCAAGAAGTTCTTTTCATTATATCATCAGTTTATCTTGAAAAAATTTCATACTAGTGAACCAAAGGCCAAAAGGCTATATATTTATAAATATATGTAACTTTTTTCTTTAAGATTTTATTTATTTATTTGACAGAGAGAGAGAGAGATCACAAGTAGGCAGAGAGGCAGGCAGAGAGAGAGGGGGAAGCAGGCTCCCTGCTGAGCAGAGAGCCCGATGTGGGGCTCGATCCCAGGACCCTGAGATCATGACCTGAGCTGAAGGCAGAGGCTTTAACCCACTGAGCCACCCAGGTGCCCCAAAAAGGGCAGTGTTTTGCTCTTACTGCCTAGACACATCCTTCGGATATGGATTTGCATCCCTTGCATGCAATGCTTCTGCCAAAACTACCACCCATGGACTTAGAGAATTTTTTACCCACATTCACGGCATTTCACACAGCATTGCTTGTGATCAACAATCTCACTTCACAGCAAATAAAGTGCTAGAATGGGTCCGTGCTCATGGAATTCACCGGTCTTACTACATTTCCTACCCTGTTGAAGAATTGGCCTGATAAAATAGTGGAAAGATCTTTTGCAGAATTATAGTACATGCTAGGTAACAATACCTTCCAGAGTTGGAGCAAGAGTGTTTAGTTCTCTGGAAGGACATATTATGCTCTGAATCAGCATCCATAACATGTTGCTATTCCTCCCATGGACTAGTCTTGTAATCAAAGGATAGAAATGGGAGAGGCATTATACATTTTTACCCTTAGTGACCCACTAGCAAAATTTTTGTTTCCTGTTCCCTCTTACTTATGCTCTTCTTGCTTTGAGGTCTTCATTCCAAAGGGAGAAGTGCTTCCAGCAAGAGATGCAGCAAGATTCTATTTAGCAGTGTTAATAAAGACTCCTGCCTGACCACTTTTGGCAGCTCATGCCTTTGAATCTATAGGCAAAGATGTAAGTTGCCGTTCTGGTTGGGGTGATTGATCCTGGCAACAAAGGGGAAATTGGACAACTACTCCGGAACAGAGATAAGAAATAGTATATCTAGAATACGGGAGATCCCATAGGATCACCCTTAGTATCACCATAGTCTGTGAGTACGGTCAATGGAAAACTACAACAAACCAATCCAGGCAGATCTACTAAGGACCCAGATGCTTCAGTAATGAAGGTTTGTGTCACCCCACCAGCTTAAGAACTATGACCAGCATTTGTGCTTGCTGAAGACACATTGAATATAGAATGAGTAACAGAAGAAATTGTAAATTAACCATGTGACCCTTACAAAAATGAAGACTGTAATTATTGTATTTACTCCTTATATTATGAATGTGTTTGTGTGCAAATATATATAAAGCAAATTTCTTTGTTTTCTTCCCTTTCTTATTCCCTTACCATGAAACTAAATATATATTGAATTTCTACCATAGCATTTTAGTATTTTTGTTTTCCATCATAATATTGAAGTTACTGAATATTAAGGGGAAAGTAAAAATCACCCCAAAAAATTTACCTTCCCTTACTTTGGAGGTTCTAGGTCATTTTCAGTTCTAAGCAGGATAGTTGTATGACGTTAGGTAGTATCATGACCTTGTGTTTTCTTTATTTGGAAATCAAGTATGGATTCAGGAGATGTGTATAGGTACTAGTGGATAAACAATGGACTTGTACTTGTTAATTTTATATGTTAACTTGCCTGGGCCACAGGGTTCTCAAGTATTTGTTCAACTATTGTTTTGGATTGTGACTATGAGATTTTTCTGGGTATTAACTTTTGAATGGGTAGACTGAATAAAGTAGATTAATCTCACTAAAGTAGGTTTCTCATCTAACTAAATGAAGGCCTGAAAATTGCAAAAGGTTAACCTCCCCTGAGTAAGAGGGAAATCACTTGCCTGAGAGCCTTCAAACCGAACCCTTAGCTCTTCCTGTCTGATGACTTGCACACTGACACATTAACTCTTCCTGATCTAAGGAGCCTCCTGCCTGTGGACCTGAACTGGGACATTGGCTCTTACTGGTTCATAGCAGTTTCTGGTCTTTAGACTCAAAATGGGACATACACTGTGCAGATTTTGTGGTACATGCACAATGGAATATTATTCAGCATTGAAAAAAAGAAGGAATTTCTGACCCATGCTACAAGGCAGAAAACCTTTGATGACATATTAAATGAAATAAGCTGTTTCTTTAAAAAAAAAACCTTATATTTTATAACAGGTTTATATTTACAGGGAAATTATTAAAAAGAAAGAGTTCTCATATGCTCTGCACTCAGTTTCCCATTACCATCTTACATAGTATGGTACAATTGTCACAACTAATTCACTTCACGTGAACACATCATTTTTAACTATTACCTATACTTTTTTCAGATTATTTTGATTTTAACTAATGCTGTTTTTCTCCTCCAGAATCTCATCCAGATACCACATTACATTCAGTTGTCATGTCTTCTTCAGTAGCTCCAGATAGTGACAGTTTCTCTGAATTTTCTTTTACGTATTTATTTGAAGTATGATAAACATACAGCTTTAGATTGGTTTCGGGAGGGTAAAAAAAAAATGATCTAACGATTCTAAAGACACTTGGGTGGCCCAGTCAGTTAAGCATCTGCCTTCAGCTCAGGTCATGATCCCAGGGTCCTGGGATAAGCCCAGCATGGGGCTCTCTGCTCAGCAGGGAGCCTGCTTCTCCCTGTGCCTGTGTTCCCCATGCTTGTGCTCTCTCTCTTTCTGACAAATAATAAATAAGTAAATAAATTTATTTATTTAAGTAAATAAATAAATATTTATTATTTATAAATAATATATTTATTATATATTTATATATATATAAATATATATTTTTTTATATATGCGCCCATATATATATATATATATATATACCCCATGCCCATCACGATAAGTGTACTTTTAACTTTTCTTGTTTTGTTTTGTTTTTTAAGATTTATTTATTTAGAGAGAGAAATAGAGTGCAAGTGAGGGACAGCAGAAGGAGAGGGAGTGAGAGGCAGAAAAGCAAACACCCTGCTGAATGTGGAGCCTCATGAAAGGCTCAATCCCAGGACGCTTAGATCATGACCTGAGCCTTAGAACAACAGTGAGAGACTTAAACGACTGAGCAAACCAGATGTCCCTTAACTTTTCTTGCTTTCGATGAACTTGACAATTTTTAGAAGACCTGGTCAGACATTTTATATAAAATCCTTCATTTGGGGTTTGTCCAACATTTTACTCAATATTGGACTGAGATTATAGGTTATTGGGAGAAAAGTCACAGAGGCAAAGTGCCATTTGCATCACATCCTGCCAATGGGTACATACATGAATTGTGACTCATCACCATTGAAGTTAACCTTGATCACCTGTTTGAGGTAATGTGTGCTATATTTCTCCTGTGTAAATTTACTTCCTCTACCCCATTCCACAATGAGCCTTTTGGAAGGAACTCACTTGGGTACAGTGCACAAATAAGAGAATGAGAGTTATCCCATAACCCTTTAAGAGAAGAGTACCTGCAAAATCATTAGGGATTCTTTCTTTATGGGAGATTTCTTTATTATTCCCTATTTATTAGCTACTTACTTAGCTGTTTAATATCATTATGAACTTGTGGATTATTTAAACTATGAGTTATATTTCAATTCATTGTCATTTATTTTGTTCTTCAATTTTTTTTCCAGCTTTTGGCACTGGAGGATCTTCCCATTGGCTCTTGTTTCTCTTTGGCATATTCTCATCACAGTGTTAGTGTACGTGTGTGTGTGTTAGCACTTCCTTATCTTCTAGCATTACAAGATATTCTAGTTAATCTTGTATATCCTATGCCCCAGAACTAAAGTCAGCTATTTAAGAAGTCCTAATTCATTTCTGGATAATGGTATCAGGAACTATGTCCTGGGCATAGATCACTAGATAATCACTGTTTTTTGTTTTTATTTTTTGTTTGCTTTTTGTTTTTTATTCTAGCCAAAAGACATCATTTATGGCCCAAATAAACCCCTTTAATTGCAAGAAGAGATCACCTTTTCCCCATAATCTAAAAATAAGTGTTGAAGATTAAGTTCTTTATTACATCTAGATCATACTTCTTAACTAAAAGGGAAGGGAGACTTCAGGGAATGACTTTCCCCAGACTCCTATATTTTGCATCATTCATGTTTAAATACTAGTGCAGGAAAGGCAAAAGAGGAGCATTTCCCAGTCAAAATTACATATGAGAGTGGATTTCAGAAAGTGTTCGATGAATCCAGGACAAACTTTGTCTTCTGGTATGCAGGCAATAACCTAAGCCTCAGTGACATATAAAGAGATCAGGCAGGATTTTAGAAACACTTTTGTTTTATTCTCATTTGAGCAAATAGTGGCCAAATTACCTTGAGAAGAAAAGAGGATTACTGAACATCCTAATGTTTGTATAAGCTCTTATCAAAACTGGTAAGATTTGTATTGGGGATTAACATAGCTGTATTTAATACTCAGAGAAAAATTATCTGATCAATGCCACAGTGTTCATCTAACACATAGAAGGCATTTGTGGAAGGATAGAAAGTCTTGGGAATTTTCTAGAAGTAGATTATAATAGAAACTGAGAAGACAGAATAAGAGAAATGCACAACAGCTCCTGGTGGAGATTGATAAGCAAATAGAAATAATATCTATTTGAGTGTTCCAGGAAATGCTCCATGGAGATGATGATTTTACTTTGGATGGAGTAGGCTTCTCTTTTCAGTAGTAACTGAGTATTGAATAGGACCAAACAATATTGGATCCTACTATGACAATCCTAATAATGATCCTAATAATACTTTTGAATACTTATTGTTAAATATGTACTTTTTCTAGATGCTTAGATTCAGAAGTGAATAAAAATTACCTTCCTTATTTTGCTTCATTCGAATGTATGCCACACTTATATTATTATGTTAACTATACAAATGGTTCAGTCTATAACTCTATCAGATATATAGATAGATAATAGATGATAATAGATCAATAGGTGGATGGATTGATAGGTAGATAGATATCTTTTTATAGTAACTGACTATTAAAAACCACAAACAAGTTTACATTCCTGTTTGCTGAAGAGTTGGACAAAGAGCATATTTGGCAAACCCCTAAGAATGCAAAGGAACCTATAGTGAATGGCAGTGTGGTTGGCGCATGATATGATAAAGAGCCTTGAGTCCAGAACTGCCTCTACGGCTGACTCATCCGCTTACACAGACATTTAAATCTTACTCTGGCCCTGGGAATCTTGCTGTCCGTGCAGCCTTTGTCAGAAGACAGTTGTTACGAACCAGTAATATGCCAATGTGATCAGCAAACTATCTACTAAGAGGTTTCTAAAAGCTTTATTTTTAATGCAGCATCATTATGATACATTTTCAATGACCAAAGGGAATGTTTTAAAAGGTAAGTCATCCTCCTAACTATGAATTGAGGAATCAATTCCCCCACGCCAAGTCACAAATATTATGCTATTTTGTTACTATCTTAAGTACAATTAATTGAAAAGAGTCCATGTGTGTATGTGATATATATTATTCTGATGTGAAAGAAAATATTACCATCCTCCACATACAGTCCTGAATCTATCACTTTCCAACATATATTAAAAACAATTTGTGTATATAGCTACTTCATTTTTATTGATAATTGCATAAAATACCATCCTTGATTCATTTAGCTTCCTTTCTGATAGGCTTGAAGTTGTTTTGTACCTTTTGCTTACTTGGAAAGGACTGTTGTGATTGTCCTTTGTGCCTGTGACTGAAATTACTTGCAGTAAATGGAAACACCAGTCCTGTGTCTTTGTCCTTTTGAAATATCATCATGCTGAATATCACTCCCTGAGAGATTGCACCCCCTTAAAATCCTACCAAGGATGTGTGGGATCAGTTGTTTTCCACATCAGTTTCAGCAGTGTTTGTTAAGATGTATTTATCAAAAAGGCCATTGTTAATCTAATAGTTGAAAAGATATATAATTGGAATTTAAATCTGAATGTATTTTTTTATGAATGAACAATTATATTTTCAAATAATGTTTAATAAGAAGAGTTTCTCTTGAAATAAGTTCTTTTCCCCATTTTCATTTACACTTTTTTTTTAAGATTTTGTTTATTTATTTAGAGAGAGAGGAGAGCCTGAGCAGGGAAAGGGGGAAAGAGAGAGATGGAGAGATAGAATTTTAAGCAGGCTCCATGCCCAATGTGGAGCCTGGAATGGGACTTGATCTCACAAACCTGAGATCATAACCTGAGTGGAAATCAAGAGTGGGATGCTTAACTGATTGAGCCACCCAGGCACCCTATGCACTCTGTTCTTAAAGACTGATCTCTGAAATTCATTTGTATTTGAGAAAATTGTGCTTCTGTGTGGAATACATGTTGTAAATCTTCTTAAAAGATTTGGCATTTATTCGTTTAATTGTGCTACAATATGGAAAATACATGTGATGAGGACAGATAAGGATTTTTCCACTGTTTGGTATATATAAATAAATATTAGTTCCCTTTATCTATCTTCTCTTACTGAAATTAGGGCATGGGACACTCAAAACATAGATTCCAAGAATTCTATTGAAAAGATTCAGCTACGACTTGGAGCTTCCTTAGCTCATTTTCTAAATCCCTGGCACTTAAAATAACATGAAATTTGAAAGAATATTTTGATTTATGTCACATGTTCTCTATTTATCCTATATTTCAGTCTTGGTCTCTCCTTGTGCTTTAACAAAATATGCTGAAAAACCAAATAAAATACTGAAAGAAGTGAAGAATTTAACTTTGGACAACATAGTATAATTTCAAAAGTACAAAATACTATGATAGAACCTGAATTTAGAACTCTAAGCAACTAGAAATTATTGAGAGTTATAATAACAGGAAAAAAACACTCAAGCTACCAGATTAAAATAAATTTCACAATGGACTTTACCAACTGACTGAAAGTTCATTGCTAAAGTATTGTTTGTTTTTCTCTTGTTCTCTCTCTCTCTCTTATATTAAACTAAAGACATTCACTTCAGAAAGATACCCTCTCACACAAAATCCCCTAAGTTAATATTTACTATGTCTGAAGAATCGGGTACTCTTTCATTATCGATATATTTCATGACTTCCATTAGCAATCAGGTGAATAGATTGTGAATAGATAATATGGTTTCCACCTTATTCAGAAGAAAATGACACAGAAGGTAAGGGATTACACACTGGTAAGTGGCACGTCCATGATCAAGCATATGGATTTGACCTCCAAATGAAGTAATCATTTCATAATATTTCTTTCTTTGCAGATTAATTATTTCTAACCAATGCTTTCTCCGCTCTGCCTGAAATCATGCAGCAAAATAACAGTGTAACTGAATTCATACTATTAGGATTAACTGAAGATCCTATGAGACAGAAAATGGTATTTGTAATCGTCTTCATTTTTTATCTGGGAACCATGGTAGGGAATTTGCTTATTATCGTGACCATCAAGTCCAGCCAGACACTTGGGAGCCCCATGTACTTTTTCCTATTTTATTTGTCCCTTGCTGATTCCTGCTTTTCAACCTCCATAGCTCCCAGACTAATTGTGGATTCACTCTCTTTGAAAAGAATCATATCTTACAATGAGTGCATGATTCAAGTATTTGCACTACATTTCTTTGGCGGCATGGAGATCTTTGTGCTCATCCTCATGGCGGCTGATCGCTATGTGGCCATCTGCAAGCCCTTACATTACCCAACCATCATGAGCCAGCAAGTCTGCAGCATCTTGATTGTTATCGCATGGGTAGGGGCTTTTATCCATTCTATAACCCAGATTATCCTGGCTTTGAGACTGCCTTTCTGTGGACCCAATTTGATTGACCATTACTGCTGTGATTTGCAGCCCTTGATGGAACTCGCTTGCATGGACACATATGAGATCAACCTATTGATGGTGTCTAACAGTGGGGCCATTACCACAAGTGGTTTCGTGATTCTGATAATCTCATACATTATCATCTTGCATTCACTGCGAAACCACAGTGCAGAAGGGAGGAAAAAAGCTCTCTCTACTTGCACTTCTCACGTCATTGTAGTAGTATTATTCTTTGTTCCATGTATATTCATATATACACGCCCCCCAGCCACTTTCCCCATGGACAAGATGGTGACTGTATTTTATACTATTGGGACCCCTTTCCTCAACCCATTCATCTACACACTGAGAAATGCAGAAGTGAAAAATGCCATGAGAAAGCTCTGGCATAGCAAAATTACCTCTGAAAGCAAAATATGAATTGAGGGCTTTGGTTGATTACTTATTCTGTGCAGATATCAAATATGGTAGTGTATATCCTGACTTGCCCAACACACTCTAATATAGTACGCCTAATTTCCTTACTTTTTTCTGTACTTCTGCCCTCAAACTAGTAGTTTCCCTCATAATGCCAGCCTGGTTCTTACCTTTCCTGAGAGCTCAATTCTGACATTGGTTATTATGAAATACTTGCCACATCTAAGTCTACCCTCCGGTTTGATAAGGAGAAAGATATTTTTACAATCACAACTGTTCAAACTGTGAGCATCCATAAATAATAGCCTGTTCACTATGACTTGTAATTTTCTCTATAGCACATTTCAAATAAGATTTCTTGCTTTGTCTTGAACACATTCAGATCAAATGAATTAACGTTGTGTGGTAAGAATTCTTTTCACTGTATCATTAGTTTATCTTTAAAAAGTTCCATTCTAGTGAACCAAAAGCCAAAAGGCTATATATATAAATATATGTATTTTTTTCTTAAATAATTTTTTCTCATTGTTTCCTCTGACTATTGCGATAACTGAGGCATTGTATATGAGATTTTTAAATGTAGTATTACAAAGGCTAGGAGATATTCGGCTAACTTACGTGATTGGTAAATAGTAGCTACAACAAGAGACTTCTACAGATCTAAGAGGGAAAGAAGAAAATAACATATGTTGTCAAGACTAAATAAGAATTTGCAATACACCATAGATAAAACATGTTTTCTGAGATTGAAGTACCAAAGGTAGCATTTATTTTAAAGGGGAAAAAAGTATATATTATTACATTTAAATGTGGGTTGTATCAGTGGAATAAAAGAAAGTATGAGAGACATTCAGAACTACTCACTATACTTGTCTCTAGTTAATGGAGTTAGAGAGACCCTACTTTTGCAGCAGGAAGCTGCTTTCTTTCTCTGTTCTTTGCTAGTAAAAGTGTAGTGTGTATTGTCATGTTAGAATTGCCAATATAATTTTGATGATCATAGTGAGCAGAGCAGATTAGCAGTCATACTTTGAATTAGGGCAGGCCAAGGGTTAAATCATGAACTATTAAAATTCATTGATTTCAGGGGCACCTGGGTGGCTCAGCCATTAAGCATCTACCTTGGCTCAGGTCATGATCCCTGGGTCCTGGGATCGAACCCCACATCTGGCTCCCTACTCAGCAGGAAGCCTGCTTCTCCCTCTCCCATCCCCCTGCTTGTGCTCCCACTCTCTCTCTCTGTCTCTCTCTCACTGTGTCTCTCTGTCAAATAAATAAATAAATAAAATCTTTAAAAAAGAATTTATTAAAATTCATTGATTTCGGAGAGTAAAAAAATACAAACTCAAAGACGTACATGCAACCTAATGTTTATAACAGCATTATCTACGATGGCTAAATTATGGGAACAGCCCAAGTGTCCATAGAATGATGAATTGAATAAAGATGGGTTATGTATACTATATATATATATGCAAATATATAATGGAATATTATTCATCAACAAGCATGAGAAATGAGATCTTGCATTTTCAATGACAAGAATAGAGCCAGAGAGTATTATGCTAAGTGAAACAATTCAGTCAGAGAAAGACAAATACCATATAATTTCACTCATGTGAAAATAAAAACAAACAAACAAACAAAACAAATGAATATAGGGAAAAACAGACAGGGGAGCAGATCAAGAAAGAGACTCTTAACTATGCAGAACAAACTGATGGTTACCAGAGAGGATGTGGGTAGGACAACAAGTTAAATACATAATGGGGATAGAGGAGTACAATTTTGATGAGCACTGGGTGTGGTATGTGTTGAATGACTCATTTGTACCCCTGGAACTCCTATCACAATGTATGTTAACTAACAGAAATTTAAATAAAAACTAATAAATAAATAAATAAATAAAATCACTGATAACAGTGTATTCAAATGTACCACATCCTTCGTAACTGTGACAAGATTCCATTTCATTTTTAATGCTGTTCCTCATTATTTACCTGGAAAACATTTCAATACCAATTGTTTTGTCCAAAGATTATTTTAAAATAAATTCATTAAAATACCATGTTTTCAGTGTTCTCACTACTTTTTTGCTTTGGGGCACATTATGAAGCTTAGTGACTGCACTAGTGTCCCAAAGTTGGCATATTGACATACAAAAATTATATACATATATTTCAGTTGTACAACTTGATTTTTTTATATATATATATATATATATATATATATAATGTGAAAAGATCACCACAATCTAATTAACACATCTATCTTTTCTATATACTTATCATTGTGTGTGCATGTGTTTGTGTGTGTGTGTGTGTTTGTAAGAAGTTTTAATTTAGATCTGTCCTTTTTGCAATTTTAAGTATAGGTTATGGTATTAAGTGTAGTGACCATGCTATATATTAGATGTCTAGAACTTCTTCATCCTGTGTAACTGAAACCATGCACCCTTGGGCCAATATCTCTCTGTTTCCTCCAGTCCCTAGCCCATAGTAACCACCATTCTATTCTCTGCTTCTGTGAATTGAGCTATATCATTTCCACATATAAGTGAGATCATACGATATTTCTCTTTCTATTCCTGCTTGTTTCACTTAACATCAAGTCCTCCAGCTCCATCTATGTTATTGCAAATGGCAGAATTTTCCTCTATTTAAAGTCTGAATAATATATGTCTCACATTTCCTATATCGATTCATCAGTGAGGGATGAGGTTGTATCCACATCCTGGCTACTGTGAATAATGATGCAATGAGCCTATACCAATTTACGTATACTTGGGATCCCTTTTCTCCACATCCTCATCAACATTTCTTATCTCTTGTCTTCTCAGTACTAGTCATTCTAACAGAAGTGAAGTGATATCTCATTAAATATCTATTGGCCATTTGTATGTATTTGGAAAATCTCTATTCAGTCCCTCTGCCTACTTTGTAATCAGAGGAGATGAAGGAAATCTCTATAGCTTCTGCCCAACTTTCCTGTGAACCTGAAACCGCTTGGGAAAACAGAATCTATTATTTAAAAAGATGTTAAGAAGAAGAGAAAATTGAATAATAGACAAAAAATCTACTTCATTAGCTCAAAAGTATATAGAGCAAAAAATAGAAGTTA
>CM052884.1:84889363-84911948 GCA_028534135.1 Potos flavus | reverse complement strand
TACCTTGAAAGGAGCAGTATAAAAGGCCAAGCAAGAGAGAATGGGCATGAGAGGCAGCACCTAACCTTGGGTATGTACATAAAGGACAAATTCTAAATACCTAAGCATGCAGCCAATCTCCCTCTTCACTATTTCATCCATGGATGACACACAGGAAAAGAAGGACATATTTATTAGTCATGGGTAAGTTTCCTTTCCACCTCTCCTTTATTGATAATTTATAAGAAGAGTGTTAACAAAAGATACATAAGAGCCAGGTTCACATGGACTTCTACAGGGAAAAACCAAACAGCAAATTTGTTACAATAAGCAAATTTAGTCCATTACCAGAGAATGTAGCCTGCATATGCATCAATAACAGGCTAATTAAAACAAACAAACGAACAAAAACAAAACCACCAGAATTAGGCACCAGCCCATGCAGCTATAGACATTTCTGTTCACCTTCACATTTCTGAATTGGAGAATCCCATCAGGAGATAATTGCCACCAGATCAACATCAAAATAAAATCCTTATTTAACCTGCTATTGTCTTTCTTACCTTCTTTTCAATACACTTCATTATTTTTTGGCCTCCTCTTATGTTCTAAGTTCCCTAACTTGCAGGCAGTACATGTGTCAGAGTCTTTTGGGAAGAGAAAATCTATTGCTGAAATCATCATCAACTGTGGCTAATTTCTGTAAATGCACTTAAAACCCAGATTCCTGCAGACTCATAAATACATAGAACAAACCGATGGTTACCAGAGGGAAGGTAGGGTGAGGAGGATGGGCACAGTGGGTGAAGGGAAGTAGAAGATATAGGCTTCCAGTTATGGAATGAATAAGTCACGGCAATAAAAGGCATAGTGTAGTGAATATAGTCTATGGTATTATGGTAGCAGTGCATAGGGATAGATGGTAGCTACACTTGTGGTGAGCACAGCAAAACATAGAGATTTGTGGAATCACTAGGCTGTACACCTGGAACCAACACAACATTGTGTATCGACTATACTTCAAAACAAAAACAAAAACAAAAAAAACAGATTTCTGATGCACAAAGGACAATACTTCAAGTAAATACAATTCAATTTCTTCCTGGAGACTGTGTTGAAGAGAATGGAGCACCAGAAAATAACAAGTTTGTGCCTCTCATATTTGAAAACTTGGTGAACCCATCCTCTGGGACTTAGCTCCTCATGTCATGCTAGTGGATGACCCTGGATGATGTCAGATGTCCCTTCCAGTTCACAAAGTTTGAGTATTCCTGTATAAACTAAGGAAACAGCTCAATGCACCACAGTGGCTCTTGACCTATGCCCCAGTTTTCAGTTGGCTACATCTGCTTTTCAGTCTAATCTTCTTTGTTTCTCACTAGTATAAGAGCCTTCCTGAGTAGAACTGAGATAGTTTTACATAGTGTGAATGGTGGGGAAAAAATGGCAAAATATGCTGTTTGCATAAAGAGCAATGAGGATTAACAAAATGCACCCCAAGCATTTAAACGTCTATCTATTCAGCTATGCGGCTACTTATTTTTTTCTTTTAAGATTTTATTTATTTATCTGAGAGAAAGAAAGAGCAGGAGCTGGGGAGGGGGAAGGGAAGAGGAAGGGTGACAAGCAGACTCTCACTGAACAGGGTCAATCCCAGGATCCTGAGATCAGGACCTGAGCCAAAGTCAGATGCTTAACCACTTAACCAACTGAGCAACCCAGACACCATAAGCTATGTGGCTTCTTAAACTCAGGGCCCTTAACAGAATGGGAGATTTTCCACATTGCACATTTACAATAAGCATCAATTTGTATACTCATGAGGGATTTTTAAATGAGATTATAAATACACCATAGAATTACATTTAAAGGATTGAAAAGTGATGTTCATTATCTAATTTGAAACTTTTAATACCTGGAATACACCATCAATAAGGTACTAAGAATTAATTATAATAACGTCTATAAGGACAGTGTGAATAGTGTAATTACATTCCATTACACTATTTTAGAAGCATTATTTGTTTATGTCAAGAGTTAAAATGTATAATAACACTAGTACATTTTTTGGCATTGTTTCTTCTTTTATTGCAATGGATACCACCAAAAAATGGAGTGCTTAGGACTTCTCTCTCTCTGTGAGGTATTTTTCAGTCAAAAATCTCTTTCCTAAAGTAGGGCATAATGGTCAAACAATGCAATCTTTACAGTACGCCCTGATAAAAGTGATTTAATGCCCATATGTCTAAGATCATGAAGGACAGAATGTTCAGAATATCAGACTTAAGTTCCAAAATGTCAAAGCTGAAAGGGACCTGGAGATCATGTGATTTGCTCTCCTTATACAAGTTCAGAAAACTAAAGTAACAGAAAGAGGGTAGTTGAGGGGCCATCTAACTTCAAGGCTTAAAATTGTTTTTAAAGATTTTATTTGAGAGGCAGAATGAAGGAGGAAGAGAGAGAGCATGAGAGGGAGGAGAGTCAGAGGGGGAAGCAGACTTCCCGCTGAGCAGGAAGCCTGATGTGGGACTTGATCCCAGGACTCCAGGATCATGACCTGAGCCAAAGGCAGTCGCTTAAACAACTGAGCCACCCAGGTGCCCCAAGTCTTGCAATTTTTGATAACAGCACACCACCTCTCTGTACTTGCTGTATTTGTTGACGTTAGGATCCTGTGGATAGAATGAGATCCAGCCAAGGATTTGAACTCCAGAGACTTCATTTGCCTTCAAACCGTGTGTCTCGGCACCACGTTTTCCTCATGGCATTCTTCATGTCTGTGTTTCTCAGTGTGTAGATGAAAGGGTTGAACATGGGGGCAATCATGGTGTAAAATAGGGCAAAAACTTTGTCGTTACTGACGGAATCAGCCATGGGGACATATGTGAAGATGAGGGGCAGGAAGAACATGAACACGACAGTGATGTGTGAGCTGCAGGTGGAGACGGCTTTGCGGCAGCTCTGGGATGAGCGGGTCCTCAGGGTGGACAGGATGATGATGTAAGAAATTACCAAGGCAACAAAGGTCAAAATGGACAGCACTCCTGTGGTGCTAATGATCACAATAACCAACAAGCTAGTGTCCATGCAGGCCAGCTTTAGCAAGGGGAAAATGTCACAGAAATAGTGGTCTATCTGATTGGGTCCACAGAAGGGAAGTTCAATAATAATCAACACCTGCAGGATTGAATGGAGAAATGCTCCAAGAATCGAGGCCATCAAAAGGACATAGCACACCTGTCGGCTCATGATGACCATATAGTGAAGGGGTCTGCAGATGGCTGCATAACGGTCATAGGCCATGGCCACCAAGATAAAGATCTCAGTGGCACCAAAGAAGTGGGCATAAAACATCTGGGCCATGCAGCTGTTGTAGGAGATGGTCTTCCGCTGGGCAAGTAGATCTGTGATAAGTTTGGGGGCCACGGTGGAAGTGAAGCAGACATCCATGAAAGACAGGTAGCTCAGGAAAAAGTACATGGGCTGTTCACGGAGGCGGCTGCCCCTGATGGTGAGAAGAATGAGGAGGTTTCCTGAGAGAATTGCAATGTAGCAAAGTGAGAACACCACAAAGCAGGCAACCTTTTCATCCTCATCGCTAAAAAGTCCCAGGAGGATAAATTCTGTGATGTTTTCATGTCCCATTGGTTCTGTGGGTTTGATCATGTAGAGGAGAAAGTTAATGTACTGAAATAGTCAACTTTTAAAACTATCATTTTATTTTAAAAGTCATTCATTTATTCAATAATACAAATTGATAGTTCATTATAATACAAACACCATAATTAGTGCTAAGGGTACAGAGAACAGTGTGCAAAATACATACAGTCTCTACCCACATGTAGATACAGTTCATTAGAGTAGACATATACTAACAATAATTACACAAATAGTTAATTAAAAATATAATAATTCCCAGTCTCACACTTACTATAACAAGAGGATGAATAATTAGAAGATGAAATGTTCTTTTTTAGGTCAATTTTGAAATGCAATTTCAGTGGTATACCTTAAGACTAATTTTTGAATCTCTGGTATTTATCAACAGCATTGAGGTTATCTGTTCTTCAAGGGCAGTCTTATTCTCAATTCTTCCCCAGTGACTAAATTTGTGCTGAATCCTGAAAGTTCAGTTAAGTCTTTAGACATCGGTAAGCTCATAACTTTAAATATTAGATCTCTAGGTAACAATTTCAGAGAGCATCTTTAGCACCTTTCCACAAACATTGAGCAACGATGAGATCTTAGGGGAAAAGAGGTGCTCCATTGTATTGGATTGTAGTATATTTGTGGCTTCCTGTAACTGACCTCATTTCCCAGTTCACTTTCCAGCCTAACCCAGGAGTTTTCATCCCTCCGTCCCACTTTCTAGCACTTCTCAGTAGGACAGCATCCTTGAAGGGACAAATTGTATCCAGAGATTCTTTTTCACTAGATCTGTTTTACCACCTTGTATTTCTTTGAATTGAGCCACTTTCCTTAATAGGTTCACTACAGGCACATGGGCCCCAATCCTGAAATATTTTAATTAAAAAGGACATACTGCTTTGGTGCAAAATATTAAACTATATCTCTTACTTCATTTTGGCAAAAAAAAAAAAAAAAAAATGTGTCACAAAACTGTTAAACTCAGTGCCCAGTTGGACAAAACATAAACTCTACACACTGATAAGATGTGTCAGCCTATTTTGAAGGGTTATAACAGCAACTGAACAATGCTCTTTACTTTTACTTTTATAATGTGATTTCCTATGAGATTATTTTAGAAAAATGTACAATGGGCATACAAAGAGATTTTTATTAGGATTTTAGGGAGTTTGTGGACTTTTGGGGTTGAATTCCACCCATGAACGCCAAATTAACAAACTGTGGCCTAATTTCTTGCAAAAATATCTAAAAAATATCACTGTCACATAAGCAAAACCAGTAGTAATGATTCTGGGGTATGGTGTGATTTGTTTAAAATAAATAGTTCAAGATTATTTTATCTGTGAGTTACCTATTCTGTCCTTAAAGATAGAATTCCCTCACTGAATATAGAATTTTATTAAATGATATAAAAAGATTGTAACAAGTTTAAAGATTATACCATGTTTATGGTTAGGGAGGATCAATATATAAGAAAGATGTCAATTCTTCCAAATTAATCAATACATTAAATAATTAAAACAAAAATTCTGACAAACTTTTTCATGGAAAGCTGATTCCAAAATTCAGAAAGAATTAAAATGCAGAAGGGAGGAGCAAGATGGTGGAGGAATAGGAGACCTAAATTTTGTCTGGTCCCAAGAATTCAGCTAGATAGTTTTCAAACCATTCTGAACACCTACAAACACAACAGGAAATTGAAGAAAAGAATAGCAGCCATTCTATGAACAGAAAAGCAACCACTTTCTGGAAGGTAGGCTATGGGGAGAAGTGAATCCAAGGCGATATATGTGAAGACAGACCATGGGGGGAGAAAGCCTCTGTCAGCCAGCTCCCAGCAAGTGATAGAGCAGTGGAGTACAAAATCAGAACTTGTAGAAGTCCACTGAGGGACGTGACTCCAGTGGCTGTGGGGTGGTGAGGTGAAGCCCTCACTGGGACAATGTGGTCTCAGGACCCTCAGGGTCACAGAATGACCGAGGGTACCTGAGTGTGGCAGAGCTCCCAGGGATCATAATGGGGAAGTTGACTGCAAAGATGGAGCCACAGAGTGGGCTCTCAGCTTAGGGTTGCCTTAAAACCATGATCCCTGGCACAGTCAGGCCACTGCTCTTCGAGCAGGGACCCCACAAGTGGCAGATCCAGGGAGACCCCTCCCTTCCTCCCCCAGGAGGAGCAGCACAGGAGCACACTACAGGAATCTGCTGGATTTGGTGCAATTCCACTTGGGGGAAAAGACACTTGAGAATCACTGCTACAGACCCCTCCCCTAGAAGATCAGCAAGAACATCCAGCCAAGGCCAAGTTTACTGATCAAAGAGAACTGCAAAACTCCAGTGCTAGGGGAATACACCACATAGAATTCATGGCTTTTTTCCCCATGATTCTTTAGTCTTTCAAAATAAATCATTTTAATTTTCTTTCCTTTTCTCTTTTCTTTTCTTTTTTTTTTGAAATTTTCCTCTTTCTTGTTTTAACCAACATCTTATCGGTACCTTCTTTAAATCTTTTTTAATTTTCATTTTAACAGTCATATTCTATGCCTTCATTGTATTTAACCTTATGTTTTGTATAGATATAAGTTTTTCTTTCATTAAAATTTTGGGATATAGTTTCTTCTAACATACCAAATTATACCTTAAATCTAGTGTATGGCTTTGTTCTAGTCTCCTGCCTGATCACATTCTCTCCCTCTTTTTTTTTTTTTTTTAATTTTTTTTCTTTTCTTTTCTCAAGCAAATTCTAATCAATTCCTTTTTAAATTTTTTTTTAATTTTCATCTTTACAGTTATATTCCATCCCTTCATTGTATTTACCCTTATTTTTGTATATATATAAGCTTTCCTTTTTTAAAATTTTGGGAGACATTTTCTTACAACAGACCAAAATATACCCAAAATCTACTGTGTGGCTCTGTTCTATTCACCAGCCTGATCATATTCTTTTTTTTTTTTTTTTCCTTTCTTTTCCCTCCAGTTGCGGGTCTCTTCTGATTTGTTTAGTGTATATTTTTCTGGGGACATCGTTACCTTTTTAGCATTTTGTTCTTGCATTCATCGCTTCTTCTTTGGACAAAATGGCAAAATGGAAAAAATCACGTCAAAAAAAAAAAAGAACAAGAGGTAGTACCAACTGCCAGGGACCTAATCAATACAGACATTAGTAAGATGTCGGAACTAGAGTTCAGAATGATGATTATAAAGATAGTAGCTGGGCTTGAAAAAAGCATAGAATATACTAGAGAATCCCTTTCTGGAGAAATAAAAGAACTAAAATCTAACCGAGCTGAAATAAAAAAGGCTATTAATGAGGTGCAATTAAAAAATGGAGGCTCTTACTGCTAGGATAAATGAGGCAGAAGAGAGAATTACTGATATAGAAGACCAAATGATGGAGATTAAAGAAGCTAAAAAAAAGAGAGATAAACAACTACTGACTCATGAGGGGAGAATTCAAGAGATAAGTGATACCATAAGGCAGAATTAGAATAATTGGGATCCAAGAAGAAAGAGGGGGGGGCAGAAGATATATTGGAGCAAATCATAGTGGAGAACTTCCCTAATTTGGGGAAGGAAACAGGCATCAAAATCCAGGAGGCACAGAGAACCCCCCTCAAAGTCAATAAAAATAGGTAAACACCCCGTCATCTAATAGTAAAGCTTACAAGTCTCAGAGACAAAGAGAAAATCATGAAAGCAGCTCGGGACAAGAGGTCTGTAACCTACAATGGTAGAAATATTAGATTGGCAGCAGACCTATCCACAGAGACCTGGCAGTCCAGAAACGACTGGCATGATAAATTCAGAGCACTAAATGAGAAAAATATGCAGCCAAGAATACTATATCCAGCTAGGCTGTCATTGAAAATACAAAGAGAGATAAAAAGCTTCCAAGACAAACAAAAACTAAAAGAATTTGCAAACACCAAACCGACCCTACAGGAAATATTGAAAGGGGTCCTCTAAGCAAAAAGACAGCCTAAAAGTAACATAGACCAGAAAGGAACAGAGACAATATACAGTAACAGTCACCTTACAGGCAATACAATGGTACTAAATTCAAATCTGTCAATAGTTACCTTGAATGTAAATGGTCTAAATGCCCCAATCAAAAGACACAGGGTATCAGAATGGATAAAGAAACAAGACCCATCAATATGCTGTCTGCAAGAGACTCATTTTAGACCCAAAGACACTTCCAGATTTAAAGTGAGGGGGTGGAAAACAATTTACCATGCTAATGGACATCAAAAGAAAGCTGAGGTGGCAATCCTTATATCAGACAAATTAGATTTTAAGCCAAAGACTATAATAAGAGATGAGGAAGGACACTATATCATACTTAAGGGGTCTATCCAAGAAGAAGATCTAACAATTTTAAATATCTATGCCCCTAACATGAGAGCAGCCAACTAAAAAAGCCAATTAATAACAAAATCAAAGAAAACATCGACAATAATACAATAATAGTAGGGACTTTAACACCTCCCTCACTGAAATGGACTGATCATATAAGCAAAAGATCAACAAGGAAATAAAGGCTTTAAATGACACTGGACCAGATGGACAGCAGAGATATATTCAGAACATTCCATCCCAAAGCAACAGAATACACATTCTTCTCTACTGCACATGGAATATTCTCCAGAATAGAACACATCCTGGGTCACAAATCAGGTTTCAATTGGTACCAAAGGATTGGGATCATTCCCTGCATATTTTCAGACCAAAATGCTTTGAAACTTGAACTCAATCACAAGAGGAAAGTTGGAAAGAACGCAAATACATGGAGGCTAAAGAGCATCCTACTAAAGAATGAATGGGTCAACCAGGAAATTAAAGAAGAATTTAAAAATGCATGGAAACAAATGAAAATGAAAATACAACTGTTCAAAATCTTTGGGATGCAGCAAAGGCAGTGCTAAGAGGAAAGTATATAGCAATAAAAGGATTTCTCAAGAAAGGAGAAAGTTTTCAATTATACAACCTATCCCTACATCTAAAGGAGCTAGAGAAAGAATAGCAAATAAAACCTAAACTCAGCAGGAGAAGACAAATAATAAAGATCAGAGCAGAAATCAATTAAATAGAAACCAAAAGAATAATAGAACAGATCAACAAAACTAGAGGCCTTTTTTTTTTTAGATTTTATTTATTTCTTTGACAGAGAGAAAGAGATCGCAAGTAGACAGAGAGGCAGGCAGAGGGAGAGGGGGAAGCAGGCTCCCTGCTGAGCAGAGAGCCCGATGCAGGGCTTCATCCCAGGACCCTGAGATCATGACCTGAGCTGAAGGCAGAGGCTTAACCCACTGAGCCACCCAGGTGCCCCTAGAGGCTGGTTTTTTAAAGAATTAATAAAATTGATAAACCCTGGCCAGACTTATCAAAAAGAAAAGAGAAAGAACCCAAATTAACAAAATCGTGAATGAAAGAGGAGAGATCACAACCAACACCAAAGAAATACAAACAATTACAAAAAAAATATTATGAGCAACTATACTCCAGCAAATTAGACAATCTGGAAGAAATAGATGCATTCCTAGAGACGTAAAAACTACCAAAACTGAACCAGAAAGAAATAGAAAACCTGAACAGACCCATAACCGGTAAGGAGATTGAAGCAGTCATCAAAAACCTCCCAAGAAAAAAAGCCCAGGGCCAGACCACTTCCCAGGGGAATTCTACCAAACATTTAAAGAAGAATTACTACCTACCCTCCTGAAACTGTTCCAAAAAATAGAAATGGAAGGAAAACTTCCAAACTCATTTTATGAGGCCAGCATTACCTTGATCCCAAAACCAGACAAAGAACCCATCAAAAAGAATTACAGACCAATATCCCTGATGACCACTGATGCAAAAATTCTCACCAAAATACCAGCCATAGGATCCAACAGTACATTAAAAGGATTATTCACCACGACCAAGTGGGATTTGTTCCTGAGCTGCTACAAAGTTGGTTGCACATCTGCAAATCAATCAATGTGATACAATAAAAGAAAGAATAAGAACGATGTGATGCTCTCAGTAGTTGCTGAAAAAGCATTTGACAAACTATGGTATTCTTTCTTGATCAAAACTCTTCACAGTGTAGGGATAGAGGGTATATACATCAATATGATAAAAGCCATCTATGAAAAACCCACAGCGAATATCATTCTCAATGGGAAAAAACTGAAAGCTTTTTCCCTAAGGTCAGGAACATGGCAGGGATGTCCACTATCACCACTGCTATTCAACACAGTACTACAAGTCCTAGCCTCAGCAATCAGACAACTAAAAGAAATAAAAGGCATCTGAATTGTCAAAGAAATCAAACTCTCACTCTTTGCAGATGATATGATAGTTTATGTGGAAAACCCAAAAGACTCCACCCTGAAACTGCTAGAATGCATATAGGAATTCAGTAAAGTGTCAGGATATAAAATCAATGCACAGAAATCAGTTGCATTTCTATACACAAACAGCAAGATAGAAGAAAGAGAAATTAAGGAGTTGATCCCTTTTACAACTGCACCCCAAACCATAAGATACCTAGGAATAAACCTAATCAAAGAGGGAAGGAATCTGTACTCAGAAAACTACAGAATATTCATGAAAGAAATTGTGAAAGACACAAAGAAATGGAAAAACGTTCCATGCTCATGGATTAGAGGAACAAATATTGTGAAAATGTCTATGCTACCTAGAGCAATCTACACATTTAATGCAATCCCTATCCAAACACCATCAACTTTTTTCAAAGAAATGGAACAAATAATTCTAAAATTTGTATGGAACCAGAAAAGACTGAATAGCCAGAGGAATGTTGAAAAAGAAAACCAAAGCTGGTGGCATCACAGTTCTGGACTTCAAGCTCTATTGCAAAGTTGTAATCATCAAGACAGTATGATACAGGCACAAAAACAGACACATAGATCAATGGAACAGAATAAAGAGCCCAGAAATGGATCCCCGACTCTATGGTCAACTAATCTTTGACAAAGCAGGAAAGAATGTCCAATGGAAAAAAGACAGTCTCTTCAACAAATGGTGTTTGGAAAATTGGACAGCCACATGCAGAAGAATGAAACTGGACCATTTCCATACACCACACACAAAAATAGACTCAAAATGAATGAAAGACCTCAATGTGAAACAGGACTCCATCAAAATCCTTGAGGAGAACACAGGTAGCAACCTCTTCAACCTCAGCCACAGCAACTTCTTCCTAGAAACATCACCAAAAGCAAGGGAAGCAAGAGCAAAAATGAACTATTGGGACTTCATCAAGACAAAATCTTTTGCAGAGCAAAGGAAACAGTTAATAAAAACAAAAGACAACTGACAAAATGGGAGAAGATATTTGCAAATGACATATCAGATAAAGGGCTAGTATCCAAAACCTATAAAGAACTTCTCAAACACCCAAAGAACAAATAATCCAATCAAGAAATGGGCAGAAGACATGAACAGACATTATTCCAAAGACATCCAAATGGCCAACAGATATATGAAAAAGTGTTCAACATCACTCGGCATCAGGGAAATGAAAATCAAAACCACAGTGAGATACCACCTCACATCAGTCTGAATAGGTAAAATTAAAAAGTCCCACTGTTGGTGGGAATGCAGGCTGGTGCAGCCACTCTGGAAAACCCTATGGAGGTTCCTCAAAAAGTTGTAATAGAGCTACCTTATGACCCAGCAATTGCACTACTGGGTATTTACCCCAAAGATACAAATGTAGTGGTCCAAAGGGGCACATGCAATGCTAGGTGAAAACTCTAATGTTTATAGCAGCAATGTCCACAATAGCCAAACTGTAGAAAGAGCCTAGATGTCCATCAGCAGATGAATCAATAAAGAAGATGTGGCATATATATACAATGGAATATTATGCAGCCATCCAGAAATGAAATCTTGCCATTTACAATGACGTGCATGGAAGTAGAGGGTATTATGCTAAGTGAAAAAAGTGAATCAGAGAGGGACAATTATCATATGATCTCACTGATATGAGGAATTTGAGAAACAAGACAGAGGATCATAAAGGAACAAAGGAGAAAATGAAGCAAGATGAAACCAGAGAGGGAGACAAACCTTAAGAGACTCAGTCTCAGGAAACAAACTGAGGGTTGCTGGAGGGGAGGGGGGTGGGAGGGATGCGGTGGCTAAGTGGTGGATATTGGGGAGGGTATGTGCTATGGGGAGTGCTGTGAATTGTGTAAGACTGATGAATCACAGACATGCACCCCTGCAACAAATAATACATTATATGTTAATTTAAAAAAAGAATTAAAATGCAGAGTAGTTAAGCTAACACTTTCAAAGGAAGAACAAAGAGAATGGACATATCTCCCAGAATTGAAGTATATTATAGAGCTATGGCAATTAAAAAGCTGGAGGTAAGGATGTCTGGGTAGCTCAGTAAGTTAAGCATCCCAGTCTTGGTTTTGGCTCATGTCACGATCTCAGGGTTGTGAGATCGAGCCCAGTGTTGAGCTCCACACTCAGCGCAGATGCGGCTTGAGATTCTCTCTCCTCCCTCAGCCCCTCTTGCTCTTGCTCTCACTCTCTCTCTCAAAAATAAATCTTTAAAAACAAAGTTGTAGGTAAAGACAGATTGTTGGATTTGAAGACAATCAATAAATAAACACATATTATTGGAATTTATTACATATTTACGTTGACATTTCAAATTGATATGAACTCCAGGGAATTCAAATTGATGTGAACTTTAGTAACTGATATTAAGAAATTGAATCACTTGCTGAAAACAATATACCTCACAAGTCACAAAAAACTATAATCCAGATGGGAGGATACAAATGTATCAAACAAAAGTAAAAAGTTTTGAGATATAAATAGAATGGGTTTCTGTCTTATGTGGGAACATTATTTTAAGCAAAGCGCAAAAAGCAAATACAAAAAATATATATAATATCTATTTTAAAATCTTCTATATGACAAAATTTCATATAAACCAAATATTTTTAGAAGTGGCAAATGGGAGTAAATATTTATAAACCCTATGAATCAATCACATAAAGAAAAATAGTCTAATTTTCTAAAAAGCAAAATATTTGACAAGGCAATACATAGAAAGGAAATCACAACCGTTAAAAAGTGTTTATCAAAATATTCAACCTCATTAGAATCAGGGAAATGCAGATTCACAAGAATGAGACACTATTCTCCTACTCAGCAACTTCATAAAAATAAAATTTAAAATGCTGTCTTTTAAAATTTTGATTAGTGACCCAGCAAAACTACCCCAGAAAACATACAAAAGGATATTCTTCACAGACTCTTTCAAATTTGGAAAATAGAAGTGATCTAAAACCTGACAACAGAATGGAAATAAAGGGTGGTATGTTCTCATTATGGAAAACTAGCCAAATTTAAATGTTAGATCCCTAGGAGACATCTACCACAATACAAATCACTAAGACACACTTTAGTGTGGAAAACATAATAAAGTGCACAAAAATAATCACAGTATGATAAAATGCATGTTAAATAAATAAAAAGATCACAGCCACAGAATACCATGTAGTTTCTATGAGAAGCTCTGTGCTAATAAATTAATAGAAAACAGTATGAAAGGAAAGATTCACTTCTTAGAAATAAAGGAGATGATGACCAAAGGGCGTTTTAGTGTTATTCAATATTTTAATTTCTTTATTAAAGAGATTATGTTTCATTATTACTTTTGTAATTAAAGTTAATTTTAAAACTCATCATTTTATGGAATGGTTTAAAGAGAGCACGATATATAAGAAATGAAATGAAGCAGAATAAAAAGTGAACCTTTACTGGAATTCAGTAAAGTTAAATAACTTTTTTATCACTAATTACTACATTGTTTCTTCAATGACATTAGCAAGTTTAGACATAGATGCTCTTCCTCAAGGGTCATATGTCATCAATTGTCATAAAAAATGTAAATATAACTAAATAGGTACATATATACCCAATTCCCACACTCCTTCATGAGGACAAAATTGATATAAGGAAACACATCTATATCTGCATCTCTTTCAAACCTCTATCTGGATTTGGTCTTTATATCAGCACTAGCACATCGAGTTATTCTTTTATATTCTTGGTAGGATTTAAATAAATTTCAAGGTGAATCATTAAATCTCTAGCTGTTATTACTGAGGACTCAAGTTCATAATTTGCTCTTTTTCATGGTTCCTTGTCTTGCTGAACCAACTCTAGCTCTTATTTTCATTTTAACAGAAGGAAACAGCAAATTTGCAACAGAGATTGCTGAATGCTAGGATATGCTATGCAAAAGGTTAACAACCTCTGATATGTATGGACTCAAGAGAAATGCCATCATTTTTAAACTTCTGATTACCTGCAATCTTCATCTCTGCTGCAACAAGTTCATTAAGAAAATCTATGCCAGAGAGGGAAGCAAACCATAAGACACTCTTAATCTCAGGAAACAAACTGAGGGTTGCTGGAGGGGAGGGGGGGTGGGATGGATGGGGTGGCAGGGTGATGGACATTGGGGAGAGTATATGCTATGGGGAGTGCTGTGAATTGAGTAAGACTGATGAATAACAGACCTGTACTCCTGAAACAAATAATACATTATATGTTAATAAAAAAGAAAAAAAGGAAAATCTACACCAGACAGCATCCTCAAAGGGGCAGTCAGGACACTGGTGTTCACTCTGCCTTACCACAACTTCTAAAATTCTATAGCTGTTCAAAGAGATCACATAGGCTCAGGCACGCAAAAATAGAAAAGGTAAGAGTAAAGAAAAGATGAAAAAGGAAAAAAATATAAGAACTCACATTTTTATTATCAGCCAATTCCAATTAATATTTAAAGGGATATCCTTGTCTTCTTGAATTCATGACAACAAATGAAAAAAAAATCTTCAAAGTCAAAAGATAGCTATATCTCTTAGGACAAAAAAAGTAATGGAAAAATTCTCATACTTCATAGGCAGTTTTCAAATTATATTTAAAATGTAATGAACCACTGAATTCTACTCCTGAAATTAATATTACACTATATGTAAACTAACCGAAATATAAATAAAAACTTGAAACTAAAAAAATAATAAATAATAATAAAATAAAATAAATATATCTTAAAAACTAACTATGAATACTCAGAACCAGAATGAGAAGTATATCATAAAACTGGAAGGAAAATCTCAGCTGCATCTGGGCCTTTCTGTCTTGCCCTTTTTTCCCCTTTGGTGCAATAATGAGCTTCAAGGTCCACTTCCCTAAACGTGCAGGCTTGGGGACTCTTGGAGAAGCTGCAGGGCAACAGTCAGGAAGAGTATTTAAAGGCACTGGATGCACGTGAGAACCGTACCTGTCAATGGCAATCCCTATGGGAATTCTTGGAAAGGCTAGTAAAAATAAATTCTGGTGATTTTAATTTGCTTTTGCTTTGGTTTTTCAAATATGCTTTTTAAAATAGTTGTTTTTTTTTTAAGATTGCTTCAAATATATGATGTTAAACATCGAATGTAGTTTCTATGGTCAGTGATGGAAAAGTTTTTAAAGTGGCCTGATTCCTCTCTACACAAGGAACAAGCCCTAATGCACGCATTATATTTATTAAGAGTCTTCCACTGCTTCCATTATCAAGGCTAATTATTTATTAATATTGAAGATATTTGGCTTATTCTTAAAATAATTAAGGTCAAACTTAAATGTCCCCATTCTCACAAAGCTTATCCTCATTATATCACCTTTCTGAAACCTAATTCCATGCCCCAAATCATCCCGTTACACTCACAATACCTAATTTCACCAAATCATTTGACTTCCTTTTCATGGGTTGTTTGAAGGTTTTTTCATTTTGTTTTGGGGGGGGAGGGTTTGTGTGTCTTCTTTAAATATTGGTGTTCTTCTCTCATTTTCTCAATAGACTATTAACACAATGAAAAAAGGATCTATTGTTCCTCAGACTGTATTTAATAATTTAAATTTTGATCATGGCAAGAGTAACAACAGTAACTGAAAAGTCATTACAATGTGCTAGTAATTGTGCTAAGGACTTTAAAGGGGTTTTTAAAAATTTAATGCACATAATGACCCCATGAGATGATACTAATATTTCCACAGAGGCACAAAGAGATAATTGACAAGACTAGGCAGCTAGTAACTAGTGTAATAGAATTCAACCTGGCTAATATGCTTAACTGACCCTACAATGACTGTGATCAGTACTTCCACACTTTACACAGAGTAAGGCCTTAATAAGTGTATCTGAATTTTTATTAAAATAATAAAATAATGTACTGCATAATTCAAAATTACACTTAAATTTTGAATTGTGTACTTAGGATACATACTTTTATTTTCCAACTTATGCAGTCCACTCATAGTAGAACCTTAATTGCACCAACAAAATAAATTACTAATTTTTATAGTTTTGATTATTCAATGATGGCAAAGTAACATAAAATTTAAAGGATTTATTTTTTTCATTTTTTACTGAAATACACTTATAATTCTGTTTCACTGCCTAAACAATTTAATTTCTGTGCTTTTGATGTCAGAAACACTGCAAGGAGGACTGATTATTTTCATGTGTGCACACGTGTGTTTGCATGTGAATGGAAACAGGAAGATGACTGAAGGATGCACCATAGCAACAGTGTCAAAACCTAATTAGATATGCATCTTAAGTATTTAGTAGAAGAGGCAATTTTATGTGAGATGCATTTGCCAGGTGTCCAGGATGATTTCATGTTTACCACCTCAGATGTTGAAACCAGAGAATCTGAGTTTAAATTCCAGGTGTACCTTTCACGGGAAATGTGACTTTGGGTAAGACACTTATCTCACTGGAATTTAGATTCTTCCCCATAACTACAATTATTTTATCATACATCAGTAATATGTAATCAATATTATTATTATAATTAGTATTATTGCTATTATTCACTATTATTATTAGAAACTTTCTGGCACAATTTACAAAGAAATGTGGAAATATCTCCAAGACAAAGCATTCAGATTACAATCTTTAGACTGAAGTTATTGATACTCAAGGACCAAATAAGACAATAGCTCACTGCACAAAACTCTGTGACATTGAAATATAAATTCCACACTCCAGGCCCTCATCCATGGCATTGACATGTCCATGCATGTAGACAATTTGTTATAGCTGAACTGATTGTGTAAGCTACTTGATGAAGATCACATATTTAGTTGGATTCAAGGATTAAGTTAATATAAAATGTTACTTATATTTCCTCCAAGACTCGATTCCATGCCTAAGGGATTGTCATATTTTCCACATGGATAATATTTGGAAGAGGAGGCAAAAGTGGCATATTTAATAGGGATAGGACCATCTTCATTTTATAAATATTGAGTTATGCATTCTCTGGTTTTTGGGTTAAAGCTATGATTTTTCAAAACTCCTTTTACACTCTGGTAGCCATAATTCCAAAATGTCCCTCAGGATTTCCTGCCCTAGCCCTGGAAACTGTAAATATGAAAATATAGCACATGTTAAATGTAGAATTACATGTCTAAAGGGATTTCAACAATATAATTAAGGTTATTGCTATGTCACGATCCTATCTAATCCCACAAGCTCTCTAGAAGAAAAGAGTTTTTCTTGACTGGTAACAGAAGAGTAATGAGGAGAGATTCAAAGTACAATTAGACTAAAATGCACCACCCCTGGCTTTGAAGACAGAGGGGCCACATGCAAAGCCCTCTGGAAGCTGAGAGCCAACCCTTACCCTCTTCCCCCAACTGCCAGCTAGGAAATTTCTGGAAACAAGAGACCCCATCTTAATGTTCCATGCTCCTTTCTAAGGAATAAACTCTTGAACTGGACCAGAACACTAATTGTTTTTATAAGCAATTACTCATAAAATCCAAAAGAACAGCTATCATTAGGACCATAAAACTATTGGTAAGAACTTCATGAGAAGAGAAACATTAACTACTGCATACCAGGAATAATTTCCTTTGACAGCATCAGTAGAATAATCAACTAAAAGTAATTAAAAGCGGGGTGCCTGGGTGGCTCAGACTCTTGATTTCAGCTTAGGTCATTATCTCAGGGTTGTGAGATCCAGCCCTGCGTTGGGTGTGGAGCCTGCTTGGGACTCTCTCCCTCCTTTCTTTCTCTGATTTGCCCCATCTGCCTGTTCTCTCTCTCTCTTTGAAAGAAAGAAAGAAAGAAAGAAAGAAAGAAAGAAAGAAAGAAAGAAAGAAAGAAAGAAAGAAAGAAAGAAAGAAAGAAAGAAAGAAAGATAAAGAAAGAAAGACAGAAGGAAAAAGAGAGTAATCAAAAGCAGTTCCATCTGTCAGTACCAAATGAAGTGTTGTTTTTTTTTCTCTCTTCTTTATCTAAATCACATGATTACTCCTTTCTTCTTTCTCTTAAAAAAACCCTTGCTTCCCCCCCATGAGCAGGACACTTTTCCTGGTTACACCAAAATCCGTGCTCCCCAAATTGCAATTCTGAGACCCCAAATAGAGACCTGTGTTCTTTTTCAGTTTCTCCTCCTTTTCTCAATGGAAACAACAATGAGGGGACTTTGAAAAAACAAGGTTTATTACTCACAAGTCACAGAGTGTACATCACATGCCTGGGGCCCCACAGTTTGATCACAGGTACAGAGAGAAAGGGAGAGACAGAAAGAGCTCGCCAATCTAAGGTTCTGTCTTTATTAGGTTCAAGAGTGGGGTACCTAGGATTTGGGGGTTCACTACTGGTGAATTTAAAACATAAAGTACAAGAAGAAAAACACAGAGTCACACAAATGGTCAAAAGTCAGTTAGAAGTCATCCAGGGCTTTCCAAAAGGGGGATTTCATTGGTAGGGCAGGCTGACCCCTCACCTGCCTGTGTAGCTGACATTGTGTTCATTGCAGATGAGATGTCTTTGAAATGGATGATCCAGCCATCAAAGCTTAATGTTAGTACTTTACATTATAATCAAATAAGCCAGGACTCCTGCGTGGCTTAGTCAATTAAGTGTCTGCCTTTGGTTCCTGTGATCCTAGAGTCCTGGAATCCAGTCCCCCATTGGGCTCCCTGCTTAGAGGGAAGTCCGCTTCTATCCTTCCTCTGCCTGCCACTGTGAGCTTATTTGTGAGCTCTCTCTCTCTCATAAATAAGTAAAATCTTTAAAAAAAAAAAAAAAGCCAATTGTCAGGCACTCACACTATGCCTAAATAAGGTCTTCTTTTGAAGTACTGGGGATTAAGATTCCAAAATATTCTTTTCTTGGGGGACACAAATCAACTCCTAACATAAAATTTCAAGTCCTGGGTAAGTGTTTTATGTCAAAAGATTCTATGTTCAGACATATGCATTTTTTAACTGTGAAGATTTTTTTTTTAAGTATTACATGCAACAGCAGGCAAAATTATTTAAAGTAAGTGCATTTTTACTTAGGGAAACTCCATGTTATTGTTTTTCACTACTCACCAATGTTGCCTTAGTTCCTCTAAAGTTTGAATCAAAATTTATCTTCAGGATAGCCCTTTTAAAAAGAACATCTTTTCTTTTTAATTAATATATCTTGTGTAAATTTATGGTAAACAACATGTTGATTTGATATATTAATATATTGTAGTATGATTGCAATTAAAAAAATAACAATTTACAAGATGTACTGAGAACAGTGTAGTATCAGTAAATGGAAGTTATAACATTCGGCAAAGCATGTGAAGTGTTTAAGAACACTAGTATTAAAGATGTTTCTAAGAATGATGAGAAGCATAGAAATAAAAAATAATACATACATACATACATACATACATACATACATACACCCTATGCTCAATCCTCAGTTGTCATGTCAAGTTTTGATTCTTTCAGTTGGGCTTATTTTCTCCGAATATTTTATGTGAATATGGACATACTGATGACTTTCTGATGGGCTACTTTTCCACCTAGAAACTTTGGGATTTAATTATTTCAAGCAATTTACTTTAGAGTCCTCTGAATATGAACTGAGTTTAAATCATATTCACTCCTAAACTAGCACACCCAAGAATAATACAGACTTTGAGATTATGCCAATACCTAAGATTTTAAAAAAATGCACTATCAGGTCTTTCATACTTTTGGCAGCTCTCTCTTATACTTCTTTTCCACAGATCTAACAAATAGTTCTGTGAATAAAGCAAACAACATAATTATTCAATGCGGCATCTCCAATGATGTGGGTCTGCAGAAAAAGTTGATCAGGATAGACCTCAACTCTAAACTTCTGTTTACCACACTGAAAACAGTCCTATCATTAAGGGGTCCCCTAGGTCAAACTTGTACGTTGTGGCCATATCATCCTACAGTTCTGTCATGTATGACATGTCCTCCTAGAGCAAGACTGGACTTTCCTGCTTGGCCTTCCATGTGATGTGCACCTCGTTAGACGTTTGGAAGCAAAGAAGGATGTGGGAGGAATCTCAGGAAGAAACCAAATATCATTGTCTGACAACTTGTTCAAATGAGGTAATCACAAGGTGTCTAGGCAAGGGAGGACTGCTGTTGCTTTCTTTCAAGGGAGAGAGAGTTACTTATGACAACCAAGAGGATGCACGATCATTTCTGAGTTCATAGTTCTCCCACTTACCTATACAAATACGTCTACTTTAGATGTCAGAGTCCTACTCTTTCCCTATCAAAACACAGGACATCAAAAAAAAAAAAAAAATCCTGGTGAGGTTGCACATTCCATCACGTTGGCAGTTCCACTACCTTTATCACAAAATTCTGAACTGAAATTAAATCATAATCTCTGTTGACAAGAGACATGGTAACAGCAACCACAGGAACTCCATATCAGAAGCATATCCAGGAGACAGTTTGAATAGAGTGTCTCTGGGGAGGTACCTAAATGAGATCCAATATACTCCCCTTTTCATATATGCCTCGTCTTGAAATAGAAGAGGTCTTCAACTAAAACTCTGCCAACTTAGATCTACTAAAGTGTGACCCTTGCAAGAGGAAAATCAGCAACTATGATCAATGATAAACTGCTTCAGATGGATAATTTCTGAATCTGAAAAAAGCGATGTGTATATGTCACTAGTGTTCATTGTGAAATTCACAGCATTTTATTCCCACACAAAGAAATAGATGATTTTTTTTCCAAGTTAAGAAGTTCTTTTTCTTTTTTTTAATTCTTATTTTAAGTAGGCGCCACACACAACATGAGTCTTAAACTCACGACACTGAAGATCAAGAGTTACATGCTACTGACTGAGCTAGCCAGGTGCTCCTCAAGCTAAGATGTTCTAATGTTCCTAGTGCAATAAAGTTAATACAAACTTAGTAATTTTGATATAATTTAGTAATTTATAAATAAAAAAATATGTTCAAAAACCCCCAAAAATACTCATGTTAAATATTCTATATGGATAAAAATACAAATAAGAAAATAGGTTAAAATTGAAAGATTCTTAGTGATCATGCAACTCAGTACTGCAATGTTGATGTATGGTGACAAAGGCGATATCCCTTTCCACTGCATAAATACAGTTTTTATACAAATATTTTGGTCTCTCTCAAGTTATCCTCTTTTCTAGATTCTATTAAAACTCACTAAGATAATTCATACATGTGATGTAACTATTTCTGTTTCAAGGTCTAAAAAGACTCCTCTGAGTTCAGTTATTATATTCAAATTCCCTATTTCAACCATTGGTTGCTTGTATGCTTTACTTCTAGCCCACATGAATAAATCTACTTAATTTGGGGGCATGTATGCTACAATCATAATAACCCAATAGTACAAATAAATTATTATAATTTGTATGACCCAAGAAAAACTTAATGTTTCCCGAAAATTAGAAGTGATCACTGTAGAAGCAAAAAGTAGTTTTTACAAAAAGAATAAGAGTACCACCCCACTATCAGAAACTTCCCAAGGTAAAAATATTCCTTCAGAAGGTGAATATTTACACTATGTTCTGCCACTGTTCTAGAAGGATCTAAATAAATATGAGAATTTGAATTATGACCCCAAGAAATAAAAGAGAGATTACCTAGTTAATAGATTGTCCCTTAAAACATGAAGATTTTATAATTATTTGAATCTGGTGCTTTCTGTTCAGTCAACCAAGAAGAACAACCAAGCTGAAGGTCCATGATCAGATATGATGTGACTGAAGTGTCTAACACAAAGGAAGTCATCTGAAGGAGGAAAAGCCTGCCAGGCTGTGGATATAAGCATATAAAAGTATAACGATAAACAGAGAACACCAGAAGTCAAAATGAAGAATGGCAAGGAAAACACTAGGTCAAAACCACAGTGATGCTAGGCAGGCAAGAGAGGCAGAGACATAGCAGTGAACATCTAAGGCATGTGTCTTGACATGGCTGTTTGTACCTGGCGCTATCTCTTCCTGTACATGAAACTGACTCAACACTAACCAGTGTACGTGTTCATTCTTGAAGGAATGAGTTCTCATGCCCTCTGATTATGTTAGCACCATAATAAAAAGATAAGATTCTCAATGGACTTCTAGACAAATCCAAACTATGAAGAAATATTTAAACTCCCATTCATCTTTTGTCATCTAAGATCAACTTCTTCCTCCATAACCTCCTCATGGCATTTTTCACTTCTGCATTCCTCAATGTGTAAATCAGAGGATTGATCAAAGGTGTTCCAAGTGTATAAAACACAGCTATCATCTTATCCATGGGGAAGGTGGTTGCAGGGCGTGTGTATATAAATACGCAAGGACCAAAGAACAAGATGACCACAATGATGTGGGAGATGCAGGTGGAGAAGGCTTTTCTCCTCCCTTCAGCACTGTGGTTTCTCAGAGAATACAAGATGACAACATAGGAGCACATCAGCATGACAAAACTCACTGTACAAATGGCCCCACTATTGGACACCAACAGTAGATTGATCACATAGGTGTCTGCACAGGCAAGTTTCAACAAGGGCTGCAAGTCACAAAAATAGTGATCAATCACATTGGGACCACAGAAAGGTAAACTCA
>CM052884.1:84821293-84888863 GCA_028534135.1 Potos flavus | reverse complement strand
GGAGATCAGTATCCTACACATAAGTTTCTTTTCCCTTGAAATAGTGTAAGTTTCTGTTTCTAATCACTCAGATATTTTTGTCGTTCCTCCACAAAGATTTACCAAAGCATGGCATGAGTGGCAAGAGTTCTGATGGGTAATTTCTCTTTATAATCATTTATCGAATCTTAGATTTTAAGTAAACATAATCACCAATACTTTTTAATTTACTCTGAAGATACTGAATTACCAAATCAGAGTTGATAACTGATCTAAGCGTGAAAATATTTTCATGGCCCCATATTACGGGGTCTTTGTGTTTTTATTTTTGTTTTTGTTTTTTGGTTTTTTGCATTGTATAAGCTCCTATTAAAGAGGCCCAAACACGCAAAGCTTTTGTCTCAAAAATCTGACTCTTACTCTTCACAATTTTTTTAAACTTTAATGTTTTATTTGTCACTACAAATTACCATTAGTCTACTCCACACTTTTTTCATGGCATTTTTCATTTCCCTATTCCTAAAAGTGTAAATCAAAGGATTGAGCAAGGGGGTTAGGATGGTGTAAAATATAGCCACCATTTTGTCAAAGGAGAAAGCAGATGGAGGTCGTGCATACACAAATGTGCAAGGGACAAAGAACAAAACCACAATAGCAATGTGAGATCCACAGGTGGAAAGAGCTTTCCGCTGTCCTTCAGGACTATGGGTTCTCAGAGAGAGCAAGATGACAACATAGGAGACAAGCAACAAAGAGAAGATTATGATGCAGATAGACCCACTGTTGGCAACCACCAAAAGGCCAAAGATGTGAGTGTCAGTGCAGGCAAGCTCCAGTAATGGGTACAAATCACACATGAAGTGATCAATGACATTGGGGCCACAGAAGGGCAGCTGGAAAGTAAAGAGAATTTGTATCATGGAATGCAGAAAACCCCCTGTCCAGGCTATACCCATCAGAACGCCACAGAGCCTCCAGTTCATGATGGCTGTGTAGTGTAGGGGCTTACAGATGGCCACATAGCGGTCATAGGCCATGGCTGTGAGGACAATCACCTCCACCCCAGCAAAGAAGTGTTCAGCAAAGAGCTGGGTCATGCAACCTCCAAAGGAGATGGTTTTCCTCTCATAGAGGGAGTCCACAATCATCTTGGGGGCAATGACAGTGGAGAAGCAAGCATCCAGGAAGGACAGGAAAGCCAAGAAGAAGTACATGGGGGAGCCCAGGAGTGCTGGGCTGCTGCTGATGGTCACCACAATTAGCAAGTTGCCCCCAACGGTTGCAATGTAGCCAAACAAAAATACAACAAATACTATTTTCTGAACATTAGGATTCTGTGAAAGCCCCAGGAGGACAAACTCGGTTACAAAGCTTTGGTTTTGCATGATTTCCAAGGGAAAGCTCAAAGCTGCCAGAAGGAACATGTAGAGTCTACAATGATGAGAAAGAAAAATGTGTCTCAGGCCAGGGTAAGGTGATACAGTAGTCATTAAGAAGTTGGTGCGTCCACATGAAAAATTATCTTCTTTGTTTCTAGTGTCACTAAGAACACAAAATTCAAAATTTGTTGAAGGTGGTAGTGGGAGGTTGGGAAGAATTGAGGAGGAGAAAAAGTATTATTAAATTCTTTAAAATAGCCAGAGCTCCAATAAGGGGGAAAGGAGGTATCCACCTGTGGAGAAATAGTTTATCTCAACTGCCAACTTTAGTCACTTAGCCGTGGCTTCCTGGAATGAACTATTGAGAAGGGTTCAAAGGAAAGGAGCATGACGCCGGAGTCATCATGTCCACCCATGAGCACAGAATGGGAGCAGAGGGGATTTGCATGCCATCCCTGCTGGGAGTCTGCCTGACCTACAAACAGAAGAAGAATAACATCCAGGTTAAAAGGCACATGCAAATCATGGCTATTCTCCAAATATTTCTTTAAATATCTCCAAATATTTCTTTAAACTTGGCCTTTAAGATGAGCTCATTCATTCCTTATTAAAGAGAAAGACACATGGGAAAGCTCCATACAAACACAGAACAAGTATCCATGTGTTGAGTTGTTTTTCTTTTTCATCATTTTAAAATAAGAACTGGAATTTAGAAAAAAAAAAAAATACCTATATCAGAGTGTTGCCATGATGACTAAGTTAAATAATACAAAAAAAAAAAAAATTGTTGTGGGCCTAGTACCTAGGAAACGGTCCATTTTAGGTCTTATCCCTATTTTGTTGGTAAGAAACTTGCGCATATAAAGATAAGGTTAGGAACAGATGTTAGAAACTCTGGCTCTAAACCCAAGTCCTTCCCACTGTGTCAACAGAAAGGAATGAGAACTTTCCTTTTCTTGCAAGAATGCAGAGCAGGTTGGCCTTTCAATTCTCCATCCGCCTGTAGAGGTTCAAGCTTTCTGATTCCCTTGTTCATGTTTGGATGAGGCCCTTTGATGAAGGACATAGAACAAATGAGTGTAGAGTCAGAAGATAATGCCCCAATTACTCACAGATACAAACTGGCAACAATTTGGCATTATGATTAAGCAGTGTCTACACACACAAAGTGAGCTGGAAATTTTAATCCATCATAAGGTAAAATATGTGTTTTTTTAAATCATGGTTTTTAAAATATATACTCATTCTAAAATTGCAGTGAAACTGCTTCATTCATGTAATCATTTGGAAAATGCTTTTGCATTATTTCATTTTCATTTATAATAATGAAAATTTAGAAATATCTAATGTGGTCAACAATAGGAGGATGCTTCTATAAATCAGACTATAACAAATTAATAGCACACGATGCTGTCAGTAAAACACTAATTAATAATGTGAGGACATAAATGGTAAAGCATTTTTGCCATATGTGAAATGAGAAAAACAAACGTATAATAACTCTGCCCATTTATACAGACGTGTTAATACAATCTTAAAATCAAGATGTTCACATACAAAAGTAATAGGCTTGTATTTTCAGTAAGTATCTAGACAGAACTATATGAAATTTAAAATTAAAAATCAAGTTTACTTTTTTTAAGGTGATTTATTTTTTTTTATTTTTTTTAAAGATTTTATTTATTTATTTGTCAGAGAGAGAGAGAGCACAAACAGGCAGAGCAGCAGGCAGAGGCAGAGGGAGAAGCAGAGAAAGGAGCCTGATGTTGGACTCGATCCCAGGACTCTGGGATCATGACCTGAGCCGAAGGCAGCCGCTTAACCAACTGAGCCACCCAGGCGTCCCTAGGTGATTTATTTATTTTAGAGAGAGAGTATGAGCAGGAGGGGCAGAGGCAGAGGGAGAGAGAATCTGAAGCAGACTCCGTGCTGAGTGCAGAGTCCAAGGCGGAGCATGATCTCAAGACACTGAGATCACCACCTGAGCTGAAACCAACAGTCAGATGCTTAAACGACCACCCGGGCGCTCCAAAAATCTTCAAATCCACACCACCATCATTTTCCAACAACTTAGCAGTTCAGAAAAAAAGAGATGGCGTTTGAGAATCATTTTATCAAGTGTCCAGTATAATTAATTTATGTAGGTGGAACTAACATGATTACATAACTTCTTAAACTAAAAATGTTAAACTATTGTAAGCTTTTCATAAATAGATGTATCATGGCCCAAACTTTCCCAAAGATTCAAAGGTCTATCCTTTCTTCATAGCTGTACTCTTTAATACACCGGAGGTGCACCAGAGATTGCTCAGGGGCCCTCATGGCTAGAAACGGGACGATGGACCATCTCCTGGGCTTGTGACCTTGGGAATTTTGCCTCCCCACTCATCTCTTTGCTCATTATTTCCTTCCCATTCATTTTGGCACAAAACTAATTCTAGCGTTACCATTCTGAAAATAATAGAAATTCCTGTTTCAACTTTCAAGTATATTTTTAAAACTATATGTGGATCCCAAGAATTCTGACATTGGAACTTTTTCATGGCATCATTAATTTCTCCAATCCTTTTTTCATGTGCTGCTAGCTGCTTCTCTCTGTTTTCCTCAACTTCCTTCTTTTCCATCAGCTTATCTTCTAGAACACTGATTCTCTCTGTCTCATTTAGTCAGGCTGTTAGAGTATCCAGTTTAGACTGCAACTCATTCATAGCATTTTTTAGTCTGGCTGGATTAGATCTCATTTCTGCCCTTAGAGATTCTACATTGTCACTAATAATTTTTTCAAGCCTATCTATTTACTTTATGATTTCTTTCCTGAATTCTCTCTCTGACATCTTGCTTATATCCATTACTTCTGTGGAGGAGGACATTAAGAAAATAAAAACAAAAACAAAAACAAAAAACAAAAAAACAAAACAAAACAAAGACTACTTGAGGAATTAATAGTAAGGTCACCATTATAAGTAGAATTTTGTAATTATATTTCAGACTAAATTTAAGGTACATTTTATGTACTTATTAGTGCATATGTCATATTTGCATGTATTTAAAATATATGTATAGTTATTACAAATTAAAAAATGGATTAAAACTTCGTTCTTAATGATTCTCCCTAAAATCCTAAAATCCACTGTATTTTGATCCGGAATCGTTATTTACTTCAGCATTAAAAAGATTTATTCTTTGTCTTTCTAATGAAGCATGTTCTATTCCCTACAATCTGAGAAATACATGCTCTTCAGATCAGATCCCTTTCTCTTTTTTCAATGTTGCTCTGCTGATTCCCCTAAATATTTTATACTCTTACTGTGTCTGGAATTGGAAAAAAAATAAAAATAAAAAGCTTTCTCTGTTTCCACCTGTGTCCTTCCTGAGGGATGTTGGAGCATTATTTTTTTCTGTTTTCTTAGAGACTTAGCTCACTTTAAGAGAGACAAGCCCCCAAAAACCACCACTAAAGCAGTGCAGAGATTCAGCCCCTTAAATATTCTTGAAAGATTCTGAGACAGAAATGTAATTTATTTTTGGCATCAAATGCACTTAGAGAAAATTAAATGGACATATTTAAAATCAGAAGCCTCTGCTCTTTGACTTCAATAAGATACTCGATTATTCTTAACGTCCTTCCCTGTGCCATTTTTTAGGCATTTTTTTGTGGGACTATAGAATTCTGTATTATATATCATAACTCTGGAAATAGTAAGCAGCACTTAAATTTGCCTGATGGTGCTTCAGTATTCCTTATGGACTCAAAAAAGTGCACCTTTTAACCTAAAATATCAGGATGGAGAAGGCATTAGAAGATGAATGATATATGAGAATATAATCAGAAAGAGTAAAAAAAATAGGATTAGATGACTAGGACCAAAATAGGTACATGTTGCATTTCGTCATCATTTGGATTTAATTTGAAGGTGGAAAACTAAAGAAAGTTCTGATCTCATTAGATTTGAAGTATTAGGTACTCCTAACCCTCCAAAAAATGGTTGCATTCTAACAGCTGCTATTTATTGAGCACATATTAATGTGTAAGTGCTGTCCTGCGAACTCACATGAATTATTTTGTTTCCAAATCCTTTATGCCTTTTCATATATAATCTACATTAAAAATGAAGATTTAGGATGGAAAAGGTTATGTAGCTAGCCCAAGGATACACAGTTAAGTGATAGACTCATGCTCGCATTAAACTTGGTAGCTTGTACCACAACACCATTCTTTTAAGTACTACATCACACTTTAAAATCCTCTCTGAAAATGTAAAAATGTGCATTACAAATCTCACCATTCGTCAGTTTCTTGAAAATTCTGGTGATGGCAATCTCCTGTACTCCACAGAGAAATGCCCCTTCAATGGCTATCCAAAACTTGAAGAGTGTTTCCAAGTCTTACTTGTACATGTAAGAGGGAGAGGAAGAGTATTTCTGGCAGACAAGAAAGAGAATGTTCCCCACTACTTATCAATCTTCAACATGGTCTCCGGGAAAAAAACAAAGAAGCAAAAGTTTCTTCCTTAATTTCCAATTGCAATTTAAAGACATATCCCTGAGAGGTCATGACCCTATAGAATTGCTTCTCAGTTCTCCTCAGGGTTTGGAAATTTCCCATCAGTATGATTTTTCAAGACACAGTTTCCTGTGGTTTGATTTGATCAAGTATTTGCAAAACTTTTATGTCTCCAAATAACAAAGTTTTTTTTTTCTTTTTCCAAATTCTTCTGGGTTTCCATTTGAAGATACTTTCCATTCCCTTCATATTCAGGAATAGAAAACTGTGCACTGGGATGGAATATGATATCTCTGTGCAAGATTAAGGCACAATGCCCATGTACTTACTAAATATAAGAGCTGAGTTCTGGGATGAAGGACAATTATCAATCCACAAGGACCTGTAATGTGTTGGTATTAGAGTAGCAACAGGTGTTTGTTAAAGATTAACATTTTATGAATAATGTGCAAAGATGTATGGACTAATCCAAAACCTTCTTTGTTCTTCCTCAGTACTTAAGTTATATATGCCATCACTTTAAAACTAAAACACACAATTTTTAGAGATTAAAGATTTTTTTCTCTTTCCATTTTTTTCCATTTTTTCCATTTTTTTCCCATTTTCTTAAAGAGAAGGAATGGCAGGTCTGCTTACTCTGAATCTAAGTAGCCCTGGGATTGAAGCTTGTGGGAAACAGACTTAGCTCATGATGTCCCTTCAGAGAGAGTCCATACCCAGGAGTTCGTTGTTCTATACACTCTCTATCCTACCTATTTTTATGTCTATTAATATCTGACAAAAAGAAGTAGAATTGAAGCAATTCATCAGAAAAATGAACATGCAGAAGCACCTTCACCTGTGGTATTGAGGGACATGTGTTATTTACCTGTGGTACTAAGGGACAAGCATTATTCACCTATAGTATTAAGGGACAAGCATTATTTTCTTTTAACTGACATTTTAGAGAGTTTCCCTGACCAGAAGAACCATCTGACCAGGACCACATTCCTGGAGGAGATGACTCAAACAGCAGGACTCCAGCAATTAATCCTGGAAACCTGGTTCCTACTTCAAATCACACTTGGCATCTACTTTATTCCATGCCTTGTTTTCTTCATCATTTATTATTTGATTCTGTTAAAGGATATAACACTGAAATAATAGTGTGAAGATGGGATGAGACAGATAATATAACAAACATGTTATTTGTGCAAATACTAGGTGAAGCTTCAAAAAACAGCTTTAAAAATCAAAAATGAGAGAGGACAGAGCCAGAGACAGGCACACAGAAATGTATGAAATGGGGGGATCGAGTAGAGGGAGATAAATAGCAAATTTGCCTTTCTAGAATTGATCCAATAAACCATTCTACCCACAGATTTAAAATCCCACCTTCATCATTTATTAATTTACAAAATTTATACCAAGTTTCCAAAGATAGATAGCTTAATCTCTGGGCCATTTCTTCTGTTCCTCAGAGTTCTTTATTAACAGGCCTACAGCAAAACGTTTACAAAGCAGAACTTTATGTTATGTTCTGATATGTAGAAGATCCTGTCCCCTATCTCTATGTCCCTCACACTGGTTTTATTGCCAAGGCTGTTCAAACATAGCTACACATACATACAAATTTTCGAATCAGTTTATCAGTTTCAATGAAAATACACTTTGTCATTCTGGTGGAGGGGTGTTATTAATTCATCACAGAAAATGGTGTCTCAAAATCAGGGCCTTGCTGGTCAGCCAAATTTTTCAAAGGACCTTGGCCTGCGTGAATACCTAGTGTGAGATATAGTGAATTATTGATGGAGTTCTAGAGTTGCAGGGAGAAAGGAGGTACTTTTGCATTTGCTTATTGTCTGATTAGAACACAGAAAGATTCTTCAGTCTTCTGACTGGGATTAATGATGGAGTCCATAAGATAAGAAGTGAGGAAAGACTACTCAATTTAGGGACACAGATGTCACTGGCGACCTTGAAAATAGCATTTTTAGTGTTAGGTACTGAAGTATGTCTGGAAAAGGCTTAAAGAGAATAGAAATAATTGGGAAACAGGCATTACAGAACCTCTTAAGTTTTGCTACAAAGAGGAGGTAATGAAATGGAGTAGTAGCTGATAAAGGAAATAAGACCGAGGGAAGATTTCATTTTAAAAATGAAAGAAATAGGGGCTCAGTGAGTTAAAGCCTCTGCCTTCGGCTCAGGTCATGATCTCAGGGTCCTGGGATCGAGCCCCACATGGGCTCTCTGCTCAGTGGGGAGCCTGCTTCCCCCCTCTCTGCCTGCCTCTCTGCCTACTTGTGATCTCTCTCCTCTCTGTCAAATAGATGGATGGAATCTTTAAAAAAAAAAATGAAAGAAATAACAGACTGCTTCTTTGCTGAAGCAAATGATCCATTAGTAAGGGAAACATAGATGAAATAAAAGATGCCTTCATGTAAGTGATAAGGAAGTGAGGCTCAGAACACAGATTATAAAGAGATTGGTTGCCTTTGGATAGGAGGAAGGTAATGTATTTATTGGAGAGGGTAGGAAGGTAGTATATAATTGAACAGATGCTGGTATATTGATAGTCATTACTCTGTGGAAATGTTCTGATGGCTTAATTTTTCTCAGTGAAATAGGAAACAAGTTCACCTAATGTTTCTTCATAAATTTGATGTTCGCAATAGCTTTTTAGGAAGATATTCTCAAAACTAAGGCTCCATTTTACTCTATTTTGCTATGCATTTGTATTATGAATAGTACTGAATTTTTCAATTCTAATATAGAAATAATCATATGATTTACAAGCTAACATTAGTAACAGCAAGTTCCTATAAAAAGGGAGTAAGATCAAAATTTGTTTCAGATGTTACTGTTAAGAAGTCAGGCAATAGACTCCTAAGTAATATATTTTTTTAAAGATTTTAATTATTTATTTGACAGAGAGAGAGAGAGAGATCACATGTAGGCAGAGAGGCAGGCAGAGAGAGAGGGTAAAGCAGGCTTCCTGCTGAGCAGAGAGCCCGATGTGGGGCTTGATCCCAGGACCCTGAGATCATGACCTGGGCCGAAGGCAGAGGCTTTAACCCACTGAGCCACCCAGGAGCCCCTAAGTAATATTTTTAATGATTAAAGCTATTTAATGTAAATTAATTTGGGGAAGTCATACAAGAGATAAGAGAAGAAATTTGTATTCAAACTGACAGGTAATAATTTCAACACAAATGGTAAGAACAACTCCTACCTATGTAATAGAAGATAACGCTTTTGGACCTACTTTTGACACTAGGAAAATTTCCAAAAGATTACAAATACCAAAGAAGAGTATTTTCCCACAACATATAATGCAAGTGTTAGAAAATTGTGTAATTCTACAGCCCTCCTCCACCCTGTGGCCAAAATGGAAGCTTCCATGCTAAAGGCTACAGGAAAGGAAGATACAGGGCTAGGAATATCATTAAGAACCTTCCAGTTCTGCAATTCTATAATTAAAACAGAAAAACTATAATCCTACATTTTTACTAACAAGTGATTTATGTTGCCAGGGACTTTTTCTTCTCTTTTGACATGAGACAAGATGAGGACATGTAAAATGAATCCAGGAATGAAGAGGCAGAGAGTAACTAAGGGGAATGCCCAGGGAAAGACATCAGGAGAGATGTATTTAAGGAAGTGGAAGTTTCACCTTGAGGAGGTGAAAATGAGATGGACCCAGCCAAGCAATAGCTCTGGGAAAGAGAAGTCAAGCAGCAAACAGAATAAGAACAAACAAAAGCCCTGAACCAGGACCCAAATTATCGAACACCAGGCTTGAATTATTTAAAAAAAAAAAAAAAAAGAGGAAAAAGGGTGGCCAGAGTATTGTAAGAAAAGGGATGGAGCAAATGTACTAGAGAGGGGGGAAATAACTTGATTGTAGTGTCTTAATCTGATTTGCACACTTAAAAGATTCCATTGGCTGCAGCGTGCCCAATGATTTGGAATGAATGGGACTGGCAGGACCTCATCGTCCTTGTAGGAAAGATCTGTCCTTAGCATGTAAGCCAATCACTCCCAGGGTCCCTCGTTTCACCAGTTTCCTCATGGCATTTTTTACCTCAGCGTTCCTCAGGGTGTAGATCAACGATTTAACATGGGTGCAACAATGGTAAAGGACACAGCCATTGCCTTGTCTATGGGGTAAGTGGCCACGGGTCGCACATACAGGAAAATGCATGGCACAAAGAACAAGATGATCGCCGTGAGGTGGGAGCCACAGGTGGAGAGGGCTTTGCGCCGCCCCTCAGAGCTGCAAGACCTCAGGGAGCAGAGGATGACCACGTAGGAGGCGATGAGGATAAGGAAGATGGTCACACACATCACCCCACTGTTGAGGATGACTAAGAGACCCAGGGTGTGGGTGTCCATGCAGGCCAGTTTCAACAAGGGAAACAAATCACACATAAAGTGATCGATGACATTGGGGCCACAGAAGGGTATTTGATACATGAAGAGAAGCTGTATTACTGCGTGGATAAATCCCCCCACCCAGGCCCCTCCCAGCAGCAGACAGCACACATGAGAGCTCATGATGGTCGTGTAGTGCAGGGGCTTACAGATGGCCACGTAGCGGTCATAAGCCATCACGATGAGAAGGATGATCCCCACACCACCGAAGAAATGCTCTGCGAAGAGCTGGGTCAGGCAGCCTTCTAAGGAGATGGTGGTGGTCTTTGAGAGAGAGTCCACAATCATCTTGGGAGCAATGACAGAAGAGTAGGTGGCATCCATGAGGGACAAGGAAGTAAGGAAAAAATACATAGGTGATCTCAGACTCTGACTTGTGATCACAGTTACCACAATGAGTAGGTTTCCCAAAACTGTGGACACATACATGATTACAAACACAGCGGAGAGTATTTTCCGCAGCTCTGGATTCTCTGTAATGCCCAAGAGAATGAATTCAGTCACATTGTTTGGGTTCTCCATTTACTATGGGCTGATATAAGCACAAGACTCTGAGATGGAAAATCTACAAAAGAATATTGTTTTAATTAGTAATCACTAAGTGTGTTGGACAATTTTTACACTGTGTCTCATACCCTCCTGACCTACTTTTTTCTCCAGCCACTGATACAGCAACCAGCTGCTAACAGTATGCCCTGACAACAGCTCCATCCTAACTGACCCCAAATGATACAGTGAAAGTACCGCTCCAGTAGCTAACCTCTCCTGGCTCTAGATACTTAGGCAGAGGTTGTCTGCCATTCAGTGGGAATACATTAGAGACCACTGCTTTAAATGGGAATATAAAATAAGATTCTCTTAGACTCCTCTAAAAACCCAAAGACACGCTCTTCATATTATCCCTTTTACTAAACAAGGTACACATTTTCCAGAACACTGTTTGCAATCTACAATATGGGCTAACCCCAATCTATAGCCCAAGAACTTCAATAACACTCTAGTAAAGTAGAAGGAACATAGTCTCAGAATCAAGAGAGTTGGGTTTTATTTCAAATTATTCCTCTAACTCCTAGAAGGTGTTGTGACATTGCTCACCACTCTGGGCCTCCATTTCCTCATGTGGAGAAGAGGCATTTATGGTAGATGACTGGTATGCTAGGGGTTCAAAGAGCCAGTTAAGGGACTCTGTCTCTTTCAACGACAGCAGTTCAGACCTACCTGCATGAAATGTTCACACTTCCAAATAAGATGTTCTTTGAGCCATCTGAGGACTTAAGATATTTTAAAGCATAATACACTAAAATAGATAATAATACTCATTCTGTCTTAAAATCTATTAATTCATCATGGTTCTTTTTTGGCCATTAATATGTACCTCAATCTGACATTCAAGACTTTGCTCATAGTAATCAACGTCATTTTTTTTTTTAATGTCTCCCTCCCACGGCCATCAAGTCCATCTCTTACTACTGGAACACACACCTTGGTCTGTCTAGTACAGTGAGAGGCCATGGGTTCAGAGCAAGCAGACTTTGCTCTCTGCCCCACTCATTATACTTACTGACTTAATATAATCTTCGAGCCTGCGAAAATAAAACAGTGTAATAGTGGTTAAAGTTAGCATGTGTCGTGGAGTTATTATTTGAGGGTGCTGTGCTAAGAGCTTCGTGATTTCTTCTTTTAAGTCCCACAAAAGCCTTATGAGACTTGGAATGGTATTATCTTGATTCTCTGATGCAGTGGATAATGCTTGGAGAGCTCATGCACATAGGGTGAGTCTGTGAACAAATTCATAGCACAAGCTACTAACCACCAACTTCTGCAGCCTCTCTAGGAAATATATACCCTGCCTCAAAACACTTTCATGAGCATCAAAGGAAGTACCAGCATGAGAATGTTTGGGAAACACTAACCAAATTTTCATGATTATTTTCTATTCTTCTAAACTCCTGACTTCCTCCTGCCTCTGCCTATGCCACCTGTTATCAAGAAATCCATTCTTCTTCCCTCCTGCCTTACTTCCTCCCTAGTTCCCCTTTCACCACCACCATCCTAGATATTTGTTACGATAAACATATAGGGTGCATATCAGCAATAATTCAATTGTCTTCCTAGCCACTGTTTTATTTAATTTCAGGTTGGTTCTATCTCCTTATGTGGATGCTTAAGGATAGCTAATTTATTCTATTTCACAGATTTATAATTTTGTGTTGTGTACACACTAGTCATTTAATTAAATTTAATTAAATCCATGAAACAGAATTCATCCAAGGAAAGCAGCACTGAACCATGGGCCCCAGGCAATGGTGGTACCAGTCCTGCCTCCAGAAATGAGAGATTGCCATTGTCAGAGCCTGGTTGCTATTCCTCCAGCATGCAGGCTCACATATCCACATATCCCATTTACCATCTTTCAGCTCTCTCTTTTCTACTCCTAGACATACTTTAACCAAACCCAAGAGTAGAGCCATACCTGGGACTTCCAGTTCAGTGTTGAATCACTGCCTTCATATCCTCTTTGTAATACTGCCTTCTTTTTCCAGTGATCCTGTGAAATACCATTGCTTAAAAAAAAAAACAAAAAAAAAACTGTTCATATAAAGTGAAGAACTACATTTCTTCAGTTGTCTAATTATTACCTAGATAATGTGTATTTCCATTCTATAGCATGTCCAAGAGTATGAGGGATACAGGAAGTGCCCTATCCATAAAGAGGGAGACAGAATAAGAACTCCTGAAACAATAAGTGTATGATATAACATCCAAAAGGAAAATTATCAGTATGGTCCACAGATTTCAAAGAAGATGAAATGAGCTAAGCCTTGACATGAGAATTTAGCAAATTCTAAATTTATAATGTAGAAAGTAAACAAGAAGGGGAACAGCATGAGCAAGGCACGATGAAAGGAAAAACATAATGTTCATAGTCAAAATACGTGGACTTTGACATCACACAAGCCTACATTTCACACAAGCCTGTTATCAAGAAATCCATTCTACATTTACCTTCCAGGGATGTAATTAACTGGAAGTTATACATTCTCTTTAAATCTTAGTGCTTTTTTCAGAGTTGTTGTATTAAACATCATAAGCTCCTAGCATTACAGTTTAGGTTTTCATATTTACAAACATTAAACTGTGACAAGATATTAACATAAATTATAGTTCAAATTTGTATTGAATGTTGTATTTGTGGTATCTCCCAAAACTTAGTCACATACACCCCTACTCACCCTAGTTAAAGGTGCTTTGAGTAGGTAAACCTAGCTGGTCTAGAGTTCAACTGGGAACAGGTAGCAAGAACTACAATCTTAAAGATCTACATAAAACTGATTTTCCACACTACAGTCAGTTCTCACTTCTGAGGACACAGAATAGGCCAGATAACCTCTCTGTGCCTCAGTTTCATTTTCTAAAAAATGGGAAGGTAATGTAAGGATTAAATGATTTTATAAATGCAAAGGGCTTAGATCAGCATCTCCATCTCTTTTCCTAGAATGAGGAGAAGGATACTGATCACAGACTATTTTAAAACAGATCCCTTGCTTTGGCATCGTGTTTTTACAAATGGTTCTAGTAAATGCTTTGAGATTTTATTAAATGTATACATATACTTCTACTAAATGATCAGTTTAATTTTTATAAATTACAAAAGGAAGACCATAGCCCTTGGAAAATATTTTGTGTGGATAGATAAAGTGGTAGAAAATTTAAAGTGAAAGGACCATTCCCAATCATAAGCCCTATTGACCCTCTATTGACAGTTTAGTGCATGCTCTTCAGATGTGCCTCTGTATATTTAGGTATATTGAATGCGTACAATCACTTTACACATTTTACTCTACACTTTACGTGTTTTATGTATAAGTACGTAAAAATATAATAATATTCATGGAACTTTAATAGTTTGTGTGGACATTCTTTGTCAGCAGTTACAGATTTTCCTACATTTTAATTTCTACAGATTATTCTCCTTTATGGTTGTACCATGATTCATTAAACCAGTACATTTTTGTTTGACATATGCTATTTCTAGTATTCTGTCTTACACACAATAATGCAATGCACATCACTTCACAGAAATTTTTACTTACCAGTTTGAATATTTCTGCCCTAGAAAATTCCTAGAAATAGCAACACCAAATCCAAAACATGTATATGTTGAACTTTGATGAATTCTGTAACTTTGTTCTCTCAAAATCCTCAAATATCTTTCATTCTCATCAATAGTGTTTTAAAGTGCAGTTTTCCCCATAGCCATACTCACAATAGATATTCTCAATCTTGATTATATTAACCAAGTGATAAGATAAAAAGGTATATCTCATTTTCATTTGCATTTAATCATTCCTTCATAGAATTTCATTGATGACCTAAACAATAAAAGTATTATTGGTTTCCAGATGAAGCTAAAGTAAACTGCCTGCATAAATTTATGCAATGTAATACCAATGTTGAGACAATCTATACACAGATATCCTATCAAAATAATAATCAAATTATTTAGTATATACTATTTTTAGATATTTTGCTAGTACTTGATACATGTTTTCTCATTTAATTCTCACATCTGGCTATGTTGAGACATATTTGATGGCTGAGTAAAAGCAGAATAATTAACTTGCTTAAGGGTATACATTTAATAAGTGATAGAACTTGTATTTGAATCCAAGAAGTCAACTTTATAGCTAATTCATGTTTCTCAGTGTGTGAATTTCTTATAGAGTCTAATAATTTCTTCAGCAAAATCCTGCACTGCAAGAAGGTGTTAGCAATGTGTTTAAGGATGCCCCTGGATGTCATTTTTATTTAGCAATCAATAGCTCTGTATTCCTCAGAATATCTATATCCATATACATCATTAATAGAACATGTGTCTAATCAATGGCTTTAAAAAAGTTATTTTTGTCAGTAAATCTTCTTAATTCATTTTGCTTTTCTTGACAGATGAGTGAAGCTGGAATTTTCTTCAATAACACCTTTCTGGGTTGGAGATTACTATACCACTGAAGATACAAAACTTTATGTTCTTTTGGAATGTTTTGCAAGGGAGGGTGCTGGATCCCTGAACAACCTTTCTTGATTTCACAACCCCATCCCAGAGCAAATCATCACCATCACCTTCTGCACCAACACCAACACCGCGCTGTGGACAGAGTTGCTCATAAATATATGTGTGTGTGTTTTTATATAAATAAAAATATTTTGGGGGGGTGCTTGTGTGGCTCAGTGGGTTAAAGCCTCTGCCTTCAGCTCAGGTCATGATCTCAGGGTCCTGGGATGGAGCCCCGCATCGGGCTCTCTGCTCAGCGGGAAGCCTGCTTCCCCCTTTCTCTCTGTCTGCCTCTCTGTCTACTTGTGATATCTCTCTCTCTGTCAAATAAATAAAAACTTAAAAAATATATATTTTTTAAATCTAATTCATCTTTACATTACAAATGAAAGCCAAACATTTGGAGTATCATTAATTAAAATAGAAATAAAAACACCTTTTTCAAAGGTGATTAGTAGGAAAATCAAAGTTAAAGGAACTTGATACAAGAAAAAAGCAGAAACATATAATATATATACATATACGTATATACGCATGTGCGTGCATAGCACACACACACACACACACACACACACACACACACACAGAGTTGCACAAAAGAAAGGAAACATCAAAATCACTCTAAAACCACCTTAGACATACCAGCTATTCTTCCTCCTCTTCCTAAGAGCACATCCCTAAAACACAAACACACTCCTATAGTTGTAATCTCATAACCTGCATTCGGCAGACACTTAAATTTTGATTATTTGCAAAGAGAGATTAAAGTAAATCCAGCCCCAAAGTGTTGATAGCTTAAGGCTTTCCATCTTGAAGCCACAATTTGTGTGTATAGACAAAACAGATGAACTACTGATACATTTTAAGTAAAATTATACTTAATATATGTATACATACTTGTGTATGTATGTAAAGTGATTCAATTATTTCAATAATTTCAAAAATAATAGTTCAAATTAATAAGAACATGTTTAACACTCAAATAACTTGTTAAAGTTACCTCCAGAACTCAACCTGATGTCATCCTTGTGACCTCCAAAAGCCAGTTAACTGACTGTCCCAGTAAGTAGAAGGCAGACATCATACAATAAATTTTCCAGGATAATGTCAAGGTAACCAAAGTTCTGGCCCCATCCAGGATGTACTTACATGAACTTTCATCAACAAAAAAGCTACAAGTTTTTACTTATTAGAGCTTCAACTTAGCAGATCCAAGTAAATCAGGACCTGCTCTGGAAACAAACCATCTAAGCACTTAATGGGGAGTTATTTTGATAGGGTCAGAGTTTCTAATGATTTTTAAAGATCTAAGTGTCCAAAGACTTAAATAGGAAACAAATCTTGTAGATGGCAGAAGAATTCAAATTTCATCTAAATAGGAGAAGTTGCCAAAAAAAAAAAAAAAAAAAAAGCCAGGTAAGTTATTTACAAATCGTTTATGGAACTGTGCCCACCATTGGGGTATATTTTGAGCTTAATTTGTAAACAGTTTCTAATCCACATCTTAGAAGAAACACCATTAGTAAGATGTTCTCCTTCACATAATAAATTTGAGCTGAAAGAGGGCAGGGCGACATTTTCAAATGGCACAGAATTTCAAAATGTGCAGATTGCATCATTCCAAGTGCATGCCCTGGAGGCTGTGTCTCTACTGACTGAGGAGCAATCACGATACCAGTGAATCGCTATCCCACCCCTACAGTGATCTGTTTTTCCCAGGGGCAGAGCTTCACTGATCCAGGCCAGGCTGTGCTCCACAAACACACCACCAGATCCTGACATTAGCATTAACCATTCAATTATCTGCTCCACAAGTAAGCTCTCTTCTTCAATAACAGAATGCCCATACAACAATCCATCTGCCTAATGACATAGATAAAGAAAAGTCAATACACCAAGCAAGTCCTGGGACCAAAGTGTTCTCATGTAGCCTGGTGTCCCCTTCATCTTTTAAGACTATTATTATGTCCCATCCAACTGCAGGAGAGTTGCCGTTATTAAGGATTAAAACATGTACCCAGCCAGAAAAAATAAGGACTCAAATCTTTCTCACTCTGTAACAATTAGTATTCCCAAATAATATGTTTTCAATTTAGAAATATTTGGGGTTATAGACTTCATTCTTTTTTCAACTTCAATAGTGATAAATATCGATACACTCCATTTATAACATAGTTCCCAGTGCCTATTGCAAATGTGTGTGTTAGGTAACTTACTTATAAAAAGAACAGGGTGGGGGGAAATAATGTGATTAAACTTGAGCATAAGGAAAATTCTAGCTGGGCTTCAAACAACCACACACATCTATATCCAATTCTTCTCTTCACCACCCCCTTAATAAAATGTTTTTCATCATACTTAACTACTATCACAATTACATCTTTCACTCATGAGTTAACTTGCTTATTAACCATCTGCTCCTCATGGGAATTTAAGTTCCATACAAACCCAATCCTGTTTGTATTATTCAACACCTTATACCAAGCCCCCAGAACTCTCTGGCACACTGCAGGCACTAAATGGCAGTTTTTGAATAAATGAAATAAGAATTTCCTACATTTAATTGACCTTGGAGCCACCATTTTTCAAGTAATAAATATTAACACTATGGACTAGCAATAGAAAAAGCCCTATAGAAATGACACTTAGCTCTTCAAAGTGCTACCCTCATACCCAGACTGTCAGTCTCCTCAACAATTGAGTTGTTTATTTTTCCTTCAAATATCTCTCTCACCCATATGTCACTATATTTCAAATGTGACCTTTTGAGTTGCATTTCCTGAGCCCATTACATCCCACTTTTCACGATGTCCATAAAGGGAATTACATCTGTAGAAATGAGATCATCAAGTGGCTTTTCTCTGACACAAAATGAATCAAGAAAGTACAAGTAGCCTGGGAAGCAGAGCTCAGGGGAGAGCTGAAGAGAAGAAAGTGAACCCCAAAATAAGGACAGAATGCTTCAAGGACAATCTTCACATTGCAGCCAATGAGCAGTTCTGTGGTATTTTTACATCATGCTAGCAAGGAGTATTGTGAAGTGGGAAGAGTAGAAAAGGCAGAGTCTAAAAGACTTGATACTGATGCTTAACCCTTATTCAGTCTCATTTTTTTTAATAAATGGCATAAAGATCTATCTATTAAAACTTATTACATTAAGAGACTTAAAGCATATAAAGCACTATCAAAATGTATGCATCATAGCCTTCAATATGAGTTAGCTCACTCTCTCACTTAAAGCCTGAAATTTTCACAGAACTGAAAGTCCATTTGAGCTGCTTCATGCTTGGTGTGGGGCCTGCTTAAGATTCTCTCCCTCTCCCTCTGCCTCCCCCCCAATCATGCACACACGCACGTGTGCACTCTCTCTCTCTCTAAAAAAAATTAACAAAAAAAATTAAAGTCCATATAAATCAAACTATCTTTGTATAACAGATCCAAATATTATTTATCTCATTAATTTTCCAGGGTAAATATACTTACTTCCATTTTGTTTTAAGTCTGAGAAATAATCAGATTTGACCTTCATGAGAGAATCTTGATGATGAGATTCTTTGCAAAGGAGTATCTTAACATTCCTTAAAATTATTCACAAACAGCAAGACTCCATCTACTGAGAACATCAAACTGCCTTACATTTCTCCTTTCAGTTCTTATGCCTTTCAAGTTTGCTGTTAACAATTTATAATCTGTGCCTTTTTAATCTTCTCACATCAGATACCCCTAAGACACAATCGTTGGCCCTTGCTTCCCTCTTCAAACCCCCCTTTTGTCTTAAACTAGAAACAATATCTACACAATATTTTCCTATTCTTACCTCTGGCTTATCCTTATTTCCTACCCAACTGTCAAAATAAACCACACATTATTTTGTCCGGATTCTGTTGAAATATTTAATTCTCATCAGCAAGTGCAAACTTGATCATTTTTGATAAACTAAGTGCTGTTAAATCATCTTCCAGGCCTGGACATTGTGGGAAAAGTTTCTATGTCTTAATGATTTGAGACAGCCATGCATAAGCTAGGATACACAGTCATCCTGAAGAACAGGTATACCATACCCTGGCATTACTGTACAGTCAATTAAGAAATAGCTCCAGATGACAAGTGAGTTTGAGGAAGGGGTATTTTTGAGAAGTAACACAGGTTGGAGTGTTATAGTCAGTTTCATAAAGTGTCGTGTAGTAATGGAGAATGACCTGATCTTTTCCATGTGCACGGAGAAGCATTGTTGCTTAAATATGTCTCTACACCTGAGACAAGGCTTTAGCAAGTTTGACACTGTATTTCTTAAAGGACAAAGGGAATCATTAAGACTGCAGAAGAATTTCTTATCTATAGACATAAGTATTTCAGGCAACTATGTTTTATTTGAAAGAAAGTAGGACTGAGATCTGGAAGACCTGGATTTGAATTTTATAGCTGAAAATCATAGACATTTGACCTGAGGCAAGTGAATTAGTAAGGGTCTCTCATTACCTATTTGCTTCTCTGTAAAATGAGGACAGTAATATTGGAATTACCAATTTTCCACATGGATAAATCACCTGAGGTGAATATGCCTGACAAATAATAAAATGTTCGTGTAACATAAACGTAGGTATCAACCTCCAGAGCAAAACCTTTAGAACTTAATCATATGCCCTATTGTTGAGGTTAAATAAAACAATGTTTACTGTTGTTGCTTCAAAATGGCTCGAGTCTTGGTAAGGAAAAAGAAAAAAGTTTCCTTTACAGTAAAAAAAAAAAAAATTAAAAAACTGTGACTTATAAGAACATTTTTTTTAAAAAAAGACCAAATTGAGAATAATTTCAAAATTTCTGGTGTATTTTTTGTGCCAAAAAAAACCCAAACTAGAAAAAGGTTATGAATTAGTCTCTTCCTTTCGTTGGTGTCTTTCCTTTGCTTTGGTACATGCATAGGGCCAAAAGAAAAGTTAGCAGCCATTCTTTCACTCCCCAACTGTCCCCTCCACATATATCTACCTAAGAATTTCTATTCTCTTGTTGGCTTTACAATAGATGAAGCAAAAAAAAAAAAGTCATATGGAATAAACAATTCATCCAAGTAACATACGTATGAAAAATTTAGTAAAGTAGCATAAGACTCTGGAGAAAAACACACTCTGGAATAAACAAACTAGGCATTTATAGTTGTTCTTTCTATTCTTTTCCTGAATCTGTGAATGCTGAGGCTTTGATAAAGTACATTAAAAGCTATCAAAAGCACCTATCAAAGGGCCTAGCCACTGTTAAGTGTTTCATCAATGTTAGTACGTGGGACTTTTTTTTTCTTACAGTCAGTGTTCTGCAAAATTTATCCATTCTCTTTCACACTGTTTGACAGATATAATCCTCCCTATTAAATACACCATCCCTTCCTTGTCATTAGGAAGAGCCTAAGTTATCCTCCTCTTCAACAGACTCCTCATGGCATTTTTCACCTCTGTGTTTCTCACCGTGTAAATGATAGGATTTAACATGGGAGTGAGGATTGCAAAGAAGACAGTCACCAACTTGTCCACAGGGTAGGTGACCACAGGACGCATGTAGGTGAATATGCAAGGCACAAAAAAGAGTACAACTACAGTAAAGTGGGAGCCACATGTTGAGAGGGCTTTGTGCCGACCTTCGGAGCCATGGGATTTCAGGGAGCTCAGGACGACGATGTAGGAGAGGAGTAGCATGGAAAAAATGAGCAAGCACATGGCCCCACTGTTGGCCGCCACCACCATTCCCAACCTGTAGGTGTCGCTGCAAGCAAGTTTCAGCAGAGGGAAGAGATCACACATGAAATGGTCAATGACATTGGGACCACAGAAGGGCAAGTTGACCATGAAAAGAATCTGCACGGTGGCATGCAGGATGCCTCCTATCCAGGCCACCACCACCAGGAGGTGGCAGAGCCCCTGTCGCATGATGGTTGTGTAGTGCAGGGGCTTGCAGATGGCTACATAGCGATCATAGGCCATGACAATGAGGAGGATGATCTCTGATCCTCCCAGGAAGTGCTCCACGAAGAGCTGAGTCAGGCAGCTACCCAAGGAGATGGTTCTCCTCTGGTACAGCAGGTCGATGATCATTTTGGGGGTGGTCACAGAGGTGTAGGAGGCATCTATAAAGGACAAGTAAGTGAGAAAGAAATACATGGGAGCCGAAAGTGTGGGGCTGAGGGAGATGGTAATGACGATGAGCAGATTGGCCAGCACAGTAAATAGGAAAATGAACAAAAAGACCACAAAGAGTATTTTCTGCAAGTGTGGATTCTGCGTGAGTCCCAAGAGAATAAATCCAGTCACATTGTTGGGAGGTGTGACGTGATCCATTCAGGAAGTAACACCTTCCTGGGGCCTGAATTCCCTACAAAAGGATAAAGAGAGATACCTATTATTCATGAAAGGATTGTCGTCTGATTTCATAGTACAAAAACAGTGACTAACTGCAGAGCATGTTCTGGGCACTCCTTGTGACGACATTTGTTTCTATTTTTTCTTACTTTCTCCACAATGCTTTCCATCTCCTCAGATACCTCATACCTGCCACTTATAAACACCCATAGCACTACCTGTGATGTGTAAACTTACTGAGAAAACACTGGGCTATAAACGTGAGATTGGGATTTTCCTGGTTCCCACTCTACGTGACTTTGCCAAGTCATGTCAGTGCACCATGATCTGAGCCCTCCTCTGCATCTGTGAGCTTACAAATTGTTAACTCTCATGTGTCTTTTGTAAAGTTATTCCCTCTTCCAAGGGAATTTTCATTCAAACCCTCAGCTCTCACTCTGGAAAGAAAGACATGGACAATAAGGGTCTGTCATAAGCAGGTGGTTTAAAACGGAAAATGTATGAGCCATTGGTGACATGCCCTCCCTGGTACCTACCATAACATATATACTGTTCGTGTGTTTCTTCACTGTGCCTACCACAGTGTCGGGCACAATGTCTACAGTGTCTGGTCGCTGTTAGGTAATAAATAAATGCTTGGTGAATTGCCACACTTCCTGCATCTCCACGAGTAAGAATGCACTCACTTCCTCAGCCCATAAACCTAGATATCCAAGCTCTCTTGTCCTCCCTCTCTGTTTTTACTCCCTACTTTATGAGAAACATAAACTTCTGAAGAAAAAAGCTGCATTCTAGTTTGATAGTTTCTGACACATTTTATAGGGTATGAAAATATTAATTGCTTCTATGAAAGAATATGTTCCTGGGTCATTTTACTTTCAAGATTATTACAGCATTTGTTATTTAATATTTCTTATTCTTCGACATGCTGTTCCACATACAATTTAACATAACCACGTTCAGTAAATGGACAACTTCAGTAGAACAGGATAAAAACTCCTAGAGGGTGCTCAATTCATGAGGATCTATCAAGCAAAGGAAACCCTTATTTTAAAAGTTTTAAAAACAGAAATTTAATGTGGAGAACAGAAAGACTCTGTTAGGTAAGATAGATAATATGCTATCTATATACATACATATATACATACACGCACACACAAATACATAAAATCTGCCACTTACTATAAGTGCCTGTTAAATGTTCACTCATTCAATAAACTTTTATTGGACACTTCCTATGTATATAAATGTATGTTTGTCCACAGAAAGTCATTAAAAGTGTCCCAGTTTAAATGCTTTTGGTAATCCCCTCCCCAACACTTTATTACCAAACGGCAACAGCACATTCATTCATGAGATCCCTCGACTCCTTTATGTTTCTCCTATATGCCTTCTCGTGCCTTCTTTTCCCATCCTCCCATAGTATCCATCATCCATCATTCCTGGTTGCAAGATATTGCATTACTAATACAATGAGGAAATTTGGGGAGGTATAGTTCCCAAAGTAAACAAAGGAGAAAATGTAAATACAATGAAATATATTTTTCAAGAAAAAATTTCTTTCCTTGCAAAGATAAATGGACAAAGAAGATTATTTTTTAATTATCCAAAATGAAAGTTTTACTCGTGTGTGAAAAGCAAGTGCAGCAGCTTCATTGCATTCCCTTATTCTGAGGTGCACTCCCCCAACAGATCAGAAAGGAGTATAGTGTACATAAAGTAAGGATAAGATGCGATTAATGAGTGATATAGAAATAGCTATGAAGAAATAGAAATTATTTGGTCCTTTTACTTTGACTCCACAAGATTCTTTCTAGGAATGAAACCCAAAGAAAAATGTTTTTAAAAGAGAATAATCATTATGTACAAATCTCTTCAACACAATTATTAAGAGCTGTGGAAAACTAGAAACTGCATACAATGTCCAACATTAGAGAAACAGAAAAATAAAATAGTGCACCTCTTTGAAAAATGTGTCGTTTATAACAGATGTTTTTTAAAATTGCACAACGCCAAAGGAAAGTATTATGTTGTAATAATAGGTGGGGGAAAGTTTGGATGCAAATTTGAATACATAACACGATTCTAACTAATTGAAATATATATATCAATAAGAAAAAAGACCCCAAAATGTTTTTATTTCTAAATTGGTGGCATGTAGTTGATTCTGTCTATTGTGATGCTTGACCTCCTGAAGAGATTTAACCCTCAGATCTGTGGAGTATGAGACATGATTATATGATATGTAAGATGCATTTAAACCTAAGGTTCTATAATTATATGATTTTCTGGGGGGAAAAATTATCTCACCTATGAACTTGTCTGGTATACCTTCATGGCCAGGGTCCCAAGCAGCTGTTAGTCCACCAAGAAATAAGTAAAGTTGTAAGACTGAAAATACCAACTTACCCATCTCCATTAAGTGCCTGTGTTGATTTATAAATGGCACCTTTCTCTTGAGCCTCACAGGCATGACCACACACCCTGTTTATAGGTGCATTGTGTGAAGTTTATTATTTGTGGCTAATTGGGCCTCAGGGATATGTCACTGTTACTACTAGATCTTGCCAACAACCCAATTATTTCATGTAAGTTAACTGAACATCAGAGGAGAAGTTTTATAGTATTCATCTTTAATTTTTAATTCCCTCCTTTTAGTTGGTATGAAAACAAAACTCCATGACAAGAGCAAAAAAATAAGTCAATCACTTATGATTTTGTATGCTTGATAAAAAATGAGTTTAATACAGAGTCTGCATATTTGCGATTGTATAAATTAAACACTTCGGGGATAACAATCTTATTTTTTAAATTTTCATTATAATATTTTGTGTTTTTTGATTGATCTATCATTCCTGGTGATAATTTTTAAATATTGTTTAAAGATGTACATTAAGTGATATTCATGAACCCCATTATAAAATCGGAACTTCAAACTAGCTAAAGCTTACTTCTTCAAAGTAGTTGTTTCTTGGACCAATTCTGAAATTAGATTAACATAATAATGCAGATAATTCCATTCTTGGATCAAGTCACAGATGATAAAATGCATTTATTTCGGTCCCTTAAATTTAATCTCATAATATCCCTATGAAAGAGAAGAGAAATAAGCATCTGAATTCACAATTCATAACAAGGAAATATAAGACAGGAATTGAGAATGCCGTTCACCAAGGCAAAAGAAGCCAGGCCTCTAATCTTGGGTCAGGATCCTTATCCCTAAATTATTGTTTTACAACTAGAGTGCCATGACATCTTTATGCTGCCATCAACTGTAATTTATAATACAATTATGTACTAAAAGAAATAAATATTAATTTTTGAAATGATTTTTAAAGAAATTTAATTCAATTCAATTTAGAAATATTCCTATATAGAACCACACTCACCCATGTTCAAGTATGTTTCCTTTATTAAAAGGAAAAAGAAATTGTACATAAATTTGGATTGGCTCAAGAGAATGTGGTGACTGTGAGCAACACGTCTCATGAGGGAAAACAGTTTAAGATAACTGAGACTAACTAAACCCAGGTTCACTAGACACTTGAGTATTATAGTGCCATGATAATATTTGTGATGGCAGATGCCAAAGAAAGTTTGAATGAGGATGGAAACTAAAGAGCTATAAGGAATACGCATTTTGCTGAAGTATCATCTGTGAAAATATCTTGAACTTGTCTTTCAACTCTTGAATGAAAGCCAGAGTCAGATCAGAGAATTAGCATGTACTTAAACAGTCATCATACCCAACATCAGGAAAGATTGCAATTCATTCACATTGTCCATTAAATGGTCATCCAGCCTCTACCTAGCTACGGTGGTCGGTAATTACATTAGAACCTCTACACCTGTCTAGTCTACCCCTCCAAGGCCTAAAGTAGCATGAAGTGAAGTTAAATCTAAATCACTGAGACTTAGCCATGAATGTAATTGTTCAAAAGAGAAGTTCCTGGAACTATACCAGGAAAGTCTATTTCCAGAATATAAATCTGAAGACAGACTGGTTGGTAACCCTAAAGAGATAGCAACACAGAGCTTCAAACTAGATGGGTAAACCAGAATGACAGAAGAAATTAAATACAGAGCATATCACAGCTGGGCAGAAACTAGTTGAGGTATGATTTGATGTTTGATGGGTTCCATGACTAATTTCATAAAAATCAGGTACCTGCCAAAGTGTTCTTCTTATGGGTAGCTTCATATATTTCAGTAGGGAGAGGAATATGCTCTCAAAGTAGCAGAAATCATATTGTCATAGACCAAACCACAGACCCTCTGAGCCCGGTAGGACATCTTCTAAGTTGTTTATCAGTAATGCAAAAATTGGAGGAGATGAGCTGTGGTCTCATAACTCTTCCAATTTTACTTCTTCTACTCGAAGTAGAAGCAAATGTAACAGTATTTATAATAATAAAAATATTGTCATAGGCAGAACCACAGAACTTGGAAACACTTTCTAAATTACCTAAGTAAACTACTGGTAGAAATGGGGAGAGCTGTTTTGTGTCATGGAAAGGGATGATGGCACAGTGAGAAATAAGACCATGTCTCCTGATCCTGAAGATGATGTTTTTATTCCACATTTTCTTAACCAGAATATGCTTGTTAAATATTTTCACATCATGGAATCAATTGATTTCTTTCAATAAAACATATAGTATCCGTGAGGTAAAGGCTGTCAAAAGAAAAAATTATAGGGGCACCTGGGCGGCTCAGTCGTTTGAGCATCCAACTCTTGATTTGGGCTCAGGTCATGATCTTAGGATCATGGGATTGAGTCCCGCATTGGGCTCCACACTCCTCATGAAGTTGGCTTGAGACTCTTTCTCTTCCTCTATCCCTCCCTCTGCTCACACTTTCTATCTCTTTCTAAAATAAACAAACAAAATCTTTTTTTAAAAAAGAGGAAGCTATGAGGCACTTGGATGGCTCAGTGGGTTAAAGCCTCTGCCTTCAGCTCAGGTCATGATCTCAGAGTCGTAGGATCGAGCCCCGCATCGGGCTGTCTGCTCAGCAGGGAGCCTGCTTCCCCCCCCCCCCTTCTGCCTGCCTCTCTGCCTACTTGTGATCTCTCCCTCTCTGTCAAATAAATAAATAAAATCTTAAAAAAAAAAAAGCGGAAGCTATAAGCACATTTATGGCATGCATATATATTTGTATTTTGGTACAGACTTCATTTTTTTAACAGACTTTATTTTTGAAAAGAGCCAAAATCGATTCACAACAAAGTCATATAAGTAAGTTGTATCACTGAGAAATAGTTTTTTGTCAACTGTAATGATTCCTGTTTTTCATATCCCTTATAAATGATCTCTTAGTTTCCAGAGAGGATTCCAGATTCAAGGAACTAAATGTAAAACTAGCTTTTTAATAGTAAAAGTGTTTTAAAAATATATTTTATTGTATGTTTTGAGAAACACTTGCATTTGATTGTACTAATAATTATTACTTGAATAAAGTGTCACATCCTATAGCATATAATAAAAAAATATTTTTATAGACCAAATCATAATCAAATACTAGTCCCAGCCCCCTGTATAATAAAAAGATCACAGGATAGGGAGTAAGAATATTGGGCTCAAAGCTGACTTATATGTTCTAGGATCTAGTTATTTAACCCTTCTGATTTTCCACTTTTTTCTGTAAAGTAAAAACACTAGAATTCAATTTTATAAGTTGTGACCATGTGAAAACACTTAAAAAATTTCATATCATTTTAAATACAATTAATTTTTATAATTTCTGACAACTTTTACACAACAGAACAAGAAACCCCAATATAACTTTAAACATTATATAAATCAACTGCGTGCCAAGAGGGTCTTAGCAAGTACCTTCTTTCTAAATTATACTCCACACTGTCCTATATGCCAGTAGGCAATACAGCTTTCTGAGTACCGACTGCTTATATACACAAGCCATTATACAACTTTGTAATTAGGAAGGCATATTTTTAAGTTTGTTACAAAACATGAGAGGTTCTGATGAATTGCTGCTTTTTTTCCCCTGAATATTCTTTGAAATGATTGAAAGATCATCAGATTTGGATTTAGAAAAAAGCAGATCCACACACTAGCTCTGTCTGACATTGGGCTAGTTATTTAATGTTTTTGAATTTCATTTTCCTTTATCTGTAAAACAGCAATAATCATAATAATACCTACCTTGCAGAGGTGTTGTCTCACATGGGAGGTATGCAAAGTGCTTTAAAGTAATAAAATAGAAAAATGTAAAGATCATGATAGGAATAAATTCTTTGTATTTGGTCACTTACTATCTGAAATTGCATTCCTGTTTAATAACATTCTAATGGCATTTTTTAATTCTGTATTCCTAACTGTGTAGACGACAGGGTTTAACATGGGAGTAACAAGAGTATAGAATACAGCAATGGCTTTATCCGTGGGAAAAGTAGCTACTGGTCGCAGATACATAAAAATACAGGGCACGAAGAACAAGACAACTACTGTGATGTGGGAGCCACAGGTAGAGAGGGCCTTTTTCCTCCCTGCAGAGCTGTGAGTCTTCAAGGAGCACAGGATGACCACATAGGATACCAGTAACATCACAAAGGTGATCACAGGGATTACCCCACCATTGGCAGCAACCAAGAGACCAACAAGGAAAGTGTCAGTGCAAGCAAGTTGTATCAGGGGGAAAATGTCACACATGAAGTGATCCATGATATTGGGACCACAGAATGGGAGCCAGAAAGTTGCCAGAATTTGTCCTATGGAGTGGAGAAAACCCACTGCCCAACACACGCCCACAAGGAGGAAGCATTTGTGGTGGTTCATGATGGTCACATAATGCAGAGGTCTACAGATGGCCACATAGCGGTCATAGGCCATGACCACAAGGAGGACAATCTCTGAAGCTCCTAAGAAATGTTCTATAAAGAGCTGTGTCATGCAGCCACTGAAGGAAACAGATTTTGAATCGGAGAGCAGATCAGCTAGCATTTTAGGGATTATGGAAGAGGAATAGCATGCATCTATCAAAGACAAGAAGGCCAGGAAGAAATACATCGGGGAGTCCAAAGTCTGGCTGCCAATTATAGTAACCACAATGAGTAGGTTGCCTGTGACAGTGACGATGTAGGTGACAAGTAACACCAGAAATAGAGTTCTCTGCATCGGACGATACTGGGTAAGTCCCATTAGAATGAATTCGGTTACATTCATCCTATCTTCTTTCATTTCAATGCTGATGATGGATTCAGGAGTGCAGAATTAACCTGCAAAGACAAGATCTCCAAATTCAAGTGATGAGAACTTCATATTTTGGGTTTTTAGACAAGACCAAAACATTTTAGTAGTATAAGCTCTGTTTTCCTAGTGTGCCAAAGAGAAGAAACGTCCTTTTTCTATTTTATAAAAAGTGAATTTTTGCTCTGAGTTTACAGTCTCTCATGGTTCTTCGCCCCTCCGATTTCCTCCAATTCACCCCTCCCTTCCCTCTCACAATGTCCTCCATGTTTTTCCTTATGCTCCACACGTAAGTGAGACTGAGGGTTTTGGAGGGGAGCGGAGTGGGGATATGGGCGAGCCTGGTGGTGGGTATTAAGGAGGGCATGTATTGCATGGAGCACTGGGTGTGGTACATAAACAATGAATCTTGTAACACTGAAAAAATAAAAGTATTTGGGAAAAAAATAAAAATAAAAAAATAAAATCAATATGATTTTTGGAAAAAAATAAAAGAGTGAATTTTTGAACTGTCTAACTCAGCTTCTTACAAGGTTCATCACCTGACAAATGGTCACTGAGCCTGTGCTAGAGGAAATCCAGGTATAGGAAGCTCACAATATAATAAACCTGATTCTCAGCTAATAAGAAATGTTAAGAACTGTTCATTAAATATTTTTTAAGAACTATTTGTACAACTGTTGGTTTAATACACAGATCAAGTGTAATTGAGCTTTTTTTCCATCTAAAAACCCTTCAAATAATTGGCAGAGTAGACCTGTTTCTGTCTTGTTCACCTCTTTATCCCCCAGCACTTGATTCAGTGTCTGACTAATAGTGGTGGTCAGTAAGTATTAAATAAATAAATCAGTTGGAAGACTCCTTACTTATTTCTTCCATGTTTTCTTTTTTCCTCCTAACTCCCAAAATGAAAGTGTTTACTCTCTTACATGGGAGAAAAAGTGGAATATACAGTTGGAATAGGAACCAGATGTATTCTTTCCACCCCTTCAGAACTATTCTCAATGTGTACACCCTGGGTGGCTGCTTTCCCCGGTCCCCTTCGACCAGAGCTCTTACTTCAGGCCAACAGGTGGTACCAGCTGAATGTAAGGCAAGTGGGAAGAAAAGGATGTCGGGGTATTTACTGTCCTGGTTCCCTCCTATGGTCTGTCAACCACTGGGTGACTAACGAGGCGGAACTCTTTGGGATGGACCTTCTGGGTTCCTGTGATCACTTTTTCCCCTTGTTCTCTCACGTCTAACTGTGGTAATGGCTTTATCATCCCTTATTGGTTTCCTACCTATACCTTGGAATGTAAACATAATTAAACTCTTTTAAATCTCTCATTTTAAGTATGCTGTTTCAGGATTCCAATGGATGCAGAAAATTTGTGTTCTTTCCTTTGTAAATAAATAAATAAATAAAGGAAGAAATACTTTTCCTTTTATATAAATTTATTTTATTTTTAAAGCATCTGTACTTCTTTTGATGTACAGCTACTAAATAAGGTTAACTTCTGTCAGAAAAAAAATATTGTGTAAGAAAGAAATGTAACCTAAATATTACTGGACATCTTCAGTGGGAGTCTATGTGTCATCTATGGCACTCTCTTTGGGATTATATGATTCTATGGGATTTATGCCTTTTGGTGTCTTGAGCTATTTAACAACTCCTTAAATTTATAAAACCGATAATAATGCTAACAACTCTGGTCCATAGAAATGCAAATGCTGTTTGGTGGAAAGTTGATTGATTTCCCTGACCATTACAGGTCAAGCCAGTTTTGCATTTATTTGTAAATTAATTACACATCCCTGATTGAGTAATGTAAGGATGGTATTTTGGAGTTTCCTTTAGGCTGAGTATAATCTTACCAGTTTCCTCATTAGTATGAACTAAATAAAACCTTTGTCATGTGTTCATTTTATATTTGAGAGTCATGGTTTCACGTTTTTAAAAATTATTTTGCTTTTGGATAAGAGAAGAGAAACCATTATATTTAGGAGAGATAAGCTAACAGACTTCTAAAGATCCAGATAGTCTTGTCTTTTATGTTCTTTCACCATGGGTTTTTCTATTTTATTTTGTTGGAGATTTGTGCTCGCTTCAGCAGCACATATACTAAAATTGTTGGAGATTTGTTTCTGTTTAATCAATTTGTAAAAATTGTCTTTAAAACTTGCTTTGAAGTCAAATAGAAATAAAATATGTTATTGAAATTTTTTTATTAGCTTCCAAATTCCAGTCCCAGACAAACTTAGTTAATATGAGTATCCTTATCAACCACAATGAAACGAACCTGCTGAACAAATTCTATCAATCTGGCCCTGGTGTGTGTGTGTGAGTGCCTGTGTGTTTGTGTGTGTGTGTGTGTGTGTGAGTGTGTGCATGTGTAATGTAGGGAAGGATTATATAATGCAATATAATTTTATAGCTTATTTAATCATGCATTTATAAGTTCACCTCAAAATACTGATGGTCTACTATATGCCTAACACCATAGGGGGAAAAAAAGCACATAAAGTCTCTACTTTCCTGAAGCTTTCCTGAAGCTTACATTCTAGTAAGTAGAGACAGAAAATAGCAAATAGAAAAGGAATTGTACATTATGTCAAATTATAATACCTGCTAGGAGAAATAAAAAGCAGGGTAAATGACACATGGTCCCTGGATATGATTATTTTCTGTAAGGTAATCGGAGAAGACTTCTTTGAGAAGGGATGGCAAAACCCAAACTTGAATGAATGCTGAAGGACCCACAAAGATATCCAAGGAAAGAAGTTTCCAAATAGAGAAATGAACAAGTGAAAAGTCCTTGAGGAGGGAGCATGGATGGTACCACTGATCAAAGGAAGCTAGCTTAGTAAGAGTGGGATGACTAAAGATTGGTTGATGACAGATCTTGTAGGGCCTTGCAAATCATTGTGAGAGGATTATTCTAGCTCCTGTCTAGAGAATGGGTCATAAGGGAACAAGAGTAGAAGTAGACTAATTAGGACGTTATTGCAACCATTTAGCCAAAAAGTGATGATGGTTTGGACTATGATGGTAAGAGTAGAGGTGGGTGTATTATGAAGGTAGAGACAACAGAATTTGCTGAGGGATTTGACAGAGACATATAAGAGAGAAGAGTGTAAAAATTACTCCAAGTTTTTTTGGACAGCATCACCTAAAGACAGTGTTGTCATTTACTGAGACAATTTCATGCCTAGATGTCACCACTAACACAGCCAACATTTGCTTGAGTGTTTACAAGTGCAGACACATTTACTCTTTACATCAACACTGACTTCAGACCCTGCTATCATCCTTATGTAACAGATGAAATAATGGAGACTTAGAAAAGGTGAGGAAGCTGTTCGGTGTAATTCAGTAGGTTGTGATCCTGGCCTTACACCGGAATAAACAGCAAAGATAATTCTATAAAATGCATTTAACCTCTGGAATTCTTCACTATTTACTGTAAATGAAGATACTTGGCTCAAAGGATATCTGTGAGAGCAGAAGGGCGACTAGTTCAGTAACTGGCACAAAGTAGATACAAAGGGTGACATTTGACCATGGCTATTAATATTGTATTCTTTCTATGAAATTCATTGTGCAATGAATTATTTAAAAAGAATGAGAACATTTGTCTGTCATTTATCTGCATGGTTTTTAACTACCTAGCATGAATCCATTTCTCTTCTTTACCGAAGTGACTGCTTGTAAGCTATTTCACACACATAGACACACTCACTCCATACACACTAGGTTTATTAGTTAGTCTTGGCATTAAATAGACAAAGATAGTGTTTATTACATGATAACAGTTTGAAAATGAGTGCTAAATATAATATTTCAACAAAAAGAAATAAATTTCCTGCAAGTGTTGTCATTCACTGATACTCTCCCCTTCAAACTCATTTTTTCCCACCTTTTTTGCTCAGCACCCTCCCTCCCCCACAAAAATGATCTCTACTTGTCCACTGCTCTCATGAGAACATGCCATTCTCATGCCTCCAGATTTTGTTTCCCTAGAGTCATCCTTTAACCTATAATGGTGTATGCTCAGGGAACACATAATATTAGAGTCCCAGAGAGTACTGCTTCAGTCCCTTCTGAAAAAGGACTAGTGAGAGTAATCTAGTAGAAGAAGAGCTACCAAGAGGGCCAGGAAATGGGAAGACAACTTATCTGTGTCTATCAATGCTGCAGGTGATAATATGGAAAGTAGGATGGCTATTCTGTAAGACTCTAACCAGCCCCTTTTTATCAGCCTCCAGGCTGAAAAATAAAGATCTGTTAACAGGTGTTGTCATCATAGATGAGATAAGTTAAGGAAGGATTTTCTTTTTTATGTAAATCTGTGTAAGCCAAAGAGAGAGAATCCAGTTTTTAAAAAATCCAATGTTTTATCTCTTGCAAACATGGTTATTTGGGTCTCTGGCTTACCTTCGCAATTATATCATCTAAACATTATGGTGAGTTAATAGAGAAGCTATCAAATAAGATATCGTTGTGGTAAGGTCACAACAAGATAAAATCCACTTGTTGCTTTTATGAAAATCATTCCCTTATTTCTCAAAACCCATTATTCATTCATTCATCCTTTGATTCATTTCATAGTGCCCAAACTTTCATTGATTCAAACGTTAATTCAGTAACCATTTATTATGCCCTTAATATGTGTAAGTGACTGGAAGGGAGTCTCCAGGGGGAGATGCAAAGACAAGAGCCTGCTCTGAAAGAGATCCTCATCTACAATATGTACAACCAACATTCTAATGAAAAAAAGAGAAGATGTTAAAAGTATCAGAGACACACCCTTCGAAATATGCAGAGAGGCCAAATAACCATATGTGAATGCCCAGGAGGATGAAGCACTGGATCATGTCCTTGCAACTAGTACGCTGAGTTAGACATTTCAACATTTTGCACTGAAGATTAAGTGAATACCTAAAGTAGGAAATAGAATTCTAAATGCCTAATTTTGAAAGAACTGCCTCCATTTCCTATCACTTCAGGAAGCAAGGGAGTACTATTTCTTGTATAAAAAGATTAAAAATTTGGAATCAATAAGGTTCCAGTTATTTCCTATATTTTATCAAATAAGAGCATCTTAACTCTTGGAGAGAGACAAATCCTTTGCTTTGATTGCTTTCAATTATCAGAAGCCACATCTGCAACCAATAACCATGATGTTTTCACCAGCCTCTCATACAATAACACATGTGGAACAACCAAGAGTACCTCTCCCAGCAGTGCTCTCCCTCATTAAGAGCCAAACGACACAGGAGTCAAGGAAGGAAAGGTCTACTACACCATCAAAGAATAAAAGCTAAAAATTATTTCAGTGCATTTAAATAAAGCACTCCTTTTTGCCTTCAGGAATTGAAGAAACATTTCTCCAAAATCTTTCAACTCAAAGAAATATGCTCAGTTACCTTATTGTTAAATGTTAGACTTTTGCTGGAAATGTATAGGTACAATTATTTTAAATTATGCATGAAAAAAATTCAGAAAGTAAATAGAGCAAACCAGTATTATCTTATAGGTTTATTATAATGCTGAAACTAACATTTTTACTTTTTTTTACCTATCTGTATTATATATTTTTTATCATGATTATATATTATTCTAATTTTGGAGAATACACTTTTTAAAGAAATTTTAATACCATTTCGAATGTCCCAATAGCTCTTTCTCATCTCTCTTTTAATTTTTGTTTTGTCAGAAATATTAAAGTTCTGAGATGATTAAGGACTAAGGAAATTAAGCTTACTTTCCTCTTAAGAGATATGAATTATTTGGTAATTATAAAGTTCTGTGTGAAGGTTAGCCATTATTATTATAAGTAATAATCAAAAATTAGTATTGACTGTTTCAAAAGTATTGACTGTTGCAAAAATGTAAATTATCTCCTTTAATATTTTTTAGAAAGAGTTATATGTGGTTGAAAGGTTTCTCCTTCTATTATACAGATAGGCAAATTGAAACATGAAGAAGGAAAGCCTTGTACCCCAGGACATATAGTTAGTGAGGAACAGACGTAAAGATATAATTCAAGTCTGTCTGGCCTCAAGTCTTGATCTTGACCTTGGCCCCACATTACCTCCCATGTGAAAACTCACCAACACACATAGCACGATCCTTAGTTAACACTCATCTTCCAACAAAGGCTTTAAGAAGACTGATTCTCATTTGAAGTTGTGGAGACATTAACAAATAGACTCAAAAAACACTTGGGAATTTGAAATGCGTCAACTTCTTCCTCTGAGAATTTCCTATATCCTCTCTCTGGAGAATTTGCTTTTTTTTCCCTCTGGAGAATTTAGAATTACTATTATTTATTTACTTTGTCAAATCAGTTAATAACATATTACTGTCCCTGTCCATTTCTAATTTGCCCTAAATTCACCATCGAAAAAGGTAGTATCATATATCAGGCACTTACTATTTACAATCCTTTCATAGTTAATTCAGTATAACCCTAGAAGATGAATACATTATTCCCAACTCATAGATAGAAAAGCTGAGGCTTAGAATGATTTATTTCACTTTTCTAGGATCATGTAACTAGTAAGCGGTAGAACCAAGAGCCAGTTTCTATTGTTTCAGTTCCACAATGTTATCTGCCTAATTTAAGAAATCTTCAAAATCAAAAATCCCTGAAAAGTGTTATACCATGTTTGACTATAAGAAGAATACTAATCTTAGATTTCATATTATATTATGAGAGTTTTCTGAAAATTCAGATACATGGAAGCCAGAATTTGACCAATCATCTTAGGCAATGGAAATTGAATGAGTTATTGAAGAGTACCTAATTGACCTTTTTTTATTTTTCATATGAAGAAACTGAGACCAAGGAAGGAAAGAAACATTTCCAACATTGTATATTCAGATGGTGACAAATTAAGGATAAAAATTTAGATCTGATGGTGACAAATTGAGGATACAAACTTAGGTTTCTTAAATCCCAACTTATTTATCTTCTTCTTCTTCTTATCTATATCAGAATAGCTGATATTCTCACTTTTTGCAGAGTAATCCAAACAAAAGATATTGTTTTGCTTGCCTAATTGGTCTGTATAATTACCTCAGTGCACCTCATTGTTTTCCAAGTGAGACCTGTCTAGGGAAATGAGGATGTTGAGAGATCATAACCAAATACATCCTTTTGACTCTACAGGATTTTCTCATATAAAGGCAAATCACAAAAAGTAAATATTAATGATATCAGATTTTACTTTAACCTTCCATTTTCCATACAGATTTAGCCTGTCTCTCCATTTTGTTCCCAAACAAAGTAAGTAAATTAAGTGGGAAGGTGGTAAGACTCACTCCCTGCATCTATCAAATCTCTTTGGTAGCCCAAAGCAAAAAAAAAAAAAACCAAACTACTTTTGTTTAATATTTTGGAAAGAAAGATTAGTTTTAAATACTTCTATTCAGTCTTTCCTTCATTCCATGAAACTATACTCCAGTGATCAGGGACCCAAAACAAAAATGTATTCCTATAGAACACATGGAAGTCTAACAATTTATGCAGAACTAGCCCATTGTAATAGCTTTGCTCCTTTCACCTTTGGTCTGCTTTCGGACCACTGGACCACAGGAATGAGCACTAGTTTGCAACATATTTCCGGTAATCTCCAGAAATGTTTGAATATTTCTCTTTCCAGAGCACAGTTACCCTGGCGAATGGTCTCAGATGCCTTAGGGAAAGGTTAGGATGAAGATATACACCCCTATTTGTTGTGATATCACAGACTATTCAAGGATACCTGATGATTCAAAAAATTCTAGCTATAGAAATTACTCACATATGATGATTTGATGAGTAGCTATGACCTTCCTGAACTGAATTATGGTGATTCAACTCAGGCCTTTATTCACCAAATCTAGATTATTTATCATCATCATCATCATCATCATCATCATCATCATCATCAAAGTCTGCTTGGGCTGCCATAACAAAATACTACAGATGGGGAGGATAAAACAGATATTGATTTTTCCCACAGTCCTGGAGGCTGGAAGTCCAAGCCTTGATGTTTTGTTTTACATATGAATGTAAAAGCCACCAAGATCAAGGTGGCAACAGGGCTGGTTTCTGATGAGGCTTCTTTTCCCAGCTTGTAATGGTCCACCTTCTCACACTGTCTTCACATGGCCTCTTCACTGTGCACACACTTGAGAAAGAGAACTCTCATGTCCCTTCCTCTCCTTATAAGGACACCAGTTCTATCAGATTAGAACCCCACCCTTATGATCTCAAGGAGTACCAGTTGTTCTAGTTCCCACTGCTCAAGACTCGAAAGTCTAGGTACAAGTCATGTGAGTAAAGAAACTTTTCAGATGACCTCAGGCTCAGTCAATTTCTGTCTGCAACCTCATAAGAGGCCCTGTACTGGAAGTACCCCTCAGAAATGCTCCCAAATTCCTAACCACTGAAACCATCTGAAATGATAAAGTGCTGGTATTTTCAGCTACTACACATTGGACTGATTTTTTTTTATGTCGCAATAGTATCTGAAACATTGCAGCACTTTAGATACTGTATTATTATTCATGAATCAATTAATTGAACAACATAGCTAAGAAATAGAAGAATAGATATATAGATATTTTATATATTAAGGTAGAGGTGTTGCAGGGTAGTGGGAAATTCAGTGGTTTTCAAGAAATGTGCTGGGAAATTTATTCTTATGATAAAAAGGAATGTATATTTCTACCTCACACCATACCTGAACATTTATGTCCTATGTGAGTTAAACATGTAAATGTGAGAAGCAAAACTTTAAAACTTTTTTTTATTTTATTTTTAAAATCAGGACAGGGGAGAACTTTGAGAAGTATATGCACAGATCTTTCATTCTGAGTCCAGCTTCCTCATTTCTGCATAATAGCTTTGGTGGTAAATCCTTGATCCCAACTGCATTCACACCAGTATCCAGGTGTCAGGTCCTCCAATTCTGACCATTTTGAAGTATTTATTCCACTGCATTGGATTTCTTTCTGATTAAAATATCTAGGTTACTTTTTATTTATTTCATTGAAGAATAAACAAAACTTCATTGCTAGCATTTATTCAATACATTTTAAATAAATGAAAGCATTAATATTGCTAAATACACTAACTGGATCCAATTATAAATTGAAAGGATGAGGGCAAAAAAATACCAATTTCATATCCAATCTGTGTTGTGAGCTGACCTCTCAACAAGGTAATGTGTAATGCCAGGGCCTTCAAAAATGACCTTTGTAATACAGAAATCTACCTCCAAAATCTCTATAGAGAAATTGTAAAGAGAGGTCACCTTTGACTTATTACTTAAATCAAGAACATAAAGTTTACAGAGAAGGAGAAAGGCATTCATATGTAAAATAAAACATATTCCCAAAATGTTTAACATTTATTACAATTTAAAAAAAAAGTATACCCGGAGAGTTTAATTGAATGTAGGTAGACTCTGACACTCTACTGTGATATGAGAGACTTAAATATGTATTTCAACTACCAGAAGAGGTCATTTGATCTAGATGTACATAATGGGCTGAACAATTTAATTTTTCTGCCCAAAACTTAATTAGGATATACAAAATCAGCCATATGCTACCATCGCAGTATAAAGCTAATAAAGTTCACTTCTCATAGATCTATCCTCAGCTATGAACATGTGCTGTGAAATCTCAAATTAATTAATTTGACCAGGACATTTATTTTTACTGTTGGATTAAACTTTTTTTTTAACAATGTGAATTTTTTTAATTTTAAAATTTCACTCTCTTGGACTAAAAGGGAATAAGTTCTATTAGGTCGTATTTTCATGTACCATGGAGGTACCATATCCCACAAACAAGAACTTGAAATAAAATGAAAAAGTTGTTGCTCACTGAAGAACCTTAACACAGTATGATTATATATATCAGAGATTAAACTTATACAATTCGCTTGCTCTCTAAGGGTTATAATATACTCCATTTAGATAAAGCTTAACTTATACAGCTATTTTAGAATGAAGAGGCTAACTAACCCAAAGAAGATAATTTTTAAGATATAATCACTGTTAGTGAAAGCCGTCCTTGATTCTGTGAAAGAATGAATATCATTTATGGACATTGGGGAGGGTATGTGCTATGCTAAGTGCTGTGAAATGTGTAAGCCTGATGATTCATGGACATGTACCTGGGGCAAATAACACATTATATGTTAATAAAAAAAAAGAATGAATATCATGTTCTGCATGAGCAATACAACCCTCGGCCAACTAAGGTCACATTTTTACTCCAAAGTTTCCGCATGGCATTTTTTATTTCTGCATTTCTCAGGGTGTAGATTAAGGGGTTCAGCATGGGAGTTATGAAGGTTAAAATCACAGTCATGAATTTATCAATGGGAAAGGTAGAATTAGGCCTTGCATACAGGAAGATACAGGGAACAAAGAATAAAATGACCACAGATACATGGGATGCACAGGTGTGGAAGGCTTTGTGTTTCCCATCCAAACGATGAGTCTTAAGGGAGTGTAATATGACCCCATAGGAAACTAGGAGAATGAAGAAGGTGCCAGTGCAAATGGCTCCTCCATTAGCTATCATAGAAATTCCAATGAGGTAGGTATTGGTACAAGCAAGTTTCAATAAGGGATACATATCACACGCAAAGTTGTCAATGACATTGGGGCCGCAGAAAGGGAGCTGATAAATAAAGAGAAACTGAACCAATGAGTGCAGAAAGCCTCCAGTCCAGGCCACCAGCAGCATAAGAACACATGCCCTCCGATTCATGATGGTAAGATAATGAAGTGGTTTACAGATGGCTACATATCGGTCATAAGCCATCACCACCAGAAGAATGACTTCAGCACCAGCAAATAAGTGATCTAGAAAGACTTGAGTCATACAAGCCTGGAAGGAAATAGTCTTCTTCTCATAGAGCAAATCTACAATCATCTTAGGAGCATTGACAGTAGAATAGATAGCATCTATAAATGATAAATAAGCCAGAAAAAAGTACATGGGAGAACCCAGTAACCGGCTGGCCATGATGGTTACTATGATAAGCAGATTGCCCACTATTGTCACAACGTAGATGAGTAAGAATGGGACAAATAGCACTTTTTGCCCCTCAGGATCCTGTGTGAGCCCCAGGAGGACAAACTCTGTCACATTGTTTCTATTTCCCATCTATTCTATTGAAGTCAGGCGTCAGAGGCTGCAAACAAAAGGGTCATAATGAATTCGAGAGGATCACCAGCTTTATATCAAAAACGGTTTCCTGACTCAACCACGTTTGCCCCACAGGGCCTCACACAAGGTGACGTTCTATAAAATGAGAGTTTAGAATCACCACCCACAGTTTATTTCATTTCCACAAATTTCTTGCATCAACTACAATGAGGAGACCAGTTTTCTACCTGGGAGGTACATGCGAGTGAGCATATCCGAAACATGACCTACCAAAAAACAAGGAAGCAGCTTTCACCAGAATCTTGCCTACAAAATACTTCATTTTTAATTTTATATGTCATTTCTTCTTTTCTTGAATGCTTTTTGGCCTTCTGAGATTGACCATGAAAACAAGCTCATCTTTAATAGCCTTTACTTACATAATAATACCTAGTGCATGGAACATAAAATGATAACCTGACATTTAGATAACTGCCTTTCTGAATTACTTCACTATGAGCTCCAAATATTGAAAAATGTGTCACCTGCAGCAGTGAAAGAACCAGACACGCCATGAGTGCCCCTTAAATGCTTATTAAACTTTATTTAATTCAGCTGAATTTTAACCATGTAAGCAACCAACTGAGAAGAGAACAGTATATTAAATTCTTCCCTGGGCTCCCTGGGTGGCTCAGTTGGTTAAGCATCTGCCATCAGCCCAGGTCATGATCCCAGAGTCCTAGGATCCAGTCCCACATCCAGCTCCTGCCTCAGCAGGGAGTCTGCTTCTCCCTCTCCCACTCCCCTGCTTGTGCTCCCCCCCTTTCTTTCTCTCTTTCTTGCTAATAAATAAATAAAATCTTTAAAAAAATAAAAATAAAATTTTCCCACTCATGAAAGTACAATGAAAGCAACATTTTGTTTGAAAATACACACACAGACACACACATATATGCACACAGATGGAATTGGCATTTATTACAACCTAGGTTATAGAGGAGGAAAATGGATAGTACAAATCTAAGTAAGTGGGTACTACCTAGACATTTTCCCTACTTTCCAAAACTTTTAGAATTGATTATTGTTAACTGTAGCTCGATTCAGAATGCCAACATAAAGATTTTAGGCAGAATCATAGTACAGTAGCAAGAATTCTATACTAAAAATCTCAAAATGTTAATTGCTTTTTTTCAGTCATCTTGGGAAAATCATGTCCCAACTCATGTTCTTATTGGAAAGGTTATAATCTTCCCAGATATATGAATTTCTGATTCTAGTCATTGAAAACCTTATCTTAGGGCACCTGGGTGGCTGAGTTGGTTAAGCGACTGCCTTCGGCTCAGGTCATGATCCCGGAGTCCCAGGATTGAGTCCCGCATCAGGTTCCCAGCTCAGCAGGGAGCCTGCTTCTTCCTCTGACCTTCTCCCCTCTCATGCTCTCTCTCACTCTCTCAAATAAATAAATAAAATCTTAAAAAAAAAAAAAGAAGAAGAAAACCTTACCTTAAATGACATGCTAGCACTCTCTGGTAGACCATCTTTATAATAACCAGGCTGAATTAGCATGTGTTAAAGATTATTTGATTATTAAAGTGATAAATAGATTACACCAGATATTTCATTCATATTGTTATCTCTTGATTATCCGAGTCTGTGTGGAATACAAGACATTCCTTCTCACTTGAGAAAAATAAATTATCCATGAAGCCTACCAGATGCAATCCAGGGCCAGTTGTACATGTAATATGTGCAACTTTGTTTTAGCAGAATTATTGTAAATGTGCTCCATTATAACATCTACATTCGTAAGCCATCATTTGTGAAGGGAAGATTATTCTATTCTTTCTGCTTCTAGACGAGCCAGTCTGTACTCAAAATCAGAGTGAGAATGAAAATGTACGAAAGAGAAAATAAAAGAAAGTAGAAAAGGAGATAAGAACTAGCAAAGACCATAAACTGAATGAAATAGGCTTTGAATTGATTGACTTTGGTTTAGGCGAACTGAATTGGAAATAGAAGAATTTCAGATTTCATGAGCTTTCAATCCAGAGTTAGGCCAGAGGTTAACCCAGCATCAGTACCAGGACTCATCCCTCAGAATTTTTACATTTCAAGAAAACCAAATTCTGAACCTTAAGATAGATCAGAAGAGACCAGTTGCTTAAAGGAGTTCCATCTTTGGGGTTTCCAGCAGTTCATCGCATACATACATAATTAAATATCTTCACTCACAGTTATGAAGCTATGACTGCATTTAAAATGGCAAATACTCACAATGCATAGGGGTTGTCTGAGCATCCAAGAGATAACTTCCAGTATGAGGGTCCAACCCCTTGCCCTGTAGCACTCATTTGTTTATAGCTGTGTTTTCCCCAGTCATCTGTTAGATCTGCCAGGAGAGTAAACACATCTTTTTAACAATGGTATCACCAGAATCTAGATGTGTGCCATATGCATTTTAAGGGATCAATAAATATTTGACTATTAAAAATGTGCTTACGAACATAATTATTATTCAAGACTATTTAAAACTAGTGATTTGACTCAGAATGATACAAAATTCTATACTTAACCAATATAGTATTTTATTAAAAATAAATATATCTGCTTCCAACATTCATGAGATACTTCAAATTTCTTAACACATTCAATGAGAACATATAAGTCACTAAAGAATGCTCCAAAAACTTTAATCTATAACTATCCCACAATGAGAATTAAAATAAGATGATAAAATAAGATAAGATAAATTAAGATCTACACTATGCCAAATTCAACAACATAAGGCAGAAAAACAACCCAGGTATATGATATGCAAGGTGTAAAACACTGGGGAAGACTTTCAGATCAGCAGGATACTGGAATATAGACTCTGAAATTGTGAATTTTAGTCCAGAACTTTTTGAAACATATGATCCCAATATATATCTGAATATGCTTCTATTTAATAGTCTGTATAGTAAAATCTGTTCTCCACATAAGCAAGTGCTTTTTTTAATGATTGAGCAGTGACCATAAAAATGAAGCAGCAAATATTTTGAGGTCCTAATAAACACCTAATCAGATAATCAGATAAAAAACAAAGATATATTTTATGGGGTGCCTGGGTGGCTCAGTTGGTTAAGCACCTGCCTTCAGCTCAGGTCATCATCCCAGGAGGGACACCCTGCTCACTGGGTAGCCTGCTTCTCCCTCTCCCTCAAGCCCTCCCTTCATGCCCCTCACCTCCCTTCCCCACCCTGTGCTTGCCCTCTTGTGCTCACCCACTGGTGCTTGTACTCTCTCTCTCTCAAATAAACAAACAAAATCTTTAAAAACTTTTTTTTGAATTTTAAAAAGATACATCATATAAAAAAACTATCACATTTTCCAAGTCAGTTAGTTTATAGTGAAGCAAAAAATGCTACCTCTAAATCCTGAATGTGGTTGAACAGATTTTGGGGACAAACCCAAATACAGCCTTCGTGAATCCGTTTTGTTTTGTTTTATAATTTTGCAGGGGTGGCCCTGGATGCCCACAGTGTACTTTATGAGGAAAACTCAGGTTCTACATTCTGGTCTGGAATTGAAGCCTCCGAATCTATACTTACCAACAGTGTGACCTTGAGTAAATTACTCACATTATCTGCATAATGAAACATAATGGCATCTACAACACAGGATGGTTTTAAAGATTAAATACAATAATGCAAATAAAGCTCTCCAAAAACTATCTGACAAGTAACAGGCACTAAATAAATTCAAGATATTATTTACCATTATTTGTTTCCCCATGTAACTTTAGTGCCACATCTCTATAACTAGTTTTACATGAGTTTCCCCAAAGTCCACTATCTTATCTCATAACACAAAGGAACATTCCCGGAGGGATGGATGGATTGACTGGGTCATTATCATACACAATCACAGAAGATGTTCTTTCTTTACAATTCACATCACTGTGTGCAAATGTCCTGTCTCTTTCTCCACATCTCATTCTCCTCTTTGCACTGAATCATTAAATCTAAATTCAATCAAAGGGGTCTTCATTTTATAAATAAGAGGTCAACTGGGTACACAATACAATGTGTCCATTTTATTCATAATATTTTAAGACCCTAAAAATAAGGAAATATCCATATAATTAACCCACAGGCAAAAACAGATATTGGCATTTTCTTTAAGATTCTGTAGATCTCATGTCTAACAAAAGTCATGAATTTCATTTTCACAGACACTAAAATTCACTTTCTAATAAGGTATACATATTATAGGTCAATGAATCTAACAAGTAACCAAATTTCTCTGATCTCAACTTTCCACATTATAAGTTTTAAGTTTCCCTTTGTAATAAAGGTTATTAACTTAAATATCAAACTTATTTGAGGTATATACACAAAAGAATAGAAAGCAGAGATTCAAACGGTCATTTGTACACCAATGTTCATAGCAGCATTATTCACAATAGCTGAAAGGTAGAAAGAATCCAAATGTCCAAAAGCTAATGAATGCATACAGTGTGGTATGTATAGACAATGGAATATTATTCAGCCTTAAAAAGGAAAGAAAATCTGATACATGCTATAACATGGATAAAGCTTAAAGACAGTATGCTGGGTGCAATAAGGTAAATATAGTCATAAATAAACAGTCATATTCACAGCACAGCAATGTTTACCAAAGGCCAGGGGAAGGAGGAAATGGAGTGTTATTGTTTAATGGGTACAGAGTTTCAGTTTGGGATGATGATAAAAGTTCTGGAAATGGATGATGGTGATGACTACACAACAATTTATTATGTGTATTTTACCTTAATAAAAAAAAAAAAAATACCAACGAAATAAAATGTCTACATGGGGCCAGAACATTTAAAGATACTATATACAAGGTAACAATTTATAAAGGGCTATCGTAATCCTTACTGTTATCCAATATATTAAGATACAAAATAAATAATTGTTGGACTCTTTAAATTATAAAATCAATCTTAAAAAGTTATTTTGAAGACCATATATATGTCAAGCTGTACTGTTATGGTGTGAATTCTTTTTCTTAATATACATTTAAGTAATTCTTTTTTATTAACATATAAAGTTATTATTTGCTTCAGGGGTACAGTCATCAGTCTTACACAATTCATAGCACTCACCATAGCACATACCCTCCCCAATATTTAAGTAATTAATAAGAATTAAGTAATTCTAATATAAAATATTGGAGAAAATTACTGCCACATTACTTATTCCAATAATGTTTTATAAAATAGAGAAAATGTATGCACTTACTATCTTATACCTGGAACATCTGGCATAAAATATTTTAGATCAACTGGTAAGACTGTTGCTTAAGAAAGACACATAATTTACTACAAGCAAGTCTATTTTGCCCTATTCTTATGGCAGTGAAGAGTTTTTCTCAGTATGTTACCTGGGTTTTCTGTTTCCTCTTTGGTCGGTTGTTCCAAATCCACACTTCTACAATTCTGTCTTTGGTCCTGGGAAATAACAGCTTATTTGGATGAAGATAAATCAGGGCTGCCACCACATGAACCCTGGTGTGATGCAGAAAAAAACGTCAGGACATACTTTGTCACCGCAGCCAGAAATGCTTTGTCACATAAGGATCTCTCTCTCTCTCTGCCTGCACATAGCATGACCATTTTCAACTTTCATGAACATTTAACAGTTTGAATTATGGAATTATCCAGAGCTGACTTCAAGAATATACAGTTGAGATGATTGATGAATCATTGAATTTGAAAGTCATCATTGACATTATGTACCAAAAATCAAATGTAAAATTCCATTATTATGTGTAACTGACCAAATTAACTGAATAAACCTTTAATAGCATTTTTTGTCCATAATGCAAAGATCTGGATAATCAAAGAAATGGATATTTTGGATTGTTCAGAATATTTCTGAAAGCAGTCATATGAGTGTTTTAATATGGTCCATGCCCAATAAAGTAATGGCTTTTTTTCCTTTCTTGACAGCAACATCAATTCCCAACGAGAAACCTTCTCCCAAATAGGGAAAGATATGATGGGGCACTAAATTAGCAATGAACAACAAATTACTTTGCCGAATTGTTAAAACAGTTTGTCCCCAAGGCTGTTTGTTCAAAATTAAACTCACTGAGGATTCATGCTCTTGAGAACTGAAACTTTCCACATGATCCATATTTTCAGAGGCTTCTCCTGACCAATCACTTCAGGAGAATTAAGTGGAAAAAAAAAAAAAAACAGCAATCTAACAGCAAGGAGCACGCCACTTATTAATAGCAAAGATATAAGGTTGTGTAAACAAGAATCCTTTATTTTCAATTAATCAGCATATATTTGAAATTCTCAAGCTGAAGACGGCAGTGAAGTAAAAACCTCGAGTCTTTGTATATAAAAGACATATTTAATAAGAATGGCACAAGATTATTGGTAATCAATACACTAAAAGTTTCCATTTAATTCAGAGAGGGTAATACCCACATACAAAATTCCAACTCAGAAGTTTTGCCCAAAAGAAGAGAATCTTTCTTACAAAGAAATACAGAAACAAGTGATTAGGATGTATGATTTGAAAGTGACCATTGCAAAGTAATATAAGAAAAAAACAAAAACAGAAAGACTAAATCCAGAAATATTTGACACTTGCTATTCAGATGTCTTTTATAAAACAATGTCAGGTCCTTAAATCTGAATCTTTCTACAAATGCTCTGAAAAACATTATTTCTTTATTTTTTTTATTATGTTAGTCACCATACAGTACATCATTAGTTTTTGATGTAGTGTTCCATGATTCATTATTTGCATATAACACCCAGTGCTCATTACAACATGTGCCCTCCTTAATACTCATCACTGGGCTACCCTATCACCCCAATCCCCTCCCCTCTGAAACCCTCAGACTGTTTCCCAGAGTCCATAGTCTCTCAGGGTTTGTCTCCCCCTCTGATTTCCCTCCTTGAGGTTTTGTTTTTTTTTTTTTTTTTCAGGATTATTTATTTATTTATTTATTTGACAAAGAGAGAACAAGAGACCACAAGCAGGGGGAGCAGTAGAAGGAGAGGGAGAAGCAGGCTCCCCTCTCTGCAGGGAGCCCTATGCCAGGCTGGATCCCAGGATCCTGGGATCATGACTTGAGCCGAAGGCAGATGCCTAACCAACTGAGCCACTCAGGTGCCCCCATACTATTTCTTTATTGAGGTTTGTTGATATGGAAGTTTTCTGTCTCTCTATTGATATTTCCATTTTATTCATGATCTTGACCTTCCCCTTATCTTTCTTTCCTTGACCTTTGCTAATTTTTCCTTTACTTCTTTGAGCATCTCTAAGTCAGTGTGTTCGAGTCCTTAGCCAGGCATTAGAGCTTTTTAGGGGCAATTTTTGCTGGTTTATTTTTTTTTCCTTTGAATGGGCTATACTTTCCTGGTTTTCGTATGTTTCTAGGTTTTATGTTGAAAACTAGACATTTGCATCTAATAATGTGGTAACTCTGGAAATCAGATTCTTCTCTCTTCCCCAGGTTTGCAGATTTGGGTTTTCTTTTGGGTTTGCTGACAGGGTATTTTTTGCTTTGTTTTTTTATTATATGGTTTTGTTTTTTACTGTTGTAGGTTATCTCTGTGTTAAGGATCAGCCTAAGGTGTAAACTTAGGTTTTCTTAGGTCTTTTCTGAGTCTGTTCCTTCCCCTGGGCATGGATGCTGAAGTCTCCAACTTCCTAGTATATGTCGTTCTTTTTGAATGTCCTATTCTTCAATAATTGGCTCCTAAAAAAAAAGAGGGGGGAGAGAGAAGTAGAGAGAGAAAGAGAAATGAAGGGGGCAGGGAATCACCACCTCTCTTTAACGAAGATATTTTTAATCAGGAAATACCACAGGATTCCCACTGAAACTAAGAATAAGTCAAGGTGTCCTTTATTCAGTTATTATCCCATGTTTTCCTATGTTAAGTATTATAATAATATAATAAGAGAAAATATAATATAAAATATTAGAAAGAAAATATTAGAAAAATCATCAAAATGTTAGCATTATCTATCTAGCAAATCCAGAAGAATTAACTGAAATCTATCCATTTTAAATGAGAAAGGTCAGTAAAGTGGCTGAATTCAAGATTTAACTGATAAAAATTTTTAGTAACTTTCTTAAATAGTAGCTATATTTAGAAAATATAATGTACAAAGGGTATCTTTTACTAATGTAAGCCAAATTACAAAATATATGGAAATCAACCAAAAAAAAAAGTGAAACACAGAAGATTTACTGAAGACCTAAATAAAAACAGAGATTTTCATGTTCCCAGATAGATGATTCAATGTGATCAAGATATCAGGTCTTTTCCAAATTAATTAGACATTAAATATATCGTCAGACAAAACCTTCATAGGTTTCTAAGACTTCTGAATTTGTTCTAATACTTATGTGGGTAATAATTATTCAAAACAGAAAATGTTGTTTTTAATAAGAGTATTGGGTGGTAGGCTTCTTATCAGACATCAAAATCTACTCACCTAACCTAATATAATGGGGTATTGGCTTAGGAATAATCAGCCAATCAAAGGAAATAGATACACAGGTGTTTGGATATATAATAAATAAACATAACATATCAAATCAGGGAAGTAGATTGGATTTTTTTTAATGTGTTGACAATATTGTATTTAAAGCAACAAAAATCTATTTGAAAAGTAGATTTAAATTCTTAACACATGTGAGCACACATGCACACACACAAACATACACTTTCTCTTTTTCTCTAAAAACTCCCACACACATACATGCTTATTTATACTCAAAGCTTTAAATATAAATAAACAGAAGAAAATATTTATAGATTGTTATATGAGCTTGAAGCAAAAATGCAGCAACTCTGATGAATGTGATTGACAACGTTGAAAGAAAAAGTACAACCCTTCACACTGCAAAAGGACTATCTAGGAAAAACATTTAAGTTTCGCATTATAAAAAAATCTCTTTTAAGTCAGTAAAACACTGTGAACATGTCAATTAAAGTACATGAAGAGACACTTCATAAAAGAAATGCCATTGGTAAAATACAGCACTGCTAACAAAATGAATGTAAATTGTTGACTTACAGTGAGATATAATTTGCCTCATTCAATAAAAATTACAAATATTTGTAAAAAATCTATTTTCAGTAAGTATGTGGGAAAGAGCAACAAGAATATACAGAAAGATATTCAATAAAAGATATTTAGGGGCGCCTGGGTGGCTCAGTCATTAAGCGACTGCCTTCGGCTCAGGTCATGATCCTAGCGTCCTGGGATCGAGCCGGGTATCAGGCTCCCTGCTCCACGAGAAGCCTGCTTCTCCCTCTCCCACTCCCCCTGCTTGTGTTCTCTCTCTTGCTGTGTCTCTCTCTGTCAAATAAATAAATAAAATATTTTTTAAAAATAAATAAATAATAAAAGATATTTTAAAATTTTATAAAATTTTTCCAAATTTTAAGAGCATTAAAGACCTAAATGAGTGCAGAGTCATGTTATATTTAGAACAGGAAGATTCAGTTGTCAATAGCATCAAAGCAATTCCAACATAAAAATACTAACATCTTTTAAAAAATTCCAGTAAAACTAACACAGTATTCTATTGGTTTCAACTGTACAATATAGTGATTTGACAATTCTATACATTACTCAACTCATCACAGTAAGTGTATTCTTAATCCCCTTCACCTATTTCACTCATCCTCCCACCCCTTCCCTTCTTGTTACCACCAGTTTGGTCTCTACATCTAAGAATCTTTTTGTGTGTCTCTTTTTTCCTTCTTAAATTTCACATATCAGTGAAATCATACAGTATTTGTCTTTCTCTGACTGACTTATTTCACTTAGCATTATACTCTCTAGTTCTATCCACATCATTGCAAATGGCAAGATCTCATTCTTTTTTAAGGCTGAATAATAATCCTCTGTGTGTGTGTGTGTGTGTGTGTGTGTGTGTGTGTGTGTGTGTGTGTCTCCACACATCTTTTTTATCCATTTGTTGCTTCCATAATTTGGCTATTGCAAATAATGCTTCAATAAACATAGGGGTTCATGTATCCCTTTGAATGAGTGTTTTTGTAATGGGGGATAAAATATCTAGTAGAGTGATTACTGGATCACAGGGTAGTTCTACTTTTAACTTTTCAAGTAACTCTGTACTGTTTTCCACAGCGGCTGCACCAATTTTCATTCCCAACAAAAGTGCACAAGGGTTCTTTTTTCTCTACATCCAACACTTGTTTCTTGTACTGTTGGTTTTAGCCATTCTGACAGGTGTGAGGTGATATATCATTGTGGTTTTGATTTGCATTTCCCTGATGATGACTGAAGTTGAGCATCTCTTTCTGTGTCTGTTGGCCATCTCTTTTTCTTCTTTGAATAAATAAATGTCTGTTCATATCTCCTGCCCATTTTTATTTGGATTATTTGTTTTTGGGGTGTTGAGTTATATCAGTTCTTTATATGTTTTGAACACTATGTCTTTATTGGATATGTCATTTGCAAATATCTTCTCCCATTCAGTAGTGGTTGCCATTTAATTTTGTTGATTATTTCCTTCACTGTGCAGATTTTTTTATTTTGATGTAGTCCCAGTAGCTTATTTTTGCTTTTCCTTCCCTTGCCTCAGAAGACATATCCAGAAAAATGTTGCTATAGACGATGTCAGAGAAATCATTGCCTTCTCTCTCTTCTAGGGTTTTTATGGTATCATGCTCACGTTTAGGTCTTTAATCCATTTTGAGTTTATTTTTGTGTACAGTGTAATAAAGTGGTCCAGTTTCATTCTTTTGGATGTAGCTGTCTAGTTTTCCCAACACCATTTGTTGAAGAGACTATCTTTTTCCCATTGCATATTCTTTCCTCCTTTGTCAAGGATTAGTTGACCATATAATTGTGGGTTTGTTTCTAGGCTCTCTATTCTGTTCTATTGATGTATGTGTCTATTTTTGTGTCAATACCATACTGCTTTCATTGTTACAAATTTGTAGTATATCTTGAAGTCAAGGATTGTAATACCTTCAGTTTTGTTTTTCTTTTTCAACATTGCTTTAGCTATATGAGATGTTTTGTGGTTCCACACAAATTTTAGGATTCTTCATTCTAGTACTGTGAAAAATGTTGATATTTTGATAGGGATTGCATTAATTCTGTAAATTATTTTGGGTAGTACAGACATTTTAACAATATCTGTTCTTCCAATCCATGAGCGTAGGATGTCTTTCCATTTCTTTGTGTTATCTTGAATTTCTTCATCAAAGTTTTATAGTTTTCAGAGTACAGGTCTTTCGCCACTTTGGTTAAGTTTTTTCCTAGGCACTTTATTTTTGGTGTAATTGTAAATGGAATTGTTTTCTTAATTTCTCTCCCTACTGCTTCATTATTAGTATTTATAAAATACAACATATTTCTGCAATGATTTTGTATCCTGTGACCTTACTGAATTAATTTATGAGTTCTAGTAGCATTTTGGTGGAGCCTTTAGGGTTTTCTATGTATAGTATCATGTCATCTGCAAATACTGAATGTTTTACTTCTTCCTTTCCAAATTAGATGACTTTTATTTCTTTTTCTTGTCCGATTGCCATGGCTAGTATTTCCAGTATATGTTAAATACAAGTGGTGAGAGTAGACATCCTTATTTTGTTCCTAATCTTAAGAGAAAACCTCTCAGTCTGAGCATGATGCTAACTATAGGTTTTCTGTATAAGGCCTCTATTATGTTGAGGGTTTTTATCATGGATGGATGTTGTACTTTGTAAAATGTTTTTTATGCATCTATTGAAATAATTATATGGTTTTTATCTTTTCTCCTGGTGATGTGATGTATCACATTAATTGATTTATAAATATTGAACCACTCTTGCAACCCAGGAGTAAATCCCTCTTGATCCTGGTGAATAATTTTTTTAATGTATTATTGGATTCAGTTTACTAATATTTTGTTAAGTACTTTTGCCATCTATGTTCTTCAGTCATATTGGCCTATAGTTCCCTTTTTTGTGATATCTTTATCTGGTATTGGTATGAGGGTGATGCTAGCCTCAGAGAATGAATTGGGAAGTTTTCCTTCATGTTCTACTTTTTGAAAATAGTTTGAGAAGAATAGGCATTAACTCTTCTTTAAATGTTTGGTAGAAAAAAATAAATGTTTGGTAGAATTCACCCATGAAGTCATCTGGTTCTAGACTTTGTTGGGAATTTTTTGGTTACAGATTCAATTTCATTGCTAATAGTGTGTCTGTTCAAATTGTCTATTTCTTCCTGATTCGACTTTGAGGGGTTATTTGTTCCTAGGAATTTATCCACTTTTTCTAGGTTGTCCAATTTATTGGCATATGATTTTTCATAATAATTCTCTTACAATCCTCTATATTTCTGTGGTGTTGGTTGTTATTTATCCTTTCATTTCTGATTATGTTTATTCGAATCCTCTCCCTCCCACTTTTTTTTTTTTTTTTTTTTTTTGATGAGTCTGACTAGAGGCTTATCAGTTTTGTTGATCTTTTTAAAGAATGGTTCCTGGTTTCACTGATCTGTTTTATTGGTTCTTTAGTATATATATTGTTTTCATTAATTTTTTTATTTTAATTCCAGTATAGTTAACACACACTGTTATACTAGTTTCAGGTGTATTATATAGTGATTCAACAATTCTATACGTCATTACTCAGTGCTCATGATGACAACTGTATTCTTAAACCCCTTCACCTACTTCAACCATTCCCCCCAATCACCTTCCCTCTGACAAGCTTCATCTTAAATGAGTATCCTCAGTTAATTTTATTTTTTTCAATAAGAACATTTTGCTTGAAGCATACTTGAGAATACATGGTTCTAAAAGATAGATCTATATATCTGTATATATAAATATATATTATATTTATAATTATATATTTATTTATTTCCATCCAAGAAAAATAGAATACACATTTCCTTCAAGTACATAGAGAAAAACCCCCTGATTAAATCACATAAAGAAAGACATAATAAATATTACAAATTTAAGAAGACTGAATCATACCATATTTCTGCTCTAATCTTTATTATTTCCTTCCTTCTCCTGGTTTTGGGTTTTGTTTTTTCTACTTTTTCTAGCTCTTCTAGGAGACTACAAAATTTAAAAGTGAATTGTATATATTATTCAATATGCATGGAAAAATACTTAATAAAAATTTAAAATAAGAAAAGTTCTAAAATCTTTTTTTTAGTTAGAAAACTCTTACAAAGCATAGATTATGTTCCATATTACAATGAAAGCAATTCCATTTTATTCCTAGTTTGCAATGTTCCAGGACGGACTGCAGACAAAAAAACCTGTTATTGGTATTTTTACATAACAGTGAAAAACAAAATCTTGTTTATATCAAAGCAAATCATTACTAAGTCTGTAAGTACAAAGTATTTAAGTTGAATACAACTTTTGGGGAACACACTGTTATGCAAAATAATGCATTTCTTTACCCATATCTTCAGTATCACAGAGACAAAATAATCAGTTCTATCTACTCTTTGAAGAGTGGGAAAAATGTACATAATAACTAATGAGGAAAAGCATGAAAATATGTTTATAACTTGAATTAGTATGGTTTTCTGTGCTCAAGTCAAGAATTAGAATCTGTTTTCATCATTAGCCATTCCATACAGTTTCATTCAAACCTGTGAAAACATCCAACATTCCATTTAACAAAATTGCTCACTGATAGTGTCTAACCAAATACAATATCATCTTCCATATAAATGGTATTAAAGTGCAAAAGCACACGCATGAACCTGAGGAATGGAAACAGGATTAAAGACAGGATGCATAATGCAGCTCCAGAAAGTTGCCATGCTGACAGAATAATGAACGTTAAAATTTAGAAGCCACTCTTTTGGCCCTAGTAATTTGTTCTAATTATTAGCCAAATTGCTTTCTCATTAATTTGGGCAAAAGCAAATTTTCAAAGGTAGCTTGTTTTTCACATTTTAAATTTAAAAACTCTTGTTTCTGAATTCCCATTTCAATATAAGCCAAGAAAAATAAGGCTACAGAGTGAAATTAATTTTATTTTACTTATAATAGGACAAATACCTGTGTCTTTTATTCATCCTCCAGAATTTACTGATTAGATTAATTCTTACCTCAAAAGACAGTTTACTCTACTTTTTGATGACTTTGTATAAAAGTAAAAAAATATATCTCTAGAGAATCCATTGAATTGACTAAATCTATTGTTAGAATTTACTACCTTTCTCTTGCTTTATAATTAATAAATGTGTTCAGTGTAGGTGACACATTCTTATTCTTCCTTTGGTTAAATTATTACACCAGAATTTTTCCATAGCATTTTTCATTTCTGAATTTCTCAAGGTGTATATTAAAGGATTTAACATGGGAGTGATAACCGTATAAACCAGAGTTACAGATTTATCAATGGGCAAGTTAGAAACAGGTCTAACATACATGAAAATGCAGGGAACAAAAAAGAGGACAACCACTGTGGTGTGGGAACTGCAAGTAGACAGGGCTTTGCGCCTCCCTTCCAGACTGTGGCTTTTAAGAGAATTTAAAATGACTCCATAGGAGATGAGTAGAAAGATAAAGATGACCATACAGATTGCTCCACCATTGGCAACAACAGTGAGGCCTATCAAATAGGTATCAGTGCAGGCAAGTTCTAATAATGGGTACATGTCACAGATGAAGTGGTCGATGACATTGGGGCCACAAAATGGGAGGCTGTACACAAAGAGAAGCTGAACCATAGAGTGCATAAGACCTCCAATCCAGGCTGCCACTAACAGCAGGATGCAAACCTGTTGATTCATGACAGTCAAGTAATGCAGTGGCCTACAGATGGCCACATAGCGATCATAGGCCATCACCACCAGAAGGAAGACCTCAGAACCCCCAAAGAAGTGTTCTAGAAAGAGCTGGCCCATGCAAGCTGGGAAGGAAATGGTCTTTCTGTCCCAGAGTAAGTCTATAATCAATTTGGGTGAGATGACAGTGGAATAAACAGCATCCATAAGTGACAAATAGGCAAGGAAAAAGTACATGGGGGAGTCCAGACAGGGGCTGCCAAAAACAGTCACCACAATGAGTAGGTTGCCCACCATTGTCACAATGTAGATGAATAAAACGATGACAAATAATGCTTTTTGTCCCTCAGGATCCTGAGTGAGGCCGAGAAGGACAAATTCTGTCACATTATTATTATTTCCCATGTACTCTTTCTATAAGGCCCGTTTCAGGAATGAGAGCTCAGGAGAACAGGACCTGTAATGAAATCATGAACATGACCATAAATATGTCCGTTGTTAAGAGCACATCTTCATCATTATGTCGTTTTCTACAGTGGTTTACACACAATAAATATTTAATGATATCTATTGAGTTCTTCTTCCAAAAAGCCCATTACACCTTCCCTTGACAATCCTCTTTCTCTTCAGATGATTTTGTTGGCTTACAAGTAAGTTCTTTCTCTAAGTCTTAATGGGTCATCTATAGAAAAGAGCAATCAAAAGCCCAAATATAGTCATAGATTTATATTATATATTTATATTAATTGAATTTATATTTATTTATATTATATTTTTTATTTATATTATTATATATATTATGTTATATTATTGAAACTATGTCAGTTCTTGGCACAGAAGTCAGCAGTCACAAACACGGAACGGATTCCTGCTCTCCAGAAGTTTACTTTTGGTAATGGCAATAAACTCTATACAAATCAGCATAGAGTCAGTCCTTTGAGGCAGTAGTAGTATTTGCAGTAAGTACCTTAAGAATGTAATTTATCTAGCACCAAAAATAGCATCTTTTCTGGGACAATTCACTTAATACTATGATATTCCACTATTAGATGTTCAGACTAGACTTTGCCATAACAACAAGATTGAACTGTATCAAACAACTACAGAATTATTTAGCACATCATTCCCTTTCACAATGACTTGGTCTGATTCTCTATCAGATTTTTAAGGAGTTGGGAGTTCTCTCCCTTTAATTTTTGCCTACCCCACAATTTTCAACACACATGCACTATCTAGATTTTCGGCAAATATATTTGAACTGAACTGAACTGACCTGCAATTTTCACAAATTGTTGCATTAGCACCTGGTATTTTTTTCAAAATTCTTAGGGTAAGCAAGGTAGTGAGGGAGGAAAAATAGATCCTGAAAAGAGAGGTAGGGGACAATGGGACATCGTTTTATCTATAATGTTTCTTAGTTACTGAGAGCACTCAAAACTAGACCTTCAGGAGCGCCTGGGGGGCTCAGTCAGTTAAGCATCTGACTTTGGCTCAGGTAATGATCTCAGGGTTCTGGGTTAGAGCCCCACCTGGAGCCTCACCTCTGGCTCTGAGCTCAGTGGGGAGTCTGCTTCTCCCTCTCCCCCTGTCCTTCCCCCCACTCGTGCACTCTCACTCTCTCTCTCTCTCATAAATAAATAAGTAAAATCTTAAGAAAAAAATAGAATTTTAGTGCCCACTTTGCAAAAAGCAGCACACTCAGGGGAGAAGTCCATGCCCAGGGTAAAAAGGCATGCATTTGAGTCATCTTCTAAACGTAATTACAAGCCAGTCTCAGTCTGCTCACCGGAAAATAAAGTGATTGAATTCGGTGATCTCAGAATCCTTTCCAGTCCAACTATCTGTGACACTTTTTGTGCAGCCCCACCTCTTCTATGACTTTTTTTTTATTTTTTATTATGTTCAATTAGTCAACATATAGTATATCATTAGTTTTGATGATGTAGTGTTCAATGATTCATTAGCTGCCTATAACACCCAGTGCTCATCACAACACATGCCCTCCTTAATACCCATCACCCTGCCAATGTTTTTTTTTCTTTTTTCATATTTTTATAATTAAATAAAAGTTCCCAAGCTTATCACTGTTCCTTGAAAAATGCTGTTCAGTGCTAAATGGGATTTGATCATTGCAAAGACCAAATAATGACTAGGAGTTTCTAATTCGGCGTACCTATTTAAGACCCAAAACATCCTTATAGAAAGAACATAGCACAGTGGTGAATAATATGGACTCCGCAGCTGCACTGCACTGTGTCGGAATTCCAGCTTCCCCACTTCCCATCTAAGCGACCTTGGGCAACTTAACCTCTCTGGGTCTCAGTTTCATGATTTTTAGAACAGGATAACAATAGTTTCTACCTGCTAAGGTTGTTGTTTTATTACAAATAAATCACTTAGAACGTGTCTGGTACCTGGTAAAAGCTTAGTAAATTATATTATTGTTAATGTTCTTTAATGTTTCGCTATTAAATTGCATCAGAACAAATCATCTGGATCTTTGTCAGTTTGACAAGAATTACAGACATAGTCCTGGATAAAAAAGAATTTGCATCTATAACTCATGAAACCCTTTTTGTGTATAGAATAAGGTTTTATGCCTAAGGAATTACACATTGCATATGAGTAGTGATATTTATCTATGATGAAATGTAGCGTGCCTAGATGCAAGCATATTAGAGAAAAAAAGGTAGGAAATTAAAGAAAAGAAGTATCAAATCAGGAGGGGAAAATTGTATTTAAGAAATAAATATCTACAGGTAAAAAGAATATTAATGTGATAATTAAATGATCTTAGTATTCTTTGAAAAATCTTATTCAGAAAGATCTCCTTTAGTGAGAGAATGCTAGAAGCCAAATCCCCTGAGCCTTCCAGGGGTCACTCAGGAGGCATTTGGGGAAATCATAGCAATTAAACACAGAATACTTCCCAGTAAGGAAAAAAAAAAGAAAAAGAAAATTCAAAAAGAATAAAAACCTTTCCCCGAAGACCCGACATCTGATGGTAAGTACAAAATTAAAAGAGAAAAGAATTATACAGCTAGAGATACACCCAAACTTAGGGGTTATTCAGTGCTCGGGAAAATTGCAGAATTACTAAACCTCAAATATAGACAAGTTGATTCTATTCCCATGGACAGGGAAAGATTGAGCTTTCCTTAGTAGCCAGGTATGATGAACAGTCCACATGCCTCATTCACATGACTATTCCATCTGGTTTAGGAGTTCTATCACTGTTGAAGCTCTAGATTGACAAAGCCACACTTGTTGAAGAACATAAGGTTATTAGACAGTCTATATCAAGTTACTATTCTTCAGTCCTTATTTTCTTCAGGAAATAGTGTTCTCTTGTTAATCTCTGATGTTGGATTTCACTAGGATAAATCTTCTGTTAGCCAGTTAAATTATTCACATGTAGAAACTAGGTATATAAACTATCCTCCACAGTTTAACTCATTGAAGATTTGATACTATAAAAACTGACAGCATTACAAGGCTTTAATAACTGAAACCACTGAGTTAACATTTTAAATAATATTTTAAAAATATAATTTACATAGTTTCTTACAGATATGTCTTTAAAAGATAAATTAAAATCCCATGATACAAAAATACTATAGTACTTTATAATTACAGCTTTATGTCTAAGTGGCCAAAATTTCCTTCCCTGAGCATGAGTTTCTTCACGAGCATATACAAACATGGTTTCTGTGATAATTTTAAGATTCACACATAACAGCCCACGTCAAACTTCCAGAAGAGAATATTTATTCCTTTACATCCTAACATACTTGATATGATATGTGATTCTTAATTCTCTAACAGTAATTATAAATATTGCATATTATGGAAAATATAATAACCCATGAACCAAGGTTGTTTATAAATCTATTAGTTCACTTTAAACTAAAATAAAGTCTATTTGAGGTTCTCTCCCTCTGCCTCTGCCCCCCCACTTGTGCGTTCTCTCTCTCTCTCTCCCTTTCTCTCTCTCTCAAAATAAATAAATACGTATTGCATGAAGCACTGGGTGTGGCATAAACAATGACTCTTGGAACACTGAAAAAAAATTCTCAAAAAAAAAAAATACATTACCTGTTCCTCTTTGTTATTTGGAAAAATGGACAATAAACATCTGTCAGGCTATAATACTAAAACCAAACACATTTATATACACTGGCTAATTTCAGTTTTGCTACCTTAATTCAGAACTCCTCCAATGAAAATATATGGTATTTAAGACACTATCTATATTTAAGTAAATCACATAAATTTTCATTGAGTATCCCTCGGTTGTTTTAAGGACTTACTTCTTGGGTCTTTTCTTTGGTCTTTAAAATCCTTCAATCTGGATAACTGTAGATACTTTGCATATCTATGTGTGACCATAGAACATATAATAATGCATGGTTGATCAGTACACCTAGAAATAGTTCCAAGTGGTCACACTTTCCACATTTCCATACAGGCTTTCCGTCATCTCAGGCTTTCCGTCATCTCAGTCTTTCAGATGAGTGTTAAACTATCCATGTGGATGCCTAGAATATAAACACGCTTAAATACAACACATATTTATTGTGCATAGATAGTTGAACATTCTCACTTGCTGGGAAAATGTCAGAAAAAGAAAAAGCTTCTATGTTTGAAAACTATGCAAAAATTGGCCTAGTTAGTAAAAATTATCTTGGCCAAGCCCTTATTTGCCAGTACAAAAACCCTCTATTTTTTTTAATAATCTTAAATTAATTACTTGAATGAATCTATTATTAGGTAGTTATGGTGCGGCAACCAAAAAGCATTTTATTCATGTGTCTGGACATTAATATGTCTCTGTGCCTAACAAAACAAATTCTGGAATTTGCTTCCTGGAAAATCAATGGCTGAGCAATCTCTCAGGTAGGAAGAGAACTCTTTACCTGTTCAGTCATTCCAAACATATCCCTAAGGCTGCTTCCATAATGAAAATCATGTTTCTACCTTTCCCCAGCTTCATCCCAGAGAACCAGAATCTTCCATATGTGTGCACAAGCAATGAGGATATCTATGCACAGGAAAATATACCAAGGAAACATCTAGGGAATGAAGAGAAACTCCAGCCTAGGCAGATATTTGAGTTCTCAGAAATCTCTTGGGCCATTGTACCAGGAAAATAATCCTTCCATTTATACGTGCAGACACAGCCTATAGCTTTATACATCACTATTGTTTTCAATGAAAGAGAATGTAAGGCCATTACAGATTAGCTTATTAGAATATTTGGAACAAATTCAAATAAAGTAAACTCTTCTGGACAGTTTTCTTCCCAGAACAATCCCTAGAGAAAAAAAGACTAAGTTTTTGCCAAGAAACAGTAGTCAGTTACTAGTGGTTAAGTGATTGCCTTTGGCTCAGGTCATACTCCTGGATTTGCAGGATGGAATCCTGGCTCCCTGCTTAGCAGTGGTCTGCTTCTCCCTCTGCCCCTCACCCCACTCATGCTCTCTCTCATTCTCTCTCTCTCAAATAAATAAATAAAATCTTAAAAAAAAAAAAAAAAAGAGTAGCAGACAGTCAAATATGTGAAAAGCCTCTAATTTGAATAGAAAAAAAAGGTTAAACAGATAATAAATTGTGAGTTTCATTTAGCAAAACATTTAAGTAAGGCAAATCACATTTAAGCCAAAGCAAAAGGATAACCAGTCTCAGGTTCACTAATCCAATCATGTCCTCAGCCAAGGAAGTCCTATCTCTAGCTCTTAGCATCTCTACTAAGAGGCCCTGAGGTTCAGAGGCAGAAGGCCTTAGCATGAGGGAAGTTACTGAGCTTGAAGTTGCAATTCATAAAAAGATAGGTAGTCACAGTTCTGTATGTAGTTCTGTGTTGGAATGGATGCAGTTGACCAAGACCTGAATCTATGTCAATTGACACCATAATGATTTTCAGTTCATTAATTCAATCCCTTAATTTCAGTCTAGTGTCAGTTGAATGACTGTTTCTGCAAGAAACAAACTATTTTCCAACAAGAGCCTGCCTCTACACCAAATCTCCGAGGGCTTCCACTCTTATTTGTTTTCTCATGGCTTACGATGAGCTCCACTGAGCATCTTCATCTCCACATATCTTTAGTTGAAGATTGTATTTTCTAGGTCATAAGGATCATAGATAAAGAGTCATTAAATACCTGCAGGAATCAGCTTAAGGTCTTCCTTACATACTAAGCCACACAAAAAGTTGCTTGTTTCAGCTTACCTAAATTTATGTATAGCTTTATACTTATGTTAAAGATAAAACTTTAAAAGCAGCTAAGCTTTTAATTTAAGAAGTTACGAAAAGAGGACTAAATTAAAGCCAAAAGGGGGAAATATATGTAATGAAGGAAAGATCAAAAATCAATACAATAGAAAACATAAAATAAACAAAACAGCCAAAAGTTGATACTTTTATACTACTATGACAAATTTCTAGCAAAAGCGATCAAGAGAAAATTACCAATATCGGAAATTAAAAAGCAGATGAAATCGTACATATGCTTCCGACTTTAAAAGGGTAATAAATGGTTCTTATGAAAAATATTATTGTAATAAATTTGATACCTTTGATAGAATGGGCAAAATAAAAGAAAAACACAACCTTCTGAAAAAGATTCAAAAATAAATCAAAAAGCTAAGTACTCCTGTATCTTTCCAAGAAATGGACTGTCCCATTTTTGTAAACATGATTGTGTCATAGAAAACCCTAAGGAATCTACACAGATAATTAGAAATATTAAGTGAATTTAGTGAATTTTTAGGACACAAGATCCAAATAAAATATTAAATTACATTTCTACACATCCATAACAATTGAAAAATTGCAAAATGTTAAATACCTTTAACCTTAGTATTTGAAAACAAAATTACTTCAGAAAAGATAAACAACATCCCTCCACTAAAAATTACAAATATTAACAAAACAAAATTTTGTAAACATTCCAATAAATTAATACCTTGTGCTCAGGAACTAGAAAATTCAATACTGTTAAGAGGTTATGCATTCCAAAATGATCTATTAAAAAAAAATGATCTATAGATTCAACACAATCTATATGAAACTCCCAGCATGCCCTCTCAGAGATATGGACAGTTGTATTTCCCAAAAATAGATACAATATCTTCCATCCCACATGTTCTTCTGTAATGTGACTTTGCCATCAAGTGTGGACTTCCCCACCAAGCATCATCACCTAATTCTCCACCAACTCAAATCTGGGCAGGTTATGCCCCTGCCATGACCAGTAGAAAATGGTGAACGTGACATGATGCTGGTTTTGGAGTTAGCCTGTAACTGACTCGACTCCTTCCACTTTCTATCACTGAGATCTCTGAGCACCATGTAAAAAGTCTGACTGTCCTGCTTGTGGTACTGCTTCTAACTGGATAGGGAGAGAGACCCTGTGAGTTCCTCCCAGTCACCATTTCCAAGACACTTTGAACATGAATAAAGCTGTGCTGGATTCTGCAGACCCCTCAGTATCAGCTGAATACCACAGAATGACTTCAGCTCATGCCACATGAAGCCAGAAAAAATGCCCAACCAACCCCTGCCTGTATTGTTGATCCATAAAATTTTGAGGTAAATTAAAACAGCTGTTGTTTTATGTCACTTAACTTTGGAGTCATATGCCATGTAGCAAAAGATAACCAAAACAAAAAGTGGAACCTGGAAGTATGGTGCTTCCATAACAAAATGTAAAGAATGTGGTGTTGGTTTGGGCACCAGAAGTGGCTGGAAGCTGGAAGCGTGTCAAGGCTTCTGTAAGAAAAATCTTAAAACACAGGAGGACCTATACTTGGAGACTGAAGAAAAAGTGATTTGTGTTACCAAGTGCTGCAAAACTTTGGCTACCCCTCACCAATAGGAGTGTGGAAAATGGGAAACATCCCTGAATGAGAAGGTGGATTTGACTGAGATTTCCAAATAGAATACTGAAGTGTCAGCTGTTTCCTCAGCAGCATATGATATGTTGAAGAATGGATAAAGAAAGGTGAATTAAAAGAGTAACTGTTAAGTTCTCAAGCAGAATTCAGGAGCAACATGAAGGGAGCCAAGAACTACTGGGTTCAAGTATAAAACAATCATCATGGTTTTAATTTGCATTTCCCTGATGATTAGTAATGTCAAGCACCTTTCCGTGTTCCTCTTGGCCATTTGTATATCTTCTTTGGAAGATATCTATTCAGACCCATTGCCAATTTTTTTACCAGTTTCTTGTTTTGATTTTTTTTCCTATTTAGTTGTATAAGTTCCTTATACATTTTGGATATTAACACCTAATAAAGTATAGGACCTCCATGTATTTTCTCCCATTCCACCGATTGCCTTTCCTTTTGGTGCAGAAGGAGTCTGGTCTTAGAACTTGAGATCCTGAACTTCAAGCTCACGTCAGGATGGGATGAGATCTTAACTGGCCTAATCCCTTGTGTGTCCTCCCTCTGGGAGCCCTGAACTGCCATTTTACAAGTCTGACATACTCACTGGAGAGACAGGCTACATGGAGAAGGAGAAGGAGCCAGAAGATCCCAGCCTTCTAGCCATCCCTGCCAAGGCACAGCTCACATGACAAAGTCATCCTAAACACTCCCTAAAAGCCCCTAATCAGCCGAATACCAGAGAAGATCCTCAGTCCATGCTACATGAAACAGAAGAATTGTTCAAGTAAGTCCTCAACAGATTCATATGCAGTCAGATACAGACCTGTGTATGACAAGAGCCCTGCGTGTAGAAAGATACAGGCCTGCGTGTGATCATATCAAATATATACATATACATATACAAATGCATTCCTATGGGTAGTCAAATGCTCTTGTGTTGTCCGATACAGACTTCTGTGTGTTCACATATAGGCACATATATGAAGTGGAATACAGACCTAGATATCATTGAATATGTACCTACATGTGGTTATACAGAGCTACATGAGGTCAGATACAGATCTCTGTGGTTGAATACCTACTTGTGTATTGTCAAATACACAAGTGGCTTATGAACATTTGCATGCAAACATACATCCATGCCTATGAAAACTCTGCTGTAATTCATGCCAGCAAAAAAGATGGAGCCCTTTCTAATCAGCTCATTGAAAACATGAATCAAATGTAAATAAGAGAAGCTTCTTCTTAAATAAGAAAACCAAAAGGCATGATTTATATACTCCATGGAAATGATTGCAATTTTTACTGAGACACTGATCAAGCCTTCACAATATATGTCTCATTCTGGATGGGAAAACAAGATATGAAAACATGCCACTTTCCTCAAAATCAATATAAAACTAAAGTTTTATGGGAGGGTTTCAAACGTCACAAAATAATCCTAAAGTTTATCAGGAAAAATAAATATTTAGAAATTGCAAGAGACTTGAAAAGGCTGAGTAATTAAGGGAGATTATCCCTACAAGGTATAATACATGTTAAGATCCTTGACTACTGACATAGAATGTTAGTCATAGGGAGATACACCAAAGGAAAGGGAGGAGGGGGGGGAGACAAAGGAGAGGAGGGGAAATGGGCCCCAAATCAAACATACTAATTGTATAAAATTTGACTTATTAAATAGAAAATGTTTAAATTATTATTGAAATTAATAACTTTGGCAGATTATTTTTCCTGTTAGAGGAAAACAGGTTTAGATATATCCTCATCACAAACAAAAATAAATCCTAAATCATTTAAAAAGAAAACTTTTGGGTGAGTTATTTTTTTTAAGATATTAAAATTTATAAATTCACTGAATGACAGTAAATGACATTTTCTAAATTATGTGCTAGAAGAAATAAAAAGTAAAAAAATATTAAAATATAACATCTTTATATAAAAACACCCATAATTATAACAAAACAACATATGGTAGCAAATATCAAAGAAGATGAAATATTTGTTACAAATATATATAATGAAGAAAAGACTCAAAATTCTCACTCTAATAGTTCAAGAATTTGAGAATGCAAGTAACTGACAAAGGTCATGGAGTGGATTCTATGTCCCAGACATTGTGCAAATACAGAGTACAAAGACAATTAAGTAACGTTCCTTGGCTTAAGGGAACTTACAGACTGATGAACATAGACAATTAACCAGGATTTTTATCTCAATACTTGAAATAACTCTACAAATTTGGAAATTAACTAAATGCCTATCTAGGTCCATTCAGGTTAATACCAGAGAATACCAGAGACTGGCTTCAGCATCATTTGTTTCTCATAGTTCTGGGGTCTGGGAAGTCCAAGATCAAGACACTTGCAGATTCTACATCTGGTGAGAGCCTCCTTCTTAGTTCATAAATTACTATCTTTTTTCTGTTTCCTCACATGGCAAAAAAAGGGAAGTGAGGTCTGTGGTGTCTCTTTTTATTTATTTTTTAAAGATTTTACTTATTTATTTGACAGAGAGAAAGAAAGAGAGTGAACGAGCAGGGAGAGCAGCAGGCAGATGGAGAAGGAGGCCCCCCCTGAGCAGGGAGCCTGATGTGGGGCTCGATCCCAGCCTGGGATCATGACCTGGGCCAAAGGCAACCACTTAACCCACTAAGCCACCCAGGCACCCTGGGGTATCTCTTTTTATTTATTTAATTTTTTAAAGATTTTATTTATTTATTCATGAGAGACAGAGAAAGGGAGAGAAGGAGAAGCGGAGCCAGGAATCCCATGAGGAACTAAGTCCCAGGACCCTGGGATCAGGATCTGAGCTGAAAGCAGACACTTAACAGACTGAGCCACCCAGGCATCCCTGTGGTATCTCTTTTTAAAGAGACACTAGACACATCCACGAGAGCTCTGCCTTCATAACCTAACCACCTCCCAAACACTCCACCTCCAAATACCATGTATTATATAGGATTTAACTCATGAATTTTGGGGGGAACACATATATTGAGTCTACAGCAATATCCAAAAGATGATGACTTAATTATATAACTTCCGATAAAATCAAATGTTTACTATCATTTCATGAATAATGTCATGTTTGGGAAGACTTTGAGATGACATAAGATATCTCTATGTAATAATAACTGGGATAAAAACAGGGATATAGAGTTTTTCATACACCGTGACTTACCAGTGAAAGGCTCCATTCCCCATAGCCTGAGTACCTCATGAATCCAGACTAAATAAGGGAGGCAAAACCATGAGTTTCTTTGACCGCAAGCTTCCTACATTTTTAGAGGCAGATAATATTTTCTTTCAAACCTCATTCAGAGAAAGAGGGGCTCATGAAAGAGGTCTCCATTAAGGAAATCAATATATATTATGGCCTCTTTATTGCCTAATAATCTGCATTCCATTAACAGCAGAGATAAGAATGGCATGCCATGTTGTCAGCATCTTTCTTATCAATGATATCACCCAAAATCTGGTGTCAGGTTCCATATTGCATATTTGAAGCTCATGAATTATGCATTATGGTAATTCCACATATGAAAGGAAGGGCCTAGGTTCCTAAAAAAGATGATGAAACATTGTAAGCAAAAGAAGAGATGAGGATACTAAAAAAAAAAATGGCAGAGATATTATCAGATATTCTAAACTATCAGGGAAGGTTAGTGGGTCATCTCAATGAAAATATAACACAAACAAAGCTTCTCCACATGAGGAGATAATAGGATTCCCTACTCAGGAAAATAAATAAATCTAACTTATTATATCTACGTCTTTTGTTCAGATATTTTTCTTCACATAGCTTCTTTATGATTAATATTATAACTTGGAAGCAGCATTCCCTTTCAATCTTATGTGCTAAGCGGTGAACAAAATTATATTATTGAATATCTTGCAAATACAAAAATAGGACATATACTTCAAGTATTAATAGGAGTTGTCTTTGTATGGAAGGAGTGAACCAAGTGTTCATGTCCCATGTCTTAAAATATTTCTCCGAAATATGTAATGAGCACTATTAATTCTGAAAAAGAACAACTGGGTAAAATAAAAGCATGTGAAAATTGTCCAGTAATGAAAATAAAGGTGCAGTATTAACTATAGCATAACTTATCACATAGAACATAAACCTATAGTTTCAATAAAGACATTTTATGCCCAAAGGCTACAGACCTATTTTCTTAACAATTTATGAAAATCTTAGAAATCTTTTTTGGTCATTGGAAGTATTTACAACTTAAATGCTTTCATCATACACGAGGTCATTAAGCCTGAGGAGAAATTCATTACAAATAAATAATCCTTCCCTGGATGGAGCAACTCTTCATTGAAAAAAGGTGACACATTTCTCTTCAGCTTCATTTTCTTCTTCTGGTCCACAGCTTTTTCATGGCATTTTTCATCTCTCCGTTTCTCAGAGTATAGATCAGAGGGTTTAACATAGGGGTGATAATTGTGTAAAACACAGTCAAGAATTTGTCAATGGGTAAGGTGAAAGGAGGTCTCACATACATAAAAATGCAAGGGACAAAGAAGAGGACCACCACTGTAATATGAGAGCCACAAGTGGATAAGGCTTTGCGCCTCCCTTCCTGACTAAGAGTCTTCAGAGAGTGCAGAATGACCCCATAGGAAATGAGTAAGACTGTAAAGATGACCACACAGATTGTCCCATCATTGGCAACCACAGTGAGGCCAATAATGTATGTGTCAGTACAGGCAAGTTTTAATAATGGGTACATGTCACAGATGAAGTGGTCGATGACATTGGGACCACAGAAGGGAAGGTTGTAAACAAAGAGAAGTTTCACGACAGCGTGCAGAAAACCTCCAACCCAGGCCAACAGCAGCAACAGAACACACGCC
>CM052884.1:84768765-84797434 GCA_028534135.1 Potos flavus | reverse complement strand
CATTGGCTGCAACTAAGAGGCCAATGACATACGTGTCAGTACAGACCAATTTCAATAAAGGGTACATGTCACAGAAAAAATGATCAATGACATTGGGGCCACAGAATGGGAGCCCATAAATAGTACTAACTTGAATTACTGAATGCAGAAAACCTCCAACCCAGGACACTACCAGCAGCACAACACACACCCACTGCCTCATGATCACCAGATAATGCAAGGGCTTGCAGATGGCCACATAGCGGTCATAGGCCATCACCAGCAGAAGAAAGACCTCTGAGCCACCAAAAAAGTGCTCTGTAAATAGCTGGGTCATACAAGATTGGAAGGATATGGTATTTTTCCCAAAGAACAAACTTGAAATCAGCTCAGGAGAAATAGATGAGGAATAAATGACATCCATAAATGATAAGCTAGCAAGAAAAAAGTACATAGGTGAGCCCAGGGTCTTACTGAAAGAAACAGTCACCACAATGAGCAGGTTGCCCACCATGGTCAAAATATAGAAGAGCAAGAACAGAATAAAAAGGACCTTCTGCTCCTTTGGATCCTGGGTGAGGCCCAAGAGGACAAAGTTGGTAACATTGTTCTTGGGTTCCATTCCTTGGCTTTATTCCATATAGGTGCTGACTTAAGTTTTTAGAAACAGTTTACCTTTAAAACAAAGAGAAAACTCTTTTAATACATTATAAGCTTAATTTTTTTATTTATTCAATAAAAAATGCACATAGAAAATATATTTATGTCAAACCTGTCATAACTGATATCCCCCAGTTGATCACAACATGATTTCTTCCTTTCAGTGATTTCCTATATAGGGGGCAGACCATTACATACCAATTTAACAAGCATCACTATAAGTGTATTCATGTAGACTAAGGGTTCCCTGTGCCAGAACACATAAATCAACATGGGATCTGGGAAGGCTTCCAGGGAAAGCAGTACTTTAGCTGAGTTTTATTTTTTTCCTTTTTTTTATTGTGTTATGTTAGTCACCATACAGTGCATCATTAGTTTTTGGTGTAGTGTACCAAGATTCATTGTTTAGGTATAACACCCAGTGCTTTAGCTGAGTTTTAAAGGAAAAAGGAGAGAACAAGAGAGGATGGAAAGGAAATTCCATGAAAGATGCACCATGTATAAAGTCATGCATAAAGTGTAATTCCTAAGTGAAGAATCACTTAAGGTAATTCACATATTCAAAGTGGGAGAACAATTTATGAATGGCTCTCTGTATACAACTACCTAATATATATAGGTATATAATGGGTATATAATCAATATACCTATTGATAAATAGGTATCAATTAATTATTTATTAATATAAGCTTTTAATTTCCCACAATAAACCTATTCCTTCCTAAATGACCTCCATCTCATTATATGGTACAAAATATTTTAATGAGAAGAAATGCTGCAGAAGAACATCTATTATTTATCATGCACAACTATATATCATATGCTATTTCCACACTTACTGTGTGTGGGTATGTATAAAATATATACACCTATACATATATATCTACATATATATGCACATATATATATGCACATATATATGGAATCTGTATATATATGCACATATATATGGAATCACATAGCAAGTACTGTTATCCCCATTTTATAGTTGAAGAAATGGGTTTAGAATACTTAATTTTCCCAAAGTCATGCACCTTTCAGTGACAGAGATGGAATTAAAAACTAACTTTGATTGACTTCAGATCTCCTGTGATTCCAAAGAACTTTTCAACTTTTCAATTCTTATAAACTCAAGTTTATAAACATTTCCTGCATAATAAAATAATTCACACAATTGAAAAACCTGACTTCCACCATTAACTCTCCTAGCTTACTTTTTGAAGACCTGTTCATAGTCAGCAAGAGGACTTTTTAACTAACTCATAAAGACCTGGAAATGTCTCTTCCATCCAGTATCACCACTGAGGACAAAAAGTTGCCTTAGTCCTTAAGGATATTTTTGGCATCACGTGACTACGTATGTCCATGTTCTACACAGAGTCCTCTAAGTACTTCAGAAAATTGTTATTATTTGATTGTAGATCTATTTAAGGCAAACAGAAAAACAAAAATTTTCTATGTTAGGGTAATTTATCAAGGCAGGCAAACCTATGTAACATAAGAAGTCAATAACAAGCCCTTTCAAAAGGGAAATTGTTCCCTAGAAACTAACTTATTTTCTAGTACCCTCAAAAAAGAAAAATTACCATTCCCATTTTGAGGCCATCTTATTCTGTTAGTATGGCAAAACTAATTGGACTGAGATCTTGAGTGGACATTCACGAAATGTCCTCCTCAAAGAATTGTGACAGTCCTGAAGAGAATAGCATCTTCTCCCCAGTAAAGACAAGTATCACAGGTCATTTTTCACCTTCTAACCAGATATATCATCAAGTCATACAATTGGGGGTATGTCCAACACTGACTCTTGCTTTATTCTATTCACTGTGATTTTCCACCAAATTTTAAAAATTCAAAAGAGCATCTGTATGTAAGGATACTTTTAGACCTATTACCTTATGGAGAAGTTGGACAAGAAGTACTGGTGAACTATACAGTCCCAGAAAAAAAGAAACCAGAACAGAATATGTAAAAACGGTGGGACAACTATCCAAGGGGTAACATACATGTAATGGGAATACCAGGAAAAGAAGAAAAAAGTGAAAAGAACAGAAGCAGTATTTGAAGCAATACAACTAAGAATTTTCTGCCAAATTAATGTCAAACCCAAGCCTCTGGAAGCTTAGAGAATATCTCATAAATGCCAAACAAACAAAACACCATATAGAAGTATGTCATATTCGAACTTCAGAAAATCAAAAGTAAATTTTTAAATCATGAAAGCAGCCAGAGGAAAAAAGGTCTTACCTATAGAAGGGTGAGTATCTGACATTAAGCTCTTGTAGTGTAAGTGCTTGACATTAAGTTTTTGATTGCCAAAACATCCATTTCAAAAGGCGTCCATCGCGAATAAACATGTTGCCAGCTTATAACACAGCTACTAGCAAAGCAACAGGATAAGGAATTAAGTCGCCTCCATTCGTGAAGTTCCCTCTTTCAGAAAGCCTTGGGTAACTTCAATAAGTGACCACTTGAGTGACCCTGCTTCTCCCTTTCCATGCTTGAATTCCCACGCTTATGCTTTACATTAGCCAATAAAGACCGAACCCACAAAACCGCAGATATCTCCCCACCACCTCCACACCCTAATAAAGGCAGAGCACCAGGTCTGTGCTCTCCTGCTTTCTTCACCTGCGGAGTGTGACACCTCTGGTGTGGCACTCATATATGCCGTGCACCCTCCAGGACTAGTACATAACAAATCTTGTACCTCGAAGTTCCCTGATCATTTCTACTGCAGTCAAGTGTGTCCCGCAATCATAAGAAGAACCATGAGAGCCAGTCCAGCCACAACACTGGCCTCAGTGGGACTTACTTACTTACTGTGGGGACTTACTATAAGTAATACGGGCCCAGGTGAGTGCCACAGGCATTCCTGGACAATAACATCACTATCTAGTTTGGTACCACCTCAACAAGGAGCTGAGGCAAGGATTACATCCAGCTTCTCCTCAGAAACCACGCAGGAAAGAAGTGAATGGAGTGAGGTATTTACAGTGCTGAGAGAAAAAACAACCACCAAGTGAAATTTCTGTGCTCTGTGTAATTATTCTTCAAAAGTGAGGAAGAAAAGTCAAACTCTGAATCAGAGTAGAACATTGGTTGCCAGGCGCTGTGGGTAGGGAAAGGGGGAGATGTTGATCAAAAACTACAAACTTCCAGCTTAAGATGAATAAATTCTGGGTATCTAATAATTAGTATGATAACATAGTTAACGATACTGTGTTACATACTTGAGAATAGATCTTAAACGTTCTCCCCCCAAAAAAAGTAATTATGTGAGGTGACCAATGTTTTAACTTACTTTTTTGTGTTAAGAATTTCACAATATGTATGTATACCAAATCACATTGTACATGTTAAACTTATAAAATATTATATGTCAATTATATTTTAATCAAGTTGAGAACAAAAAAAAAAAAACTACACCTGGATGTTTCTAGCAACTTTATTCATAATTATCAAAACATGAAAGCAACCAAGACACCCTTTGGTAGATGAGTGGATAAATAACCTGTGGTACATCCAGACAATAAATATTATTCGGCACTGAAAGAATGAGCTATTAAGTCAGGAAAAGACATAGATGAAACTCAAATGTGTATTAGTAAGTGAAAGAAGCCAGTCTCAAAGGGCTACATACTGAATGATTCCAATGACATGAAATTGTGGAAAAGGCAAAACTATGGAGACAGTGAAAATATCAGTGGCTGCCAAGGAGTTAGGAGAGAGGGAGGGATGAACAGGCAATGCACAGAGTATTTTTAGGGCCATGAACCTACTCCATATGATACTACAATGGTGGATACATGTCATTATACATGTGTCCAAACCCATAGAATGTACAGCACCAGGAGAGAAGCCTAATGTAAAGTATGGACTTTGTGGGATAATAATGTTTCAATATAAGTTCATCAGTTGTAACAAATGTACTACTGTTATGTGAGAGGTCCATAGTGGGAGAAATTTGCATGTGTGGGAAAAGGATTATATAGGAACTCTCTGTACTTTCTGCTCAAATAGCCAGAAGCTGAAAACTTTCCTAAAATAAAATTTATTAATTTTTTAAGGTGATATGTGTCCAGGAAGAGGAAGCATGCAAATGCATGTGAATAAGCTGGATGGCCTGGGGACCTGCATTAAGAGCCAAGGTCCAAACAGACAGAGATATGAGGCAAGATGGAATGAGCGTGCCATTTTGAACTTAGCCAATTGTGGATTTTAAACAGAATCCCAAATATGTTGGGGAGAGGTGACTAGGATTAATTAGTCTTCTTATTTACAACAGCATAACTTTAGGAACCTTATTTTAAATAATAATAATATTTATTTTAAATATTTTAAATATCTCCAAGCCTCATTTTTTAGCTCTAAAAAATGATGCATGGTGCATGATAGTACACAATATATTTTGGGGTGATGTTTTAAAAGGATTAGGGTGACTAAAGTAAGACAAGCATTTTTGTTTCTTATTGAGGAAAGCTTCCTCCTAATAAATAGTTGAAAATCAGGGTATAAGAGGTATTTGAGAAGTGCCACTGCATGAAATGCTACACTATGCTAATGCGCAAGGTGAAGGACCATGCTATCCATTTGTGCTTCTACTTCAGCACTAACCACAACTATTAGCACAGCAGCTATTCAGTAAAAATAAATGATATGAATAACTGTATGGTATCAACAATTTTCCTGCTCTCAGCTTCCTTGTGGTCCTTTATTTCTGCTTTTCCTCCTAGGTGAAGGACAGAGACTGGGACACCCTTAAATTTTGTGGAAATTAAAAACTATGGGATAAATGAAATCCATTCTGTGAGCTCCCATCTTCCATTGTGCACATCTAGAGCGTGTGGCTGCCCAAAAATCTCTTAAAAGCATCCCGCTCATGTTAGTTTCCAAAATATGTATCCACTTTCCCAACATAAAATCTGAAGAACCTCATTTCCTTTCCCTGTCACCCTGCCACTTGGGTGCAGGCATGTGATGGGTTCTGCTAGCCAAGAGCATGTGTGCAAGACTTGGAGTGGAAGTCGGTTATCTGGGGCTAGGGGGTTCCAAGCATCAGAGAGGCTCTGAAGTCAGGAATGTGTGTGCCTCTGCAGTCTAGCAGTGGTGGTCCTGGCTACAGCACAGGCAGTAGCTCCCTTAGCATGCCAGTCCAGTCAGCTGTGCTTCTGCAAGCTCTTCCTGATAGCTCAGCCTGGAATCTGTGATTCCCACTCTTCCAAATATCCATAAGCTATTTAATTGCATACCAAATATCCCTTCCACTTAAGTTAGCTACAGAGATTCTGCGTCATCATCTCAGAACCCCTGATGATCTACTAACTGGCCTAAAATTCTCCATTTCAATTTATCACCAAGAATGGAAAGTCACCAATTTCAGGAGCTTCCAGTTAACAAGGTTACCTTTTAAAAATGCATTTATTCTTAAGAGTGTTAAGTGGCGATGATGGCCTTTAGTTCAGTAAAGCACGTAGGAAGCATTTACTATGTGCCAAGTCTACTCTAGTTGCTGGAAATACAGTAGTGAACAAAACAGCCAATGCGTCTACTTTCATGGAGCTTACATCCTAAGTGGAAGAGAGAGAGAATAAATAAATAAATCAGATAATCAGAAGGTGAAGATGCTATAGAGAAATTGTGAGTGATGTGACAAAATAACTCAGGGAGATAGAGAGTGATTTTACATGGTGGTTAAAGATGACTTCTAACGAGGTGACAGTTGAGTTGCAGACCGAGTGGGGACAATGATCCAGGCATAGGAAGGTCTAGAGGAAGATCACTGAGGAATAAAGAACTAGCTCAAAGGCCTAAAGGCAAAAATGAGGCCATTGCAGCTGGAGCTAGTGAACAAGGGAGAAAATAATATGATAGGATCAAAGAGATGTGCTTGAGTGGGACAACTGTACAGAGATGTACAATTTAAGCAAATGCTTTCACCTGGGAAAAAATTGTAGAAATTAAAGGAGCCATGAAGAGGCAAAGTGGAGATCAATGTCATTGGCCATACCAAGTCCACCAAAGAAAACACCTGCCAGAAAGCACAAGCAAGTTCTGGGGAAAGACGGTTGCTTGAGTACAGATGTTTTATTTCACTTATCCTGATTTTTCAAATGATTTTATTTATTTATTTGAGAGAGAGAGAGAAGAGCTTCTGAGTAGAGTGAGAAAGAGAGCACAAGCAGGAGGGGAGAGTTAGAGGGAGAGGAAGAAGCAGGCTCCCCGCTGAACAGGCTGACATGAGACTCGATCCCAGGACCCTAGGATCATGACCTGATCTGAAGGCAAATGCTTAACTGACTGAGCCACCCAGGCTCACCTCACTTCATCTTGATTTTAATTAGAGCTGAAATAATTGTAAGGTTAAAGTTGCTTGGTGATCTCCGAGTCAGAAGAGAGTAATTAATGACACTCACGCATGTCAGATAGAAATCCGCTTCCTACACACAGAAACTCCTCTCTAGTGGTTTTACTCATAACCTTTCAGTTCACTGTCTCTCATATCTGAACACAGATAAACAATATAAATTCCTGCTTTGAGGTCTTTCTTGAACACAAAACTTGGAGAGTGCTCCTGCCTTCTGATTCACTATCACATCACATCCTTCAATTTTTAAGCATTTTTCTCCTTGAATGTAATGTTTTTTATATATGTCAACTTATTGCCTATTTCCCTCCACTAGAAAGTGTTATGTGATCTATCATTGTTATGAGGTACATCACAGTGTTTAAGAGTGCAAGTTCTAAATCCCATCTTGGGCATTTTCTAGTGTGACCTACTGTAAATTATTGAAATTTTCCACACTTCAGTTCTTCTAGAAAGTAGAAATAACTATCTATTTCATAGAGATCTTAGGGGATTAAACAGTAACTTGCCTTTGTAGCACCAGCCAAATTGTAATAAGTAGGAATCACTTTTACTACAATTGCTAATTATTGTACTACAGATTTTTTATTTGTCATAAAAAGCGTATTAAATTTTGGTGTCTTCCTTAACCTAATTGTAACTTTGGAGACATTCACATTTTTAAGGTGAATTTTTTAAATTGTTAATCTCATCCATCTTGTATAATTTTGCAGGCTTTACTCTCAGAGTTTTGAAGTGCCTCATGATCTCTTAACAGAAATATGTACATGGAGCTGAATAACATGAATAAAGCAGAGGTTTGTTTTTTGTTTTTAAGTCAGATAGAAATAGAACACAAACAAAGAAGGGAGGGAGCAACAAAGACAATGACATTTATTAAGTACCCACTGAGTGACAAGCATTGTCCTGGATATTTGGGATACAGTGTCTCATCTAATGCTTAAAACTACCATATGAAAAGTGTATTACCATTTCATTGTCCATATGAACTAAGATTAAAACAAGATCCTGAGAGCTGATGAAATTCACACGTAACAAAAACTTAGTAAGACAGAACTCACTACTAATTCTGTTTACTCCATAACCCAAATCTTTCCACATCACCCAAAACTGCCACTAACACTAACTTCCAGAGGCTGAATAATAACCTAAAAGTCAATAACACTCTTACCTAAAGTTCAAGGGAAAAGTTATCTGACATAGTATTGACCATAAAAGGAGCTATTTTTTTACCTAAGGAGACAGAGACCAAGGCAAGATCCATAGAGGTCCTGACCCAGACATAATGAAGGCCTTGCTAGTTCAAGAAGAGATATAAGCAAAAATCTGTCCATATTAAGAGTAGGGTCAACACCAGGGTTTTTTTTTTTCCTTTTAAATATACATTTTTAACGTTTACTATGTGCCAGGAACTTTCATAAGCGCTTAACATATATAAGCCTACTTAAATAGCCCAAAATATTATGAAATAGGTATTATTATTACCATTTTTACAAATAAAAAAATATTATAGAAAGGTAAAATAACACTGCACCACCACACCACCTCCTCTAAACAAATATCTCACTTAATTCTGTTCATATAGCAGTTGCCTGCTGTTGTTGACCTCAGGTCCATAATAAAATGACTTCTTTGGCCCTTCAATTCAGACTCGTCAGAAGAGAATCAGACCCATAAATGGATCAGCCTCAAGGCCTAGGAAGCATGAGGACAATGGAAGTGAGAAAAACAGGAGATTGTAGGAAAGTAATGGCCAAGGATATTGGAAAACATTGCAGCCCCCAAGAATTTTACAAGACCAGTGAGTTCCGAGTATTATTCCTCACAGAAGGTACAAAGAAACTATGTATTATCCATTCTAATGCTCGAAAATAGATTAGGTAGTTCTGTAATATTATAGAGACTCTAGTAATAAATTTCATAATAGCAAACAGCTATTGAGAATTTATTGGTAATAAAAGATTTACGAGAATTATTTATTAATCCTGATAATAGCTCTATCACTCTCCTTTAACTCAAAGAAGTTACGGTTTGCTAAAGTTCACACTGTATGGGGCAAAACTAAGTTCTGATCTCTGAACTATCTTACTTAGAACTATTGCCTTAACGATTATAAAATACTAAACCTATTCCTCCAAATGTGCATATAAAATCTCCTTCATATAGCAAAATCATGAAAATAATGTTCTCAATGTAAATGACTAGTTACTATTACAATAACAATGAATTTTAGTCCAAATCATCCAGCAAAAATAGTAGACCTTCCCTTTGGAAGTAAAAGAATCAGACCAGATGAGGCAAAAGATTCAAAAGTATAGACAGTGAAGATAAAGAATACAGAAAGCTTTTCTACCTTCACAGAATACTACATCTTTGGCAAAGGTAGTGATCTTGCATTGCATGACTTATGAAAAATTGAGTTTCATGATGCTCATAGCATCTGCTATGAAAGATACTTCCCAAGAAATGCTTTAACAAGGTGATCTGTTAACAGGCCAATGATGCAAACATAATCTATAGCATTACTGCTCAAAGTGTATGCATACATCACCTGCTTAGAAACATCTGCTTAATTTGTTTAAAATGCAAATATGTCAAACCAGGAACAGTCCCACTGAATTATTTTAATAAGAATTCCAGGGACGCCTGGGTGGCTCAGTTGGTTAAGCAGCTGCCTTCGGCTCAGGTCATGATCCCGGGGTCCTGGGATCGAGTCCCACATCGGGCTCCTTGCTTGGCGGGGAGCCTGCTTCTGCCTCTGCCTCTGCCTGCCTCTCTGCCTACTTGTGATCTCTCTCTCTGACAAACAAATAAATAAAATCTTTAAAAAAAAAAAAAGAATTCCAACTGATTCTGAAAGTAATCAAAGTTCATCAACCTAATGGGCAATAAATAAATCTAAATGGGATATTTTTAAATGATAAATAATTTCCTGCCGGGGTCTTTCCTCAGAGGATTTGTATGCCAACATCAACATACTTTTACATATAGTGTTCACTTGGCCCTGAACTGTAGAAATTAAATTTTCTGTTTGCCATTTGAAAGATAAAGTCATTTTACACTGTTGTGATTATTTCTCCACTGAAGTCAACTTTTGATCCAGAGCTTCTTTATAGCATTTTTCACCTCTGAATTTCTCAAGGTGTAGATTAAAGGGTTTAACATGGGAGTTATCGTGGTATAAAACACAGCCACAGCTTTATCAATGGAAAAGGTGATCGCTGGACGCAGATACACAAATATGCAGGGCACAAAGAGTAAAATGACCACTATGATGTGAGAGACACAGGTAGAGAGGGCTTTACGCCTCCCCTCCAAGCTATAGGTCTTTAAGGAGTGCAAAATGACTACATAGGAGACCACCAAAAGGAGGAAGTTTAACAAACAGATGAACCCACTATTGGCGGCAACAAAGAGACCAAGGATATGAGTGTCCATGCAGACGAGTTTCAACAAAGGGTTTAAGTCACACATGAAATGATCTATGACATTGGGGCCACAGAAGGGCAGCCAGACTGTGAAGAAGATCTGAATGGTCGCATGGACAAAGGCTCCAGCGCAGGTCACTCCCACAAGGAGGCTACACACCTGTTTACTCATGATGGTTGTATAGTGCAAGGGTTTGCAGATGGCCGCATAGCGATCATAGGCCATCACCGTGAGAAGGATAATCTCAGCAGCACCAAAAAAATGCTCAGCGAAGACTTGAGTCATACATCCCCTAAAAGAGATGATTTTCCTCACAGTAAGAGTGTCAGCAAGCATTTTAGGGGTTGCGGAGGAAGAACAGCAGCCATCTATAAGGGATAAGTAAGATAGGAAGAAGTACATGGGGGTTTCCAGGGCCCTGTTGGTGCTGATGGTGATCATGATGAGTAAGTTGCCTGCCAAGGTGACCAAGTAGACAATTAAAAACACAACAAATAAGAATTTCTGAAGGTCCACATTTTGAGTCAAGCCCAGAAGGATGAATTCTGTCACATTATTCATCGTCTCCATCAATTCAGTTCAAGCGACAAGTGACTTCCCTGAAAAAAAAGTCACACTCATCCTTAATAATGACATCTTTACCTAATGGATAAATATTCATGGAGTGCCTTATTTTTTCTAGTTTTACAGAAGGCAAACACAAGCACAAAACCCTATCAACTGTCTCATTTTTTATATTCTTACAAGTGACAATATAGGTGGTATTTTGTGTTCTTTACAATTTCCTGATTTTTTTTTTTTTTTGAGAGAGACAGACAGAGAAAGAGAGACAGCACAAATGGGCAGAGGGAGTGAGAGAATCTTAAGCAGGCTCCACACCCAGGGCAGGCTCCATCCCATGCCCCTGAAAACAAGAGTCTAAGGCTTAACCAACTGAACCACCCAGGCACCCCTTGTTTTAGTTTTCTACAACAAAAATGTATAACATTTAAAATCAGAAAAGAAAAATATCATGCAACAATTTGGAAGAACCAATCCATGATATAGCCATACATGTGGCAATTTCACTTATACCCAAAGATTTATGTATTTTACCTCCAACATGGCTGGACATGTTTACCAGTGAAAAATCTAATTTGTTCTAATTGAGGTCATATGAAAAGACTCAAAGACATACAAAAATTCTTTCACAAGCCATATTTTCTTCCTATTTTATCTGTTTGGTAGCTTCTCAGCTTCCTCAAGACTAAAAATGGTGTTGCTAGCACCCCTGATCTTAGAGAAGGAGGTAAATGGCCCTTAGAGCACTTGTCACATTGTCTCATACTCATCTCTTTTTCTTCAACAGGATGTGTGCTTGAAGGCAAAAATGTGCCTTACTGAAATGGTAATCTTATTCATTTTTGTATTCCCAGTGATGGCCAAAAAGTAAACACTCATAAAGCATTCTCTGAGAGAGGGAGAAAGAAAAAAAAGAGACAAAGGAAAAAGGGACAGAAATAAAGGAAAAAGAGCAAAGAGAAATGAGTTTAAAATCCAAAGACTTAGTTTGGAATCTGGGATGTACCCCTGATTAACTATATAACATCAATTTATTCTATCTCTTTGTGCTTCAATTTTTTTTATCTGTTAAAGTAGGGACTAAATATATCTGTATTTAGGAGTGTTGTAAAGATTAAATCATTTAAAATTTACTATTGTTGTTGTTAATATGATTTTACTGTTCTCACAAGAGTATCACCAAAGAAATATTTCAAAATTGTCTCTGAACATCTCCAAAAGGCAAAAATTCTGAAACTGTAAGCTAAACAAGGGAGAAGAAACAGGAGAACAAGAAAAACAGTGATAGAGGTGCCTGAGTGGCTTAGTCATTAAGCATCTGCCTTCAGCTCAGGTCAAGATCCCAGAGTCCTGAGATCGAGTCCTGCTTCGGGCTCCCTTTTCAGCGGGAAGCCTGTTTCTCCCTCTCTCACTTACCCTGCTTGTTCTCTCACTCTCTCTCTCTCTATCAAATAAATAAATAAAATCTTTAAAAAAAAAAAGGAAAAACAGTGACAAATGTCAAAAAGAAAGGTCATCAGATTTAAAAAAGAAAAATTTTACAGCAAGTGATTAAAAGAATCCTTAATATACTTTTTTTTGTTTACTTTGCTTGCCATGTTTGTGGGATTTATTGTTTTTTCATTAATTGATTAGCCGAAGACATATCTTAAACATAAAATAATGTACTCCTTCCAAATTTGACTCTATGACCAAGTATAGATTTTTCCAGGAAACGGGAATCTAAATGTAGATCCTATTCACTATTCAAATAAATGTTTTGTACAGTGTTGTGTTTTATTAGTTTTATAACCCTATTCAATATTACATCCAAAGTGATAGCCAATATATTAGAAAGCATTTGAGAAAAAAAAAAAAGAAAGAAAGAAAGAAAGCATTTGAGAGAGAGCAACAAAGGGGATGTAGAGACAGAAAGGGAGAAAAGGAGAAAAGGTAAAACCAAAAAGGAAAAGAGGGGAAAAAAAGGCAAGCAGAGAAAAACGGACACACTACAAAGTCATCTAAGAAAGACTTAATAAATGTATTGTAAAATTTCCAACAAGTGCTGTACTTGAAGTCTGAACTTTTTATCAAACTCGCTTGCTGTTTGTCCTTAGGATCAACATCAGAGAAAAATGCTGACAAATCAAGAAGTCATAGGTTGTCCTTACATACAAACTGGTCAGAAAAAAAAAGTTATTTTTGCCTAACTCAGTGCTGAGGGCTATAAACAAATGTTTTGTCAATAATCGGTCCTTTGCAGACTCAAGAATACTTAAACCCCATTAGGGTTTTCTTCAATCCAAGGTATATGAAACCAGAGTCTTTGTCATGTTAATTTATGTAAATTTACAGTTCAAAAAAAAATCAAAGTGTTTTCAGAAAATTCTGAAGTAAAATCAAAAAGAAGAAAATTGTGCTTTTCTTACATACCAATCCTCCCCATATCTTGTATGTCTGAGACTTGTCACCCCAGCCTGACTTGTTCAGATAATAAGCAATCCCAGATAGTAGACACAATCACTTTGTTATTTAAAAGTAATTTGGGTTGGGGGGAGTGGGGGAGATTTCAGCAGCTTAGCACATTTCTATTTCTATGGTATTCACAGAAATCTATAAGTTTTTAAGTTTTTTCTGTAAAACTTAGTGGGAGAGACTTAATATAGACCCTAAGAACATGGTAGCCATTTCTAGAGCCAAAAAGAAAATCCAATTACCAAAACATCAGCAGTTGATTAAAAGTTTCTGGGATGAGGAATCTCTTGAAGCCAATTCTTCTGAGCCTTTTTTCAGAACACCTATGCTCAGTGCTGAGCTACATACTTTGGTCCTCAGGATGTACCCATTTTCTCCCATCATTTCACTAGCTCCTCATGTCTAGCCACAGATGTAGCCAGGGAGAGGCACTGCCTTTGTGGTTCACTCTACCAAGGAATCCTCACAGTCCCGCTTCTCAACTCCTTCAGTTCTCGCAAGAAAAAGGCACCAGTTTTATTTAAGTGGTGACTCACTTCTGTGCTATTTTCCCAAAGGAAGAGTAGTTAATTTTAGCAGCCTTTGCCAAAATGGCAGCAAAATGCTTTTCCCTTCATCCTATAGTCCCTCTGACCACAGAAGGACATTTCTGACAAGTGTTAGAATTGATCTACAGAAATAGGATGATTATCAGGCTACAGTTAGAACCTAGATTTTTCATTTCTTTTTTTTTTTTTTCCAATAAATGTTCATGGAACATCTAAAATATACCAGGCACAGTGTTGTCCAGTATTAATAATAACAGTAACTAACTATTAAATGCTAAATGCCATGCCCTGTATTAAACACGTTACATGAGGTACCCTTTATGATAGGCACCATTCTATAAATGAGGAAACTGAGGCACTATGAGTATAGGTAATTTACCCAAGATCAGAAGTGCGTAGTGGCAGAACTAAAATTTATTTATTTATTTATTTATTTATTTATTTATTTATTTATTTATTTATTTTAGAGACGGGGGGGCGTATGTGTGAGTGGGACGAGGGACAGAGGGAGAGAGAGAGAATCCTGAAGCAGACTCCCCACTGAGTACAGAGCCCAACACAGGTCTCAGTCCCAGGACCCCAAGATCATGATCAGAGCCAAAATCAAGAGTTGGAAGCTTAACTGACTGAGCCACACAGGCACCCTGTAAAACTAAAATTTAAATACATATCTCCCCCCATAGTCTAGATACCGTCTCTGCCATCATGTGTAAGAATTCAACTATTAAAAAAAGAAGAGAGTGGTGAGCATTATAAAAATGAACACAATGCTGTAATGGGAACATGCCTTAAACTGGGGTAAAGGTAGAATGTTCAGGGATGAAGTGATGTTGAAGTTGAAGCCAAAAAGAACATTACCCAAGATTGAGATTAGATATATAGGAAACGGGATTGAGCCAGACTATACCATTTGGTGAATGTGACCAATGAATAAGGTCTCTAAGTGAGCCCACCAAGAGCATTTGTGGTTTCATTCTGTTAGAGTTAAGTCTAATCAATTGTACATATTCGAGTTGACTATAAGCTTTCATTGTCACTATCAATTAGCTGAAAATTACTTGAGCAGAAGAGTTAAAATACATCAAGCAACTGAAAAACTCCAGTTATAACTGGCTCATTTGAAAGAGGAGCAAAGACAACTTAGCACCTGGACCTCACATAAACACGGACCCAGCCTCCAATTTAAGCAGTGTCAAATGTTTTCTTACCTTGAAATAAGTTATTTACCTTTCTCAGACTTAATTTTTCTCATCTCCAAAAAGGGACTAACAATACATGTTATTGTTTTGAGGGTTAAAGAGACCCATGGGAATGAATAAATGAATGAATGAATGAATGAATGACAGCCATATTTCTTTTTCTTTCCTTTTTTTAAATTTAAATTCAATTAGCCAACTTATAGTGCATCATTAGTTTCAGATGTAGTGTTCAATAATTTATCAGTTTCATATAACACCCAGTGCTGATCACATCATGTGCCCTCCTTAATGCCCGCCACTCAGTTACCCCCACCCACCTCCCCTCTAGCAACCCTCAGTTTATTTCCTATAGTTAAGAGTCTGTCATGGTTTTTCTTCTTCTTTGATGACTTCTCATTCTGTTTTCCCTCCCTTCCCCAATGGTCCTCTGCCCTGTTTCTTATATTGCATGTATGAGTAAGACCTTATGATACTTGTTTTTCTCTGACTGATTTATTTTGCTCAGCATAATACCCTCCAGTTCCATCCACGTCAATGTAAATGGTAAATATTCATCCTTTCTGATGGCTGAGTAATATTCCAGTGTGTGTGTGTGTGTGTGTGTGTGTGTGTGTGTATACACACATACATCTCACATCTTCTCTATCCACTCATCAATGGACAATCTCAGCTCTTTCCACGATTTGACCATCATTGTCAATGGACATCTCAGTTCTTTCCACAGTTTGGCTATCGTAGACATTTGGCAGTCATATTTCTACACACACACACACAAAAAAATCTCAAACTTGAGATGAAATTTCCACCAAAATTTTGAGAATCTGTTTTCAAGTGACTAAAGAAATCACCTTCTCAGACATTTTTCATGAATTATTTCCCATCACAGAATAACTAGTATGCTCACCCTCTCTCTCCTGAGCCACTTGCTCTGCAGACCTCCAGTGCTCAAATCTGCAGCTGTTGTACCTTGAAGAACCTTCTTTGGGCACAGGCAAAACGGTCCTGCTGGTGCTTCACAGCTGATGTTGGTTGACAGATTTCTGTGTAATTCCATGTTTCCAGTGTTACTGACAGGCTGCTGTGAAGAATCTGGTACACAACTCTGGATGTGCACATGCCAACTATTGCTTGAGTATGTATCTAGGAGTTGAACCTATAAATCAAGGTTATGGGAAGTTCAAGATTACTACATAATGCCTAATTATTTTCCAAAGTAGTTGCACTAGTATATACTTCCAGCAGCGATGTAAAATTCATCCCGTTGGTTCATACCCTCTACATCACATGGTAGTCTCAAACTTCTTAATTTTTGCAAATTAAATGAATATAGAATCTTATCTCATTGTGGGTTTCCTTGGCATTTCCAAAATTACTAATAAGCTGATTATCACTCCACATGTTTACTACATCTTTCTTTTGCTTGAAATGCCTTTTAGTATCTTTGGCCCATTTTCCATTTGTCTCTATTTTCAATTTGTAGAAGCTCATTATGTATTGTAAGCAAAATCATTTGTAACTTAAATGTCTTACAAATGTTTCTTACTCTTTGCATTTATTTTAAGGTTCTTCTCATTAACAGCACTTCATAGTTTAAATACTCGTGTTTATATATCTTTTATTTATGAAAAAAGGTTTTTGTGTTTCCTTTAAGAAAAAAATTGCACACCTCAAGGTCACAAAGATATTCACCTATATTTTCTTCTAAAATATTTGATGTTTAAAAAAAAATAAAAAATAAATAAAATATTTGATGTTTAGCTGTTGATATTTAAAATCTAAAACTGATGTTAACTGTTAAATCTTTGTTAAACTCAAGTCTTCATAGATATGCTCCAGCTTTCTTCTAGAAGACTTATAGTTTTTACTCTTATCTTTAGGTACATCATTCACCTCAAATTAATTTTTTATGTGATGTGACTTACAAGCTGAGGTTCATTATTATTCATATGAATATTTACTTATTCCAGCACCTTTTGGTGGAAAGACTTTTCTTTTCTCTATAACTTTTTTGACAATGTTTTGTGAAAATCAATTAATTCTGTGTGTGCTGGCTTATTTTTGGACCCTCTATTCTGTTCTGTATAGCTATATATTTATCTTATGTTGATTACTGTATCTTTATATGAAGTCTTGAAATCAGGTAGTGTAAACTTTCCAAAGCTCTTTCGCATAATCTATTAGGTTTATTCTTAAGTATTTTCATTTTTATCTAATGTCAATAGTGTTTTTCAATTTAATTTTCCAGTGTTTTTATTCTCAGTACAGAGAACATATTTTCACATATTGACCTTTTAAACAGCAATATGGCTACATTCAGTTATTATGCAGTCATGATTTTTCTACATAGAAAACCACAAATTTTGGAAATACACAGTTTAAATCCTTTTCAAACTCTATCATTTTGTTATTCTTTATTGCAGTAAGACCTCCAATCCTCACAAAAATAGTTTAGAAAACCACAAAACCAACAAACAAGTACACCCAACCAAAACACTCTTTCATAAAGTCAGAACGATACAGGAGTGTCTACTCTAAATACTTCCATTCAACATTTCTTTACAAGTTCCTACCATGGAAACTAGGATTAGAAAATAATAATAAAAGGCATCCATATTGAACAGAAAGAGGTACAACTATCTGTATTTGCAAATCAGGGGAATGCAAATAAAGCTCACGATAACATACCAGTTTACATCTTTCAAGTAGCCATATTTTTTTTTCCAGAAAAGGAAAATAATAAGTGTTGGCAAGGAAGGAGTAATTAGAAATCTGATACATTGCTTATAGGAATGTAAAATGGTCTAATGGGACACCTGACTGGCTCAGTCAGTTAAGCATCTGCCTTCGGCTCAGGTAATGATCCCAGGGTCCAGGGATCAAGCCCCATGTCAAGTTCTCTGCCCAGTGGAAGCTTGCCTCTCCCTTTCCCTGCTACTCCCCCTTCTTGTTCTCTCTGTCTCTTTCAAATAAATAAAATAGTTTTATAAATAAATAAATAAATAAACAAACAAATAAATAAATAAATAAAATTGGTCTAGAGATGTGGAAAAACAACTGGTGGTTCCTCAAAAATTAAATATAAAATTATCGGAGGGGCAAAGAACCATGAGAGACTGTGAACTCAGAGCAAGGGACTGAGGGTTTTGAAGGGGAGGGGAGTGGGGGGATGGGCGAGCCTGGTAGTGAGTATTGAGGAGGGCACGTATTGCATGGAGCATGGGGTGTGGTACATAAACAATGAATCTTGTAACACTGAAAAAATAAAATAAAAGTATTTGGGGGAAAAAAATAAAAAATTTTTTTAAAAAGAATATTAAACATAAAAAAAATTATCATACCACTCAGCAATTCTACTCCTAGATATACACTCAAAAGAATTAAAACAGATATCCAAACATATTTGTACAAAGATTTTCATAGCAGCAACATTCACAATAGCCAAAAGGTAAAAACAGTTCAAATTTCTATCACCTGATCAATGGATAACTAAATTGCAGTATATCCATACAGTAGATTATTATTCAGCCATAGAGAGTAATAAAATACTGTTACATGCTACAACATGGATGAACCTTGAAAACATTATGGTAAGTGAAAGGTGGACACAAAAAGCCACACACTGTATGATTCTATGTATATAAAATATCCATAATGAACAAATCTGTAGAAACAGAAAACAGGTTAGTGCTACCAGGGGCTAGGGAAGGGGAGATAGAAACTGACTATTTAACTGGTATAGGGTGATAAAAATGTTCTGCAATTAGGTAGTTGTGATGATTGCACAACATTGTAAATGTATTACATTTACAATGAATTGATAATTTTTAAATGATTAAAATGGTAACTCATGATATGTGAGTTTTACCTCAATTAAAAAAGAAAATCACAAGACAAAAAAATATTTTGAAAGAAATAAAATTGAAAGCACAACATATCAGAATATCTAAAAGCACTAAAAGTCCTTAGATGAGAATTTGGACCATAAAATGTATATATCAGAAAAGAAATAATGTCGAAAATCAATTATCAAAGATTTTGACTGACAGAAGTAGAAAAATAAGAGGAAAGTAAGCAGAAAGTAGAAGATAGGAAATAATAAGGATAAGAACAAAAATGGATGAAACAGAAAATGAAAAACAGTAGAAAAAAATCAATGAAACAAAAAGCTGGTTCTGTGAAAAGCTTAAATAAAATTGACAATGTCTTAGCTAGAATAATGAGGAGGAGGGGAGAGGGAAGGAGGAAGTGTGAGAAAGGATAAGAGCGAAAAAAGAGGCAAATTACTCATATCAAGAATAAAAGATGGGGTGCCTGGGTGGCTCAGTCAATTAAGTGTCCAACTCTTGATTTCAGCTCAGGTCGTGATCTCAGTGCTGTGAGATAGAGCCCGGGGTTAGGATCCACACTGGGTGTAGAGCCTGCTTAAGATTGTCTCTCTCCCTGATGGCTAATGATGATGAACATTTTTTCATGTGTCTGTTAGCCATTTGTATGTCTTCTCTGGAGATTCAAATCAAAACCACATTGAGATACCACCTTACACCAGTTAGAATGGCCAAAATCAACAAAATAGGAAACAACAAATGTTGGAGAGGATGTGAAGAAAGGGGAACCCTCTTAGACTGTTGGTGGGAATGTAAGTTGGTGCACCCACTTTGGAAAACAGTGTGGAGATTCCTCAAGAAATTAAAAATAAGAGCTATCCTATGACCCTGCAATTGCACTACTGAGTATTTACCCCAAAGATACAGATGTAGTGAAAAAAAGGGCCACATGTACCCCAATGTTCACAGCAGCAATGGCCACAATCGCCAAATTGTGGAAAGAGCCAAGATGCCCTTCAACCAATGAATGATAAAGATATGGCCCATATATACAATGGAATATTATGCCTCCATCAGAAAGGATGAATACCCAACTTTTGTATCAACATGGACAGGACTGGAAAAGAGATTATGCAGAGTGAAATAAGTCAAGCAGAGAGAGTCAATTATCATATGGTCTCACTTATGTGTGGAGCATAAGGAAAAACATGGAGGACTTTGGGAGAAAGAAAGGAAGGGTAAATTGGGGGAATCGGAGGGGTAGACGAAACATGAGAGACTGTGGACTCTGAGAAACAAACTGAGGGTTTTGGAGGGGAGAGGGGTGGGCAGTTGGGTTAGCCTGGTAGTGAGTATTGAGGAGGGCACGTATTGCATAGAGCACTGGGTGTGCCACAGGAACAATGAATCTTGGAACACCTAAAAAATAAAATTAAATGAAAAAAAAAATTCTCTCCCTCTTCCTCTGTCCTTTCCCCCACCTCTCACACACGTGCACACACACTCTCTCTAAAAACAGAAAAGAATAAAAGATAATACAGCATTACAGATTCTACAGACATTAATGGGATAGTAGGAAATATTATGACAAATTAAAGCCAAAAAATTCGACAACCTAAAAACCAATTATTTGAAAGTATTACAAAATCCAACTGAAGAAGAAATAGAAAACCAGAATAGTCTTATATCAGTTAAAGAAATAGAATTTGTGGTTAAAATCCTTCTCAAAACTAACTCCAGGCCCAATGGCTTCACTTTTTAATTACACATTTTTTAATTACTATGTATTTTAAAAATAAGTAATACTGTTTTCCTTAGCTACTGCTAAGATTATCAGTCCTTCAGAAGAGGGTAAGTCTACATTGGGGCAAGGCCCTAACTTCATGCAGCGACTAGCACCCAGCCCAGCAGGGCCCGCCCAGCACTTGTCCACACTATCACCCTGGTTTCTGACCTTACCTGCATCTACTCAGCCTTCATCCTGCACCACAATATGGTGAATGTCAGCGGGGGAAAGATCAATGGCGTCATTAAAGCAGTGAGTTGAACCTTTCTGGCCAGGCTTGTTTGTAAAGGCCCTGGCCAATGTCAACATCAGGAGCCTCACCTGCAACATTAGGGCAGGTGAACCTGCCCAGCAGCTCCCACTGCACCAGCGGGAGGTCCTTCTCTCTCCGCCATCACCTCCTCAGCTGAGGAGAAGAAAGTGGAAGCAGAGAAAGAAGAATCTGAGGAGCGCGATGGTGGCATGAGCTTTGGTCTTTTTGACTAAACCTTTTTTGTAACATGTTCAATAAAAAACTGACTGACCCAAGAAATAAATAAGTAAATAAATAAAAGTAATCCTATACAAACTCTTTTAAAACATAGAGGATAAAACATTATGCAACTCATTATATGACCCTGCATTGCCTAAATACCAAATGACATTACAAGAAAGAAGTAGACAGACAAATATCCATTATGAACATGTGCAAAAGACATTTAACAAAACACCAGTAAATCGAATCCATCAGTAATTTCTAAAAATAATAATGCACCATAATCATACAGAGTTTGTCCTAAGAATAAAAGGTTGGTTTAACATTCAAACATCACTCTAAGTCACTACAGAATAAAGGAGAAGAACTACATGATCATGTCAAAAGATACATAAAAATTGATAAATTTCAACCGAGATTTAAGATTTCTTTTAGAAGTTAGCAAATGAACAATAGAAAATTATTTGTTTGACCTGATAAAGAACATCTTTATAAAATCTGTAACTGTCATCATATTATTGATGAATACTTTCACCCTAAGAGCATGCCACTCGTGATCTTGAAGACAGATAGGATATACACTCACCATTACTATTAAATATTGTACTCTAGGTCTAGCCATTGAAACAAGAAAAGAAAAAGAAATAAAACACATAGAGATTAGAAAGGAAGAAGCTGAGGCGCCTGGGTGGCTCAGTCAGTTAAGCATCTGTCTTCGGCTCAGGTCATGCTCTCTGGGTCCTGGAATCGAGCCCCACATTGGGCTTCCTACTCAGCAGGGAATCGGCTTCTTTCTCTCTCTCTCTGCCCCTCCTCACAACTTGTCCCATCTCTCTCTCTCTCTCTCTCTCTCAAATAAATAAGAAAGGAAGAAGCAAAATTATAAAAATGTTTTTGTGCAGATGGCATAATTGTGTGCAGAGAAAATATTAAGTGTGCTAAATAAATAGTTGATCTAATCAATGAACTTGGCAAAGTCATACTTTGTAAGACTATATAAAAAAATCAACTATATTTCTTCAATAACATCAAACAATTAGAAATTGAAATTATGTCCAATACTATTTTTTTAAAAATGAAATATTAGTGTTACATTTAAAATATATTCAGCATCTGTGTATGAAAACTAGAAAACACTGCTAAGAAAATTAAATACATAAGTGGAGAGATGTACCATACCATTAGAATAGAAAACCCAATATTTTTACCCTTTTATTTCTAAATTTTCAATGCAGTTTCAATCAAAACCCCAACAGGATTATTGGAGAAATTGATAAATCTGTTCTGAATTTATACAGAAATGTAGAAATTCAAAAGTGCCTAGAAGAGCAAATCACTCTCAAAAAAAAAAGAACACATTTGGGGAACTTATCCTACATCTAATTTCAAGGTTTAATGTTAAGCTCCTATAATCAATACTGTGTCCTTATTGTAATAGGGACAAACATATAGATATGTCCAGAAACATAACAGAATGTTCATAAATAAACTCCAATGCATTAATTTTTTACAAAGATGTCAAGGTAATTTAATGATTAAAGAATAGACTCTTAAGTAAATATGCTGTATCAATTGGATATGGAAAAAAATAAACGCTAACCACTACTTACACTATACACAAAAATTAACTCAAAATGAGTCAGAGACCTACATGTCAAAGCTAAATCTAAAAATAATAAAAATAATAATATCTATTAAAATTGAGGTAGAATAATATTTGTTAGATATAATCCCAACAAGCACGAAATATAAGAAAAATACAAAATTTGACCTTATCAAAATTTTAAATCTTCTTACAAGATGTTGCCCTTTTTAAAGTTTATTTATTTCTTAGCAATCTCTACACCCAATGTGGGCCTCAAACTCATGACCCTGAGATCAAAAGTAGCATTCTCTACTGCCTGAGCCATCCAGGCACTCCACATGTTGCCATTTTTAAAAATAAAAGCACAATTCATGGACTAGTATTCCATACTGACCAGCCCATAAGTGCCAGAAATAACTGTAATGTAGAGCCTTCTAAGATTTCTGGCTACTTCAATAGCCTTCTCAGAAAAGTGAAAAACCGTTTTTGCATAAAAAGACATAAAACAGTGAAAGAATCCAAATAGCCAATGCCATCTTGAGCAAGAAGAATAGAATTGGAGCCATTACACCTCCCAGTATCCAAATATATTGCCAAGCTACTGTATCAAAACAGTAAGTACTGGCAAAAATACAGACATATAGATCAATGGAATCGAACAGAGAGCCCAGAAATAAACCCATACATATACAGTCAACTGCACTTTGGCAAGGATGCCAAGAACATACGATGTGGAAAGAAGAGTCTCTTCAATAAGTGTTGTGGGAACTCTGGATAACCACATGCAGATAAATTAAATTGGACCCTTATCTCACATCATATACAAAAATCAACTGGATTAAAGGCTTAAACTAAGATTTGAAACTATAAAACCCCATAAACCAAACATAGGGGAAAATCTTGTTGACATTGGCTTAGGCAATGATTTTTTTAGATATCATACCAAAACCAAAAACAGACAGGTGGAGATTTTATCAAACTGAGAAACTTCAGCACAGCAAAGGAAACAATCAAGCATGAAAGGCAACCAATGAAAACCATACATATTTGCAAACCATAAATGTGATAAGGAGTTAATATCCAAAATATATAAGGAACTTATACAACTCAAACCAAAACAGAAACATCCTGATTTTAAAATGGGCACAGATTTGAATAGACATTTCTTAAGAGAAAATCGACAAATGACCAACAAGTATGTGAAAAAGTGTTCAACATCACTAATCATCAAGGAAATGCAAGCCAAAAATATTACCTTACAATTTTAAGAATGGTACTTATCAAAAAGACAAAAGATAACAAGTTGAAAAGGGAACCCTCACGCACTGCAATTGAGAATGTAAATTGGCACAGCCATTATGGAAAACAGTATGAAGATTCCTCAAAAAACATTTAAAAAGGACTAGTTTTTATGCAGCAATCCCATTTCTGAGTATAGAACCAAAGGTATTGAAATCAATATCTTGAAGACATAGCTACACTCACATATTCTGAAGCATTATTCATGATGGCCAAGATATGGAAGATATGGAAACAACCTGTATGTTCCCCGATGGATAAATGGATAAAGAAAATATGATATATATATACAATAGAATATATAGCCTTTAAAAAAAAAAGGAAACTTGCCATTTGTGACAACATAGATGAACCTGCAGAACATTATGCTAAGTGAAATAAGCCAGAGAAAGAAAGGGAAATACTACATTATCCTACTTAGATGTGAAATCTAAAATAGTCAAATTTATAGAAACGGAGAATAGAATGAGTGTTGCCAGAGGCTGGGGGAGGGACAAATAGAAAGCTATTGATCAAGGGGAACAAAGTTTCACTTATGCAAAATGGATAATTGTACATTAATGTGATTGGAGTTAACAATACTGTATCATATATCTGAAATTTATTGAAAGAGTAGACCTTAAGTGTTCACTACACACACACACACAAATAGTAACTGTGAGTGATGAAAATGTTGAATAGCTTGGTTGTGATAATTATTTCACAATATATTCTTATGTTAACATATCATGTTATACATCTTAAATACACATAATTTTATTTGTTCATGATTCTTCAATAAATCAAAGAAAAAGAACTATTAGAGCCAAGAACTTTAAAATGGTACCATTTCCTTTTGCTCTCACTGCTCTAGCTCTCAAGCAATCAGTAGCGGTTTTCCAATAAAAGTTTAATATTGATAAGAAAAGAGAAACTCGTCTGTGACGTTAGCCTGTAAGGAAACCACATCACAGCTCCACTGGAATTAAGGCACCTTGCTATTCATGTAGCGTTCAGCTTTCTTAACAACCCAGGACATAGAGGAAGGAGATTTACAGGCTTAGGTTCCAAGTGTAGGGAATACAATTCCCCACTTAAGAATGAGGGTTTCTCAACATGTCTCTTTAGAATACTGTTTCTAAGACAAAGCCTTTCCATCAAAGGAGATAATTAATTCCTGGGAGAGGAAGCAAGAACTATAAGACAAGGTCCCTGAACCTTGATGGAAACCTCTTAAAATATCCATGCAGGGCAAGGTGAAAATATTTTTGTTCACCTCTCCAGGGGAAAATTCATCGTGCGCAGAGTGAATCACCTAAATGTGATTTCTCCACACTCTGCCTCTTGCCCTGCAGGACTAGAGCCGTATATAGATCATTTATTGTAGTGTCTTAAGTGAATCCATTCTAAATTCAAAACCAGAAAACACATTTCAAACAGATTTTCTGTGAAAAAATCTTGAGGTTTTAGGCTAGATGGAAAGATTTGGACTCATAAGAACACTCTTATTTTAGTAGGCTCGTTGAGGTATAAATTATATAGCCCCCAAAATTGCACACATTCAATGTATACAATTTCTTAATAACTATTGAGTTGATAGTGAATTATCTGAATAGGCTCTTCCCAAGTGTGACATATTTCTCATATTGAAAACTACTTATTACGAGAAGAGGTCAGTTTGAAGATGGAACTATTTCTGTGTACCCCCAAACACCATTAAGATCATCTAAGACAGCTGAGGTAAGTTTTTCAATAGTGCTGATGCTTTATTAAAGATTGTTACTTTCCACATATACTACTCATTATTTTCCAACTTTTCAGACATAGTAATAGAATAATTTATCCTTATCCCAATGCTTTAAAAGGTAATTCATGAATATCATTAGCTAATTGGACAGTTAAAAAATTGGGGGCTCATGGAGATTAAGCAAATGGTAGGACCCAGCTCTCTGACACCAGATACCATGCTTTGGCCAGGAGACATCTCCTAATAATGAAGAAAAATCATGAGAATGAAAACAAAATTTTACTACACTTCAAACACACAAATATGAAAATTAAATGATATAGATCACCAGCTATTTCATCCAAGCACAAACATGGAGAACAGTTTCTGGGATCCACTTCTATGTATTGCACAAGTCTCTATTGTTCCTTTGAGAGTAAAATTGGTGATGATCGTTCCTAAGTTCAATTGCATAGTTAAATGTCTCTCTGTATTACTGCCCAAACTGTCAATTCTTTCTATCTTGTAGGGGCATTCGCAGTCATCAAATTAAGTGAAAGTCTTGTGTACATCCTAAATAGTGTGGTCAATGTCTCAAATAATTGTTGTGATAACCTGTGAGGTGGATATTATTATTCTTGCTTTGTAGATGAGGAAACAAGCATGTAAGGTCTAAAATAATGTACCCCAGACAAAAGAAATTGTAAGTGGAAGAACAAGGATTCTACTTTGGTCTTTCTGATTTTCAAACCATTACAATTAACCACGGGATAATTCGATATTTTGCAGAAGAGTCTGGCGGCCCATTTTTTAAGGGGGACACAATAAGAAACACTTAGGGCGAGGGGAGAGGCCAAGATAAAAGGGTTATTCAATGAAAGCAGAGCCACCTTTTTCTTAATATTTGAGAGTTCCAATATGCCACTGTGTGTGCTGTGTGTCTGCTGATGAAGCTGCTCCACATAAGCTTGCCTCTAAAATTGTATTAAGGTAATTACAAGTATCATGGGCATATCAAAAAGAGATTATTAGTTCAACATTGTTAATTATAAAGTAACAACATAGGGCATGGATTAAAAATTTGGAGGTAAAACAATTAGCACGTATAACCTGACTTTTCTTGGCTCCAGTCTTTATTAGCTGCTCAATCATCTTGGGCAAGACCCTTAACTTCTTCTCTATGCTTCTATACTCTAATGTGTAAAATAGGGATAAAAATGATAGTAGTAACCATCCTGTAGGTTCGTAGTGAGGATTAAATAACCAAATGTTGGGGCGCCTGGGTGGCTCAGTGGGTTAAAGCCTCTGCCTTCGGCTCAGGTCATGATCCCAGAGTCCTGGGATCAAGCCCCACATCGGGCTCTCTGCTCAGCGGGGAGCCTGCTTCCCCCTCTCTCTCTCTCTGCCTGCCTCTGCCTACTTGTAATCGCTATCTCTGTCAAATAAATAAATAAAATCTTTAAAAAAAAATAAAATAAAATAAAAAATAAATAAATAAATAAATAAATAAATAAATAACCAAATGTCTGAAAAAACACTTAGAGTACACTAACCATTCAGTAAGCTTCAGTTATTATTACCATATTATAATTATTAATATTCGTGTCTGAGATTGTTTCCTCATCTGCAAAATGAATGATATAATACCATCCACACAGGTTATCATACGAAAAGGAACCATGTATACAAAGCACTCATTACATACCATGCACACAGTAATCATTCGAAAGTATATATTACTGGCTATTTTAAAGTTATTTGACTTAGGAAACATAGCATTATGACTACTTTTAAGTAGCTCTTGTATCCATTCACTACATTCCCATCACCAATGCCCTGTAACTCTTTATTCAACTATTATCAGTAGTTTGCTACTGGGATTCCTGTGTCTTCCTTCCACTCCCTGACTGAACCGCAACCCATTTGAGCCAAAGCACACAGAGATCTTTATGAGAATAATATCCAGTTTCCCCCTCACATTCTTCTTCATCCTCCCACTCATATTCTCAATTATTTTCCATGATTCCCCATTTCCTAGAGATTAAAGGGAAAATTCTGAAGCTCTGCATTTGGAAACTACATCCATCTACTACCACTTTTTCAAGTTTGGCTACTACAGTGTGTACAATCTACTACTTCAACGTAGACTCTTGGTCATCTGGGGTGACTAAGTGCACATATGGTCTCCTGCCTATATGTTTACAAAATTTCCTCATGTCCATAATCTTAACAATGACTTCAGTGGGGGCAGTTTGATTAATTTTCAAGAACTCGGAATCTTTATTTCCAACACACACACAACCTCAAAAGCATTCACAATTCAACAGAACCCACGAATGTATTATATATTAGAATGGAAAGTTTAGTAAATTCAGGGTCGTGTTAATAAAAATTGTTTTCTTTTCAGACAATGTAATTAACTATCACGTGAAACACATGGAGAATAGGAACAATGTGACAGAGTTTGTTCTCCTGGGGCTTACAGAGAATCCAAAGATGCAGAAAATTATATTTGTTGTGTTTTTTGTCATCTACACCATCACTGTGGTAGGTAATATGCTCATTGTGATCACCATCACTGCCAGCCCATTGTTGGGGTCCCCCATGTACTTTTTCCTGGCCTATCTCTCCTTTATTGATGCCTGTTATTCCTCTGTCAATACTCCCAAACTGATCATAGATTCCCTCCACGAAAAGAAGACTACCCTATACAATGGATGCATGACCCAAATATTTGGGGAACATTTTTTTGGAGGTGCTGAAGGCATCCTGCTTACTGTGATGGCCTATGACCGCTA
>CM052884.1:84749462-84768265 GCA_028534135.1 Potos flavus | reverse complement strand
ATCACAGTGGTCGTCCTATTCTTTGTGCCCTGCATATTTGTGTACATGAGACCTGCAGCTACTTTATCTATTGATAAAGCAGTTGCAGTGTTCTACACCATTATAACTCCCATGTTAAACCCCTTAATCTATACCTTGAGAAATGCCCAAATGAAAAATGCCATTAAGAAATTGTGCAGAATGAAAACTATTTCAGGTGACAAATAAATGTGCCTGGAGCTCAACACTGATTCACTGGGAAAAAAGGTCAAAAGGACATTTTGGATGATTTCAGCAAGGAATACTTAAGGGATAGAGAAATAAATTAACCACTGTTAATCATAAATTCTGCATTGAGGATAACAGAAATGAATGCAAGAAAAGAGAGAAAACATAAACCAGGACCACTCTGCATATTCAGAAAATTCTACCAAATTGGAGTTTAGTTTTACTAGCTTCAACCAAATATATGGATTCATAGGCTTTCCTTCTAATAACAACTTAAAGAAATAATAGAATTTATTGCTATCAAGCAATAATCTCTACAACAATCCAAGGAGGTAGGCACTGATATTATCACCACTTTACAGGTGAGGAAACTGATAGAAAGGGGAAGGTACTGGAAAACCAGTAACCAGAATTGACTGATTTCCCAGATCATGTCTTTAACTGCTGTTAACTGCCAGGCAATGATGACCAAAAGAGCAGATAAATATACTAGTTAACACTTACTGAGCCAGAGACTGTACTGGACACAATGTATATCTTAGTTCATTATCTATAATGAAAGCCTAATAATTTTTCATGAATAACTGCTTGTTTTTACATATCACAATTGATTGTATATGTTGCCTATAACATTATGGTATGGAACTATTTAGGGCTACAAAAGCATTAGCCATTTAACCTATGAGAGGTAGGTAATGAAGATTAGTCCATGTTTCCAGGTTCCCTTGTAGGCTTCAGAAGCATTTTGTATTGCTCATATCACTCATCTTATGCTGATACCCCATCAGAAAGAGTAATGACTCAAAAATTTTGATGTCAGATGGAAATTTCTATTTATTAAATATACAGTCATACTCTGTAAAGTACTTGCCTACTATGTAACAATAGTCTCCCCAAGGTAGCACAATGTCTGGTGCACAATAAATACTGAATTCATTAAGTAATTAGTTAATTAATTAATTAATTTAAAGTATAAAGAAAGATGAATAAATTCAAAAATAAAGAGCAAGAAAGTAATACTGGAGGCTAGGGAATTCATTCCCACTTTTATCTGATTCAACTCTAAGGAGAATTCTGGCTAGACCTCTTGAGGGAACTACAATTTGTTTTCACTCTTGCTTACACTAAGGATGAGAAAGAAATTGAAACTACAGTTTGCAGCCATATGAAACTACAATATGCAGCATATGAAACTACAATATGCAAAATTGTTTACCTTGATATTCTCCCTCTTTCAGTGACATTTTATGATCTTATGAATGTGGCCTGCTAATGTTATCTTTCTGTGTTAATCAGTTTACTTTTTGGTACCATGTCATTATTAAAATATGTGGCTCTTTCTACACACAAAGCAATCTCAGAATAAATATTTTCTGTTCATTCTTTTTGTCCTATCTTCATGAATCAACAAATATTTTTTAGCCTAAGAAATGTATCAGGCATGTTGATAGTTGGTGGTCCTTCAGTGGTAAATAAAAAGAGAACCAGGTTCTGCCTCCACAGAGCTTAGAATCCATTGAAAGGCTCCAGAGGAAGCAGAAAATTACAGCAAATATTATAAATGACAAGATAGCGAAATCACAAGGTGCTATGAAACCACATTGGAGGGACACACAGGATCAGAAGAAGATGCCTAGATGAAAAGATGTAAAAAACAGAACCCAATGGTGGAAATAAGTCAGTTGGTACAATGAATAGGCATGGGGTTGGCAGAGCGTCCTAAAAGATGGAATACATAACAAAGGCCAGGAGGTGAAAAAGAGTACACAGGAAATCTGATCAATGCAATATGGCTAATCAATTCAAAAACATTGGAAGTTTGTTTTTAGCTAGTGAGTGATACAGTAAGATTTGAGTTTTAGAGGAGTGCCTGAGTAACTCAGTTGGTTAAGCATCTGCCCTCGGCTCAGGTCATGATTCCAGGGTCCTGGGATCAAGTTCTGCATGGGGCTCCTTGCACAGTGAGGAGCCTTCTTCTCCCTCTACCTCTGCCTGCCACTCCCCCTGCTTTGTGCTCACTCACTCTCTCAGTCAAATAAATAAATAAAATCTTAAAAAAAAAAAAGCTTTGAGGGGTGCCTGGATGGCTCAGTCATTAAGTGTCTACCTTCGGTTCAGGTCATGATCCCAGGGTCCTGGGATCGAGCCCTGCATCTGGCTCCCTGCCTGGCAGGAAGCCTACTTTCCCTCTCCCACTCCCCCTGCTTGTGTTCCCTCTCTCGCTGTGTTTCTCTCTGTCAAATGAATAAATAAAATCTTTAAAAAAAAAAAAGCTTTGAGTTTTAGAATGGTACCTCTGGCTACAGTGTGGGAAATGGATTGAAGGGGATGAGACTAGCAACAGGAGAGTAGTTAGAGGTCACAGTGATGATTTGCACGCAAAAGGATTGAGGTCTGAACTCTGGTGGTGCCAGTGAGGATGGAGAGTTTGGTGGACACTATTGTGTCCAATCCCCATCTCAAAGTCTGCAACTAGAGAACCCAAACTGACACAGAGAGAAAATGGTTTAAGAAATACTCAGGACTATAAATAAAAGAATTTGATATAGGATAAGGATATGAGAGAGGAGTCATTGACGATACCCCGTTTCTAGAGTACATTACCAAATGGATGGAACAGAGAAAAGATTAATGCTTTTTAATGTGTTGGATGATATTTAAGTAACAATGTACAACTAAATATATGTTTCTGATCCTCAGAAAGATGTAGGCCACAGAAATGTAGAAAACTTGAGCATATAGATGGCAATTAAAATCATAAAACTATTAGATCTCAGCTATGGAGAGTGTGATTTGGTCAACTATGGGTGGTCTTCAGTGGTCTATCAAATAGCCATTTTGATATTTTTAGAAAGAAAACAAAAAAATTTTTGATCTTAAAATAGAACTCTAAAATGTCAATTGGTCTATTATTAGAAATTCAGTAGAACACCAAATTTATAAAATAAAAAGAGGCTATGAAAGAAATTTAAAAAAAATCAGACAGGCATCAGAAGTTTTGCCAGCAAAAGTAGAAATTGGGAGTTAATGAAAAAAAAATCTTTAATGTTCTCAAGGGGAAAAACTATAATCGCTAATTCTGTATCATGCAATATAGAATTCAAATATGAGAATAAAATAAATAGATTTTCAGACATGCAAAGACTCATAAATTTTATTGGTCAAGAATTAAACCTCTGCAGACTGAATTCAATGCGTTCAAAAGATCATACACCATGACCAAATGGGATTAACCCCAGGATGCGAGGTTAGTTTAAAATATGCAAATAAATCAATCTGATACACCACATTAAGACCATATGATCATCTCAATAGATTCACAAAATTGTATTTAACAAAGTTCAACAATCTTTCATGATAAAAATTCTCAACAAAATACATTTGAAGGAAATTGCCTCAACATACATGCAAAAAAAGGCCACTTATGAAAAGCCCACAGCTAACATGATGATCAATGGGTTAAAACTGACAGCTTTTCCCCTAAGATCTAGTACAAGGCAAGGAAACCCATGCCACTTCTACTCAACATAGTACTAGAAGTACCAGCAAGAGCCATCAGACAAGAAAAATAAATAAGGGCATCCAAACTGGAAAAAAAAAAAAGATAAAATTATCTGTTTGTAGATGACATGATCATATATATCGAAAACCACACACACACACGCACTATTAAAACTAATAAATGAATTCATTAAAGATGCAGAATACATACAAAAATTATTTGCATTTCTTTACACTAACAATAAACTATACAAAAAGGAAATGAAGAAAATAATTCCATTTACAATAGCGTCAAAAAGAAAAAAATACTTACGAATAAATGTAATCAGTAAGTGAAAATTCTCCACACTAAAAACTATAAGACATTGATTGAAAAAAGTAAAAAAGACACAAATAAATGGAAAGATCCCATGTTCATGGATTAGAAAAATTAATATTGTTCAAATGTTTATATTACCCAAAGCCATCCATAGATTCAATAAAATGCCTATCAAAATTCAAATGGCATTTGTCACAGACATGAAGCAAACAATCCTAAAATATATCTGGAACCACCAAAGACCTTGAGTAGCCAAAGCAACCCCAGAAAGTAGACAAAGCTGGAGGCATCACACTTCCATTTCCTGATTTCAAACTACTATATTTCAGATCGGTAGTAATCTAAACAGTATGGTACTAGAATAAAAATAGACACCTAGATGAATGGAATAGAATTGAGTCCAGAAATAAATACTTGCATATACAGCCACTTAATAAAAAAAAAAGAAAAAGAAAAAAATACAGCCACTTAATATTTGACAAGGATATCAAGACTACTCAATGGGGAAAGGATAGTCTCTTCAATAAATGGTATTGGGAAAACTGGATATTTACACGCAAAAGAAGAAATTGGACCCTTATCTTATACCATATACAAAAATCAAATGAAAATCAATTAAAAACTTAAATGTAAGACCTGAAGCCATAAAACTGCTAGAAAAAAACATACGGAAAAAGCTTATTGACATTGGCCTGGGTAACGATTTCTTGGATATGCTTCTCATCTCGCTTGCTCTATGTAGCTTCCAAGAGTGCCTGCTTGGGGGAGGAGGCTGGAGAGACATCTAGTGGTGCTGACACTGCCACCTCCATGGATGATTTCCCAATGAGTTTCAGTGGCACTTCTGCAGGCAAATTCCAGTGAATCTCACAAGCACTAAGAAATCAGGTTCTCAATTCAGTGGATCTGCACCATAACTGGGGTGTTTTCCACCAGCCTTAGATGGTTGTCCACCTGCACCTTAGATGGTTGTTTCCTGCTTGCCAGTCCAGGCCATAGTCCTCTGTTCAGCAGCCTCAGGCTACCAGCAGCCCAGAGGGAGGTTCACGGCTTACTAGTCCCCCCTTTTTTTTCTTCCTATCAGTCTCTCTCCAGCTACCATAAACTAGTTCTGGCCAAGACAACGTGGTGAATTTCACCGTCCAATGGGCAACAACTACTCCTTCTCCAAAAGATGAATCCTAGCTTTGGGGAGGAATTCTACCTTCTAAATGTATTCCTTCCTTTGATATTCATCTCTTAGTCCCAGGGAATTCTTTAGAGTAATCATTAGCCCTTTCCAGTTAATGCTCTGCTATAATGAACAATCGTATGTAAACCTTCCCTGCTCAAATTACTGTGTTATCTGTCTCCTAATTGGGCCCTGAGATACAACATGGAAAATACCTTACACCAGCCTTTTAGGCATTTTATCTCATTTTACTGTACAACCAAGATTTAATGAACAAGAAAATTCACAAGGGGAAGAATTTATATTGGTGCCAGAGTCCAAAGGAATATCATTAAACCTGTTATTTTTAATAATCAGTAATAACCAATATCTCACTGTTATATAAGATTATTTTAATACCAATCCAATATTCTAGATTCATATCTTTTAGTTCTAAAGATATTTGCAATTCTAAGTAATAAGTAAATATTTATGGATTAAGAAGCAGTAAATTGTGATGACATGAACGTAGGATGGGAGACAGTAAGTCTGGACTCCAGTTCAAGCCTTAGTTTTGCACTTAAGTGGCTATTGGCAAGTGTTATCCAACTCCTTGTTAGAGCTGATGTCCTCATCTATAGATCAAGAAGCTTGCATTAGGTTACTACTATTACTTCTACATGTAATGCTCAAAGATTCCGTTTAATTATTATCTGAAGTCACTTTTTTTCTCCAGAGCTTCCTCATAGCATTTTTTACCTCAGCATTTCTGAGGGTGTAGATTAAGGGATTTAACATCGGGACCACCATAGTATAAAAGACAGCAACAGCTTTATCAATGGGCAGAGTGGTCACCGGGCGCAGATACACAAATATGCAGGGCACAAAGAATAAGACAACTACTGTAATGTGAGAGACACAGGTGGAAAGGGCTTTGCGCCTCCCCTCCAAGCTATAGTTCTTTAGGGAGCACAGGATGACCACATAGGACACCACCAAGAGGAGGAAGTTTAAAAGGCAGATGAAACCACTGTTGACAGCAACAAAGAGACCAAGGGTATGAGTGTCCATGCAGACGAGTTTCAACAAAGGGTACAAATCGCACATGAAATGATCTATAACATTGGGGCCACAGAAGGGCAGCCAGACCGTGAAGAGGATCTGAATGGTCGCATGGAGAAATCCTCCAGTCCAGGCCACTCCCAGCAGAAGAACGCACAGCCTGTGGTTCATGACAGTTGTATAGTGCAGAGGTTTGCAGATGGCCACATAGCGATCATAGGCCATCACTGTCAGCAGGATGATCTCAGTAGCACCAAAAATGTGTTCTGCGTAGACTTGAGCCATACACCCATTAAAGGAGATAGTTTTCTTCTCATGAAGGGAGTCCAGAATCAGCTTAGGAGCTGAAGAAGAAGAATAAATTGTGTCTATCAAGGAAAGATGAGTCAGAAAGAAGTACATGGGGGAGCTCAGAGCCTGGCTGGTGGTAATGGTAACCACAATGAGCAGGTTGCCTGAGAGTGTTACCATGTACAGAACCAAAAACCCCAGAAACACTATATTCTGCATCATGGGGTTCTGTGTGAGGCCTATTAAAATAAATTCAGTCACATTTCTTTTACTCTCCATCTATGCGCTGTGGGTGATAAAAAACTTCAGGAAGGAATGCTTTACCTTTAAAAAAAAAAAGAAAGAAAGAAAAAAGGAACCATAAAATCATGAACAGTCCAAAACTCTGACTTTTAGCAGTAGTCTGACAATCTCACAGATGAATTCTTCCCTTTCCAAAACTCTCTAGGAATAGGTATGTCAAAACTTCTCTTAGTGGACACTCAACTAAACTTCGATATAGTATTTTATTAAAGCTAAGTTTTGCCATTATTAATCTTCACTTTTTCCTGGACCTCAGGTTGCTTTATTCTCTGTATCTCAATGTATTCTTAAATCACAAAGGCAGTGAAGGGTAAGATAAACTGTCCCTCTTACATATGAGCAAGTTACATAACGAGGTACATGGAAAGAACACCTTTTCCAGATGATCCCATAAATGCTTCACTGGAAAGGTAGCCTTAGAGTCCAAGCCCCAAGATAGTGGTCTCCCTTCTGGAAGCCCAATGCATCAGAGAACCCTTCCAGGGATGAGAACCCTTGAGAAGAAAGTTGAGTGCACTTCTAATTGCCAACTCTTCTCTAGAGGAGGCCTTTGGGAGAACAAACAACCAACTAACATATTTTTATAGCTTCCTGAAGGTCCAGGCCAAAAGTTGGGTTTTGTTATCAAAATCAGACAGAAAACCCCAAATTTGACTCATTCATTACTAATATTTCACTTACTTGTTTCTTGCAAATCTTGAAGTAATTTGAGTATATTTTTTAAATGATTGTCTTTTACAATTTTCATCTGCCCCTTTTTGTCCCACACACTGTACAGATACAAATATACAAACAAAACTTGGTCTTATGTCAAAGTTAATGTGTTTGATGCCCTCTATTAATTGACAGACTCAAGTATAGGATCAGTTTCTTTTTTTGTCCTAGTCCAAAGACCAATAATGTACCTATTACTACTCAAACCCTCTAATACCCATATTTTTAGATAAATGAGAAATGGAGAATAGTGTTGATCAAACAGGATGACCCTGGTCGGTCTTCCATAAAAGAATCCTCAGACTGCAATTAAAAGTAAGGACTTAAGCAGACAAATTTCTTCTAAGCCCAGAAATCTTTGTTACTTGTTTAAATTCCACATACTCAAACATTTCAAAATGGAAACTTTTGTTACAGCTCTGTTTTACCCCATTATTAATAGCATGTGGAGATTTATTTTTACACTATGTAGTTCCTACAATAGTTAATTTTTAATGAGTGGTGGTCATGTGCTAGGCACCATACTAAATATTTCATATGCATTATTTCACTTAATCTTCACGGCAGTGCTATGACATGGTACACTATTATCTATATTTTAAATAAAATGAAACTCTGGTTAAGAGAAGGTAAATGACTTGCCAAAAGTGTTAATGATTTAAAAAAAAAAAAAAAAAAAGAGACTGCTTTTAAACCCAGGATGCCTATCTCTAGCTCTTTAGGACTAAGTGCCTCTCCAGTACAGATCCAGTTTACTTCTGGGAATCAGCCAATGTCAGAGTTTGGACAAGTGGGTTGGTACCTAAAGCCACCACCTGAGACCATATAAAATCCATGGCAGTTCTTTTGCTAAGCTATGAAATGTAGAGTCAGATGTTAATGAGTTCAAGGGCCCACTGAACACTAAAATTGTTGTATATTAAAAATGCTCTAGTTCCTTGCATTTGAAACATATATGCTCTTTAAAGATGAGGACACTGAGTCTCAGGGAGATTAAGTCCAAGAAAATACAGCTAATTGTTTACATCAGACCACAGGAAAAAGTCTTCTAATGCCCAATGCAGTGATTTTTTTTTTCTACCATCACACCTTGCTTCCATTGAGATGAATGTTTACAAGGAAAAATCACCCAAAGGTAAAGAGAATTAACTTTCATCTCTTATCTTTAGCAATGCCTGCCTTGAATCTCTAAAACAAAAGAGGGGGAGCTAAGTATGAGTTAAGGATGTAAAAATTCCATCATATTGTTGGGACTACATCCATTATAGCACAAATAAGGTCTTACCTAAATTAGAACAAAATCCAAGAAAGTTTAACAGAGTCAGAATAACAAGTGCCCCTGAGTCTGGAATTTAGTATAGTTTCCCAACTGCAGCAGGAGGGATTTCTTGCAGATCTTATCTATTAATGCATCCTCCTCATGGTTCTCAGTTTTAGGGCTTAAGATTTCCTTTAAGAAACAGAATCCAAACGTTGTCCTTCTCCTCTCTCCCATGCTGACCTATCTTGACCATGGTGAAAGTCACACAGCCTATCTTGGCTTCACCTAAAATTTCCCTTTCTCTCTATTCAGTTGCCTCTCATATCTGCTCCTATCACTAGAAAAGATTTTCCCCCTCTTTCATCCCTAGAAATTATCAAAACCAGAGCACTGCTTCAAGGAAATGAGTGACCACACATAAGTCAATCTCTGGCTATCTAAACTATCACACTATATGCCCTACCCCTGAAGGAAACCCTTCAGTGACCATCCAGCTCCAATCTGCTGCCCTACTGCACTGTCTCCACATTCGAAAGCCTAGCAATTGACTCAGGAATCCATAAAATGTAAAATTATTCCTGATATATTATGGATATATCCATACAGAGGGAGGAGAACAAATATTTCTTCAAAATATCCTACAACATCTCAAAGTAGTTGCCCATAAAATATCAGAAAGCAATATTTCGATGATTTTAGTTTTAAACCCCTTGAGGGAAAATGGAAATGTAAGACACTGGATTAAAAATCAGCAATTCTAGTTAACTCACCATGGTTGCCTCTGTTGTTAAGGAGAATGCCCAGTGTATTCAGGAAAAAAAATAACCATTATACGTAGCTGTTCAAACATCATGCCATGTACATGTATATTTCTCAAGTCCCCACTGACTGGACAATGGCATTTTTAAAGCTCCAATGCCATAGATATTCAAGTCAAAGGAAAAGAAATCCTTGAATGTGGAATCCAAAGTCCTTAGGTACTAAGGAGAATCTTCTGATCTTCAGCACCTAGCTCTATGGCTATAGAAAAAAAAACACAAATATTTCTATCACTTTATACCACCCTCTTATTCTGCCCTTAAAATAAGAAAACAGCTTCCTCTTGAGTCATCATGTTTAGAGATGATATTGAGAACATCAAGGCTTTCTATCCAAGGCTTCGCTCTCTGAGGAATTAATTATCTCTGTTTTTTAAAGATTTTGCCTTAGAAATAAATATTTGGGAGAATGCATCTGTGAACAACACATCTTCACCTGAATGGCTCTTTTCCCTGCACTTTAAGCCTATGTAGTAACAGTCAACATTCTTGGTCTATAAATTATGTGATAAAGCTTTCCTCCTCCCAGCCCTTGAGTATCACAAAATGGAGCATGAAGGACGCTACAGGCTGTAAAAACAACACAGGGCTGCATTTAGATTGCACATCCCTGAGGAAATATCCTCCCTGGCTGAGGGCACCACAGGAGGTTGGGATAGTGAGTCAACCTCGACTGTACTATAAACAAACATATAAGAACATTTGGACTTGATATATTTTCAAGCAGAGTGAGATCTAGAGTTGGAGACCAAATGGAGGTTAAAAATTCTTGTCCAACTTTTCTGATGTAGAAATCTAAAAACCATAGATTTGGATGCCTTTTCAATGACTTTTTTTTTAGAAATCTGGAGTTCCACTGGCCACGTGATAATAGAAGCCTTTCCTAGGCAAACAGATTTCTTCCAACTTTCTTCACACATAGTATTCTCAGGACAGTGGAGATCAGAACAGTCATATATGGTCTGTGATCTTGCAAACACATACTGTAGCAAGTACTCTGCAGCCTGAAGGAAAAGGTATTAAAATCACATATCATGAGAACTGAAGCAGTGGCTATATTTAATGTATGGCTAGGCAGTAGATGTAAGACTGGGAAAAATGTAATAGCAGCTATCCTTACTAAGCACTATGTCCCTTCTTCCCACTTTGGTGTAGTACACTGATTTTTATATGTTGAACCAAACTTGCACTCCTGGGATAAATCCCAATTGCTCTTGGTATATAATTATTTTTATAGACTATTGGATTCAGTTTAGTAGCATTTTATTGAGGATTTTTATGTCTTTTCATAAGAAATGTTGGGTATAGTTTTCTAGTGATATCACTGTCTAGTTTTGATATTAGGGCAATACTGGTCTTATAGAATGTGTTCCCTCCTCTCCTATTTTCTGGAAGAGTCTGTGAAAGAGTGGTATTAATACTACCCCAAATGTTTGATAAAATTCACTTCAAAGGGAAGCCATCTTGGCCTGAGTTTTTCTTTATGGCAAGTTTTTTTTTTATTATAAATCCAATCTCTTTACTTGTTATATGTATATTCAGATTATCTATTTCACTTCAGTCGTTTGTATCTAAGAGTTTGTTCATTTCACCTAATTTTTTTTTTTTCTTCCTGCAGGCTCCCTGGGGCTTGATCCCAGGACCCTGAGATCATGACCTGAGCCAAAGGCAGAGACTTTAACCCACTGAGCCACCCAGGCGCCCCTCACCTAAATTTTATAAAGTGTTGACATACAACTGTTCATAGGATCCCCTTATAATATTTTTTTATTTTTGTAAGGTTGATAATAATGTCCCCACTTTTATTCCTGATTTTAGCTGTTTAAGTCTTCTCTCCAGTTTTTTTTTTGTTTTTTTGTTTTTTTTTTTGGTAATTTAGCGAAAGCTTTTTCACTTCAGTGATTTTTTTCAAAGAACCCCTTTTGGTTTAATTGTTTCTCTCTTCTCTATTCTTTTCTCTACTTCATTTGTTTCTGATCTAATCTTTGTTATTTCCTTCCTTCTGTTTGCTTTGGTTTTAGTTTGCCCTTAGATTTCAAGTGCCTTAAGGAGGAAGGTTAGATTATTTGAAGCCTTTCTACTTTTTTTAATATAGGTATATGCAGGTATAAATTTACCAGTAATCACTGATTTGGATGTATTCCATAGGTTACAGTATGTAATGTTTTCACTTTCACTCCTCTCAAAGTATTTTCTAATTTTCCTCATGATTTCCTCTTGGGCCCACTGGTTATTTAGGAGTATGTTGTTTAATTTCCATACATTTGTAAAGTTCCCAAATTTCTTCCTATTATGATTTTCAATTTCATTACACTGTGGTCAGAGAACATACTTTGTAGGATCAATACTTTTAAATTTATTGAGTCTTATTCTATGTCTTCATATATGGTCCAACCTAAATAATGTTTTCCATGTGAGGTTGAAAAGACTTTACAGTCTGCTGTTGTTGAAGTGCTATATTAGTTATCCGTTAGGTATAGTTGGTTTATAGTATTAAGTCTCTTGTTTTCTTGTTGAACTTCTGGTGAGCTGTCTATACATTATTGGAAAGTGGGATATTGAAGTCTCCAACTATTATTATTGAATTGTCTGTGTATTCTTTCTATTGTGTCAGTATTATACATGTATTCATGAATTCTGGGGCGCTATTAGCTGCATATAAATCTATAATTATTATATCTTGATTAATTAACTATTTCATCATTATAAAGCATCTTTTTGGTTTCTAGTAATAATTTACATCTCAAAGTCTACTCCATCTTATGTTAATATAAGATGAACTATAACCATTTCAGCTCTCATTTGATTGCCATTTGCATGGTGTACATTTTCCATACTCTAAAGTATATCTCTTATAGACAAAATATACAGTTGACCCTTGAAAAAAGTGGGAGTTAGGGACACTGACACCCCAGTCAAAAATCCACATATAACTTTTGACTCCCCCAAAACATAACTACCAATAGCCTATTGTTGACTGAAAGCCTTACCAACAACATAGTCAATGAACACATATTTTTTATAAGTGTTATATATTGTACTATTACAGTAGGGTAGGTTAGAGAAAAGAAAATGTTAATAAAATCATAAGGATGGGAAAATACATTTATAGTACTGTACTGTATTTATGGAAAAAAATCTGCCTATAAGTGAACCCACACAGTTCAAACCCATACTGTTCAAGGGCACTGGGTGTTACATGTAAGTGATGAATTACTAAATTCTACTCCTGACACAGATATTACACTATATGTTAACTAACTAGAATTTAAATAATAACTTGAAACAAAAAAAGAAAAAGAACAAAAGGGTCAACTGTACTTAGATCATATTTTTGTATCCATTCTGTGAATCTCTGCCTTTTAAATGGAGTTCTAAAACATATATTTTATGTAATTACTGAGAAGACAGCATTTACATCTGTTTTGCTATTTGTTTTCTACTGTCCTTTTTTATGTCTTTATTCTTCACTACTGCCTTTTTTTGAGGAGCTAAATAGATATTTCATAGTGTTATATTTTCTCTTGTTGCTTATTTTACTGTTTTTTAGTTATTTTTTTAATTGAGCTTTTTATAACTAAGTTATTTTGGTTTCTCTGGGGAGTATAGTTAAAATCTTAAACAATACAACTCAGATTAATTCTAGAGTAATTACAACACTGCACAAGAACTTTACTCCTGTGTAGCTCTAGTCCCTCTCTCCTTTTGTGTTTTTATTGCCATACAAAGTGCATGTTTATACACTGTAAGCCCATTGGCACAGATTTATAATTGCTGCTTTATGCAGGTCCCCTTTAAATGAGATTGAAGGAAAATAGAGACACAAACTAAGAACACAAATATTGTCTTTTATATTTACTTATGTAGTTACTTTGACCAGAGTTCTTGATTTCTACGTGTGGATTCAAATAACTGCCTGGTGTCAACTTCATTTCAACCTGAAGGACTCCCTTTAGTATTTCTTGGAGAGCAAGTCTGCTAGTGATGAAACCTTTCTGGTTTTGTTTATCTGGAAATTTCTTAATTTCTCTTTCATTTTTGAAAGATACTTGTATTAAACATAGAATTCTTAGTTGACAACACTTTTAATATATCATCCTATTGCTTTCTGAACCCACCATTTCTGATGGGAAATCAGCTGTTTGTCTCAATGAGAATGCCTTGTACTTGGTGAGTTGACTCCCTCTTGCTGCTTTCAAGATTCTCTCATTGTCTTTGGCTTCAGATCAGTTGATTGTTATCTCATACCTCTGAGTTTAACCTATTTTGAGTTTGTTGTTGGATGGTGGATTAATGTTCTTGGAAGATACAAGCCATTATCTCTTCAAATACTCTTTCTGCTTCTTTCTCTTCTCTCCTTCTGGAACTCCCATTATGCACCTGTTGGTACCCTTGCTGGTATTCCACAGGTATCTGAGGCTCTGGTCATTTTTTTTCTTCATTCATTTTTCTTTCTGCCCAAGTACTACCATTTGGAGGATTTATAAATATCTAGTACATAGTATTTGCTGAAGATTCTAATCTAAAATAGTCATTAATTTTATCACATTTTCCCACATCTATTGAGATGATTCTACAGATCTTCTCACTTATTCTACTAAGGTGATAAATTATATGGTTTAAATTTTTAATACTAAAACAATCTTGCATTCTTTGAACAAACACAATTTGGTCAAGATGAGTTACTCTTTTGAATGTTACTGGATTAAATTTACTAATATTTTATTTACAATTTTTACATCAAAATCATCCTGTAATTCTTTCTTGTAAAGTCTTTGTCAGGTTTTAGCCTCATGGTTATGCAACCCTCATCTTCTCTTTTTCTCTTGTAAAATTTTTCCTTAAATATTTTGTAAATTCACCAGGGAAGCCATCAAGCCTAAATATTTTTGAGGTAAGGCTTTAATTAGAGAATTAAGTGAGTATAGAGAGAAATGTTCAAATTTTTCTCTCTTCTTTTACAGGTTTTGACAAGATCTTTAATTTTTTATTTCATCTAAAATTTCACTTTTATTGTCATAAAGCTCTTATAAAAGCCTCTTATTTTATTTTTTTTTTTTAGAGATTTTATTTATTTATTTATTTGACAGAGAGAGACACAGCGAGACAGGGAACACAAGCAGGGGGAGTGGGAGAGGGAGAAGCAGGCTTCCCGCCAAGCAGGGAGCCCGATGCGGGGCTCGATCCCAGGACGCTGGGATCATGACCTGAGCCGAAGGCAGCCGCTTAATGACTGAGCCACCCAGGCACCCCAAAAGCCTCTTACTTTAATTTCAAGTTAAAAATTATAGTAATTTTTCATTCCTCATATGGTAATTGTTTTTTCCCTCTCCTCTCTCTCCCTTTTTTGTTCTTGACTAGTCCTGTTCATAATTCATCAATTTTTTAAGTCTTTTCAAAAAATAAACATCTGCCTTTATTGATTGAGAAAACAGAATCAGATTGCAAGGTTGGATTTACAAAAATTAAAGATCTTATCTGGCATCAAGTTTTATTACTAACTGAAAGGATACGAGTAATCATGAGATACTGTAGAAAACTGGAAAAGTTCAGGACTATCAGTACCACTCTCTAGGCCCTTTCTTACTGTACTCAAGTGCTCTCTACTTGATGCGCAAGATATGATTTCTGTAAGTAATGCATTCAGCCATCATTTACATACAAGGAAATTATTTTGGCCATGACACCTTATATTCTAATAGCCACACAGCTTATGCAAGATTTTCCAGAAAGCAGGGTGCCTGGGTGGCTCAGTTGGTTAAGTGTTTGCCTTCAGCTCAGGTCATAAATCCAGGGTCCTGGGATCAAGCCCCACACTGAGCTCCCAACACAGGGAGCCTGCTTCTGCTCCTTTTTTTTTTTTTTTGCTTCTGCTCCTTTTGCCATTCCCCTCACTGGTGCTCTCTGGCTCGCTCTATCTCTCTAGCAAATAAACAAATAAAATATTTTTTAAAAATAAATTAAATTAAATTAAAAGATTTTCCAGAAAGCCATGCCCTGTAAACCCACAGAATTCTAGGTTTGTTTTCCATTAGTGACGTTGGCAAATGAGATACATCCTGCTTCAAGCATTCCATAGCATCCTGCTTTAAGGATTTTCCCCCTGGTAAATAGCATGAGTGTGTTTCCCAAGAGCTCTTTAACATGTTTCTAAAGTCTTTTAACCGAATCAACTTATCCTCTTGCCTGAAATATCCCTGCATATAGAGAGAAAATGTGTCGCTAACATGCTTCTAACTCTTTCCTTCCCAGTCCATCCTCTGACCTCAGTCAACATTTCCTTTCTACATATCCTCAAGCATCTTTTAAAATTTAGCTCGTAACACTTTCAACAGTAAGTTATATAGAAAAATAAGCCTATTAATACTTCAGTGACCACCAGGATTGGCCCTATTCAATAGGAACTTAGAATTCTGTGAACAAAACATATTGCTAGTAATTATATCCTTACAAAAATCTTTGAATTTTTCCTGCAGCTCAGCTAGACTTTTCTTGCATTATCCAGTTATTTAAAATGTTTTTACATATTAATGGAGCCATTTCATACAGTAATTTCTCTAAGAACAAATTCACTTCTTTTTTACTCAATCCAATTCCATGGGTATTATAACAATTGTGGGCATCAAATCAACATCCCAAAATATGTTTTCATCAATGAACTCACAAATCCTCTGTTCTACCAGAAAGCCATGTCAGGAAGATTAGTGTTCCACACACCATAAAACTAGTGAACTTACAGGATCATTCTCTCTTCCTTCCCAACAAATTTTCCCATGCACTACATATTCCCAGTGACTGGAATAGTGATTGGAGGCCACCATTTATTAAATTCTGGATTCCTACTGGTGTGTGTATATAATCATATTCCAGATATCATAGTACAGGTTTAGTTTCATACACTGGCTTCCAAGTATCATCGTGTAACACTATCCATCTGCCACCCCTTCCCTAGTAGAATCAACACAGTCTATTTCCTCTATCTGTTCATTCCCAACCACTTGAACCACAGGGGAGATAAAATTGACAGATATATCTGTGGTATCAGCCCATTACAAAATAATAAAGGCTACATTGTGAAACAACATCCTGCCATAAATTAAGCTTACCATAATGTTCCTATGAAAACCTCCTCTTTGCCTTGGACCTCTAGCACTCCTGGCCATAGACTTTACAGACACCGGATTACATAGTGATTAAAATAGTCAATATGTTTTCCTGCATAAGGTGCAAGTCTTCTCCCATCAATAGTGATAGATATGGTATTCCATTATAGCAATTAACCCGCTTTCTCCACTCACTGTAGTTACCTTATTCCAAGCCAATTTCAAGCCACAGTCTATCTCCTTCAGCAGAGAGCCCTCTGGTGGCCCTGTTTGGGGGAGCAAATCTTTCTCATCATGATTAGCCTCTGTGAACATTATTTTGAATAGATTCAATACCTTCAAAATCAGAGACTAAAATTCTTGCAGATTATAAAGCAAGGTGGTAATTAAATAACAGTGCTAATTAAATCACTAGATCTTTTGTTGCCATTGGACATTGATGGTTTTGTGCAGTTTGGGGAAAAGGTTTCACCAAAAAATATTGCATGGCCCTATGAGATTATCAATTGGGCATGTTCTACCCCAAATGCTGCTCTATCTGGTGTGTCATAGCACTTCCCATGAATGTCCTTTACATACCTCCAGAGGAGAAAAGTCAGACATATGCGGCCATTAAAGCAAACCCAAGTTGGCTTCCCTCAAGTCTGTCTGGGTTTTATTTCTGCTTTCCTTAAACACATTCATTCTACTTCCATATCTGGTATATTCAAAGGAGCAAATGAATCTCTGCCAGCTCTGGAAGTCAGCAAGAATCTACCTCCCATTCTATCAGTCAGATTAGCAACTTATCATATCCACTTGTGGCCACACAGAATGTCTATTATGCAACATTCTATCTCCTGTATGATTTATCGGTAGTGTTTCCCAGATCATTTGAAAAAATGACCACATGGTAAATATAGCCTATAAAGCCCAAGCCAAACATTACCTATAGTCATCTATCCATGAATGGAGTTGTCAATGTGTAACCTCACTTCTTTTCTCCAATTATTCAGTTGGGAGTTTTTAGGTAGAGCCTGAAAATCAGCAGGAGGGCAAGTTTGCTACTACAGAGAAAACAAGTCCACAGGATTTTTCTAGTCAGTCTTTCATCAGTAGTATATGAGAGAAGTGGTAATAGTACTAACTCTTGTTCCAAAGTGGTCTCTTGAAAAGAGCATGATTTTCTTCTCTGGAATTATGATCCACTTATAAGTGTTTCTACCTGTTTCCATTTATTACTACTTTTGTCCCACAATCTCTTCCTATCACTAGATTTCCCAGCTCAACCATACTATTTTTCCACATGGCTGAATATAACAGCAGCTGTGTTAACACTTATGTTGAGGCACACATCCAGGCAGCTATCCTAAGCTCGGATAGGGAAAGAATCACATCGTTGAACTTGCCATTTGGTAACTGGGCTACATTTGTAGTTATCCCTAATTTAGCCACATGAGATGAAGATATGGTCCACCCTAAAGTATCTGAGGAATACATGTTTTCAAATTTAATTGAAAAGATATTATGTTTTGGGCATCAGTATTAGCTTCCATCAGTACATGTGAGTTTAAACACATAATGATGCTCATTGGGTCAGGCAACACCAAAGAAAAATGTTGTGAAATGGTGAAGATATGAATTGTGGAATTGAATAATTGTTCATCTCATTTTATCCTACCTATCTTACAAATACTTCTAGTGGAGTCACCAGTGGCAAACGTTTCACAAGTTTACATATCTGAAAGGACTCACAAGACCTCGCAAAGCATTCTCACATTCTCGCATTTGTTTAAGATCATTGTTACTGTGGGGGCGCCTGGGTGGCTCAGTGGGTTAAAGCCTCTGCCTTCAGCTCAGGTCATGATCTCAGGGTCCTGGGATCGAGCCCCGCATCGGGCTCTCTGCTCAGCAGGGAGCCTGCTTCCCCCTCTCTCTGCCTGCCTCTCTGCCTACTTGTAATTTCTCTCTCTCTGTCAAATAAATAAATAAAATCTTTAAAAAAAAAAAAAAAAGATCATTGTTACTGTGAAACGAGAAACAGGGTAGAGGCAAGCACTGAAGATCCTAGAGATGTCCAAACAATCTCCCAAAA
>CM052884.1:84733100-84748962 GCA_028534135.1 Potos flavus | reverse complement strand
ATGGATAGAACATATAGACAAAAAGTCAATAAGAACACAATGGACTTGAATAAAACTGTTCCCAAATGGACCTAACAAACAGGTATAGAACAGTTGATCCAATAGTAGTGGAAATAGCTTCTCAAGTGTACATGGATGATTATGAAAGATCATATGTTAGGTCACAAAATAAGTCTTCAAAAATTTAAGAAGGTTGAAATCATACAAAGTATCTTTTCTGAACACAATGAAGTGAAATGGAATCAATAGCAGAAGGAAAACTGAAAAATTCACAGACACATGGAAATTAAATAACACATTATTGTATAACCTTTGGGTCAAAGAAGAAATAAAAAGCAGACTTAGAAACATATCAAAACAAAAAAAAATTTTAAACTACACACTAAAACCTATAGGATGCAGCAAAAGCAATACTAAGACAGAAATTTATAGCAATGAACATTTACACAATGAATCTTGGAACACTGAAAAAATAAAAAAAAATTTAAATAAATAAGTACAAGGGACTGAGGGTTTTGGAGGGGAGGGGGTGGGGGGATGGGCAAGCCTGGTGGTGGGTATTGAGGAGGGCACGTATTGCATGGAGCACTGGGTGTGGTACATAAATGGTGAATCTTGTAACACTGAAAAAATAAAATAAAAGTATTTGGGGATAAATAAATAAATAAATAAATAAATAAATAAATAAATAAATAAATAAAAAGATCTCAAGTGACCTAACAGTTTACCTCAAGAAATGAGAAAAAAACTAAGTCCAAAGTTAGCAGAGGAAGGAATAATTAAGATTACAGTGGAAATCAATGCAATAGAGACTAGGAAAACAATAGAAAAATATCAATGAAACTAAGACTAGTTTTTAAAGTAAAACAAAATTGACAAACTTTAGCTAGACTAAGAAAAGATCACACATGGAAGAGGGGACATTAAAACTCATGCCACAGAAATAAAAGGATTGACGCTACTACAATTATATACTAAAAAATTGGATAACCTAGAAGAAATAGATAAATTCCTAGGAACATAGAATCTATCAAATCTGATGCACGAGGAAATATATAATCTGAACAGATCAATAATGAACAAGAAAATTAAATTCATAAGGAGAAAACTCTGAAGAGAGAAAAGCCCAAGACCAGAGGACTTCACTGGTGAATCTACAACATAACATTTAAAGAAGAATAAATGCCAATCCTCAAACGCCTCTAAAAAATTGAACAGGAAAAACACATCTGAACTTGCTTTATAAGGCCAGAATAACTGTTATCGAAAAAATGAAATACTTAGAAATAAACTGAACTAAAAAGTTTAAAGATTTGTAAACTGAAAACAATAAAACATTTATGAAACAAAGTTAAAACAACAACAAAAAAAAAGCAAATAAATGGAAAGACATCATGTCTTCGTGGATTGTAGGATTCAATGTTGTCAAGATGTTCATACTATCCAAAGTGATATAGAGTCAGTATAATCCCTATCAAAATCCCAATGCAACGTTGACTTTTTCAAGGTGATTTTGTGCAGGATTTGAACTAGCTCCTCAACACCCCAGAAGCTGAGGGAGAAAAGATTGTGGTGGAGCCTCCTTTCTATAGTGTTTCCATCCTCTACCTCTAAATGTCTTTATATATAATGTTTGACTCAGTGGGATTTTCTCAACACCTACCATGTGGAAGCACTGTTCTTTACTATAAATCTCCACAATTCCTTATTGAGGGATAGAGAGAAAAGCTATATTCCCATGGACACACCATGAGGATCTTTCATCTACATACACGTGCCAAAGGAAGTTGATAGATCAATGGTTCATAAATAACCCAATCTTTGGTAGCTGAGAATTGGGCCATCTGAGTCTCCATTGTCAGCCACTAATAAAAATGTCAGTGTCCCAGAGTGACATGGCACATAACCTTGAAAACTGGCATTTCCATTCTCAGGACAACTATATACTTAGAACAGTCACAGTTTCAGAGAGAAATCCATTCTCTGAACTCTGGCCTATGCCTAAAACCACCCCCTATCCTGTGCCAGGCTCAACAATGTCGACATGAACAGCACAGCCCTATCAGGAAGCTTTCCTACTTGTCTTAACAAATCTCATCCTAAACTATAGCCAGAGACACATGTTTAACCAAAGCTCAACTGCATTTCTAAAACTGGCCTCTAATGATATTCGTGGGTGCCAAGTGGGAGTAAGCAAAAAACTGTGGCTGAGGCTTCCAGCAAAAATTCCAACAGGACCAATTACTAATCCTCTAAGGACTTACAAGGTCAATGCATCAGCAAATCCTGCACTTTGTGAGAGTCTATTTAAATATTTCTCTAGAGTCTATGAAGAAAGAATTACAGGACATTTAACTAAATGACAGAGGCAGAGTATATACCAACAAGCTTAAGATTCATATGGGAGACACTGCACCCAAGCTTAAGGGGTTAAAAGGAGGAATAAAAAGAATCTCTCCACACTACTCATGGACTTATTGGGAAATATAAATTTGTCAAGATTTGAAAAAAATATATATCCAATCAAGTGGTTGCACTTCTACATGTTATAGTTCTATATACTAGTTTTTTCTGATGAAGTTTTTTCTTTGTTCCCGTTATTCTTACTTTAGACTAAATGTATTCTGATCTCTGAGAAATATATGTATTTTGAAGATGTGTTTGTTTATACTTTCATAGGAGGCCAAGAAAGTGAGTAGAAATTAAATCCTAGAGGATTGATGTTTCCTATCTAAAACAGCTCATTTTCTGGGTAAATTCAGACTGATAATGGGAACCAAAATAAATGAAAATGACTAAGACTGGAGAGTTGTCTGAGGGAGAATTCCAGTGACCCACTTGTTAGTTCATAAAGTATATTTGCAGCTATGGGGCTATGCTTTCAGCAGAAGAAAACATGACCGGGTGCAATGTAAAAACACCGGAATCCACAACCAACTAGATCCAGGTCAGTAATAACTAATCTTTTTCCACAAATTTTAAACAGATTAACTTAATTTTCCCAAATTATTTTCACTGAATAGTGAAAATTGAAAATTTATAGCTAGATTCTGTGAAGTGAAGTTAACCTTTTTCTCTTAAAATGAATTTAAACACGATGACATGAAAATACCAGTAGAAAACATGATCTATAAGGCTGCCACACAAGATGCTGTCGAGAACTACTAAGGTCACTTTTAAAAAATTATGGTTAATGTCTATATAGGAGTAGATTTCTTTGGTAGGTTTCTATATGTGATTATTTCAAATTGGTTCCCCTTTTCATGACTTATGTTGCCACACTGAAGTTAGAATTAGTGGATTAAATCTATTAGGGATGATGAAGCACATAGATGCCACCTATAGCAGCCATGGATAGAGAAGAAATGGCTAAAGAGACTGAGCTTTCTGGAAAACAAAAGATACGTTCCTCACATTTATTTTTTTTTAATATTTTATTTATTTATTTATTTATTTATTTATTTATTTATTTATTTATTTGAGAGAGAGAGAGGAAAGCACGGTGAAGGGCAGAAGGAGAAGCAGACTCCTTGGTGAGCAGAGAGCCCCATGCAGAACTTGATCCTGGGACTCAATCCTGGGACTCCAGGATCATGACTTGACCCAAAGACAGGCATTTAACTGACTGAGTCACCCAGGCACCTCTCCTTACCTTTATTGAAGTCGAAAGGTCATGATGCTGACTTCTGTTTCCAAAAAGTTTTGAGGAAAAATAAATTGTTATGTTTTTTTAGCAGGGACAGGGAAAGGAGAAAGAGAAGGGGAGAAAGAATAAAATATCCTATGATCATGTGTAACATGTACTCACTATTGAAAATCCCTGTACAGATCATTAAAAAAATATATATATAATCTTGTATATATTCAATTTTTCAACCAATTAACACTGAAAACTTCAAGTTTATCTTAAATGATTAAACTTAGTGTCAAAAGAAAAACATATTATCTTAGACAACATTTTTGCCTCAACAATAGGAAATTCAGGGAAACTTCATGACTTATTTAATTCCATTTGTAAAATGCGACTAGGATTATTAATCTATTTCAGAGGTGGGAGATGGGTGACATTCATCCAGGAAGCTCCCAAATGTCTTAATGTTAATACCTTGCTAGAGGGAAAAACAACCTTAACTTGACAAAGGCAAAGCCTCCAGCATCCTGTGGGTCTTTAATATAGGAAAATCTTTTTGAAACCTCCCTTCTCCTTACCTCCCCCAACTCTCAAGTATATAATCAGCCACCCCTCATACCCGTGGGGCAGCAGTTCTTTCTGTCCACAGGTCATGTCCCATGCTTTAATAAAACCACCTTTTTTTGCACCAGACCATTATTCTATATGTGATAAAAGACCAATTGCACAGAAAATTAATTTAAGAACTACTGAGGAGTTTTCAGAGAACTTTGTTTTGAAGAGACCAGAGTTTTGAAGTCAATCAGGAGTCAACGGTCATAATACCACTTTGCTTTTATTCTGGTGTTTGAAGCATATTGTCATGATAAAATTTAGATGAATAAGAGAAACTTAACCTCTATCTATTCTCTTTTATAACTGTCTCCAAAGTGGCTGAGGTGAGTGGAAAGTGTGGCTCCAGCAACCCCAGAGGCCAGGACTAAAGAGGTGATGGAAGATTTCAGTGTTGAATTCAAAATACTATTCAGAATTTCTGTGATCTCTCCAGATGGACCATGTGCTCTTAATGCAAGCTGACTCTATGGAAAAGATGAGCAATGTAACAGAATTCATTCTGCTGGGCCTGACTCAGAACCCAGAATTGCAGAAATTCTTATTTGCTGTGTTTTTAATCACCTACCTGATCACACTGGTGGGTAACATGCTCATCTCTGTCACCATCTTCATCAGCCCAGCCCTGGGATCTCCCATGTACTTTTTTCTGTCTTATTTATCTATTATAGATGCTTTCTACTCTTCTTCCATAGCACCCAAAATGATCTTTGACTTGCTCTCTGACAAGAATACCATATCCTTCAATGGCTGCATGACTCAGCTCCTTGCTGAACATTTCTTTGCTGGAGCTGAAATCATCTTATTAATTGCCATGGCCTATGACCGCTATGTAGCCATCTGCAAGCCCTTGCATTACATGACCATCATGAGCCGACCTGTCTGTGCTTTCTTGCTGGGAATGGCTGGGATTTTAGGCTTTCTGCATGGAGGGATCCAGGTTCTGTTCATGGTCCAGTTACCATTCTGTGGCCCCAATGTCATTGACCATTTTATGTGTGATTTAATACCCCTCCTGGAACTAGCCTGTATAGACACTCACACTTTGGGGCCCCTGATTGCTGCCAACAGTGGGTCACTATGTCTGCTCACTTTTTCTTTGCTGGTTGCTTCTTACATTGTCATCCTGCGCTCCCTGAGGACTAAAAGCTCTGACGGTCGTCGCAAAGCCCTGTCTACCTGTGCTTCTCATGTCACTGTTGTCATCTTATTCTTTGTACCTTGTTCATTCCTGTACCTGAGACCCGTGACCTCCTTCCCTGCTGACAAAGCTGTGACTGTGTTTTGTACCCTAGTCACTCCCATGTTGAACCCTTTAATCTACACCCTCAGAAATGCAGAAGTGAAAAATGTCATGAAGAAACTCTGGGGGCAAATAATGAAACCTGGTGATAATGAAACTTGGGATTAGAGTATTTACAGAAAAATATCTAGTGATAATTTAGAGAGATTTATTCCCCTTCCTAGTTGATTAAACTTGGGACAGTCAATTATCCTGTCTGGATCACTTTTCTTCAGGAGCATATATATTGTGGGCAAGGTCAACATATCCATCAAGGAACAGTAGGCACAGTGCCTAGAGTCTACAAAAATTTTAGGACCCCTTGAAATGGTTAATTTCTTTTAAAATAAGAAGAAAGAAATGAATACAATCCAAATCCAACTTGGATTATGTCATCGTTATACCAATGCATTCATAAAATATAATCTTTAATATTTTTTATGGAAAGGGACTCATGAGAACAAAGTAGCAAGGAGCCACAAAAGTCATAATGTTGCCCTGGTTGTGGGTATGAAATGGTACTGCAGCAATATTTTCAATACTCTTTACACCCTGCACTACAGCTAAAATGAAGTTTTATTTTATAAGAGGAAAAGTACTATATATGCAAAAATATATAGAAAGCCAGTGAGTCTTCAAGTACCTCCATCCAAATATACTTTTTCTTATTTTCCTAAATTTGAGAGGTTAATAAATATTCCCGCACCACAGCAATAAAGAACTCTTTACTTCTCACGATCCAAATAAGAGAACACTTGCACACAAAGGTACTTTTTAAAAATTACATCACCACGATTTCCTGCAATATACAATTGTCTACAGAAAGAATTAGAGGCAGAATTGGCTGATACAAAAGAAATATAAGCGATCAAGTTTGTAGAGTTAAGGCATAAAATAACCGTATGTTAAAGTTGTGTTTTAAATGGACTATTACTCAGCCATCAGAAAGGATGAATACCCAACTTTTGCATCAACATGGATGGGACTGAAGGAGATTATGCTGAGTGAAATAAGTCAAGCAGAGAAAGTCAATTATCATATGGTTTCACTTACTTGTGAATATAAGGAATAACATGGAGGATATTAGAAGGAAAGGAAAAGTGAAGGGGGGGAATTGGAGGGGGAGACCAATCATGACAGACTGTGGACTCCAAGAAACAAAGTGAGGGTTTTAGAGGGGAGGAGAGTGGGAGGATGGGTGAGCCTGGTGGTGGGTATTAAGGAGGACACATATTGCATGGAGCACTGCATGTTATATGTAAACAATGAATCTTGGAACACTACATCAAAAACTAATGATGTATTGTATGGTGACTAATATAAATAAATAAATAAATAAAGTTGCGTTTTAGACATGGACAAAGGAAGAGTCTGAACAGCTGGGAACCAAAAATAAAAAGAAATTTATCTCAACATAATAAAGGCCATATATGACAATCCCACAGGAAACATCATGGTCAACAAGCAAACAACTTCTTTCTTCAACAAGTGAATAACTAAATGACTTTCCTCTAACACAGGATCAAAAAAAGATCCCCTCTCACAATTTCTATTCAACATAGTATTGAAAGTCCTAGCCAGAGCACTTGGGCAAGAAAAAGAAATAAGGCATCCAAAAAAGAAAAGAAAGGAAGAAAGGAAGAAAGGAAGAAAGGAAGAAAGGAAGAAAGGAAGAAAGGAAGAAAGGAAGAAAGAAAGAAAGAAAGAAAGAAAGAAAGAAAGAAAGAAAGAAAGAAAGAAAGAGAGAGAGAGAGAGAGGAAAGAAAGAAAGAAAGAAAGAAAGAAAGAAAGAAAGAAAGAAAGAAAGAAAGAAAGAAAGAAAGGGAAAAAGAAATAAGGCATCCAAGTTGCAAAGGAAGAAGTAAACATCTTTCTACTCGGACACTTGACCTTATATGTAGGAAATCCTAAATATTCTATGCACACACACACACACACACACACACACACACACACATACACAAGCACACTTGAAAACTGCTAGAACTAATCAACAAACTCAGCAAAATCACAGGATATGAAATCAACATACTAAAATCAGTTGTTTCTCTAAACTAAGAATGAATTACCCAAAAAGGAAATTAAGAAAACAATTCCACTTACAATAGTATCAAAAAGAATAAAATACTTAGGAATAAACTTAACTAAAAAGGTTATTAAAGATTTGTAAACTGAAAACTACAAAACTTTTATGAAAGTAAAAACAAAAAAAGGCAAATGTAGATTGTTCTGGGCAGTATATACATTTTAACAATGTTTATTCTTCCGATCCACGAGCATGGAATGCTTTTCCACCTTTTTGTGTCTTCTGTAATTTCTTTCATGAGTGTTCTGTAGTTCCTCGAGTACAGATCCTTTACTTCTTTGGTTAGGTTTATTCCCAGGTATCCTATGGTTCTTGGTGCTATAGAAAATGGAATCAATTCTCTAATTTCCCTTTCCATATTTTCATTGTTAGTATATAAGAAAGCAACTGACTTCTGTGCAATTGATTTTGTATCCTGCCACATTACCAAATTGCTGTGTGAGTTCTAGTAGTTTAAGGGTGGAGTCTTTTGGGTTTTCCATATAAAGTATCATGTCATCTGCAAAGAGAGAGAGTTTGACTTCTTCTTTGCCAATTTGAATACCTTTTATTTCTTTTTGTTGTCTGATTGCTGTTGCTAGGACTTCTAGTACTATGTTGAATAAGAGTGGTGAGATTGGGTATCCTTGTCGTGTTCCTGATCTCAAAGGGAAGGCTGTCAGCTTTTCCCCACTGAGAATGATATTCGCTGTGGGCTTTTCATAGATAGATTTTATGAAGTTGAGGAATGTTCCCTCTATCCCTATACTTTGAAGAGTTTTAATCAGGAACAGATGCTGTATTTTGTCAAATGCTTCTTCTGCATCAATTGAGAGGACCATGTGGTTCTTCTCCCTTCTCTTATTGATTTGTTCTATCACACTGATTTATTTGAAAATGTTGAATCACCCTTGCATCCCAGGGATAAATCCCACTTGCTCATTGTAGATAATCTTTTTAATGTGATGTTGGATCCTATTAGCTAGGATCTTGTTGAGAATCTTGGCATCCATATTCGTCAGGGATATTGGCCTGAAATTCTCCTTTTTGATGGGGTCTTTCCCTTGTTTGGGGATCAGGGTAATGCTGGCTTCATAGAAAGGGTCTGGAAGTTTTCCTTATGTTTCTATTTTTTGAAACAGCTTCATGAGAATAGGTATTATTTCTTCTTTGAATGTTTGGTAGAATTCCCCAGGGAATCCATCAGGTCCTGGGCTCTTGTTTTTTGGGAGGTTTTTGATCACTGCTTCAATCTATACTTTCAATGCCATCCCGATCAAAATTCCACTGGCATTTTTCAAAGTGCTGGAACAAACAATCCTTAAATTTGTATGGAACCAGAAAAGACCCTGAATTGCTAAGGAAATGTTGAAAAAGAAAAACAAAGCAGGGGGCATCACATTGCCTGATTTCAAGCTTTACTACAAAGCTGTGATCACCAAGACAGCATGGTATTGGCACAAAAACAGACACATAGATGAGTGGAACAGAGTAGAGAGCTCAGATATGGGTCTTCAACTCTGTGGTCAAATAATCTTTGACAAAGCCGGAAAAATATCCAGTGGAAAAAAGATAGTCTCTTCAATAAATGCTGCTGGGAAAATTGGACAGCTATATATAGAAGAATGAAACTTGACCATTCTCTTACACCATACACAAAGATAAACTCGAAATGGATAAAAGACCTCAACATGAGGCAGGAATCTATCAAAATCCTAGAGGAGAACATAGGCAGTAACCTCTTCGACATCAGCCACAGCAACTTCTTTCAAGACATGTCTCCAAAGGCAAAGGAAACAAAAGTAAAAATGAACTTCTGGGACTTCATCAAGATAAAAAGCTTCTGCGCAGCAAAGGAAACAGTCAACAAAACAAACAGGCAACCCACGGATTGGGAGAAGATATTCACAAATGACACTACAGACAGAGGTCGGATATCTAAGATCTATAAAGAACTACTCAAACTCAACACTCAAAAAACAGATAATCACATCAAAAAATGGACAGAAGACATGAACAGACACTTCTCCAAAGAAGACATACAAATAGCTAACAGGCACATGGAAAATGTTCATCATCATTAGCCATCAGGGAGACTCAAATCAAAACCACACTGAGATACCACCTTATACCAGTTAGAATGGCCAAAATCAGCAAGATAGTAAACAACAAATGTTGGAGAGGATGTGGAGAAAGGGGAACCCTCTTACGCTGTTGGTGGGAATGCAAGTTGGTGCAGCCACTTTGGAAAACAGTGTGGAGTTTCCTGGAGAAATTAAAAATAGAGCTACCCTAGGACCCTGCAATTGCACTACTGGGTATTTACCCCAAAGATACAGATGTAGTGAAGAGAAGGGCCACATGTACCCCAATGTTCATAGCAGCAATGGCTGCAATCGCCAAACTGTGGAAAGAGCCAAGATGCCCCTCAACAGATAAATGGATACAGAAGATATGGTCCATATATAAAATGGAATATTATGCCTCCAACAGAAAGGATGAATACACAACTTTTCTATCAACATGGACAGGACTGGAAGAGATTATGCTGAGTGAAATAAGTCAAGCAGAGAGAGTCAGTTATCATATGGTCTTACTTACGTGTGGATCATAAGGAATAACATGGAGAACATTGGGAGAAGGAAAGAAAGGGTGAATTGGGGGGAATCAGAGGGGTAGATGAACCATGAGAGACAGTGAACTCTGAGCAACAGACTGAAGGTTTTGGAGAGGTGGGGGTGGGGGGTTGGGTGAACCTGGTGGTGGGTATTGAGGAGGGTATGTATTGCATGGAGCACTGGGTGTGGTGCATAAACAATGAATCTTGGAACACTGAAAAAATAAAATTAAATTAAAAAAAAAGGCAAATAAAGGAAAGAAATGCTGTGTTCATGGGTTGTAAGACTAAGTGTCATCAAAAGTCCATACTACACAACATGATATAGAGTCAGTGCAATCCCCATCATAATCCTGATGGAATTTTTCACAGAAATAGAAAAAAGAAATCCTAAAATTCATATGGAATCACAACTGATCCCAAATAGAGCAATAAGAAAGAAGAACAAAACTGGATGCATCACACTCCTGATTTCAAAGTATACTACAAAGTTATTATAATTAAAATAGTATGGTACTGGCACAAAGACAGACATAGAGACCAATACAACAGAATAGAGAACCCATGAATAATTGCATAAATATACAGGTAGTCAACTGATCTTTGACAGGGGTGTGAAAAATACACAAAAATAATAAATGGTATTAATGGTGCTGGGAAAACTGGATATCCACATGCAAAAGAGTGAAACAGAACCTTCATCTAATATCCTCACCAAAAAACAACTCGAAGTGGACTTAAAATGGAAGGCTGGAAACTGTAAAACTCTTAGAAGAAAACATAGCAGGAAATCTTCATCACATTGGAATGGGCTATGATTTCTTGGATATGACACCAAAAGAACAGACAATGAAACCAAAAATAGACAAATGGGACTGCATTAGACTAAAAAAATCATCTATACAACAAAGGAACAATTAACAGAGTGAAAAACAACCTAATGAATGAGGAAAAATATTTGCAAACCATATGCTTAATATGGGGTTATTATCCAAAATAGACAAAAAACTCATAAAACTCAATAGCAAAGATAGCCCAATTGAAAAACAGGCAAAAGACTCAAACAGACATTCCCACAAAGAAAATATACAAATGGCCAAAAAGTAAATGAAAAGATGTTCAACATTACTAATCATCAGGGAAATAGAAATGAACAACACAATGATATATCATTTCACATCTGTTAAAATGGCCAGTATCAAAAAAACAAGCCAAAACAAGTATTAGTAAAGATGTGGAGAAAGGGAACCCTTTTCACTAGTGGTAAGAATGTAAATTCGCACAGTCACTATGGAAAACAGCATGGAGGTTCCTCAAATAATTAAAATAAATACCATATGATCCAACAATCCCATGTCTGGGTATTTATCCAGAACTACTGAAATCACGATCTCGAGGAATTCTCCACAATCCTATGCTCATTTCAGCATTATTCACAATAGCTGAGATGGGGAAAGAACCTCAATATCCATCAAAAAATGCATTTCTTTAAAACAAGAAATGTAGTATAGATAGACATGGAATAGTTTTCAGCCTTAAAAAGGAAGGAAATCCTGTCATTTCTGAAAACATGGATGAAACTTGAGGGCATTACTCTAAGTAAAATAAGCCAGTGATAAAAGAAACATTGCAATATTCCACTTATATGAAATATTTAAAATAGTCCCACTCAAAGAATCGGAAAGCAAACGGTGTTTTCTGAAGCTGGGTAAGGAAGAAATGCGCAGTGATTGTTTAAAGGATATGGATTTTTAGCGGGAAGATGAAAAAGTTTCAGAGATGGTTGGTGGTGATGTATTTATTGCCACTAAATTGTCTATTTGAAAATGGTTAAAATGACACATTTTATATTAAGTGTATTTTACCACAATTAAAAAAAAGGGAGAGATGGGGCACCTGGGTGCCTTGGTCAGTTAAGCATCAGACTTGATTTCAGCTCAGGTCATGATCTCAGGGTCGTGAGAAGCAGCCCCATGTCAGGCTGCACACTCAGCGCCTAGTCTGCTTCAGATTTTCTCTCTCCCTCTCCTGCTGCCCCTACCATTGCTCATGCTTTCTAAATAAATAAAATCTTTAAAAAGGGGGACAGGGAGATGGACAGACTGTGAGTGAACAAAACTGTTAACTGTAGAGGACAGAGCTGAAGGCACTGCTTCCCTTACTGGCTCTAGATTTCAGGAGAGTTCAGTTTGGTTTTAAAAGTAAATGTTGGAGCGCCATGAATTGTGTAAGACTGACGATTCACAGACCTGTACCCCTGAAGCAAATAATACATTATATGTTAATATTAAAAAAAAAGTAAACGTTGATTTTTTTCAAGGCGATTTTGTGCAGGATTTCAGCCAGCTCTTCAACATCTCAGAAGCTGAAGGAGAGAAGTTTGTAGTGGAGCCACTTTTCTATAGTGTTTCTATCATCTACCTCTAAATGTCTTTTTTATAATGTTTGGCTCAGTGGGATTTTCTCCACACCTACCACGTGGAAGCACTGTTCTTTACTGTAAATCTCCACAATTCCTTCTCTATGCGATAGAGAGAAAAGCTACATTCCCATGAACACATCATGAGTACCTGTCATCTAGATATACAGACCAAAGGAAATTGATGGATCTATGGCTCACAAATTACCCAATCTTTGTAGCTGAGAATTGGGCCATCTGAGTCTCCATTGTCAGCCACTAATAAAAATGTCGGTGTCCCAGAGTGACATGGCACATAACCTCGAAAACTGGCATTTCCATTCTCAGGACAGCTATATACTTAGAACAGTCACATTTTCAGAGAGAAATCCATTCTCTGAATTCTGACCTATGCCTAAAGCCACCCCCATCCTGTGCCAAGCTCAACAGTGTCAACATGAACAACAAAGCCCTATCAGGAACCTTTCCTACTTTTCTTACCAAAATCTCACCCTAAACTATAGCCACAGACACAGATTTCACCAAAGCACACGTGCATTTCTAAAATTGGCCTCTAATGATGTTTGTGGGAGCCAAGGAAGAGTAAGCAAAAGACGGTGGCTGAGGCTTCCAGCAAAAATTCCGACAGGACCAATTACTAATCCTCTGAGGACTTGAGAGGTCAATGTAATACCAAAGTGCAGACACTTTGTCAAAGTCTATTTAAATATTTTTCTCTAGTCAATGAAGAAAGAATTATAGGACATTTAAGTAAATTACAGAGGCAGAATATATACCAATAAGCTTAACATTTATATGGGAGACAACAACCCCAAGCTTAGTGGGTTAAAAAGAGAGCTTAATCAGGAATAAAAAGAACTTTCTCCACAATGCACATGGACTCGTTGGGAACCATAAATTTGGCAGGATTTGAAAAAAAAAATTATATCCAATCAAGCGGATCTGATGCACTTATGTATTTTATAGTTTCATATATTAGATTTTTCTGACTTGAGAAATCTTTTTATTTGTTTCCAATTTGTTCCCGTTTAGAATATAGTTCTGAGATCTGAAAAACACATGTACTTTGAACATGTGTTTATACTTTCACAGAAGGCTAAGAAGGTGGGTAGAAATTATATCCTAGAGCTACTGAAGTTTCCTAACTAAAAAGTAAAGTCAGATCAATAATGGGAACCAAAATAAACTAAAATGACCAAGAAGACTGGGAGAGTTGTCTAGAGAGAGAATTCCTGTGTCCCACTTGTTAGTTCATAAACTATATTTACAGCTGTGGGGCTATGCCCTCAGGATAAGAAAAGATGACTGGGTGCAATCTAAAAACACTGGAATCTACAATCAACTAGATCCAGGTCAGTAATAACTAAATCTTTTCCCACCAATTTTAAACAGATTAACTTAATTTACTCAAATTGTTTTCACCAAATAGTTTTTATAACTAGATTCTGTGAATTGAGGTAATCTTCTTCTCTAAAGATGAATTTGAACACCATGACATGAAAATATCAGTAGAAAATGTCATCTATAAGGCTGCCACACAAGATGCTGTTGAGAACTACTATGATCACTATTATAACATCATGGTTAACACGTGTGTGAAAATAGATTGCTTTGGTAGGTTTCTATATGTGATTACTCGAAATTGTTTCCCCTTTTCATGACTTCCATGTGCCACACTGAAGTCAGAATTTGTGGCTTAAATCTATTAAGGATGATGGGGCATATAGTTGCCACCTATAGCAGCCATGGATAGAGAAGAAACAACTAAAGAGACATGGCTTTCTGGAAAACAAAAATTTCTTCACCTTTAGTAAAGCTGAAGGGTCATGATGCTGTCTCCTGTGTCCAGAAACTTTTGAGGAAACATATGTCCTTATGATTTTTTCACAGGGATTAGAGAAAGGAGAAAAGAAGGGGGAGAAGGAATAAAATATCTTATGATGGTTTGGCACATGAACTAACTATTGAAAATCCATGTATGGATCATTCAAAAAATAATATATTCTTGTATATATTCAATTTTTCTACCAATTAGCACTGAAAATTTCAACTTTTCTAATTGATTAAGCTTGTATCGAAACATAAATTGTATTATCTTACAAAACATTTCTATCGCAACAACAGGATATTCAGGGAAACTTCATGACCCATTTATCCCATTGGTAAAATGTGACTAGGATTATGTATCTGTTCTAGAGCATTATTCTATATGTGATAAAAGACCAGTTGCACAGAAAATTCATTTGAGAAATACCGAGTTTTCAGGGAACTTTGTGTCACTCCCATGTCTGCATCCAAAGATGTCATAAGAGGGAGTATGCAATAGTCATGTTGAGCCAGACACAACATCCAGGGCTGTTGAGTGAATGCGGCTTAAAGAGCTGTTACAAAGATAGTTCTTCAGCATTCTAAGGGGAAACACTCCACCTGCAGCTCTCTGTCTCTGTATGTATGCGCACGCATTTCACAGAAAGGAATCCTAGCTCAAAAAATACAGCTGGTATGGAAATAGTAAGGATGGGACTTTCTTATCTGATATACACATGACTTTTTAAAGAATATTGTGCTCCTATACGTATAAATAGTCATGCCAATGGGCAAATCATTTTCAAAATAATTGTTATTGATGAAACTATCCCAAAACCAGTGACAGAAAGCCATCTGTAAGGCTTTAGAACCAGAGTTTGGGAGTCAATCATACGTCAACAGTCATAATAAAACTTTGCTTTTAATCTGCTGTTTGTAACATACTGACACTAACCAATTTAGATGAATAAGAGAAATTCAACCTCTATCTATTCTTTATCATAACTATCTCCAAAGTGGTTGAGGTGAGTGGAAGGTGTGGTGCCAGCTACCCAGAGGCAGGACTAAAGAGGTGATGGAAGATTTCAGTGTTGAATTAAAAATGCTACTCAGAAATTTTATGATCTTTCCAGATGGACCATGTGCTCTTAACCCAAGTTGACCCCATGGAAAGGAGCAGCAATGTAACAGAATTCATTCTGCTGGGCCTGACTCAGAACCCAGAACTGAGGAAATTCTTATTTGCTGTGTTTTTAATCACCTACTTGATCACACTGGTGGGTAACATGCTCATCTCTGTCACCATCTTCATCAGCCCAGCCCTGGGATCTCCCATGTACTTTTTTCTGTCTTATTTATCCATTATAGATGCTTTCTACTCTTCTTCCATAGCACCCAAAATGATCTTTGACTTGCTCTCTGACAAGAAC
>CM052884.1:84703891-84732600 GCA_028534135.1 Potos flavus | reverse complement strand
AGCATTTACCTTCAAATCTAATTTCCCAGGGTATTTGCCTAGTGGTCGAGGCATTTTTGCCATTGGAGTGAAGTATGCTAAGACATCACAGCTCGTATTTGAACTGAGGTGTGTGTTTTCCAGAATGGAGGTGCTTCCGTGGTCTCTCTTACTCTTGAAGACTGCTGTATGTTGATTCCCTAACAAGGATGTCATGTCTCTCTTGCCTCACCCCATTATGTGGAATGGATTTTCTACAGTAAGTGTCAGAGTTTCTCAAACTCAATTATTCCGCATCCTTTGAAACTAACCAGGCTTCCTAACAGGGGTAAGACATTTGCTAAGTTGGGTGGGAAACAAAGTTGCTAAGCTTCAACCATGGTCCTTGGAGGTGGGCATGGAGAAGGGGGAATGGGAGTGATTTGAATTTGTTTAATTGATTAATAGTAGTAAAACATACATAACATAAAAATTTACCACCTAAACTATTTTTAAGGAGTACAGTTCCGTGGTATTCAGGTACATTCATGTTGTGCATCCATGGCTACCATGGATGCCTTGGTATCCAACTCAAGAACTTTCATTCGCCCAGCCGAAGCTCTGAACCCATTAACTCTATATTCCCTCCCCCAACACCTGACGACCACCATTCTGCCCTCTGTGTCTATGCGCTTATACCCTAGGGACTCCATGGAAGTGGACTCATGCAGTATTTCTCTTTCGGTGACGGGCTTACCATGTTGTTTAGCATATTTAGTCCTGTTTCATTAGGTAGCCCTTTGTTTTGTAGGCTCGTTGTAAGATGCTTAAATCACAAGCCAAATGCTGCAAGACTACTCATGCAAAGGTGGTTTTCAGGCCTGCCTTGTGGAGTGGGGGCCCTTACTATGTCCCCGTCACACACTGCAGTGACACGGTGACAAGCAGAGTTAAAGCAGCATCAATTATATTCTGACACTGTTATAAGTTGTACTCCTACACAGTTTATAATTTGTTTTTAAACTCGTGAGGTCATTCAGTTCTCGAAACAGCACCATGGAAAGATATTAGTAGTTTTGTTTGTCAGACGGAAATTCCAGGCTTCCTGGGGTTTCTGTACCGTTCAGTCACACAGCTAGGAAGCAGTGTGCTATGATTGTAGCCAGGTCCTCTGACTCCAAACTCAGGGTTCTGTGGCCAGGTCACAGTGCCACGGCCGCTGTCCCATTCGTGGAGGGCTGGCCTGGATGGCAAGCTGGCTGTCAAGTACGGGAATATCCACTTTGGATACCTTCGTGTTTTCTGGCTGGCTTGTTTCACCCAGTGGGAATCACCACTTGGGAGGCTGTGATCGTGGATCGTCTGGGTCTGATCACCCTCTGCCAGTCCTCGGAGGCCACTGCAGTGCGTGTCGGGGTCTCTCCAGCATGCCTTTGCTTCAGGAGGCAGTCCTGGCCCCCACCTCAGCCTCTTTCCCTTTGCGGAATTGCTGTGCTCTGAGGCCCTGAGCGCGCATGCTGGGACGTCCGCCGGGCCATCCCCGTGGAACGGTAGGCTGTTACGGGACATACCTGACTTGTGAATTGTTTCTTAGCCATTGGTCAGGAGTACTGAAGCAGTCTGCTAGTGACTCACATCTCCCTCTGCCATCTCTCCCTTTATGGACAGAGGTTGAGGTTGGTGACTGTCCTTCCCCCTTTCAGCGTTTTTAAAACGCCTGCTGGAGAGCTGGTTAGTTTCACAGGTTGCGGGATAATTTGAGGTTGAGAAGGTCTATAAAAGACTATAAAAAAAAATCATCTAAGACTGATGATTCACAGGCCTGTACCCCTAAAACAAATAATACATTATATGTTACTAAAAAAATAAAATAAAAGGTCTATAAAAGTTCTGTAAAATATTGGTTCCACATGAAGGTCTAAGACAAGAGCGATCTGAAATCTAAATTATACAACCAGTATAAGACCCACTTCAGGAGCATAAGATGTAGTGGAAGCATTTAAGTCTTGAAGAATTCAGACCTCAATTCAGGTATGAGCTGCGAGGACTTGAAGGGGGATTGAATCTCTGAGGCTCAATTTTCTCATGTAGAAAATATCCTCTCGTTTTTGTTGTGAGGTTTCATTAGCTAATGCAGGTGTGTCTGTATTAGAGAAAACACTTCGAGGCAGCATTATTACAAACTCAGTCCTATTTTGGGACTGATACCAAACATTTGATGATTGTTGCTTTGTCTACTTGTCTCAAGGAGAACATGTTTTGGAGGAGCCCAAGGCTGAGAGGGGACTCAAGAGGGGAAGAATGACAATTGTCTTCAACATCTGAGAAGGATTCTTCTAATTATTGGAGGACAGTTCTTTGATTTCTTGATGCTAGTCCACTAACCCCTGTGCTTTAAAACATGGCAGCTGTAAACAATGTGACAGAAATCATTCTCTTGGGGTTTTCCCCCAACCAGGATGTGCAGAAGACCATTTCTGTGATTTTTCTCCTCATGTACACGGCCATCGTGCTGGGTAATGGCCTCATCGTGGTGACGATCATGGCCAGCAAAGGGCTCACCTCCCCCATGTACTTCTTCCTCAGCTACTTGTCCTTTGTGGAGATCTGTTACTGCTCTGTCACAGCCCCCAAGCTCATCCTTGACTCTTTCACTAAAAGGAAAACCATTTCCCTCAAGGGCTGCATCACTCAGATATTTTTCCTCCATTTCTTTGGTGGCACCGAGATCTTCCTCCTGACAGTCATGGCCTATGACCGCTACGTGGCCATCTGCAAACCCCTGCACTACACCGTCATCATGAACCGGCATGTGCGTGGCCTCCTGGTGGGTGCAGCATGGGGTGGGGGCTTGCTGCATTCTGCTGGGCAAACGTTCCTCATTTTCCAGCTGCCCTTCTGTGGCCTCAAGGTCCTTGACCACTACTTCTGTGATGTCCACCCTGTGCTGAAGCTGGCCTGCTCGGACACCTTCCTCAGTGGTGTGCTCATCATCATCAATGGTGGCTCCATTTCCGCGGTCAGCTTCATGGTACTCCTTGCTTCCTACGTGGTCATCTTGTGCTCGCTGAGGACGCGGACCGCAGAAGGTCGGCGCAAGGCACTGTCCACCTGTGCCTCTCACATTGCAGTTGTGGGTTTGTTCTTCATTCCCTGTTCCTTTGTCTACTTGAGGCCCTGTGTCACCCTCCCTGCAGATAAGATAGTCGCTGTGTTGTACACAGTACTCACGCCTCTCTTAAACCCCTTCATTTACTCCTTCAGGAATGCCGAAGTGAAAAATGCCATGAGGAGACTGATGAGGAGGACAGTGATTGAGGGAGAGAAGTAGATGATTTAGTTGGGGGAAATAGGAGGAGCAAGGGATGGGAAGTTGGGGCGGTGAGGTCTCACCCTGCCCCTACCTTTAATTGACGGGCCAGCCTTGGTCCAGTCACCTTTTTTTTCCTTTAAATTTCAGTTTGCTCATCTTTTTGGGATTGGACAGGATTGAAGGAGCCTCTAGAATGAGGTCTGGGGGTCTTCTACTGCTGCATTTCCACATTTGACAGTGACCTTGAAGCAGGTTGGCTGGTTTTGAAAGAATGAACTCTTCCAGAAAACCAGGGTCTTTCTGGGAATAACGAAGAGGTTAGTAGAAGAGGAGGAGGGCTGCCCTGGGGTCATTGTCCATGTGTCTTTTGTGTTGGAAGAGCCTGAACCTTTGGATTTGGGGAGGAGAAAGATAGGGAGAGATACAGAAGTCACTCAAATGCTTAGACATTCTATTAACTTGATATACTGAAGATTTGCCCAGTGGGTTCTGGGCCCCTCAGCTGACCTAGAAGGGTTTAGTGCACAGAGCAGAAGGCATTTGGACTTCTGCGAGCAGATTCACCTGCGCTCACATTAGCATTAGACTCATGTTTTCAAAGAATCAGATGGAACCATGAGAGATTTTAAATGACTTGAAAGTACTAGGCAATGATATCTACTTGTACGCACAAGCTTTATTTTCCATTAACATTTTGGTGTCTAATAGTCTCTTCTGTTTCACACCTGTCTGTCCTTTTCTCTTATTTTGCCTCCTTATGCCTTTGGTTGTTTGGCCCATTAGTTTTCTCTGTCTTCAGCCTCCTAACTTCTTGTGCTTCTCACCCATTCCCACAAAGCAGCCCAATAACCCGCTCTCCTGTACCACCATATTACCTTGTCACTCTGCATCCGTGAGACCCCCAGCTCCTTCCCAGTCTTCATTATGGGGCGGCCTGTTGATTAATGGTTTAACTGCCCTGAGTCCTCCCTGTTTGTCATACGATATTTTGATCATCTTTTTTGAGTTGTACACCCCAGACCATGGTAATGTCCCCCAAACTGTAACCCCAACACCGACCCTAATTCACAGCATATGATTTTCCCCCCCATATACTTCCAGATTAATCACTTGGAAGTAATTCTCTTATCTTTTTTCCCCCTCAAAAATCTTTAATGACTCTTCATTGCCTTCTGAATCAACTCCTGCTTGATATGCAACACCCTCAAGACATGGCCCTCTCTTAATGTTCTTTATTTATTTTCAATGACACTTTTGTAGCACTCGCTGTTTCCTGAACATCACCTTGTGCCTTCCACCTAAAATAGTTTTCCTATCTCTACCTGTTAACATCTTCCCTACCTTCCAACGCCCGTCTGAAATGCTGCTACCTTTAGGAAGCTTCCATGGTGACCGTGTTCGAATATGTTCTTTTCGGTTCTTTATTTTGAATTCCCACAGCACTCAACAGAGTCCTTTAAAGCTTTTACTACATATATTTCAGGGCTCCCTCCTCACCCCTGACTGTCACTCTCTTGAGAACGTGGGCTGGATTGTACTTACCTTTGTATTTTGTTTTAAGTGACATGAAGTAAAGCTCAATAAACATTTGATCAATTAAATTTCTGGAAGTCATTAGAGCTTCAGATGGAAAAGTGGTTGTTATATCTCTCTTTTCATCTCAGTTATCTAACTGAGATAGCAATATGATATCACTGAAGACACTCACTCTTGATATTGTTTCTGAGAATAATATTTATAAATAAACAAGGAACATGTATGTATGTGTATATTTTACTATTAACCAAGAGATTTCATAAATTTTATCTCACTTAATCCTAAACACTGTGGTGAGGTGTTATGTTGAGTGAAATAAGTAAATAAATAAAAAAATAAAAATAAATAAAATAATAAAATAAAAAAATAAATAAAATAAGTAAAATAAAATAAAATAATAAATAAATAAGTTTCCTAAAATTAAATCTCAGGAGAATGCTGCCCCATAGGTGCCAGAATGTTTACTTTGCAGTGGAGGAAAATGCAAGTCAAAGATTCTTCCAAAGCCCTGGATGTTTTGTCTGCATGAGTTGCTTGTCAACTATATTTCAGAGTCCAGAATTCTTCCTGTGTTGCTGTCTTGAACCCCCTCTCTGAAGAGAGAGAGTGCGCACATGCAAGGAGGAGAGGGAGAGAGAGAATGTTAAGCAGGCTCCACGCCCAGTGCAGAGTCCAGTGCGGGGCTCTATCTTATGACCTGGCATGACCTGAGCTTAAATCAAGAGTCAGTTGCTTCACTGAGCCGCCCAGGTGCCCTATCACCTCTCTGATTTTTGAATGTTGAAACAACCTTGCTTTCCTGAGATAAACGCCACTTGGTCATGATCTATTATCCCTTGTTATGTTCTTGCTTTTGATTTAAATATATTTTATTCAGGATTTTTTGCATCTATGTTCATGAGTGATGTTTGTGATTTTCTTTTTTTTAAACATCTTTTTTGTTAGGTTTTGGTGGTAGAGTTATGCTGGTCTGATGAATAACTTGGGAAGTTTTCTATTTTTAAAAACATTTGTGTAGATTTGGTGTTATTTCTCCTTTAAGCGTCCTTGGCTTGGAATTTTTTTGGTGAGTGTTTGTAAACTGTGAATGCAATTTATTTAACAGATATAGGGCTATTAAGGTTTTCTGTCTCATTTTGGGTCCGTTATATAAATTGTATATTTTGGGGGGGGGAACTTATACTTTAACCTAAGCTGCAGAAGTTGATGAACTTAGGTCAACGAAGGACATTAATATTAAAACTTAAGGTTATTCATAGTATTCTCTCATTATCCTTTATTTTCTGAAGAATATGCAGTGCTAATCTTTTCTCAAATTAAAATTTTGTGTTTTCTCTGTTTTTCGTTTTTATTTATTTTTTTCATTCAATTTCAATTCAAAGCCAATTTAGGGATTTCTTAGTTTTCTTGATATCTTCACAGAATCGTTGCCTGACTTTTATCAAAAATGTTTTCTATTTTTGTTTGTGATTAATTTGTGATTAATATCCATCTTTCTTCTTTCTTTCCTTCTACTTGGATTGTATTTACATTTTCTCTTATTTCTTTTATCTCTCAAGGTATAGACGTAGTTCACAGATTTTTACACTTTCTTCATTTTTTAATATAAGGATTTAGAATTGTAAACTATCTTCAAGCAAAACTTTAGCTGCCTACCATAAAATTTATCAGGTATTTTCATTATTATTCAGTTAAAATGTATTCTAATTGTTAACAATGACTTCTTCGACCAAAGGATTATTAACAAGTGTAGAGTTTATTTTCCAAATAGTTGTTTTCTTTCCTTGATATCTCTTGTTACTCACTTCTAGTTTATCTTTTTCTTTTCTTTTCTCTTTTTTGTTTAAATTCTATTAGCCAACATATAGTACATCATTAGTCTCAGAGGTAGTGTTCAACTATTTATCAGTAGTGTATAAAACCCAGGGCTCATCACATCATATGCCCTCCTTAATGCTCATCACCCAATTGCCCCACCCCCCACTTACCTCCCCTCCTGCAGCCCTCAGTTTGTTTCCTATAGTTAACAGTCTCTCATGTTTTTTCTCCCTCACCGATGACTTCCCATTCAGTGCTGTTTCCTATATTCTCACATATGAGTGAAATCATATAATTGTCTTTCTCTGATTGCCTTATTTCACTCAGCATAATACCCTCCAGTTATATCCATGTTGATGCAAATGGTAAGTATTCATCCTTTCTGATGGCTGAGTAATATTCCATTGTATGTATACATATGGACCACATCTTCTTTATCCATTCAGCTATTGATGGACATCTCAGCTCTTTCCACACTTTGGCTATTGTGGACATTGCTGCTATGATTCTATGATTCTTGCGGGTGCAGGTGCCCCTGATTTCTAGTTTAATTCCACTGTGGATCATGTCATTCTTTTTATATTTATTGAAACTTGTTTCATGGCCTGTCGTAATGCCTGTCTTGCTAAATGTATCAGATATGCTTGAAAGAGTAAGTATTCAGTTTAGGATGTTGTGCTCTACAAATATCAGGTAGGTTAAGGTGATTCATATGATGTTGTTCAGATCTATGTTTTTAGTGATTTTTAAAATTGAATCCTACTTCCACTTGCCGGGGGGTGGTAGTGGTGGTGTTAACATCTCCAGCTACTATTGTGGAATTGTATACTGATTTCTTTAAGCCCAACAAAGAAAACATTGCAGATGAGAGAATGGCATATGAGAGGTCTTAAGCCACTCGTTAAAGGTTATATATCTCCAGGTGGCAAAGTCAGTATTAAGCAAGGCAACTTGATTCCTTAGTTCATGCTTTAAAGCACCCTATTACGTTGCCCCTTGTCTATCTTATATTCCTCACGGGTGGAAATGATTTCAAAACATTATGTTAACATAAGGCAAGAGTCAAAGGTCTAGTTTAGTTTAAACTTGTCTCTGTTACTTAAAAAAAAACAATGAAAAACAGATCCATTCCTATTTAATATGAGCTATTTATATTTCTGTATTTCTATATAATATATATTATATTTAATACCTCCTCAAACAGATGGCATAAAACCATGTCCTTGGGGCACCTGGGTGGCTCAGTGGGCTAAAGCCTCTGCCTTCGGCTCAGGTCCTGATCTCAGGGTCCTGGGATCAAGCCACGCATCAGGCTTTCTGCTCAGCAGGGAGACTGCTTCCCCCCCCACCCCCTGCCTGCTTCTGATCTCTCTCTCTGTCAAATAAATAAACAAAATCTTAAAAAAAATATCCTTTATATAGTAACTGCTTAATAACTACTGTTGAATGAATGAATTTGGGATGATTCAGCATAGAAATCCAAAGTTGGGATAAAAACAGCGGCTCCCTTGGCCTGTCAAGTTTGAACCACTAAGTTAATGTGAGGGGGGAGGGAATGGCTGTCTCTATGGCCCACTCCTCTAATTGGGATGCAATGCCCCTGGGGTCTCATTAGCAAGCCTCAAGGTACTCTTGCTAACCAGGAATGTGCTATTGCTTCCAAAGAGGAGCTCAAGTCTGGCAATGGCTTTGGCTGGCGTGATTCCACATGAGCTTCCCTGAACCTTCTGTGTTTAAAAATTTACTGCAGTCTTTCACTTCTCCGACTTCTTGACTTCTTGACTTCGACTGCTCCACTGAAGAGGGCGGGCTCACTAAGGTCTGTTCTCATGGAGTCTTGGTGTTTTGGGGACTCTCTGGCTGAAATAAGCCTGAACTGCCCAAGGATCCGTATAGAAAACAGATGTCCTCACTGGCTTTGCTCTCTCTGTTTTGTTCTCAGTGTCCAGATATCAGTCCCACCGCACAGTATCTCAGTATTTCTCAGGTTTCTGCCTTCAAATGCACCAAGCGTGAGTTGATTGATTTTTTTCTTGTATCTCTGGAATCCTTCTCCATCAGCCATTTTCTTGTTCACCCTTCGGCTGCTGAGGACATGTCCCCTCTGGGTGATCAGATGTACTTCTCTAGTCAGGTGTGTTCTCTAGTGACTTAGAAGGTGCTTTTGAACCCTGGGTTGCATTGCTGGCCCTGGCCCTTACTAGTGCAAGGACATGGCCAAGTCACTCATTCACTCTGACCCTCGTTTTCCTCATTTGAAAATAGAGGAACCATCACAGTAGTGTCTCCAAGTGATGTTGTGTTGATTAAGTGAGATGGTGCCTTTAAATCACACCGTATAGGGCCTGGCATACAGATGCGCTCGATAAATGCAAGCACACGTTGTACCGCTCTGGTTACTATTCCCTCTGCTGTGGGAAGTTCAAGCTCAGACAGTGCCTCCACACAAATCTTATTCCCTAGAGGCTTGCCATATGACTGCCCAGACCGGGGTGGGGTTGCTGCTCATGGCCCACGAGAATGGAGGGGTCAGAGTTCCCAGAGCTGGCTGGCTTCCCCAGTCTTTCAAACAGGCTATCCTGCTATGTGGTCCCGCTTAACTTTTTGGAAATGGAGCATTTCCAGGGTGTATTTCACTGAGGTGCGGCCTTGGTACCCTTTTCCCAAAGCCCAGGCCCACCGGGCAAGGCGTTCTTCCCCATAAATGAATCCTTTGATACCTGAAGCTTGAAGGACTCTTAAAAGAATTATTTACATTTTAATCTTTTAAAGTAGGAATGTTCTAGATTGCGTTATAAATTTCCTTTCTCTTTCAAGACAGACAGTGTATCTGAAAACTGGAAGGGATCCCATTCAGTGTAAGGCATTGCAAACACATAACTTGGACCCCTAACCCCCAACCAATGCCAAGCAAAGCAGTGAAAAGAATTAGTAATGACAGAAAGCTACCTACTTGCTTATTATAGTTTTTTAAAAAAAATATTTATTTATTTTGAGAGAGAGAGAGCGTGCAAACGTGAGTAAGCATGAGTGGGGGGAGGGGCAGGGGCAGAGGGTGAGAGAGAATCTTAAACAGACTCTATGCTGAGCGGGGAGCCTGAGACAGGGCTTGATCTCAAGACCCCAAGATCATGACCTGAGCTGAAATCAAGAGTTGGTTGTCCAACCAACTGAGCCACCCAGGAGCTGATATTTTTTTTTTAACTCATTAAATATTGATTATCAATGAATTTAATTTGTTTGGTGTATTTCTATTTTTCCAGCTTAGAATCACAGCACTTAACCCAGCTGTTTTATGTATAGGTGGGGAAATACAACACCAAGCAGTGAGAGGGAGTTGTCTGAGGTCACTCAGCTACCAGTGAAAAAGTTGGGACTAAAACTGAGGTCTTTTGACTTCTAGACCAGTGTCTTTTTCATGGTGACGTGCTACCTCCTTTGGGCAATGTTAAGTCCACTGTGAATTTTTGAAGTTTTTCGGTAGTAGGAGGCTAGGGAAGGAAGGAGGGTGTAGCACACCAGCATTGCAAGGAGAGGAGCAGGAAATGAGCACTGCAGTAGGGAGAGCCCTCTGACAAGAAGATCTGCGGTGTCTCCCAGACTGCACTGTAATTCCACTTGTTGGTGATCTCGCAAGTCACTTAAACACTAATTTTTTTAGGCTTCCTTTTCCTCATCTCTAAAGTGAGCATATTATAATAGTTATCTTAAAGGGTTGTGCTAAGCATGAACTGGGAGAATGTGTGAAGCTCATGGACTGAGTCTGGCCTGCAGCAGCTCTGCAATGGTGATGGGGACGTGATAGCAGGAGGGGGGATCCCTTACACACTCCGTCATCTTGATTCATGTCCTCACCAACTACGAGGTCCAAGGTTATGTTGATGGTTTAAGGATGGCATGAGGGTATGAGGCAGTTGTAATTAAGTAAGTATGTAAGTCAGTAAGGTAAGTATGAAAGAGGAGGAAACAAGGACAGAAATGAATCCTTGGGGGAGAGGATGCTTGAAGAAAAAAAAAAAGTAAAAATATTAGTTTAGACCTATTAGGTGTCAGGCATGTTCTAAGCAAGCACTTGGTATATATTAGACAACCAAACAGACAGTAAGCCCTGCTTCATACAGCTCATGTTCTAGTAGAGAATGCAGACAATAAAATAAATATAATAAATAAATTAATTATATGTGCAGTGGAAGCAATATGTGCAATGGAAGGAAGTAAAAGTGAAACAGAGTAAAGAAGATTGGGAGTGCTGAGATGTTGCAATTTTAAACAGGGTGACCAAATAGTTGTCTTGAGGAAGTGTGATTTGCACAAAGACTTCAGGGACATGAGAGAGTGAGCCAATAAATATCTAGGGGAAGAATGTTCTGGGTAGAAGGAACAACCAGAGCAAAGGTTCCAAGATGACAGCATGCCTGATGTGTTTGATGAATATTCTGGAGGCCAGTGTGCTTGAAACGAGGGAATGAAGGGGAGAGCCGGAGGAGATGAGGTCAGAGAGGCAGTGGGGATGGGACCATGTAGGGCCCTGTGCATCATGGCAGAGGTCCTGGATTTTACTCTGAATGGAAGGGCACCCATGGAAGGGCTTGGAGAGAGTGCTCCAGCTGTCATGAGGAGAGCAGACTTGGGGAGCAGAACGTGGTAGAGGAGAATTAAGGAAACCACTAGGAAGGAAGGGCGAGGTGATTGTGGCTCAGAGCATGGAGGAAGCTGTGGACATGGTAGAGGCAGATTCTCATTACACTGTGAAGGTAAAGACAAGGCAAGTCTTAACTGATTAGGTGTGAGATGTGAGAAAAGAGGAAACAAGGATGACTCCCAGATTTTTAGGCTGCCCATTCAGAAAGACATGGTCACATCAATGGAGATAGAAGTCTGTCAGAAAAAGACGTTTTCCGGAAGAGGGCAGGTGTTCATTTTGGACATACTGAGGTAGACAGGGCAGGTATTTATTCATTAGTTTATTTTACAAACACACCTGAACGTGTACTATGCACTATGTGAGTGCATACTGTGTGCAGACATTGAACATTATGTATACACAAGTGGTCAGAAGCCTTGCTATCAAGCAACTGAGAGTCTACTGGGGGCACATAAATGAACAATTAGAGCAAATCATTATAAACGTCATGATGACAATGTGTCCCAGAAGCAACGGAACACAGAGGAACTGACAGGTATCTTTATCTTTTCAAACCTTTTTTTTTTTTTTTTTTGAAATGTCACCACCTTTGTTTCTTTAAATTTGAATCATCTTTCATGCATTCCGTTCTTTCCTTCTGGGACTTCTTTTCTATTGAAGAATAGTGGACAGACATACAGTGTTGCATTCGTTTCAGGTGTACAACACAGGAAATCAAGACTTCCGTATATTACACAATGCACACCATAAGTGTAGTCACCAGATGGCACCATACAACATTGTTACAATATCAATCAATTAGTTAATTTTTATTTGAGCATACTTGACACAGGATGTTATATTAGTTTTGGGTGTACAACTTAGTGATGCGACAAGTTCATACATTAAGTTAGGTTTGCTGCAAGTACAGCTAACCATCTATCCCATTAGATCACTATTACAATATCACTGACTGCATTCTTTACGCTCTGCTTTTTATTCCTGTGACTTACTCATTCCATAACTGGAGGCCTGGATCTCCCTCTCCCCTTCACCCATTTTGCCCAAATCTCTACCCTCTTCCCCTTTGACAACCATCAGTTTGTTGTCTGTATTTAGAGTTCTGATTCTGCTTTTTGTTTAATTATTTTGTTTTAGAGTCTATTTATGACTGGAGTCATATGGTTTTTATCTTTCTCAGTCTAGTTTCGCTTAGCGTAATACCCTCTGGGTCCATCCATGTTGTCTCAAATGGCATGATCTCATCCTTTTTTATGGCTGTGTAATATTCCGTGTGTATATGTGTGTCTGTGTGTGTGTGTGTCAATTTTTCTTTATCCATTCATCTTTTGATGGGAACTTAAGTACCCTCTGTGTTTTGGCTTTTGTAAATAACCTGCAATAAACATAGGAGTGCATGTTTCTTTTTGAGTGAGTGTTTTCATTTTCCCTTGGTAAATACCCAATAGTGGAATTATTGGATCATATGGTATCTATTTTTAATTTTTTGAGGAGCCTCCATACTGTTTTCCACAGTGGTTGTACCATTTTACGTATCCACCAACAGTGCATGAGGATTCCTTTTTCTCCACATCCTTGCCAACCTTGCTGTTTCTTATCCTCTTGATTTTAGCCATTCTAACAGGTGTGAGGTAATATCTCATTGTTGTGATTTGCATTTCCCTGATGATTAGTGATGTTGAGCATCTTTTCATGTGTCTATTGGCCATCTTGCATGTCTTCTTTGGAAAAATGTCTATTCAGGTTCTCTGCCAACTTTTTAATTTTTTGTTTCAGTGTTGAGTTAAAAAATTCTTTATATATTTTGAACATTAACCCCTTATTGGATATATCACTTGCAAATATCTTTTCCTATTCAGTAGGTTGTCTTTTTTTTTTTTTTTTAAGATTTTATTTGTTATTTGACAGAGAGAGAGGGAGAGATCACAAGTAGGCAGAGGCAGACAGAGAGAGAGGGGGAAGCAGGCTCCCAGCTGAGCAGAGAGCCTTATGCGAGGCTTGATCCCAGGACCCTGAGACCATGACCTGAGTGGAGGGCAGAGGCTTTAACCCACTGAGCCACCCAGGCACCCCAGTAGGTTGTCTTTTTGTTTTATTGGTGGCTTCTTTCACTGTGCAAATGCCTTTTATTTTGATTGTAGTCCTGATAGGTTACTTTTGCTTTTGTTTCCCTTGCCTTAGGAGACATAGCTAGAAAAATGTTACTATGGTCAATGTCAGAGAAATTACCGCCTGTGTTCTCTTTTAGGATTTATATGGTTTCGGGTCTCATGTTTAGGTCTTTAATCCATTTAGATTTTATTTTTTGTGTATGGTGTTAGAAAGTAGTCCAATTTTATTCTTTTACATGTAGCTGTACAGTTTTCCCAGTACCATTTTTTTCTTTTTCTTTTTCCCTTCTCTTCCCTTTTTACTTCCTTCTCTACATTTTATATGGAGCTGTCATATTTTACATCTTTTTATTCATTGTCTTTAAATATCTAATTATGGCCATTTTTTTTCCACCTAAAGAAGCCCCTTTCACATTTCTTGTAAAACTACTTTAGTGATGGTAAACTCCTTTATCTTTTGTTTGTTGAGAAAATTTTGGGTCAATCTGGTTTGATCTGGCTTCCTGTGGCTTTGTTTTGGAATGCTACCATGGCTGGCCTCTGACTTTCCCAGTAGCTGGCAAGGATTTCTTTACTGGCCTCCAGGTGTCCTGTTAGAACCTAACTAACTGCCTCTAACACTAGCTGTTCTTTTATTTATTTATTTATTTTACTTATTTTTTTTTATTATGTTATGTTAGTAACCAAACAGTACATCATTTGTTTTTTAAACCAAGGGATTTTTTTCTGTGCCCAAGGACAGAGGGATCTGTTCTCAGGCCCTTAGAACTATCCCTCCGCTCTCCCACTTATAGCATCAGGGGCGGAGTTCTCTTGGTAACCACATCTCTGTCTCTTTTGCTGTTCTCTTGCCATTCTACCTTTGGTTGTTTAGTAGCTGTTCAGGCAGCCCCCAGTTCTTCTGGAATTGTTCTATTAATAGGTATAACTTGGTGCATTCTGTGGAGGATGTGGGTTCCATCTTCCTATGTCACCATAGAAGTCTGCTTTTCTTTTAAACTTTGAAACTGAGGTCCTGAAAAGTTAAATGATTTGCCAAAGTTCACAGTTAGTACATAGCATAGCTGGGACCTTGGGATATTGTGGTTTATAATTAGAACTATGTATTTGGTCTTTGTCCCCATTTGTAGCACACAGCTTCTAAAACCCTTGAATTTCCTGAGTGGTGAGAGATAAGGGTGCCTTTCACTATGTTAATGAGGTGACCTTTGGAATGCCCCTAGGTCATCTAAGGATCTGGGCTGGTTGCCTGGGGAACCAACTCTGTGTAGCAAGGTTGGTACTTTCAATTCCATATCTAGAACATTGGGAGGGAAGAGGGACTAATGATTGAATAATGGCCAATGGCCAATGATTTAATCACTCATGCCTAAGTAACGAAGCCTCCATAAAAAAATCCCCAAAGGGGGGCACCTGGGTGGCTCAGTGGGTTAAAGCATTCGGCTCAGGTTGTGGTCTCAGGGTCCTGGAATGGAGCCCCACATCTGGCTCTCTGCTCAGCAGGGAGCCTGCTTCCCCCTCTTTCTCTGCCTGCCTCTCTGCCTACTTGTGATCTCTCTCTGTCAAATAAATAAATAAAATCTCAAAAAAAGAAACAAAACCAAACCAAACCCTAAAGGATGGGGTTTGGAGGGCTTCCAGGTTGGTGAGCAGGTGATTTGGGAAGAGTGATGCACTCAGAGAGGATGAAAGCTCCATGCCCTTACCACAAACCTTGCCTTATGCATCTCTTCCATCTGGCTATTCCTGAGTTATATCCTTTTATAAAACATCTTTTTCTGAATTCGGTGAGCTGCTCTAGCAAATTAACCCAACCCAAGGCACGCGGTCATTGGAATCTTTGATCTATAGCCATTAGGTCGGAAGCACAGGTGATAACCTGGGTTGCAACTGCATTCAAAGTGCAGGGCAGGCCCCAGTCTTTTAGGCCTGAACTCTTATTAACCTGTGGGATTTGAAACTATCTTCAGATACATAGTGTCAGAATTGAGTTGAATTGTAGGACACCCCGCCCGTTTGTGCCAATTGCTGGAGGTGTGGGGAACTCTTCTCCCTCCATTGCAGTTTGGTGTCAGAATCATTATTAGACCTGAATACAGTTTTCTGATTCTCTGGATTTGGGAAACTTGCTTATGTCACACAATTTGTGTCCTTGCAGAGCTAACTACTTTGTCGGTGCTCAGGGCAGAGAAGCCATGGGAATCAAGAACAACGTGACTGAATTTGTGTTGTTTGGCCTTTTCCAGAGTAGGGAAATGCAGCACGTGTGCTTTGTGGTCTTCTCCCTCCTCCACGTGCTCACTGTCCTGGGGAACATTCTGGTCATCGTCACCATCAATGCCAGCAAGACCCTCCGAGCTCCCATGTATTTCTTCCTCAGCCACCTGTCTTTTGCTGACATGTGCTATCCATCTGCTACCACACCCAAGATGATTGCCGACACTTTCCTGGAGCGCAAGACCATCTCCTTCAATGGCTGCATGACCCAGCTCTTTTCTGCTCACTTCTTTGGTGGCACTGAGATCTTCCTCCTCACAGCGATGGCCTACGACCGCTACGTGGCCATCTGTAGGCCCCTGCACTACACGACCATCATGGATCGGTGGAAGTGTGGCCTGCTGGCCGGGGCCTCCTGGGTGGCTGGCTTCCTGCATTCCATCCTACAGACCCTCCTCACAGTGCAGCTGCCCTTTTGTGGACCCAATGAGATCGACAACTTCTTCTGTGATGTTCATCCCTTGCTGAAGCTGGCCTGTGCAGATACTTATGTGGTGGGGCTCATTGTGGTGGCCAACAGTGGCATGATCTCACTGGTGTCCTTTATCATCCTTATTATTTCCTATGTGGTCATCTTATTGAACCTGAGAAGCCGGTCATCTGAAGGCCGGCGCAAGGCTCTGTCCACATGTGGCTCACACATCATCACTGTCCTTTTGGTCCTCGTACCCCCCATGTTCATGTACATTCGTCCCTCCACCACCCTGGCTGCTGACAAGCTTGTCATCCTCTTTAACATTGTCATGCCACCTTTGCTGAACCCTCTGATCTACACGCTGAGGAATAATGAGGTGAAAAATGCCATGAGGAAGCTGTTCAGAGTAGAGGGGAGCATCAGGGAGAAATGACAGTCCAAGGAATCTCATCCAGTCTGGAACTTGGGAAACTTCCCATTTTGTAGCATCTCCAATTTAATGCTCGTAATAACAACTGTATAATAATAACGATAATCCCACATACTCCTTCAACCCTTCATTTATTAAATATCGAGTGTCTGCAGTGAGTGAGGCACTGGGGATACGAATAAGAGCAAGATGTAATCTTTACCCTCAAGGGGGTCACAGTCCAGGGAGTTCAGGCAGAGCCCACAGGAAAAGACCATTTTGCATGCTACCCTGATGTGGGAAACAAAGGCAGAAGGAAATATAGATCAGATAAATGTTCTTACAATCTGCAACTCATTGACAAATACTGGAGGCAGGTGGAATATAGTTCCTCCAGGAACCTCCCAACTGTTTTTCATGCCTTGCTAGAGGGAAAAAATAACCTTGCTGGGAAGATAGAAGGCCTCTGGTATTTTGTGAGTCTTCTTTAGCCTACAAAAATACCTTTGGAACTTCCCTTACCTTTACCTCCCCCAACCCCAAAGTACACACTCAGTTGCCCCTCACAATTCCTGGGCAGCAAGCAGCAGCAGCTGTTTCTGCCTGAGGGTCCTGTTCCCGTGCTTTACTCAAATCACTTTTTTTTTTTTTTATACCAAAGACCTCTCAGGAATTCTTTCTTGGCCCGTGGCTGCAGACCCCAACAACACTACTCCAAAAGCTCATCAATACTCCTTAACTATCCCCCAGGAGGAAGAAAGACTTTGCTTCTCTCAGGCAGCGGTCCCGCGAATGAGCGAGGTCACAGCTCAGCCAATGAAAAGACACTATGCTCAGAACTCCCTGTTTACTCTAATGAACTTTCTGTTTACAGAAGCCAGCCCGCCCCTTCCTCTATAAAAGAGTGTTCAAATGCTGGTTGCAATTCTCCGCTCTGTGGGAGTAAACCTGCTTCTGCTGGTAAGGTAACCAGCAGTTTTATTTTCAAGGCTAACAACCGAGTGAATGGACACTGAGTAGGAGGGACCAGGAGGTTGTGAAGGACCAAGGATGGGTGGCGACCTGTGGGAATGGAGAGCAGAGCCAGGGAAAGCGAAGTTCTCAGCACGTCTCTCTCTCCAGCAGAGCAGGAACTGTGGTCCCCATTAATCCCCCTCTGTCTTCCTTCATTTTTGCTGCTAGAGGGAGCCAAGCTTGTGCAGGGTGGAATTAGGAGAGCTGTACTGGACGTCTTGCTTAATTAATGTTGGTTTGCAAACCGACCCTTGTAAATGGAGGGCAGGGAGAGACGGAAGAAAGAGGCAGGGCACCCCAGATCAGTTGAGGGCAGATCTAATGAGCTAGGGAAGTTACATACGAGGCTGGCTTGAGTGGCACCCGGGCCAGTAGATCTCTACACCCGCCGCCAGAATCTTGAAAGTTTATACAGAGGCTGTAACCGGCTTCAGTCCAGATGATCTCACTGACTCCTTACTCTTCAGGGTGAGTGGTTGGATGTGGCTGGGGCTGTGGGAAGGTGGGCAGAGGGAACATTCCAAGGAGAGTGGGTGGTGGGGAGCCTCCACTGGCCTGGATCTAGCCTCAGGGTCAACCAGTGGCCGTGGCCTCTCAATGACCTCCTCCTCCACAGACCATTAACCATTCATGGTTAATGATCCCGTTGGGTGTCAATTTCTGTGTTTATGAATGAAGACAGTAACAATACCAGCTTCAGAAGGTTGTTTTGTCAAGTCCTGTATCAGGGCCTGTTGTGCAGGTGGCTGCCACACCCTTTCTTTAGGCCCTTGTCTTCTCTTCCTTTTTGTCTTCCTATTCCCTCATTCCTGCCTTTTCTCCTAAAACCCTTAATACCTTAGTACTCTCCTAAATACCAGATGGCTTCATTCACTCCTCCAGTGTTTATTGATTACCTGGCATGTGGTAAGTATGCTCTTGTTTTTTTCCTTCTGGATTTGTGTTTGTTCAATGCAGGCCACCCAACCCTTCCTCAGAGGGGTGGCTGAACTTGGGGAACAAAAAAAGGCCACTGAGGTGAGAGTGTGGACTAGGATGGAGCCTGGGGTGGGGTGAAGGTGGACATGAGATGTTGGCCCCTGGCCTTGGCTGCCCACGTCTGACCCCCTATTTCCTGCAGGCTGCAGGGGGGAGGGGGCAGTGAAGGTGTCCACGAGGAACAAGTCCTGGGCTTCCTCCTCCCACCCCTCTTCCTTTCTGCCCTGTGTCCTTCCTGTGGAGGCCCAGAGACCAGACTCTCCACTGGCTGGGAAGGTGGGGGAGGGAGAGAGGACGGAAGGAAGGAAGCCTCGCACTCCTGAAGCTTATATTTATGTGTGTGATAAAAGTTATGAATTCTTCCGGTGTGCAAGACACTATTGTAAGTGTGTTTGGTGAGTCTTTGTCTTCTGGACTGTGAACTTCGCAAGAGTTTCTCAGTTTTGTTTTCTCCCCCTTAGATGGGACGGGATGGCTATGGCTGGCAGGAGCTGGGTGTTTCCCTTCCACCAGGTTAGTCTCTGGTAAACCCCCAGCGGCCTAGGTGCTGGTTAACTAGTTTCTCCTGAGTGCAGGGCTTGTGGAGAACAGATATTCTGGTGAGTTGAAAAATGGTTCCTTTTGCGCTCCCTGCTGGAAGCATGAGGGGATTTTTCTCTGATATTTACGGTGGGAACCTGGTGGAACTCCTGAGGTAAATCTCACAGTATTGTGGGGAGCCCCCTTACGGGTTCCGAGGAGTTTTTGGCTCCCAGACTTGTCCGTGCTGAGCCTCTTGCAATTCATTGATTATAGTTCAGGTTTTCCGACCCTGGTACTGATTCCTGCAGTGATTTCTACCTGTGAGTCTCTGCTCCGGGAAGTGGCAACCCCTGTGTTCATGGGTCTTCTCCCCAGCCTTGGGGGGGGCAGTGGTTTGCCCCGTGTCCTCCCTCTTATGAGATCCAAGAGTTCCTGATGACTTTTCAGTCTGTTGGGCTTTTTTACCTAGGATGGAGTGGTGACTTCCAAGTTCCTGAAGTGGGAACCAAATTACAGTCTCCGTGTTTTGACTGTATTAACCTCTTGACTCCTTACAACAACCTCACGAAGTAGGAATAACCATCAGGAGAAATGTGGTCAAGCTTGGGTGAGGATGGTAGTGTTGAAAAAAGTTTTTTGTTCCATCTAATGCCTAACACAATGCAAATGTGAATCTTGACTATGAGAGTAATAGCAACAAATCAGCGATTGACATTTCAAAAACACAATATTCTGAATTTTCATATATCAGCTTCATCTGTGTTGAATAAATCACCTTTAAAAGTCCTGGGAAGAGTGGTGGGAACCTGTGTGGTTATTCAGGTGTGAAGATAAATGGACGCAGAAAGAGACGGGCTAAATTACTTACATAGAGTCACATACGAGGACTTCTAGTTGCTAGTTTAGTGCTCTTTCTACCGCTGCCTTCACAGAACATTTTAAAATAAAGTGATGTGTGTGTTTTATGCGTACGCACGTATATGCATGTATGTTCGTATAGGTGGAGAGAGGTATATAAGGGCCTCGACAAGGGCATGTATAAACATGGGTCCGTAGCTCCTGGAGAAGTTCGCTACGCTAGGTAACATTTCAAGTTTAGATACTCAGTGCTTAGGTGTATACTAGTATTATTCCCTTGGCATCTTGAAATTCTACTTGCTTCTTTGAGAAAATCCAAGCACTTACATAATAAAATTCTGAGCACAGAGGTGAATGGAAAGTGATTATTTAGTAATCTTATTATGGTCGCTAACTCCCGTTTGTAGGACTTTGTCCAACTCTGGGAACCGTTTTAGGATGTGGGATCACAGGGGTGCTTGGGTGTTAGGGCGGGGAGTTCTTCCTGCTCATGCTGAGGTGGGGAAAGAAGAGGAAATTAGGGTTGGAGGGAGCAGATCAGGGACTGCAGGAGATAGAAGTCCATCTGTGTTCCAGTTGTGGGGGTGTCGTAAGAGGATTTGGCTCTGAGAGAAGAGGCCACTGTGTGGAAATTGCACTAGATGGAGAGCCTGGAAACTAGGTTCTAGGTATGGGGTTATCTCTGTATCCCTCCATGTTCTCGGGATTCTATTTCCTGAGGCACACACATGAAGAGATTGGCTTGAATCCCTAAGGACCTTCATCTCCGATGTCCTATGAATCTGTCTGATTAGGTTATTAGACTATACACTAAATGTGGGTCAATCTTTTTTTTTCCCTTCAATTTTATCTTTGGTTTCCTTAGGATCAATTTTGGGAGATATCGTAAAAAGAAAACATTTCATATATTTTCCCATAGATTTATGGACTTGACACGATTATTGCAAGAAAAATAACATCAAATTAAGAAGATCTAATTGTTTTCCGGTACTCCACTTCCTTCAATGAAACCCCATTTTAATGTTCCTACTACAGATATTCTGGAAGTTGTAAGTAGATAAAGCTCGTTGGCTGGACACTCAGCCACTCACTCTTAGGCCTTCTTTAAAGTCTATTTAATAACTTTTATTTTCTCAGCTGTCACCCTTCAGTACTGAGTTTCCCCTGTTGGTCGTCGTTTTCGGAAAGGGACGATGAGCTCCTCCTTGGAGTTTGAAAGTATCCACCATGAAGGCAGAAAAGGATATTGGGCTAAGGTTAGATGCATCTCCACCCCTCCCCTGTGGCTGGGATCTTTTACAGAAGTAATTTTTTCTTATGAACTTTTAAAAATATTTGATAGAAAGGAATACATGATATAAATTATGTATGTTTTTTATTTTTTACTTTATTTTTAAAAGATTTTATTTATTGTCAGAGAGAGAAAGCGTGAGCACAGCAGAGTGAGTGGGAGAGTGAGAAGCAGACTCCCCACTGAGTGGGGAGCCCAATGCAGGACTTGATCCCAGGACCCTGGTATCATGACCTGAGCTGAAGACAGATGCTTAACTGACTGAGCCACCCAGGCATCCCTAAAATTTGTGTGGTATAAACATAATTATTTAGTGGACATCCCTGAATTTGATACCCAACACAAAAACTAAAATATTCCCAGTCATTTGTATTGTAACTGTAAATTTCCATTATTGTTTGTGCTTTTTGTGCCTTAAGAAATAGTTTCTTAAGTCAAGGTCAGGATGATATTAATTGATATTTTAATCCAAAAATTTAAAGTTGTGCCTTTTTAAAAAGGTTTTTAAAAAGGATTTTATTTATTTGTTAGAGAGAGCACACAAGCAGGGGAGAGGGAGAAGCAGGCTTCCTGCTGAGCAAGGAGCCCAGTGTGGGACTGGATCCCAGGACCCTGGGATCATGACCTGAGCCAGGAGCGGATGCTTAACCCACTGAGCCACCCAGGTGCCCTAGAGTTGTGCCTTTTCATTTAATTTCTTGTTTTATTTAAAATTGATGATTGGGCATTGTGGAGGAAAGGATTCAATTTTATTTTTTCCCATGTGGAAAACCAGATATTCCATGATCATTTATTGAAAAGACTTTTTCTCCACTCATCTACATATATGTCATCTTCTGACCTATATCAAATTTCTGTATTTGAATGAGTCTATTTCTGGGCCAACCCTACACTCTCTTAATTACTATAGTTTATGTCTTGATATCTAGTCGGGCAATTTTATCTAACTCGTTCTTTTTTTAAAAGAATATCTTGTCTGTTTTGAGTCCTTTCATCTTCTAGACAATTTTGAATCTAAATTGTCAAATTCCACAAAATAACTTACGGGGGTTTTGTTTGGAATTGTATCTGTAGATCACTTTGGGAAGAACTTACATTCTATTCACAAGTATGGGACAACTCTGATTTGGTTATGTGTGACTGTAAACAAAGTCCTCTGAAAAATCTAAAGGCATAGAGTTCTGTGACTAATAAGTGACATATTAAACATTCGTTCCCAGGAAAACTGTAAAGAGAGTAGAGGAAGCAGGAGAGAAGAGAGAAATATAAACAAGGATGCAATTTCAGGTGAATTCCAGCAGAGGGTCACTTTAGACTGATTTCGCAGGAGAACTCTGGAGTGTAAATTATGCCTGGAGTTTGATGAGAAGCAAGTGACTGGAGTTTTAGACAGCTAAGGGTTTCTGTGGGTTGGTTGGGGCATAAATTCCCAGACACTTTGGTCTGTCTATTATATAGAGAAAATTGACTCCAGCACAAGGGCAATGTGAGCAACTGTTGGCAGTGAAAGTGCCTAAGGGTTATGGGTTAAAAATAAAAAGGGGTAGAAAGAGATACGGACAAAGATATGGACAGACCTTGACATTCTTTGCCATGCTCTTCTTTATTTTGGTGTTCTTTAATGTTTTAAATCAAGTTGGTAAATTTCTGCATCCAGCTCCTTGGATTAGATGTATTCTTAGGAAACTTATGGCTTTGCCGCTATTGTAAATAGCATCTTTATTTTTTCCAGCTTTATTTACGTATAGCTTACATACAACATTGTGTAAATTTAAGGTGTACAAGGTGTTGGTTAGATACATTTATATATTGCAAATAGATTACCATCATAGCATTAGCCAAAACCTCTATCCTGTCATACACTTACCATTTCCTTTTTGTGTAACACCATTTAGGGTTTACTCTTAGCAACTTTCAAATATATAAAACAGTATTAAGTGTATCAACATACTCTGCATTAGATCTATAGAGCTTGTTAATCTTCTAACTGAAAGTTTGTACACTTTGACAAGTATCTTCCCATTTCCTTTATCTCCCAGCCCCTCATACCTGCTAATCTGCTGTTTCTGAGTTTTGTTTTGTTTTTTAGATTTACATGTAAGTGATATGATACATTATTTGTCTTCCACTCTCTGACTTATTTCACTTAGCATAATGTCCTTAGGGACAACCCATGTTGATGAAATGACAAGATTTCATTCTTTCTCATGGCCAAGTAATATTCCATTGTACAATATATTATTACATCTTCTGCATCCATTCATCTGTAAACAGCCATTGTATTATTTCTGTATCTTGGCTATTATGAATAATGCTGCGATAAACATGGGAGTGCAAATATCTCTCTGATACACTGTTTTCCTTTCTTTGGATGAATACCCAGAAGGAGGATTGCTGGTTCATATAGTAATTCTGTTTTTAATTTTTTTAAAGGAATGTTCATACTGTTTTCCATAGTGGTCTGTACTAATTTACAGTTCCACCATCAACGCACAAGGATTCTCTTTACATCCTTGCCAACACTTGTTATCTCTTGTCTTTTTGGTAATAGTCAGGTGTGAGGCCAGAGCTCTTTGTAGTTTTGATTTGCATTTCTGCAATGATCAGTGATATTGAGCACTTTTTTATGTACTTGTTGATAATTTGTATGTCTTCTTTGAAAAACCGTCTATTCGTTTCTCTACTCAACGTTTATTTATTATTTAGCTATTGATTTGAATGAGTTCTTCACATATTTTGGATACTAACCCTTTATCAGGTATAGGATTTATAAATGTCTTCTCTCATTGTGTTGGTTGCTTTTTCATTTTGTTGTGTGCATAAGATTTTACTGTGTATAGGATTTTAGTTTCATATAGTCCCACTTGTTTATTTTTGCTTCTTTGTCTTTACTTGCTTTTTTTTTTTTTTTTCTTTTTCTGTTTTTTGGTGTCAGATCAAAAAAACCATAGCTAAGACTTATGTCAAAGAGTATTCTCCTAAGTTTTCCTTTAGGATTTTTATGGTTTCAGGTCTTATGTTTAAGTTTTTAATCCGTTCGAGTGGATAAATGTGTGATAGGAAGGGGCCTGGTGGTGGGTATTGAGGAGGGCATGCAGAACCAGGAAAGAGTGAGAAGTGGAAAGGTGAATGATGTGTTCAAGTGAGGTAGGTAATCAGTTATGACCAGAGCTAGTGCCCAGCTGTCCTAGCCCCTGTCCAGTCCTTGCTTTCCTCTCTATTCATTCTCCTTTCCTTTCTTAGTAGTTCAGTTGGGAAAAGAGTTTCCTTTATGTCCTTCCTTCAACTTTCTTCTCCTTATTATTCTTTATATTCTCTTTTACGCCTAATTATTTGGTGCAAAAACTTTACAGAAATCTCACTAAACTAATTGAAACACATTTTGAAACTTTCCTAATCATAGTTTATTTGGCAATGTTTCACCCAAGAGAAAAGAAATTCCATGGGGGAAGTTGTTCCCTTGATTATAGTGTGTGGCTTAATTTATTTTAAATAGTTCAAGGAACTAAGCATTCAGTCAGAACCCTTGGACTCTCAGTGGGTAGGTATGTTTTCTACATGAAAAACAGCATCTTAAGTTCTCTGAGTTTGCTGATTTATGTGGCTTTTGTTTACTTCTTCGATATTATCCAAATATCAACCCAGATCCAGATCTTCTGAACTTTCCTCTTTTGTGATTCATCTTAGATGCCATCTATTTATTTTCTAAAAGCTCCCTGGAACATGGTGTTTTCTTCCTGGGAACAAGATCTGATTCTTGAATCCCAGTAACAACCACCTGGCAAGTGCAGATGGTAGGTTAGTGTTGTTAAATGAACACTGATTTCTGAGTTAGTAGCTTGGCAAATATCTAGTGTGTGGCTTTGGGAAGCAATGAACCTCTCAGCCTCTGTCACTTCACTATGAATAAAGGAAGTTAGAGTAAAAGGTCTCTAAATATTTCCAGCACCACTCTCAGGGGTGTCGTTGAGTGTGACCTGGCCTTTGCTCATTGGGCCTGTCAGTGAAAAATCAGCTGCGTGGGGACTATTTGCCAAAGCACCTTACTTGTCCAGGGACCAGGATTCCCAGAGAGGAATCCAGTGCTCCAGCCTATTTTAGTTTCCCCAACCGCATCATCACCTTGAGAATGAACTATTCCAACAGAGTGACTGCTTTCATGCTGAATTGGAGGCACTTGAGTATGTTTGAGATCTATCTGATCTAATTCCCTGTTCTAAGGTGGAACAAAACCACACCAGATTTTCTGATCTGAAGGTAGGTGATATGGCTGGAAAGAAGGTACAAAGTCAGATGTAGGATGTTGGGGGAAGACAGTTCCTTTCTTTCTTTCTTTTTTTCCAAATAATTTTATTTTATTTTTTCAGTGTTATAAGATTCATTGTTCATGTACCCCACCCAGTGCTCCATGAATACGTGCCCTCCTCAATACCCACCACCAGGCTCCTTTCTGTAAGCCTTGAGTTTTCGTTTGTAAATGAGGTGGTTTCGTTTGGAGAAATTTTGGGCAATGTGGGTAGGGGATGAGGCTAAGAATCAAATTCATTCATTTTTTAAATTTAAATTCAAATAGCCAACATATAGTACATCATTAGTTTTTGATGTAGCATTCAGTGATTCGTTAGTTGCATATGACATCCAGTGCTCGTCACATCACATGCCCTCCTTAATGCCCATCACCCAGTTACCCCATCCCCCCACCTACCTCCCTTCCCACAACTCTCAGTTTGTTTCCTGGAGTCAAGAGTCTCTCATGGTTTGTCTCCCTCTCTGATTTCTTCCCATTCAGTTTTCCCTCCCTTCCCCTGTGCGCCTCTGCTCTATTTCTTATATTCCACATATAAGTGAAACCATATAATTGTCTTTCTCTGATTGACTTATTTCACACAGCATAATACCCTCCAGTTCCATCCATGTTGATGTGAATGGTAGGTACGTATTCATCCTTTCTGATAGTTGAGTAATATTTCATTGTATATATGAACCACGTCTTCTTTATCCATTCATCTGTTGAAGGACCTCTTGGCTCCTTCCACCATTTGGCTATTGTGGACATTGCTGCTATGAACATTGGGGTACAAGTGCCCCTTCTTTTCACTACATCTGTATCTTTGGGGTATTCATTCATTTCTATAGTTAAATATACATAACATAAAATTTGATGATTTTAAAATCCTTTATAGTTTTGTGATTCTGTGAGGTACCATTTGGGAATGATGAAGTGGGAGTGTGCAATTGGGATGGAGGTTTCATTAAATCATCTGCGATCAGTCACATTGGGTACCTCAAGCTCTCTCTTACATTTATCTGTGAGTGTTGTCTGCATTCTGTCATTCTGCTCTGGTCTGGGGTCCAGTAGGTCGCCTGATGTGGAGTCTGGATGCTCCCCTCTTGATTTAGGGTTTCACATGCTCATCACATTTTCTTTCCATGCCCCTCAGTGAGGCAGCATTGTAGGGAGAGAGGAAGTATTTCTCACCAGCTCTGTGGGAGAGATGGTGGGAATGGATAGTGGCAGGTAGCAGAGAGAGGAATAAATGCAGAAGAGACAGAGATGATAGGAAACGGTAGTTTTCAAAAATAAAGACTATCAGATATTCTATCTCCTCAGGATAAAGCATAGAAAACCTTGACCTGACATGATTTCTTTCTTGAAAGAAATCTGAGTGATTTGAGTGAGTGATCACCTCTGAGTGATCCCTCAGATTGGTCTTGTTATATTTTCCTTATTTTTAGGAGCGGATAATAAAATAAATAGTTAAGTTCATGCTCAGATAAAAGGTATATGTTTGTGTAGGCAAATATACCTGAGACCTCTAATGAAATATTTAAATTTTTTAATGAAATATTTAATTTTAACTCTTATGTGTTACATACTTAGAAATTATACATGGCAGTGGTTATAGAACTCGGAATCTATGGTTAGGCTGCTTGGATTGGAATCTTGGCTCCACTCCTGTGTAACCTCTGGCCGGGTAATTCACTTATCTTTGATTCTGTTTCCTCATATGTATAAAAAGGGGTGATAATAGTAATACCCACACCACAGGTTTGTTGTGAGAGTTAAATCTATTAGTGTATATACAGCACTTCTAAATACATGGCACGAGGACTATTGCAATGCTAGCTATCATTATTCATGAAAAATGAAGTTAATAATAAAGATTTAAGAATATTAAACAGCTAATTTTTGATTATGATGGTATATTTCTTAGTAGAAGACACAGTCCCAGAAGCTACAATTATAAAACCATCTGTTAATTTCTATAAAATTATGTAGTGTGATAATGTACCATAGGAGCACAAAGGAGAGAATATATTATTCCTGTTGTAGGGAGGTTCTTTGTGCAATTAGAAATTGGGAAAACTAAACACAGAGAAGGGAGAAAGCACACTTTGAAGTAGGAAATAGCTGGATAACCATCATTTGGGAATATACGCAGGTGCAAAAATAGGCAATGGCCGGTTCAAGCAGGACCTGGAATCCATGCTAAGAATTCTATAATTTAGGCTGTAGGCAATAGGGAGATACTGATAGATTTTAGATATTGATAGCTCGATAGATTTTAGAGATGTTTCAGGACCAGATTTACATTGAAGGATAATCACCAAAGTATTTTCCAATGCTCAGGGAATTGGAGGGGGGAGTATTAAAGGCCAGCTTCACTGGACACACGAGACTGTAAATGGGTTGGAAGGTGGGTGGTGTTGGAAGGACAGGGAGAGGGCGCTTCTGGCTAAGTGAGCCTTTGTGGTGGGAACGAGCAGTGTAGGCTGTGGGAAGGGGAGAGGGCATGAACAGAGGGGAGTTGAAGCTCAGTGGGTAAGAGGGTGATTGCTGAGGTGGCTCAGTCTGTGAAAGTCTTTAAAAGTGAATCTGAGGAGTTCAGGTTCCCCCCTGGCTATTTCCATGCCGGGGAGGATCTGAGGAAAAAAGGGTCTAGGACACAATTTTCTGGCTGCAGTGTATGGGATGGATGGGCAGGAGCATCTGGAGATGAAGAGGCATTGGTAATTTGAGCATCTGCTGATAGCATGTGAGAGGGAGTTGTAGGAAGAATGGAGAGAAAAGGCACTCAGAGCTGCGGGATAGTTTAATGAGAAATTCATGGTGTGTGGTGATGACTGGTGTGCGCATGAAGGGGAGGCATGGATCAAAGGTGATATCAGACCTACAGCCTGGGCAGCTTGGAGAGTTTTATGAACATTTGATTACTAGTGAGTCTTAAAATCTTTTAATATGTATACTGATCCTTTTACTTATTCTTTTGTGAATCATGTGTTTATATACTTTGCCCATTTTCTGTTGGGATACAGGTATATTTCTTATAGATGACCGTTTTCATGTTGGGTTATTAAGCCTTTCTCTAGTATTTTTCTCACTCTAGAATGCTAATTTCTTTATTGTTTTTAAGGTTCAGTAACTTTATTTAGTTTTAAACTTCAGCACGTGTGCTTGTCTGAGGAATTCTGACACACACTACCTTATTTTGATCTGTATCACTGAATTTGTTTTCTCTGTTGATTCAGGTGTGTTTTTAATTCTTCTTAAGTATATTTCTTG
>CM052884.1:84687497-84703391 GCA_028534135.1 Potos flavus | reverse complement strand
TGGAAGAAGAATATCTGAGCCACACAGCCCTCCAGGGAAATGGTTTTAATCTTGGCAAGTAAGTCTGTGATGAATTTAGGGACAACAGTAGAGGAGTAAGTGATCTCCACCAGGGACAGGTAGCTAAGGAAGAAGTACATGGGGGAATGCAGACTCTTACTGACATTGACTGTCAGGACAATGAGGCCATTGCCCACCACTGTGGCCACGTACACGAGAAGAAACACCACAAAACACACTCTCTGCACCTCTGGATCCTGGAAAAGACCGATGATAATTAACTCAGTCACATTATTTGTATTCGCCATGGAATCCAATCAGGTGTTCTGGACGCGAGGTCATGAGAGACCTGAAATAAAACAAACACTGATTGCAACCAATTCACCTCGTTTATAACACATTACACAGTGTAACCCACTTACAATACACTGATCACCAACTCATTCATTTAGCCCCTATGTGCTCATTTAGCATTAAATATTAGCAATGTAATGAGTTTGTATATTAGAAAAGTAAGGCTCAGGGAGATGGCTGAATACCCAGGGTCACACAGAAGGTGGTCAGTTCTGGGCCTCAGAACAGGCTTTTTGACTTCAGCCAGGATTCTTTCTAATTCACCAGATGATTTGAATTTGAGGAGCCATTCGGGTTTATAGCCTACACTTTTACCCTCTTCACTGCATTTTTCTTCTGTTGGGGAATCGCCATGACACACAGTACTCCTAAATTCCTTGTTTCATTCATCTCTGCCTCAGGAAACATGTCCTCACTGATAATTCTTCCCTTTCCAAAAGGTCCTGGGTACGATTTTCTTCACTCAGCGATAGCAGTCTTCAACCCAGGTCAGATTGTTTCACCAGTCTTCAGCATCGATGACCATGTTTGAATGACAAGTGCTCAAATCCTCTGGGGAGAATTCAACTATTAGTTTGTCTCCATCATTTCACTACTACTTTCCCATCTCTTGCCCCACTAACCAAACTACTGGAGATCCTGAGCTCGGAGCTTGTCCTCTGAGAGCATTGCTGTGGCCGGACAGCCTGCCTGCTCTGGCTCCGGCTGGTAGTCAGCGGCCGAGTATATTGTAACAAGAGTTATCCCCTGGAACAGACCATGACTGAGCACCTCTTCTGCATCGATACACACTTCAGACTGTACAGAAGATGCACGGATCACAACACACACTCATGCTAACAATGTCCTATGATGCAAAACAGTATTCTCTAGATTAAGGTGCCACCTTCAGAACTTTTTTTACCACATATGAGCCATGAGAAATAATAAAGAAATAATATGAAGATCTTGATTCTCTGCTATAAAATTTATCCTCATTGCCTTTATCCCTCATTTCCCTTTATCTCTGAAATTTTCAAGAAATGCTTTTTTGAAAAAGTAAAAGTGTACCTGAACAGCAAGGAACTGAACTAACAGAAAAAATGAAAGTCTCTCTTTCTCTCCCTCTCTCTCTCTCTCTCTCCTTCTCTATCTCCAATAAATAAAATCTACTTTAAAAAAAAAAACTGGAGGAGAGCACCTGGGTGTCTCAGTCCGTTAAGTGTATGCCTTTAGCTCAGGCATGATCCCTGGGTCCTGGGATCAAGACATCAGGCACCTTGCTCAGTGGGGAGTCTGCTTCTCCCTCTCCCTCTGCCCCTCCCCTCCACTCGTGTTCTCTCTCTCTCTCTCAAATAAATAAAATCTTTAAATTAAAAAAAAAAGGAGAAAAAAAATGTCAGTGGGATAAACAGATGGAAAGAAAACAGTATATGTCAGACATCATCCGGTAAGGGCGCATGCTGAAGCATGAAATATCCTGAGAGCAGATACAGGAGTTCTCATCAAAAAAAAAAAAAAAAAAGTATAGGAGGAGATGAATATGTTAATTAGCTTAGCTGTAGTCATCATTTCATTCTGTATATCGGAAAGTCAATTTGTAAATATTAAATAGGTATAATTTTTATCAAAGAAAAAATGTTTAAGATTAAATAAAGTCACTGACCTGAAAACATTGAGAAACTAGTATTCAGAGCAAGGAAATGGTAGAAAAAAAGATCACAGCATTTCAGAGATGCAGAGAGTATCCTTCATCCTTAACTTTCAATCTCTGATTCAGTCCTTTCTACACTTGGACACTAGAGACTGCCCCTTATTCCTCAAATAAATTCCCCTCCTTGCTTAAACTAGTTTGATGGGTTTCTGTTTCTTGAAAGCAAAACCTCCTAAGATATGAACCTAGGGGAAAAATTTTTTTAAAAATTGAAAACCATAGCAATAGTAAGAAAGTTCAAAATACGATTACTAGTTAGAAAACACAACTGAAAAAATATTCCCTTTACAATTACCATATACTTATGCAGAGAAAACCATAAAACTACTAAGGGAACACAAAGAATTCATGTAGAAAAGAAAAAACATATCCACCAAAAGTAATTTTTATAAACTCATGTTTAAGCAATAAAAGTCCACATAAAGATTCTGACTCTCCCTAAATTTATCTATAAATTTATGCAACTTCAATCAAATCCAACAGAATTTTTCCCTGTAATTTATATGATTATTCTAAAGGTCATCTGTAGGGGGAAACAGGGTGGGGGGAGATCAGCCATCTACCAAAGTAAAAAGAAACTGCCCATCCAAGAGCTAGTTTCCAGGAATGGAGGTAAAGCAAAGAAATTACACTGATACCCATGCTAAGCACAATCAGTAGTGCTAAATTCACCAATTTAGCTCTTGCCAATAGGAGTAGTGCTGTGGGCACCCCGCCCAGAATCATTAGGAATAACTAAAACCATCTCAGCACCTTGGAACATGACATGAATGAATGGATAGAAGACAAAATTGTGAGACTCCTCAAGAATCACCTTTCATCACATCCTCACTCATGAGCCCAAGGAAAGCATTCGGACAGAGATTAGGGTTGTAGCTAATGAGACTAAGCTATGGGGGAAAAAGGAGACCTAAAGGCAAGTGTGACTTGGAAGATACTCTGATGACATCCTCACCCTCCAACTGCCCAGGCTGTAGCTCTGACATCACATTTGATCCATGCCTTCCATTCATGCCCACACCAGTTATCACCACACATCACGAATTTCTCATTAAACCACCTGCCCCCATGTGCCCCTTCTGTCCATTCTTCCTGCCACCCCTTCTCACGTACTATCAGCAGATGTCTAAATTTCCAATGACTCTTCATCTCCAGATGCTCCTGCCCAACCATCCCACACACTGCAGTCAGAAAATTATGTCCTAGACCCTTCTTTCCTTGGATCCTCCCTTGCATGGGAACAGCTGGGCGGGGAGGGAGGATCCTGAACTCCTGAGACTCACATTTAAAGATTTTCACAGACTGAGCCACCTCAGCAATCACACTCTTACCCACCAAACTTTGACTCACCTCTGTTCACATCCTCTGTCCATCCCACAGCCTAACCAGTTCTTTCCCACCACAAACCCTCACTTAGCCAGAAACCCTCTCTCCTTGTCCTTCCATTACTACTCACTTTCCAACCCAGTTCCAGTCTTGTGTGTTCAGTGAAGCTTGCCTTTAATACTCCACCCATCTGAATCCTCTTCCCTAAGCACTGGAAAATATGTTGGTGGTTTTCCTTAAATGCCCATCAAATCATACCTCTACCCTAAAATCTACCAACACCTCCCCATTGCCCACAGCATAAATTCCAATATTCTTGGCATGGATTCTAGGTCCTTCTTGAACTGGCCATCGCCTACCTTTGCACCCTTATTGTCATTTCCAAATGACTATTTATAGCTACTTCCAAACCAAAGATGTCCTTTCTCCCTTCTGTGTATTTAGTATTCCTTCTTTCTAATTGTGGGAAGAACCTTACTATAATAAGAATAATGTATCCTTGCTCTTTGTTCTTAGAGTAACTTGTCATTCTTCTTTTTTAGCAATTAATAGATTCTTTATAATTGTGGCCCTGTAACTATATCTTCTACCAAGAAATACAGTATTCAAAATTATCTCTTAATAGATTTCTTAAAATTGTATTATTAGTTACATTTTGGTTGATAATAATGGCTAATATTTCAATAGTACCAAGTGCCATGCGCTTTATAAGAACTCCTTATACATTAATTCATTCAGTTCTCAGAACAAACCTGTGATGTTCGCTTTATTATTGTCACCTTTTGACACACGAGGAAAAAGAAGCACAGTTATTAAGTGAATTAACTGGCCTAAAGTCACACAGCAGTGGAGTCAGGATTTCAATCTGAACAACCTCAGATCCTGTGCTTTTTAACCACTGCCCAATACACTCTCTACATAACAGATAAATGATAGTGAAAATTAAATGTGTCCTTCTATTAGAAGTCCAATTTTTATTTATTTGCTGACAAATATTTCTGTTTTATTGAAGCACAGTTGATATTAGTTTCAGGTGTATAACAGAGTGATTTACCATTTATGTATATTATAAAGGGATCACCATGATAAATCTAGCTACCATTTGTCACCATACATATACTATTAACTATATTCCCTGTGCTATACATTGCATATCCATATTTTATTTATTTTATAACTGGCAGTTTTTACCTTTTAATCTCCTTAACCTATTATCACTCAGTCCCCCAACCCCCTCCCCTCTGACAACCACCAGATCGTTCTCTCAATCTGGGAGTCTGATGACAATTATTTGTTATATGAGCATGAACTCGGTCCTTTTATGATCCACTAGAGAAATTAAGGAAAATATCCTAGGACCAATATAAGAGGTCATCAGAGATAAGAAAGGAATCTTAGAGAAGGATCCAGTTTTCCCAGCCTTCAGCCCTAAGAGGAGTAACTGATAGCCTTCCTCTGGGAAAACCACATGTTCATTTCCTATCATCTCTGTCTTTGCTGCATTTCTTCCTGTCTCTGCTATCTACCACCAGCCATTCCCACCACCTCTCCCACAGAGCTGGTGAGAAATACCTCCTCTCGCATGTATTGCAATGAGCGCTGTGTGTTAAACACAAGTAATGAATCATGGAACACTACATCAAAAACTAATGATGTATTGTATGGTGACTAACATAATAAAAAAATAATAAAATAAGTTAGACTACAAACAAACATAAAAAAGAAGGAAAAGGAAATACCTCCTCTCTCCCCATAATGCTGCCTCACCAAGGGGCATGGAAAGAAAATGTGATGAGCATGTCAAAGCATAAATCAGCAGGGGAGCATCCAGACTTCACATCAGGTGACCTGCTGGACCCTGGACAGAGCAGAATGACAGAATGCAGACAACACCCAGAGGTGAATGTAAGAGAGAGCTTGATGTACTGATGTGGCTGATCTTAGATGACCTAAAGAAATCTCCATCCCAATCACACACTCCCACTCCATCATTCCCAAACCATCTGGGCACCTCACAGAATCCCAAAATTGTAAAGGAGTTTAAAACTACCAAATGTTATGTTTTGTATAATTTCATCACAATAAAAATAAATAAGTAAATGGAATTCATTACTCCCCAAAAAATACATACTCAAAGCAAACCACCCCATTTACAAATGAACACTTGTGGCTTAAAGAGTGGAACTGACTTGCTCAATATCCAGTGGCTGCTTTTTCTGGCCATATCACCCACCTTAAAGTCAGAAAATCTGGTGTGGCCTCATTCTGCCTTGGAACAAGGAATTGGGTCAGAGGGATCTCAAATATTCTCAAATGCCTCCAGTTCAGCATGAAAGAAGTCACTCTGTTGGAATAGATCATTTTCAAGGTGATGATCTGGTTGAAGAAACTAGGATGGGATGAGCATTGGATTCCTCTCTGGGAATCCTGGACAAGTAAGGTGCTTTGGCAAATAGTCCTCACCCAGCTGATTTTTCACTGACAGACCCAATGAGCAAAGCCCAGGTCACACTCAGCTAAGCCCCTCTGACAGTGGTGCTGAAAATGTTCAGAGACATTTACTCTAACTTCCTCTATTTACAGATGAGATGACAGAGGCTGAGAGAGGTTCATTGTTTCCCAAAGCCATACACTAGATACTTGCCAGGCTACTAACTCAGCAATCGGTGTTCTCTCAACAACACTCAGCTACCTTCTGAAGGCACTGGGTGGTTGTTGCTATTGTGATTCAAGAATCAGATCTTGTCCCCAAGAACAAAACACCATGTTCCTGGGGGCTTCTAGAAAACAAATAGATGCCATCTAAGATGAATCAGAAAAGAGGAAAATTCAGAGGATCTGGACCTGGGTAGATATTTGGATTTATAATATCCAAAAAATAAACAAATGTCACAGGAGGTTAGCCAATTCAAAGAATTTAAGATCCTGATTTAGATGTAGAAAATGTACCCACCCACTGAGAGTCCAAGAGTTCTGAGTAAATATTCAGACCTTATATTATTTAAAATAAATCAAACCACACACTACAATCAAGGAAACAACTTCCCCATGGAATTTTTTTCTCTTGGGTGTAACTCTCAATTAAAATATAACTTAAGAAACTTTCAAAATCTGCTTCAATTAGTTTAGTGAGATTTCCATAAAGTTTTGACACCCAGTTAAGAGATAGTAAGAGAAGTTGAAGGAAGGACATAACGGGAACTTTTTCCCACACTGAACTACTGAGAATGGAAAGGAAAATGAAGAGAGAGGAAAGCAAGGACTGGACAGGAGCCAGGACAACTGGGCACTGGCTCCAGTCATAACCGATTACCTACTAACTTGAGCACGTCATTCACCTCTCCACTTCTCACTCTCCCTGGCTCTGCTTCTATATAAAAAGACAGAGCAGAGCTGGATTATCTCCATTGTATCTTCCAATTCTCACATTCATGAATTCATGTACAAGTCACTGACAGTCCCCAGTGCCTCACCCTCTCCTTCAATAATGATAGTGGTGATAACAATGTAATCTATGGGAATTTCCTCAGAAAGAGATGTCATCATTCATCCATTCATCCATCCATCCATCCAGTCATGCCTTCATTCAACAAATACTACTGGGTCCTTAGCCTGTAGAATGTAGCCAAGCACTATTCGAGGTGCAAGAGATTTGGAAGTTAAAAAAAAAAAAAGCTCTTAGTCTCATGAAGGTTAAATCCTTCGTATCTCCACACAGACATAATGGAGGTGGAGGCAGACAATAAATAAATAAAAGTCGATCTGTAAGGCAGATAGTAAAAAGTCCTATGAAGAAAATAAAACAGGCTAAGGATGATAGGGAATGCTGGTGGGCATTATATTATTACAGTAGTAAGCAAAGGCCATCTTCTGCCAGATCTCTGTCTGCTGTCTTGAGAAGAAAGAAAGGGAGTGAGAAATGTAAGAAAACCAGTTAGGAGAACATCACAATAATTCAGTCAAGAGATACTTGTGTCTTTTTTTTTTTTTAAAGAAAGATTTTTTTTTTTTAAGATTTTATTTATTTATTTGTCAGAGAGAGAGAGAGCACAAGCAGGCAGAGTGGCAGGCAGAGGCAGAGGGAGAAGCAGGCTCCCTGCCGAGCAAGGAGCCCGATGTGGGACTCGATCCCAGAACCCTGGGATCATGACCTGAGCCAAAGGCAGATGCTTAACCAACTGAGCCACCCAGGCATCCCAAGAGATGCTTGTGTCTTGAGCCAGGACAGTAGCAGTGAAGGTTTAGGAAGTGGTCAGATTTCGGATATATTTTGAAAGTAGAATAATGAGATGTGCTGATGTTTAGATTAAGAGGATAAAGAAAGAGAGAAATCAAGGTTACCTCCAAGGTATCAGGTCAGAGTCGCCATTTACTGAGATGGGAATGGCTGCAGGAGAACCAGAAGAGCAGGGAGTAATACGAATTCTGTGTGAGACATTTTAAATGAAGTTCTGTTGGTACACAACCTCAGGAGGCCCCTAGGTGAAATCTGAGACCAGGCCTTATACACAGAGGATAGGGGGAAACCAAAGAAAGAGGCAGACCACTCCATATTGGTAGGTGGAAGGTTTAATACACAAGGGAACTTCCATACATGGTATGTCCTAGGCAATTACAATACTAGATCTTCACAACCACCTGCCAATTCTTAAAAGTATAGATAGAGGCTTTAACTAGGTTCAGTCACATATTCTGTCCAGGTGGCCTCAACACCACATTGCTCTCTCAAGGCTGTGTCCTTGGGCATCTTCTAGCTCAGGGAAGGCACGAGGAACACACACTCCCAGGACAAGGAGGCGGGAGCATCTTCCAGTTGCTGGGGTCCAGCTCTCTGCCTGACCAACCCGAGTCACATCCTCTCAATGACCTCCTCCAACAAAATTTCGAAATTTCAAAATTTCCAGTAGATTGCATCAAGACAGTGACATAGTTTATTCCCAGCCTCAGTCCCCCTCACAAGAAGACCATCTAGCAGCTATCCATAGACAAAACATCATTGTGTAAATCCCAGAACCCAGAGGTGAAGCTGAAACACCCCCACCAACAACAACAGAGGCCAGGAAAAACAGAGGCCTTAGCAAGGGAAGATGAACAGTTTAACCTTGACTGCATCGCCTCCCTCCCAAGCCAGCACAGCTACACCAAGAAGGACCCCTGGGCTCACAGCTTCTCTAGCAGGAAAAAGAAAACCCAAGGTAGACACGCACCTTCTGAAGTATTCTGAGATGCTTCTCAGGAGGCCCACTTGCTCAGCTCATGCGGAACATTGTGCGAACCTACAGAACTCAACACTGGAGATGATACAGAGACAGGGAAGGGGATGGGGCTTACAGCAACCAGCATCAGATCTTAGAGGACCAAGTTCCTGCTCACAGTGGCCCCAGAGATCCCAGCCAGTGGCCCTGCCTGGCCAGGAAGTTCAGTGGGCAGTTCTGCCTAATTCACATCCCTAGCCAATGGGCCAAACCAACCATAGAGCCCATACTATGACCTACCTGGGCAGCTGAGCAAATGCCCAGTCTGACCCAATTGCACAGCATAGTCCCCAACGCCCCTTCTGGGATGCAAGGCCACAGACACCCAGCAGTGGTGGAGCACATACTCTGGCTCACCAGGGCAAAGCAGCAAATTCATAGTCTTGCCCAAAATATCAGCATAGCCTCCAGTCCCACCCCTCTGGGAACGATGAACATAAACACCTGGGAGCCAGGACATCCTATGGCCTGCCCAGGCAGGGAGCCAAGCCAGCACCCCTGACCAGTTATTGAGTATAGCCTCTGACCCTGCATAACTAGGGACGTAAACAGTAACACTGAACAGCCTCGGAGCCCAGCTATAGCACCACCTAACCATAGAGCCCAGGCTACAACCCCACCCAGCATCAGAGTCTAGCTTAAAGGCCTACCTGATTGCCAAACACAACCTGTGTCCTTAACCAGGCAGGGAACCAGCACAATCACAGATCATAGCCTGCAGCCCCACCCAACCAGACAGCAACCTCACACGACCTTGGAGCACAGTCTCTAGCCCACCCAACTTGAGGGAGCAGCCTGCTGCCTAACCTAAACACAGAGCAGTCAGTGGCACCTTCCAGCCTGAAGCCACACCTGACCAGGAGCTATTGGGTGATATACTCCAGATGTTGAAAGAACAAAACTGTCAACCAAGAATACCATCCCCAGCAAAGCCGTCCTTCAGAAATACAAAAGAAAGACTTTCCCAAATGAAAAGAATTGAAGGAGTTCACTATTACTAGAGATGCCTCACAAGAAATGCTAAAGGGCATTCTACAAGCTAAAATGAAAACGATGCTAATTAGCATAGTAAAAACATAGGACTGTGTAAACCTCATAGGACTCACATAGGACTCACATAGGACTCACATAAACCTCACATAGGACTGTGTAAACCTGATAAAGGTAAATGTAGTCAAAGTCAGATTCTTGAATATTCTGATTGTGTTTCATAAATCAATTAAAAGTAAAAAATAAACATAAAAACAACCATAACTGCAATACAGTTAAAAGAGCTGGCTCATAAGAGATAAAATCTAAAAGTATCAGCCACAGACCAGTCGGGGTCCCACAGGCACAGGAGCAATCTTGCCCCTGACCTGAAGAAATAGCTACAAGTTTGCAACAGAAGTAAACACTGAAGTGTGTGGACCCATGCTATCCAATGTGGTAGCCATCAGCCACATGTAGCTATTTAAATTTAAGTGAAATTAAAATAAATAAATAAATAGAAAATTAAAAGTAAAAAAATTAAAGATTCCATTCTTCAGATTGCTGGGCATATTTAAAATACCAATTAGCCACATGGAGAGACTACCATGTATTAGAATAGATATAGAATATTTCCATCGTCACAGAAAGTTATTTTTTTAGTAAGTTCAATTAGCCAACATAGAGCACATCTTTAGTTTTTGATGTAGTGTTCAATGATTCATTAGTTGCATCTAACACCCACTGCTCATCCTGTCACATTGACAATGCTGATCTAGACCACGGCAGCATCAGAAAACAGAATGTTTACATTCATGTAGGCAGGAACCTTCTCCAACCTATACATCACTGTATATCCAGGCACTTAGAGCAATGCAGAGCACATAGTACATGCTCACTAAGACTCATTGAATAAATTATTAAGTAAACCTAATAGCCCTGAAATAGGTGAATGATTAAGTAAACTAAGCTACCATTAGACTGTTGATATTATCAAGCCATTATAAGTAACTTTTATGAAAATTTTTAATTGCTCAGGAAATTGGTATGTAATAGACTGCCAATATTTACATCCATTCCCTCTTCTATTTTTTTTAAGTTTTTATTTACGTTCCAGTTAGTTAACATACAGTGTAATATTAGTTTCAGGAGTACAGTGTATTGATTAACACTTTGATACAACGCCCAGTGCTCATTACAAGTGCCCTCCTTAATCCCCATCACCTATTTAGCCCATCCCTCCACCCACCTGCATTCTGGTCACTATCAGATTGTTCTCTATAATTGAGAGTCTGTTTTGGTTTGCTCTCTCTCTTTTTTCCCCCATTGCTCATTTGTTTTGTTTCTTAAATTCCACATATGGGTGAAATCATATGTTAGTTGTCCTTCTCTGACTGACTTTTTTCGTTTAGCATTAATACGCTCTAGCTCCACCCATGTTGTTGCAAATGACAAGATTTCATTCTTTTTTATGCCCGAATAATATCCCATTGTATATATATACACCACATCTTCCTTATCCGTTCATCAGTTGATGGACACTTGAGCTATTTCCAAACTCCCCTTTCTCTTTAGGAACAAAACACCCTGATCTTAGCTAAACGTAATTCCACTTAAAATAAAAGATTATACTTTCTGGTCTCCCTTGCAATTAAGGGTAACCACGTGATTAACTTCAATCAAATAAGATGAGAGCAAAATTGCTGTGTAGCACTTCTGGATAATCTCATAAAAGAGAAAGTGATCAGGGGCTCTTGGGTGGCTGTCAGTTAAGCATCTCTCTTTGCCTCAGGTCATGATCCCAGAGTCCCGGGATCAAGCCCACATTGGGCTCCCTGCTCAGGGGGGAGTCTGCTTCTCCCTCTGCCCCTCATCCTGCTGGTACTTTCTCTCTCTTTCTCAAATAAATAAATAAAATCTTTTAAAAAGAAGAGAGAGAGAGAGAGAGAGAGGCAGGAGGGGCAGAGGAAGAGGGAAAGAATCCCAAACAGGCTCCACGCCCAGCGTGGAGGCCTATGCAGGGCTCAATCTCACGACCCTGAGATCCTGACCTGAGCCAAAAACCAAGAGTTGGAGGCTTAAATGACTGAGCCACCCAGGTGTCCCACCACATATAGCTTTTAAAATTTAAACTTCTTAAAATTAAAGTAAAATTTTAAATTTAGTTCCTTGGTCTCACTAGTTCATTTCACTGCTCAAAAGCCACTACAAATTCGTTCAGCACAGACACAGACAATCTCCCACATGACATAAAGTTTGACTGGACAGCAGTGGTATGGAGCTCTAGCAACACCGAGGTCATGAGGTTGAAGCTGCATGCTGAAGATGGTAGAGTCTGGATTTCTGATAATGTTGTTAGACCTCCACAGCCACGCTGAACTTTCTACCTCTGGACACTTGCACTTCTATCTCATTAAGATGCCATTCTTTTTCTGCTACATGCAGTGAAACCTATACCTTAAAAGATTAAATAATAAATGAGAATAGTACAAAATTCTGTATGCAGAGAAGCTTGCAACACTCTTCTAACTTTTTTTAATCTTTAAGCTAAACTTTATTTTATGTTTAATATTTTTTTTTAATGCTCAGACAGAATCAACAGTTGAGAACCAACTACATGTCTTCAGTGCTAAGTGGTATAATTAGACTGTTACACTTCCGTGAATTGAGAAGTTGTTTTTAATAGTTCACAACATTCTCCAGCTCTTAAACAATGGGGAAAAATGCTTTCCTTTGATTCCTATGTTTTTCCAGTGAGACCAGAACAAAGCACGTAATTAGCTCTCAATAGACCCACCAAGTCTCAACCCTCATTAGGTAAGGTAATCCCTGAGAATTTCGACAATGCTGTCAAAATTAGTGTGGCTGTTATTTGCTCCTGCAGTTATCCAATGATTCAATTGATTGAGGATGTTCTTTTCAAAGCTCTCAGCAAAGAACCCAAACATGCACATGAGTAAGTGGCTCCCATCACAGCCTACATCCTAACGTCCAGCCTTCTGCAATCCAAGCGAGGCATGGAGAGAGAGAGAGGGGAACTCCACGGAGCTTAGCTCTGGACCACACACTCTAAAATGAATATTAACAAGGTATAAGCACATTTAGCATAAAAGACTGGGGAGGCTATGTCATAGTCTTTTTTTTATTGAAATACAGTTGACATACAATACAGTCAGCATCTATTTAATAAACATTTATTGAGTGCCTACAACGTGGCAGGTACTGTGCTAGGCCCTCAAAGGCAATTAAGTAACAGAGAATGTTGAGCCCAAAGCAGCCTCAAAACAAAAGAATTGAACTGTCTTTAAATGCTTGAAAACTTTTTGTTGTGGCATCAAGGCCTACTCTCAGTAGCTCAAAAGGACTAAAAGAAGACCTGTGTGTGGACAGACATGTGGTTATTTTGTAAAATAAAATGAATGACCAGCAGCAATAATGAGATGATGACTAATATTTATTGAATCCATGGTACAACTCTACCATGTTATTTTCTAAAAGCTTTACATATATCATTGCATTTAATGATCAGAATAATCTTGGGACTACATGCTATTATTAATCTTATTTTAATGGTACAAAAACAATGCTCAGAGAAGTGAAGTAGCCTGGATCTTGGATTGTGGCTATAGGCAATTGGAACATCCTACTAAATTTCAGAGCTCGAGCTCTTAAAATTTTAACAGGAAGAGATGTGCTCTTCACCATGAAAGAGTTCAGAGAGAATCAATAAGAAATAATAGAAAGAGGACAGTGCACGGGCATAAAGTGCTTAATTCAACAAGCACTTGTATTTTTTTCACCAAGCACTAATGAAGCACCAGCTACATGCATATTTAGAGCCACAAAGAGGGGACAGTGAATAGTCTTGCCCTTGAAAAAAACAAGTATAAAATAATTATAATCAAAGTGATAAGGCAATGATAAAGGGATACATATATAACCATGGACAGGAGACACAAATTCAACACAAGGAGGAAGGAAGTCAGAGAAGGCCTCATAAGGGAGATGACTTTAACCTAGGTCTTAAAGGATGTATAGGATTTTGCCATATGAAAAAGGTGGTAAAGTTATTCTGGGCAGAAGTAGTATTTCTTCAGGGTTTAATGATGATGTCATCCTTGGCCATGATTATTGGAGAAGTGAAGGAGATCCTGGTGCCTTTAAAACCGCTATTCACCTATGTTCAGTCAGCTCCTAAGGAGCAAGAAACAAGTCCCTATGGCCTATAGCACACCTGTGATACTCCATCCCTCTACAAGGAAGCTGCCTGAATTCTTTCACCTGATCCTCAAAGAGAGGTGAAAGGACAGAGTGCAAATGCAAATCCAGTCCTTGTATTCCAAAGCCAAAGAGGCAAATTTTATTATATTCTCTAAATTGTACACAATGATGTGAGTCAGTTGGGTGAAGTAGAATTTCAGAGAGGTGGAAGGATATATGAGGGAACCAAGATGAGGAAGGAGCAATTAAACCACTGTCGGCCAACACAATAACCCCCCTCCACAAAGGTGTCAATGCAGACAAGCTTGAATAATGGCTGAAAATCACAGAAATAATGATCAATCACACTGGGATCACAGTAACAGAGGCACAGACCGTCTCATTCTACTTCACCAAGAAACATTACTAGGCATGAAAAGAAGTGGACTTGGCATGGTCACTTAGAATAAAGGACGGAAGTCTGGAGTAGAAACATGCATGGACAGTATTTCCCTCCCCTTCATTCTTCAAGTTAAGCCTAATAAGAATTTTCTACATTCTGTGTTTATTTATATTTGGATAAGCCTAAAAGTGATCTTTTTGTTAAAACGTTGACTTGATCTTTCCCTACTGACAGTTAGAACCTATGCCATTTCCATATTTTTTTTAATTTATGGATGCTGGACGTTGTGAAAGGGTTTGTGAAGACTGAAGAACTACCTTTTGTGCCAACATGTCACAAGACCTGAAATTGCCCCAGAGATTTTTTTGGTACTTGTAATCAGATGGTCTATGGTACAAGATGCCAAGAACCAATCAGAAGAACAGAAAAATTCTTGGACACAATTTTCAAAGATACATTTCTCCACATTGGAAGATAAGATCTCATTGTACCCTCTTCAAATATCCCATGATAATTCCTCTCTTTGGTTTTCCTTCTTAATGAAATATAGGTTGTCATTAGGAGGTTGAACAAGGAAGGGAGAAGGGAGGCAGGGAAGGAGAATGGAGGGACAGAGGGTGGAATATGCAATAGAAGTACTTTAACTTACAAAACGCCTGTCAAAATATTCTCCTTTCCATTTGCATTTAGTTTGAGTCTCAATACTACCCAACCCCATGACATAGTTGGATATCACGGAGCCAATCTGATCTCTGTCCTTGGAATATTATACTAGGATACCAGCCAAGTCTTTGGTTCTAAGGAGAATCACAGAAGCAGCAATATTAGGTCCTTACATTGGTTTCTGCCATTCCTGAATGTCTCACTGAAACGAAATCTATTTCAAAAACAAAATAATCAGACATGTGTTTTTCTTGATCACTTTCCCATTTTTACTCCATTCCTGAGTTCTTTTTACCCCACAACCTCCTCATGGCAATTTTCACCTCTGCATTTCTGAGTGTGTAGATGATGGGGTTCATCATGGGAGTGACAACCGTGTAGAACACAGCCACCAGTTTGTCCTCAGTGAAGGTGGAGGAAGGTCGCATGTAGAGGAAGATGGCAGGTCCAAAGAACAAAAGGACCACTGTTATGTGAGAGGCACAGGTGGAGAGGGCTTTGCGCCTCCCCTCTGCAGAATGATTCCTCAAGTGGAACAGGATGACAATATAGGAGGACACCAAGATGAGGAAGGAGCACAGAGCAATTAAGCCGCTATTGGCCAACACAATAACCCCTTCCACAGAAGTGTCTGTGCAAGCAAGTTTGAATAATGGCTGAAGATCACAGAAGTAGTGGTCGATCACATTGGGACCACAGAAGGGCAACTGGATGGTGATGAGAATCTGTATAATGGAGTGAAAAAAGCCACCAAGCCAGGAGCCAGTCACCAGTACGTGACACAGTCGACGGCTCATAATGTTCATATAATGAAGAGGCTTGCAGATGGCCACGTAGCGGTCATAGGCCATCACCACAAGCAAAAAGATCTCAGTGACCCCAAAGAAGTGGAAGAAGAATATCTGAGCCACACAGCCCTCCAGGGAAATGGTTTTAATCTTGGCAAGTAAGTCTGTGATGAATTTAGGGACAACAGTAGAGGAGTAAGTGATCTCCACCAGGGACAGGTAGCTAAGGAAGAAGTACATGGG
>CM052884.1:84631699-84686997 GCA_028534135.1 Potos flavus | reverse complement strand
CTGCCAACACCTTAATGTAAACTTAGGTTTGCTTCAAGCTCCAAGACAAATAACTTTGCTTTATGACCCAGGCATCAATTCTACAGAATAAATGGGGGAACAGATTATTTTTCAAAAAAACATACATGCACAGACTACAGAAATTGGAATAAGGATGGTGTTTGAGGGGGTGGTCATAACTGGGTAGAGGATTCATAGGACCCAGAAGTAGGAAATGATGGGAAGGAAAAGCTTCACATCCTCCAGGTAAGTGAAATCACTCTTGTCACCTTTCTTCTTTACTTTGTATTTCCCATATTTATGATGTGCATAAATATTAGAATAAAATGTGCATAAAAATTAGAATAACTAACATTTTAAGTATTTCTTGTGGACCAGAAACTATGTTAAGCTTTATATGCATTTGCTATGTTTTTAAAGATTTTATTTATTAAAAAAAAAAAAAAAGATTTTATTTATTTATTTATTTGAAAGAGAGCAAGAGAGAGAGAGAGAGAGCACAAGTTGAGGGAGAGGCAGAGGGAGAAGCAGGCTTCCCACTGAGCAGGGAGCCCAATGCAGGACTGGATCCCAAGAATCCAGGGTCGTGACTTGAGCCCAAGGCAGATGCTTAACCGACTGAGCCACCCAGCACCCCTATGCATTCACCATGTTAATTCTCACACCAACTCAATGAGGCAGGAACTATTTATCCCTATTTTACAGATTAGGACAATGATAAAATAGCTAAACTTACTTGGTTAAAGGCACACAGTTGGCATTGGTGTGCCTGGGGATTGACAATCCAGCTCTCTCTGATAAGAGTTGGTGCTTTTAACCAATATTCTATGCTAGACAACAGGTAGTCTGAAGTCAGACCATCTAGAGAGATTCATAAACCGGTAACTCTCATTTCCTTTCTCCCTCTCTCTTTCCTTCCTACAAAATTTACTGAGTACCTAACGTATGTGCCCGGCCCTGGGTCAAGTCTTGAGGAATGGTCTCTGCATTTAAGTGACACACAGTCTATTGGTGGAGACACACAAGCAGTCTAAAAGATAGGGATTTCAAATATTATGATAAAAATAAACAGAGGACATCTACAGGGGTCAGGAAATCCCTCTACTGCAGACTTTTAGAAAGCCACCTCTTTCAAGAAATGTCTGTGGATAAATTTTTTCAGTGAGTCAGCATTTAGTCAAGGCATTGATTTTTAGCATTTGGTGATACCTACACTCTCATCATTAGATTTTAGCCTCCGTCCTTATTCTACTACAGGTTAAAAGGTACTAATGTATTCTGGTTTGTGGGATAATCCATGGATTATCCATGGATTAATTAATTAATTAATTAATCCATGGAATAATCCAGCGCCACTTGCCAGGGTGACAGTGGGGGGGGGGGGGGGGGGAGAGACAGTGAGACAAAGGATCCTACTGAGCCCCAGACTCTAGAAGGGGAAATGGCAGAGTTTGAATATGCTTTGCCACAGTCTGCTCCATTTTCTGAGATTGTTCCTATCCTGTAGCAGAAACTACTGTTTGGTGATAAGGCCAGTGGGTCTTCCAAGAACACAGACATCAGGACTCCGCTAACTTATCAGAGTATTGGTGTCTATCTTGGTGAATTAAGTTTTGTTTGGAGTTAATTAAAGCAGCAATTCATATCCCAGAAATAGTAAAGTAATAAAGAAGATCCCAAAGCTATTATCAATATTTTTTAAATAAACGCCAATGGAAATTGTACATTTATGATGTAAAGTAGCATAGGCTAAAAGGATGTATCAAGGTTGAATCAGTGTTTCATCAATGACTAGCTAGCTACATGACCATAGATAAAACAGTTTACCTTTCCGGGTTTTATTCCCTATGTGAAGAATGGGAATAATTCTACATACTCTATATAATTACAAGAAACAGTATGATTAAGCACTTAGACTAGAGCCCAATCCCCAGCACAGCTCTGTGTGATAGAAACATTATACAAGCAGGAAAGGATACTGTATTTTGTCAAATGCTTGTTCTGCATCAATTGAGAAGACCACGTGGTTCTTGTATCTTATTTATGTGTTCTATCACATTGATTGATTTGCAAATGTTGAACCACCCTTGCATCCCAGGGATAAATCCCACCTGGTCGTAATGGAAGCCACGTTGTCATTTTAAATGTTTTGGTAGCCACGTAAAAGAACAAAACAAATATGTGGGATTGATTTTAATGATATTTAATAATATTTTATTTAACCCAAGATACCCAAATTTTATTATATCATAATATTTTACATTGCTTTAGGTTTTTTATTTCAATAAATTGAAATACCTTAAATAAAATTGAAACTTCAGTTTCTTAGTCCCACTGTACACATTTCTAGTACATAGTAGCCACAGTGAACTGCTCTAGCACATGGAGCAGACATTGTAAGCACTCAACTAAGCACTGTAAGGAGAGATGGGAGCAAAACATGGCTCCAGCAAACCAGGAATGGGTTGATATCAGGCAACTCATGGTAATTTTGTTAGATGTGATTGTGCCTTTTGTTCACATAAGAAAATTCCCCAGAAATACAGATAATGAAGCATGTAGTGGTTGAAATGGCATGATGACTGGGAATGGCACTAAAATACTCTGACAAAAAGATGAAAAAGAGGGATGGATGATGCAAATGTAGTACAACATGGATCATTTTTTTTATGTGAGTGATCAATATATTAGAGCTTATCCTACTATTATCTCCATTTTGTATACATTTGAAACTTTTCCCTATAAAATGTGTTAAGTACTGGTAACCTAGTTGGAAAATGAAAGGGCATAATTACTGGGTGCTTATTATCTGTCCGGCTAGGTTTGGTACTTAAAATAACTCTCTGAAGTAGTCAGTAGTGTTTCCATTTGAAGGATGAAGAAATTGAGGTTTAAATGAATTGTCAAACTTATGAAAGTAGTATTAGTATTCAGGCAATACAAAAATAAAGATACACATTGTCCCCCATTCACACATCTTTTGGTTCAAAGGAATACATGGATAATGAAACAAAGAAACTACATTCAATGACAATGATCCATTGTAATGAAACGATCATCCCAAAGTCCACGACATAGGCCAAAGCAGAGGAGACCTTGGTATTTATGTAGCGGCTACACCAATGGCCAGAGAAACTAGGTCTTTATCAATGTAAGTAACTTGTCCCAGAACTCACAGTTGGTCATTGTTAAGATCTAAAAGATCTAAACCTATTCAAGAGTTATTTTGCTCCCATATTTTATAACGACTAACGTCAACTAGGATCTGAAGTCTTGAGCATCTTGCAGATGGTAGTCCCTTTTCATGAAGACTCTATACATGTTTCCCAACTTTTAGACATATAAGAAGGGACAAAGAGTGAAGTCCTGGAATAATCTAAAATATGACAAAGCCAGTCAGTCTGTCAGGAATTTGGGAGACCAGGGGGTCTCACAGAAAGGTAATTACATCCTAGGTTTGACTCAAAGTGCACATTTTAAGACTTACATACTTATGATCACAAATGTGTATGTGTGTGTGTGCTTACTTTTGTAGATTCCATACGCCAACTGGAAAATGGATGAAAAGCATCCTCAAGTAAAGAGATTAGAGGTTACCACTTGGAACCTTGATTTAACACAGAGGTTTAATTTAAATTCTGGAGACACAGTTAATTCTATCGGACAACTGACACTTAAGAAGAGAGCCAAGACTACATTCCTAAATCTGTTCAAAGCCTGTCAGGCTTTTTTTTTCCCTTTCTTTCTCTCTGTCTCTCTGTCTGTCTCTCTCTCTTTCTCTCCTCCCACCAGCTCCTCTGGTATTACCTCTGGTAATTTTAAGAAACAGACCATTGGGGAGGGTATGTGCTATGGTGAGCACCGTGAATTATGTAACACTGATGAATCGCAGACCTGTACCCCTGAAACAAATAATACACTACATGTTAATTTAAAAAAAAAAAAACAGACTTTACCCATCCAGTACTTTAAAGTGAGAAAGAAATTTTGAGAATAATTTTTTTTAAATAACAATGTTGTGATACCATGTGCCCAAATCTAATTATCCTTATTTTTTTTTCCTATAGGTAAATTTGCAATATATTTCTCTCGTGAACTTCCCAGGTTCCATGGAAAATAATGTTACCGAATTTATCTTCATGGGTCTTTCCCAAAATGAGAAAGTGCAGCAACTATGCTTCTTTTTGTTCTTATTCTTTTACACGGTGCTCATGACTGGAAATTTTCTCATTATAATGACCATTCAAAGGAGTCCAAATCTCAGCTCTCCAATGTACTTCTTCCTTAGCTTCCTATCCTTTGTGGACATCTGCTATTCCTCTGTTACAGCCCCCAAGCTGATCGTTGATTCCCAAGCCAAAGTCAAGAGCATCTCTTTTGTTGGTTGTATGGTACAGCTCTTTTTCAGCCACCTGTTTGGCTGCACAGAGATCTTCATTCTCACAGCGATGGCCTATGACAGGTATGTGGCTATCTGTAAGCCTCTACGCTATATGACCATCATGGACCAGAAGGTTTGCTCCATACTGGTGGTAACCTGTTGGTTAGGAGGGTTTGTGCATTCCTTTATCCAGACCATCCTCACTGTACGACTGCCTTTCTGTGGCCCCAACCTGATTGACCACTATTTCTGTGATGTCCACCCTTTACTGAAGCTAGCTTGCACAGACACATACGTGGTGGGGCTCATTGTGATAGCCAACAGTGGCATGATTTCCCTGAGCTGTTTTGTCATTCTTGTAGGCTCTTACACTGTCATCTTGCTTTCCTTTAAGACCCGTTCATCGGAGGGGAGGCGCAAGGCCCTGTCAACATGTGCTTCCCACATCATAGTGGTGATCTTGTTTTTTGTCCCCTGCCTCTTCATCTACCTAAGGCCTTCCACCACTTTTACTGAGGACAAGATGGTGGCTGTGTTCTATACCATCATCACATCCATGTTGAACCCTCTGATCTACACCCTGAGAAACATGGAAGTGAAAAATGCCATGAAGAGACTGTGGATGGTCAGGCTGTTGGACAGAAATAAGACAGACTCTAGTGTAAAGCTCAATGGGATTGGTATAGCTTCAGTTGTACCAGCTTCCAAAAGGGTTGCTGGGAACAAGTCAAACATCATCCCTTAAACCTTATCCCATGAGAAACAGTATAATATAGCATAGTCTTGGATTTGAAGTCTAAAGACTTAGTTTAAAGGGCCTATTCTACCAGTTACTAGTAGTTTGACCTTAGGCAAAGAGATATTCTCATTGCCCTGAGTGGATTAAATGTTTGTACAGAGAACTCTGACACCCAAACACAGTCCATTTCATAATGTATAGTACTGTTGCCTCTGAGCAACGGCTCTAACCGATGTGGAATGTCAGGCATATGTATTCTAACAAGGGAATATAAAGAGATATCAACATATTGGAATGATAGTAAAACATAAAGGAATGATAATAAACGTTGACATTGATCTTGCTATCTTTCATTTTAAAATGGAGATAAAGCTACATTTCCTACCACTTGCCAGGGTTATACAGAGAATTAAATGAGATGGAAATAAAGGTGAAAGCATTTTGTCAATGGTAAGGAGCTCTGAAAGCCAACATGGCTTGCACCCATGAGACCCCATAATTATAGCAAAGAAACAGTTCTAAATGGGCTCATGAGGACACAAGGTGACTATTCCCCCAAGGCTCAGCCAGAGGAAGCAAACAGAAATGCCTATCTCCAAGTCTTTCCCTGCAAGAGGCTTATTTGCATACTTTAAAAGCTGACACCTACCAGTCAGCTTCTCTTAGCACACATCTGGAGCTGACTTCAATCCTCCCCAGAGACCAAGAAGGCCAGTGGACATCATCTCCCCCTCCCTCAGGCCCATTCCAGGTCATCAGTGTCTCCCTGGCAGGAGCTTATACACACATCTGGTGCCCCAGAATTTAAGGCTGTTCCCCAGAGTATGCCCCCTTCAACCGCCTGACTCTGGCGGGCAGTGGAGTTTGAATTCACTGGTCCCATAGGACTACATCAAACAAAAAAACTTCTTAACCAGCTAGCACCCCAATAAATGCCCACTTCCCAGTCTTTCCCTGAAAGAGGCTTATTTCCTTCCTTTAAAGTTGCTGCCTGGGGATCTAGCTTTCAAACTGTTTCCTGGAGCTGATGAGATCTTCCCTTTTGAGACACTTACAGAACTCAGCATACGCTTATCTACTGAAGGCTACCAAACACAAAGAAAGCATCTTGCACAAGGTTTGAGAAACAACCAAAAGCTCAGGCCAGACTGAATGACTAGGTTCATTCCCTAAAAAACACCACTTCATCGAGACTAGGAGAGGTGACTACATCAAAAATTAATGATGTACTACATGTGGGCTAATTGAACATAGTAATATAAATAAATAAATATTTAAATAAATAAATAAATAATCTTTTAAAAAGCCTAGGAGAGGGGGCTGTTTTATCTAATGCACGGAAACCAACAGAGAGTCAAGAAAAACAGAGAAACAGAGAAATATGTTCCAATCAAAAGAGCAAGATAAAACTCCAGAAACTAGCCTTAATGAAATGGAGTTAAGTGATTTATCTGATAAAGAGTTCAAAATAACGTTCATAAATATGATCACCAAGGTTAGGAGAACAATGCATGAACAAAGTGAGAATTTCAACAAAAAGAAAATATAAGAAAGTACCAAAGAGAAATCACAGAGCTAAAGAATGCAGAAACTGAACTGAAAAATTCAATAGAAGTTAATACCAGACCCCATCAAGTAAAAGAAAGAATCAGTGAACTCAAAGATAGGGCAGTAGAATTCATTCAAACAGGAGTAAAAAGAAAAAAGAATGAGAGAAAAAGAAAAAAAAAAAAGAGAGCAGGTAGCATAAGGGACTTATAGTATATGATAAAAGAGATCAATATTCTCATTACAGGGGTCCCAGAAGAAGAAGAGAGAAAAAAAGGAGTAGAATGTTTATTTAAAGAAATAATGAAAACTTCCCTAACCTGGGGGAGGAAGTAGACATCTAGATCCAGGAAATTCAGGCAGTTCTAAATAAGATGAATCCAAAAAGACCCACACTGAGACATTTTATAATTAAGTTGTCAAAGGTTAAAGAATCTTTAAAGCAGCAAGAGAAAAACACCATGTTACATATTAAGGAATCCTCATTACGTGATCAGCATATTTTTCACAGAAACTACACAGTCCAGAAGGGAGTGCATGATATATTCAAAGTGCTGAAAGAAAAAAACTGCCAACCAAGAATATTTGACTTGGCAAAGCTGTCTTTCAGAATTGAAGGAGAGAGAGTTTTTTGGACAAGCAAAAACTGAAGGAATCATCATCACTAGGCCAGCCTTACAAGAAATGTTAAAGGGAGTTCTTCAAGCTAAACTGAAAGGACACTAATTAGTAATATGAAAGCATATGAAGGTATAAATCTCACTGGCAAAGGTAAAATACAGTTAAATTCAGATTATTCCAGTGTTGTAATGGTGGTAGGTAAATCTCTTATAACTCTAGTATGAATGTTAAAAGACAAAAGTACTAAAAATAACTATAACTACTATAATTCATTAATGGATCCACAAGGTAAAAAGATGTAAATTGTGACATCAAAAACATAAAATGGGTGGGAAGTAAAAATGTAGAGCTTTAATATATATTTGAACTTAAGTTGGTATGAGCTTAAAATAGACTATTATAAATACAAGATGTTTTATGTAAACTTCATGGTAACCACAAAGCAAAAACCTGTAATGAATATACAAAAGATAAAGAGAAAGGAATCTAAGCACACCATTACAGAAAATCATCACAAAAAAGGAGCAAGACAAGAAGAAAGGAACAAAAGAATTACAAAGAGCCAAGAAACAATTAACAAAATGGCAATAGTTAGTCCATACCTATCAATAATTACTCTAAACATAAATGGACTAAGGTATCCAATCAAAGACATAGAGTGGCTGAATGGATTAAAAAACAAGACCCAACTTTATAAGCTGCTTACAAAATTCTCCCTTCAGTTTTTTGGATTTTTTTTTATGTTATGTTAACCATCACACAGACCTAGAGTGAAGGGATGGAAAAAATAGTCCATGCAAATGGAAACCAAAAGAAAGCAGGGGTAGTTATACTTACATAAATAAAATAGACTTTAAGCCAAAGACTATAATAAAAAACAAAGATGGTCATTATATAATGATAAAGAAGTCAATCCAGTGAGAAGATACAACATTTTTAAATATTTATGTACCCAACATAGAAGGATCTAAATATATAAAGCATATATTAAAAGACCTGAAGGGAGAAATAGATAGCAATAAAATAATAGTAGGAGATTTCACTACCCCACTTTCATCAATGGACAGATCATCCAGACATAAAATCACTTAGAAAACACTGGAGTTAAACTACATGTTAGACCATCAGGACATAACACATTTGTAGAACATTCCATCCAACAGCAAAAGAATACACATTCTTCTCATGGACATATGGAACGTTCCCTAGGACAGATCATATGTGAGACCATAAAACAAGCCTTAATAAATTTGAGAAGACTGAAATCATATCAAGCATCTTTTTTGACCACAATGGTATGAAACTAGAAATTAATTATAAGAAGAGAACTGAAAAATTCACAAATATGTGGAGATTAAACAATATGCTACTGAATAACCAATGACTCAAAGAAGTAATTTTTTTTTTAAAGATTTTATTTATTTATTTGACAGAGAGAGAGAGATCACAAGTAGGCAGAGAGGCAGGCAGAGAGAGAGGTGGAAGCAGGCTCCCCGCCCAGCAGAGAGCCTGATGCGGGGCTTGATCCCAGGACCCCGAGATCACGACCTGAGCCGAAGGCAGAGGCTTTAACCCACTGAGCCACCCAGGCGCCCCTCAAAGAAGAAATTAAAAGAGAAATTTAAAAAGTATGTTTGAGACTACAAAACAGAAACAGAAACACAACATACCAAAATGTATGAGATGTAGCAAAAGCACTTTTTTTTTAGCAAAAGCATTTCTAAGAGAGTTCATAGTGATAAATACCTACCTTAAGAAAATAGAATTATCTCAAATAAACAACCTAACTTTGTACCTCAGAAAACTAGAAAAAGAAAAACAAACAACACCCAAAATTAGTAGAAAGAAGAAAGTAACAAAGATCAGAGCAGAAACAAATGAAAAAGATACTTTAAAAAACAGTAGGAAAGATCAGTGACACTAAGAAATAGTTTTCTGAAAAAACACAGAAGAACCTTTACCAAGACTTATGAAGACAAAAAAGGACTCAAATAAAAAATTAGAAATAACAAATGATACCACACAAATACAAAGGATTATCAGAGACTACTATGAACAATTACAGGTCAACAAGTTGGACAACCTAAAAGTATGGATCAGTTCCTAGAAACATACAACCTTCCAAGATTGAATCATGAAGAAATAGAAAATCCAAACAAACTAATTACTAGTAAGGAGATTGAATCAGTAATCAAAAGCCTCCCAACAAAGAAACAACCTAAGTATCCATCAATGGTTGAATGGATAAGGAAGATGTGATATACAAATACACAATGAAGTATTATTCAGTCATAAGAAGGAAGGGAATCCTGCCGTTTGCAACAACATGTGTAGACCTTGAGGCATTATGCCAAATAAGTCAAATAAATACTGCATGGTACCACTTATACGTGGAACCTAAAGAAAAAAAAAAAAAGTTAAGTCAAACTCATGGAAACAGAGCAGAAAAGTAGTTGCCAAGAGCTGGCATGGGGGAATTAGGGATAGACTGAGTAAAAGGAACAAACGTTCAGCTACAAGACGAATAAGGTCAGAGGATCTGATGGAAAACGTGGTGACTATAGTTGATAACACTGTATTGTATAATTGACATTTGTTAAGAAAGTAAAACTTAAATGTTCTCACACACCACCACCCCCAACTATGTGAGGTTGAGGTGAAGGATGTATCAGTAACTACACAGGGGAATCCTTTCACAATAAATATGATTATGTATATCAAATCACCATAACGTATAGTTTAAATATCTTACAATTTTATTTGTCAATTATACCTCAATAAATCTGAAGTTTAAAAAAAATTTTTAAAGAAATTTAAGAAAAGAAGGGTGCTATGCACTGAATTGTCCCCCAGAAATTCATATGGTTGAAGCCCTAATCTTCATTGTGATGTGAGGGTGTTTGGAGATGGGGCCTTTGGAAGGCAATGAGGGTTAGATGAGGTCATGAGGGTAGGGTCCTCTTGATGGGATTAGCAGCCTTCTAAGAAGAAGAGGAGAGAGAGAACACTGTGTCCCCCACACGTACCCTCGGTACCATGTGAGGACACAGGAGAAGGTAGCTCTGCAAGGCAGGAAGAGAGCCCTCACCAGGGAACCAGATCCACCAGCACCTTGATTTTGTACTTCTGGCCTCTGGAACTAAACTTGTGTTGTTTAAGCCACCCAGTATGGTATTTGTTACAGCGGCCTGTGTATGATATTGAAAGAGCTTCAAAATAGATCAAAAAAAAAAAAAAAAAAGGCAGGTGAACTGGTTGTGGTGCATGAACAATGAATCCTGGAACACTGAAAAAATACAATAAAAAATTTTTAAAATAAATAAATAAATAACCCCCCCCAAAAAAAGCAGGTTAAAAAATAGTGTGCAAACATGATAGTATAGGTGTAAAAATGATAATAATGACTTGTTCGAATCCATGTATTCTCAGCTGTTTCCATTGACTCTCTACAACACAGATATCAGCCTCTCTGCATTTAGCAGAAAAAGTTCTCTGCTGCTGCAGTCATCATCAAGGGAAGAAAAAGAGCCAATTAGTTCTCCGTTCTGTGCAATCGATGATCAGTCCCCGCTTTCTGTGGCCCATGCCCAACTTTATGGCATGGTGCCTTCACCAACTAATTATACTCTAAGGAGCTGAGGCAAAGAGTGAGGAAAAGTTTGCAAAGAAGCAAATTAATGTCATCTCTCAGGGGGTTTTCAGAGCTGAGTATTCTTTTACCTCTTCGAGATCCCAGGAGCTGCAGGTAAGTAATTAAAGGCATGACTGGAGGCTGTGAGAGCGACCGTACTGTGCACCCAAACCGGGACTCACCACCTCCCAGTACCTCTGTTAGACCCACAAAACAAGACATTGAGGAGTAGCTGGGTTGCCACGCCAATGCAGGATCACAGAGGCCATTTCTTTCCCATCTCCTCCTTCCCCAGACAGGTATCTCTGGAAGGGTGGAGGATACCACCATGTATGGAATCCCTGCTAGGTACCAGGCGTGGTTCTAGGCATCTCATCCATTGGCTTGACCAATATAGCACAGAATGTCAGTGCTCGCCAATACGCTCAGTTCTCCTCTGCTTCCCGGGTAAACAGCTAAATGCTATTTCCCTGTCAATGGAATGCAGGGGAAAGTGATATATGTCATTTCCACACTTGGCCCATAGAAATCCCGCCACCCAGTGTCTTCCACTTTCTCTTCCTCATCTGCCAGCTAGAAGGGGACATTCTGAATGACCTTAAGAGGTTTGGGTTAAAGGGGATAGAACCTGTATCAGCCTGAGTCCTTGAAGGGTGCCAGCCACATTAACCTGAGGCATGGCTATTAAGCCACTGAGAGCTGGGCCTTGTTTGTTATAACAGCAGTTAGTTTACCCAAAACATCTATTTCACCATCTCGAAAACACAAATTAAATCACACCTTTTATTTACCCAACTAATGGTTCAAGACACACCTGCCTTATGAACAGAAGTCCACTCTCTCCCACATAATGCTGAACCTCATCTCCACCCCAAATTGTCCAAGAACTTCTGAGAAACTCCCAGCCCAAAGGACTCCTGCTGCCAAAGACCACGTGGGAAGAGAGGAATTAAAAACCTGACTAGGCACACTCTTTGGTCATTGCCATGTAATTGGTACTGTGTCATCTGATGGATATGGGTCTACTGCCCAGGTCTAGACTTCTGTCATGCCATGGTTAGACTCCACATGTGAGCTCCAAGGTCATCATTCTCTTTGTCTACTCTCACACGCTCAGCTATTGCTCCCCAAAACACAACGGTCCAGTATGGCTGGACCCAGGGGGGCTTCCAGCCCCAAGCACATGCTGTACCAAATCAAGCCTCCCACACAAACCCTGGCGCTAACCCCACAATCACCAACACTGGTCCCTCTTTCCCTCATGGAGGGCTTCCTCTTGAGGCTTTTAATATTCATTTATGCTGATGGATCATGGTCAACGTGACCACGAACCACCAAAATAAGTTTCCTTAATTGCAAATCTTATAGACCAAAAGTTGGGGGTTTGGGCCCTTCCTTCCTATAAAGCCCCTTGCTCTGTATGAAAACTGTGCATACCAAGGGGAGGCACTTTTTACTCGACCTCTGGAAAAACATCATAGTAGGTCCCCACACTTACTCTATCTGCATTACCAAGCAGGGCACTCAATTAACTTCTCAGAACGAAGACATCTACTCCAAGAAAACTTCCTGCCTCTGTCTATATAGAGAAGCAGCTAGCAGTTAATCTTGAGTTTTGCACATAGTATCTCATTTAAAGCTATGAGTAAATGCTATCATAGTACACAGCATTAGGAGTAAATGCTATTATTCTCACAAAGAACTAGAGGTTCAAAGAAGGGAAGTGGCTTGTCTACAGGATCACAGCTCGTAGGTGGTCAGCTAGGCCACAAATCGTGTTCATCTGACTCCAAAGCTTAAAGCAGTTTCTGAGGATCGGGAACCTGGGAGGGGCTTAGCTGGACGGGCTGGGTCAAAGTCTCCCGGGAGGCCACAGTCAGGCTGTAAGCCGGGGCTGCAGTCATCTGAAGGCATGACTGGAGCTAGACACTCTGCTTCCAGACCACCTGGCTGTTGGCAAGAGGTTCAGCTCCTCATCATGTGAGCCTGTCACAGGGCTGCTCCCGAGAGAAAAAGAAAAGCAGCAGAAATGTTCATGACCTAATCTGAGAAGCCGCAAACCATCACTTCTGCTGCATTCTACTGGTCACACAGACCAACCCTGGCACAATGCAGAAGGGTGTGGGTGCCAGACAGCAAAGATCATTGCGGGTCATTTTGGTTGGAGACCACACAGAACTTTTTTCCCCCTCTTTCTTTTACCTAAATTTCCTTTTTTTTTTTTAATAAAGACTTTATTTATGTCAGAGAGAGAGAGCACAAGCAGGGGAAGCAGCAGGCAGAGGGAGACACAGGTTCCTCGCTGACTAAGGAGCCCAATGCGGGACTCGATCCCAGAACCTTGGGATCATGACCTGAGCCAAAGGCAGATGCTTAACTGACTGAGCCACCCAGGCATCCTTAAATTTCCTAAATTTTTTACCAAGAACATACTGTATACCAAGTTATAAAGAAGAAAGCTACCGAGTGCTGGCAAGGGCACTTCTTCAACCCTGTTGTTGATTTTTTAGGCATCCCATCTCTGCCTTCTAGTTCCTTTCCCAATCCTATTTTCCTCCATTGCCTTCCCAACAGTTTAACCAAGGGTTGCTTCCTCGGCCCAGTCCTCTGGCACCATCTAGTGGCCATATTTGAAATGGCTACCGCTGCCAATGTTTCTCAACTTTTGGATCCAAGGATTTATCTTGCCTTTAGGAAAGTGACTTGGATAGGATGTAACTTGTAAGTCTAGAGTCTCATGTTTTTCCTCAGAAGCCCCAGAGATCTTCAAGTCCAGTCCCACAGGAACCCCAGAAGGGACAGATGGGCTGAGAGAACTTTTGAGAACAGGGACTAAACCTGCCTCCTCCTTCTGTTCCTAAGTGCCAACTAGCCCTCCCCCTGGCAGACCAACATTCAGCCAGGAGCATGAAGATCTCTAATTTCCTCCAGCTTTACAGCTCCGAACCTAACTTCCAAAAACTTAACTTTCTCTTTCAACAAAATGCTAGCAGCTGGAGGTTCTCAAAAAACAGCCTTGGGCTCACACTCATTTTATAGAACTTTGTAAAATTTGACAAATATATTTTAAAATACATTATAGCTTATTTTTTTCATCAAGGAGAAAAGAATATTAGGTTTTAATTAGTTGAGTAGTCATTAGGATAAAATAGAAAATGTAATCAAGTAAAAATAAAAATAAAAGCCACTCATAATCCCACCACTACATATTCTGGAGTTGTCTTTCTTCTATGCATTTAATCTGCTTTTTAAATGGGATTATTCCCTACTTCAGTTCTATAAGTTGCTTTTCTCAAACTTTACATGTTAGAAGAGCACAGGTGATTATCTGATGTTTATTTCCAATGATACCTCAGTTTCTTGGCTGTACCTGAGTAATCTTTATTGAACTACGTGCTAGAAGCAGAAAACACCTAAATGTGAGACCACTTTTGCATTTTAGCCTGGTTTTTTAAAAAGCCAGAGACAGAATATGAAGGTTTCTTGCATCTTCCTGCCTCATGCAAACCAAAAGGGTATGCAGAAACGTTTTGGGACAACTTTGGCCTGAACCAAGGCATGAAGACTATGTATATTCCCTCACCCAATGTTATCTCTGAGCAGAAAGCCTGGGAGGGCTAACTAGAATCTTTAGTGGAGGCCTCTAGGCTACAGCTGTAGGCAAATCCTGACTGTTTTCTCTGGTGTGATAGATACCTCTGGATTCTGTTTATCATTGCCTGGTTAAGAAATGGACTATTTTAAGGTGATGGGTTTAAGGAGTGCACTTGTGATAAGCCTAGGGCGATGTATGGATTACTATATTGCACACCTGAAACTAACAAAACACTGTATGTTAACTAACAGGAATTAAAATTAAAACTTAAAAAAATTGACTATTTTAAATGAAATCATCTACTCTTGAAAGAGATGACTAAGAACCAAGCCTTGAAGTTGACTCAAATCCCAGCTTCACCAATTACTAGCTGTGAGGCTGTTTTTGTTATTGCCACAAAAATGCTATATAATAGGGGCGCCTGGGTAGTTCAGTCGGTTAAGCATCTGACTCTTTATCTCGGCTCAGGTTGTGATCTCAGGGTCCTGGGATCGAGCCCCCTGTGGGGCTCCAAGCTCGGCATGGAGTCTGCTTGTCCTTCTCCCTCTGCTCCTCCCCCTACTCTCTCTTTCCCTCTCTCTCTCTCTCAAATATTTTTTTAAATGCCATATAATAAATGATCCCAAAGTCATAGAGAACGGAGTAAATCATTCTCATGGATGTGTAGGCCAGCTAGGGAGCAGCGAACAGAGGCAGGGCTGGACCGGGTATCTCTGCTCCCAGGTGGACCCCAGCTGGGCGTTGCTGGGGCAGCTCTGTCTGCTCCACACGAGTTCATCCAGGGCTCAGGCTTACAGGGCAGCAGCTGCCCAGGGGAGGTTCTTTTCATAGCAATGGTTCAAGTACAAGAGAGTGAACAAAATCAAGTCAAGTATCTTATGATCTAGGTTTGGCATTAGTACTGTCACTTCTGCCCATATCTGCGAGCCAAAACAAATCATCTGGCCTCATCCTGAGTCAAAGACAAGGGAGGGGAGTGTACTGGCCCACCACCATCCTGTACGAAGCCCGAGGCCCAACACAATCGCCTGCCTACCCTTCTGGCTTCTTATTGTGCTCTTAGCATCCCTGTCAGTTATGCTCCAGAGACCACAATCTCCTGGATCCCTTTTCAAAGCACCAAATACATTCCTGCCTCAGGGCCTTGGCACACCCTGCCACTCCCTCTGATCCTTTCTCATTCAAGCTACAATGTATCAGCAGGTAGGTTTAATTCCTTTTAATTTTTCTGTCTCTCCAATAGGCCCTAAAATTCCGCAAGGGCAATGATCACGTCTGTTTTGTTCACAAATGTATATGCCCAGGGCCCGCTGCCAGCCCACTGTAGATGACCGATACAAATTTAAGCTGATAAATGAATAGCTACCACTTATTGGATATTTCATATATCGCAGGCACTGTGCTGAGTGTCACAGCAGCAAAATTATAACCACACTCATACGTGCGAAAAGTTGAAATGTCATCCTTTTCTTACTGAACTTACCTTCAAGCCCCCTCTTTGCCGAGTGGCAGAGCCTGAAATATAGGGTAGGCCCAGAGACTTCCCGGTCAGACATGTGATGGCCAAGACACCCTTGGGAAGATGCCCTCGCAGGGGCCTGAGTCTTTAAACTTCCTCAGGCTTAACAAGACATCAATCCACACCCACCTCTGCTCAGGCACCAGGGCTGTGTTTTCAGCAAACCCCAGACACTCTGCTCCTGACACTCAGGCAAACTTCAGCTTTCTGCCCTCTGATGCTCATCAAAAACAGGTCTGTGATTTCCACACAGTCCGTTTGGGGAGGGGAGGAACTAAAGCTCGGGCCTCCAAACTGGGACCTGCACGATTCTTTAGCCCGACGTACATCCATCCAGAACATCTTTTCTTAAAGCAAAATGCTTTCTAGCCTGAACCAGGAATAATTAAATTATAATACGCTCCAGATCTGTGTTTTTTGCCTAATGAGAAAAGTAATTACAGCTGTGGCTTTGGGCCGACCTAGACACACCAGGGGTACCACGCCTGGAAACCTGACCTTCGTTCCCATCGCATTTGTCAGTAAACAGCTCAGGAAGGTGCTGGAACTGTTACTGGTTTTGTTGCACTTGACGAGCAGGCCAGCGTGTAGCCTCCGGATAGCTGGGAGAGGCGACGAGCATGGGGGGTGAGGGAGAGACAGAGCCAGCACATCATGGGCAGGGCACGGTCCTGGAAGAACCCCCCGGCAGTACCAACTACCGTGGAGAACTTTATGGGACCTGGCGGGGGGCCAGGTGGGGGAACTCTGTCTCTCACCGCAAGGGCTGTGTGTGCCCCATTGTGTGCGGTAAATTCTACCCCTGACTCCCACTTGTAGGAGGTCAGTCCCATTAACCTGCCAGGTGTCTGGTGGGACCCTTCACTCTAGCCCACGTGATGCCACGGGACCACCATGCAGTTTCCATCCAGAGAAGATAGTGAAGGTAAGTTCCCTGCCTGTGTGTGCATGGGGTTCCTTTTTTTTTTTTAAGATTTTATTTATTTGTCAGAGAGAGAGAGAGAGAGAGCACAAGCAGAGGGAGCGGCAGGCAGAGGCAGTGGGAGCGGCAGGCAGAGGCAGTGGGAGAAGCAGAGTCTCTGGAGCCGGATGTGGGCTCCATCCCAGGACCCTGGGATCATGACCTGAGCCACCCAGGCGCCCCAGGCATGTGGTTACTCGTGTGCAATGTCTATGTCTGTACACACGCACACGCACACACGCCTGGCGCAGTGTCTCAGCAGTGAGACAGCTTCAGGCAAGCACGCGTCCTGGAGCTCTTCCCCTCCAGGCTCACTCACCGCCGCCCGGCGGGCTCACCCTCCCGCCTCCCCAACACGCGGTCCCCAGGTGACGCCTGTGCTTTCACGCCCCCAATGAGCCCCATGTCCTCCTGCGAAAATTCCGCTGAAGACTCGGCTCAAAAACCACCACCCTTGATGCTCCTGGAACCCCTCTTACCTGCGCCTTTCAACCTCCTCCGGCACCTCCTGAGTTCCTTCTGCGTTTGCAGCTCGCAGGCCCCGCCCCCTCCTCATGGGGGAACTTCTGCCGCATTCGGTCGTGTTTCTCCCGCTGGCCGGCCTGCCCTGTGTGCACGGAGGCTTTCTGGACAGCCTCTAGCCTCCGCACAAGCAGAAGCGCGCGGCGAGCCTGTGGCCAGCGCGTGCGCAGCGCGTGCGCACCGCGTGCCGGAAAGCTTTCTCCTTGGCACAGGTGTGTACGTGCTTATTATCGCGTGAAAGCCACGAGTTGGTGCATCAGCGCATGAAATGCTGTTTTCTTTCTATTTTTACCACCTAACACACTAAAGATTTTATTTACTTAAGTTAATGGTCTGTTTCCCCCATCGGAGGGCAAAGGTTTTTGCCCCTTCTGTTCATGGTGGAACCCTCAGCCACTGAGGAATGGTGGCCGGTGCATAGTAGAAATGAGAAATAGAGACTGTCCAAATTGCTGCAGTATCCCAGCAATTCTGAGAGTTCCCAAATCAATCACCAAAAAATCCTCTAAAATTCCTGCGGATTTGCCTACAGCACGCGCGCTACCAGCAAGTGGCAGAAGTGGCTTGTCGGCCCCGTGTCTGACCCTCTGAGCGCACGTGCATCAGAGATGCATCAGAGATGCACATCGTAGGTGCATACTCACTTCTTCCAAGTCTCCTCTTCACGTAGTCTCCCTGGATGTGTGTTTTGGGCTGAGTTCTGTCTCCCTAGAATTTATATGTTCGACGCCCAAGCCCAGTACTTCAGAATGTATTTGGAGATACGGTCTTTAATGAAGAGGGGAAATTGGAGGGGGAGACGAACCATAAGACACTGTGGACTCCTGGAAACAAACAGGGTTTCAGAGGGCAGGGGGTCAGGGGATGGGTGAGCCCAGTGATGGGTATTAAGGAGGGCACGGATTGCATGGAGCACTGGGTGTTATATGCAAACAATGAATGATGGAACACTGCATCAAAAATGAATGATGCACTGTATGGTGACTAACATAACATAATAAAAAAATTAAAATTTAATAAAATTTTTAAAAAAAGCGGTGACACTAAAAAAAAAAAGAAGAGGTAAGTCTAGTAAACATTACGTCATTAGGGGGGGCCTTAACCCTTTATGACTGGTGTCCTGATAAAAAGAGGAGGTGAGGACACAGACCCGCACGGAGGGAAGACCCTGTGAGGACAAAGGGAGATAGCAGCCACCTGCAAGCTCAGAAGAAACCAGCCTGCCTGCACCTTGATCTTGAACTTCAGGCCTCCAGACCAGTGTGACAGTAAGTCTCTGTTGTTTCAGCCCCCTGATCTGTGGCACTTTGTTGCAGCAGCCTGGAAACAAACACAAGGTAGAAAATCCAAAAGGGACCCACGTTTTCGTTAAGGATGCCTCAGTTACAGCCCAGCCAGGACACTGCTTCGTAAACGTGTGCAGTGTGCAGGTGTGCACACAAAGTAAAAAGTGGGGGGAAAGAAAGAAACAAAGGCACAATGTGTTGACATTTTTTATATTTGGTATTTGTGAGTCTTTTTAAAAAAATTTTTTTTCAGGCCATTTTTTTCCTTAAAAAAAAAAAGCAACCAACAGCAATACTCTGTACAAGTATAACAAACATTAGAAATATGCATCATTCCAAAATAGTTACAAGAAAATTACAGTTTTAGAGTCCGTATCAACACATCCTGTTCATATGTGCCCCCAAGGGAGAAAAGCTACAGTATGTCAAACACTTGACGGCTACACAGTCTGAAAACTCAGAACTTGGACTTTTTGAGGCAAATCAACGTCAGTCGCCAAGATTCGTTTAGCTCAATAAGCACAACCCAGCGCTGCAAAAGAAAACCAGGCTTTTTCATCTCAGATGAAAAGCAAACATGGATCAGCTGCATAGCTGGCCCCCATCCCCCAGGAGCCTCTGACTCGATGAAGCCCAAATCCAGTGCAGTCAAATGTGCCAAAGTCCCGCCAGAGGTCACCACATGCCCACGGGAACAAGCCCCCAAATGTCATTTTCCACTGGTCCCTGTGTCACTAGGTTTACCTTTGGAGGCAAATGTCCTTGCTCTTGGGAGAAGATACCAATGACCCAAATCCCCCAAACCAACTGACCGCCAGTCTTTGACTGATAACTAACCCCACCCTGGCTGTTTTTCTGTGTGCAACTGGCAAATACTAAAGCAGGGATGATCACACTATATCTGCAATTCCACTGGACTCCTCAAATTTTAGTTTGCTGTTCCTGGGAGGCTTTGGGGCAGGAGCTCAAAAGCACCTTCTGTTTTCTATGGCCAACCTCCAGCCCGTAGGTCCTTTATATTTACACAATTATCTTCCCTTTTCAATCACTGTGCTATAAATACCCTCACCATCCCCTCCAGCCCCAAACCCAGCCCTCTTCAGGATGCAAAGAAGCATCGTGACCTTTGTGTGATCTGCCATGTGGAATCCAGACCTCTCCACTACAAGCCTTCCCAGGCTTGGGCATGACATCTGAGAGGGGCTTGCTGGGGCTGCTGCCCATTTCCCAAACCCGTATCAGGCAGAAGGGAGGAGGGTTTCTGGGTGTGGTTTTGTGTGTTTTTATACAATAGGTTTACAATTACTGTTGCTTTAACCTTTTAAAGGAATTTTTAGAGCCAAGTCCTTTCCTCTGATTTCTCCACGGCAGGGATGTAGGCAGGGCTGGGCAGAGCATCTTTGTTGGACTTGACACCTACACACCCATCCCAGTGGCTTTCTGACAACTGAAGTGCAGAGGGCTGTGGCCCACAGAATTTCTGCCTGGGCAGGAGCCTCTCAGTGCGGTCAAGGAACTCTCCGAGATCTGCGTGCATCGTGGGGCGGACCGGTGTGAGGGTTTGGAAGCCATCCGCCCAAACCCAGCATCACTCAGCAGCCGGGGACAGCGCGGCTTCCCTGATGCAGACCTCACGAGCCGAAGGCCCCTCTGGAGCCTAGTCCAGAGGGCCCGTCCAGGCCTGTCCCATCTGTTCCTTTCAGGGCCTGATGCTAAATGAACTGCTTGCCATGAAAGAGAGCAAAGGATTCGGCAAAAAGTGCAATTTCTCTGTAGGAAGGACATTCTCCCCAAACACAACACCTTCACCACCTCTCCTTTCAGTACCTCAAAGGGAAAAGGGGGACAAACGACGTACAAGCGCTAAACCTCCGAACTGAATCAAGGGCTTTCGGTTGTAGTTCACCCTTCATAACCCACTAACATGTCCAGTCAGCTCTCCAAGTGCCGGCAGAGTGAGGAACGTGGCAGGGTCAGGAGACGGGCTCCCTGAGGTCAACAGCGACCAGGGCACTCGGAGAAGACCCCGCTCCCGTTTTCACTCGGACACAATTGTCCTAAGTTTACAGCAGGATTTATTACTACGGAAAATGGCCACACGATTCCAGGGACTTGGCAAATCCTTCATAAGACCTTATAGACTTCATTGCCTATAGGAGGAGAAACTCAAAACTTCTTCAAAATATAACCTGAGCCACAATATAAAATAAAAAGAAACAAATCCTTTCATGTTAATGCCTTGAGAAGTTTACAGATTATGTACCAATAAAATAAATCCACGTAAATTCTGAAACTCTTGGTGGATACAACACCTGAAGCAAAAAAAAAAAAAAAAAAAGTAATCTACATTTAAAAAAAATCAAAGTAATTACAGCAGCAGTATAGTGAAAAGAGGTTTTAAAAATAATTACATCTTTGATACAAATTCAAACTTTGTACACCTCAATTCAAAGGAATGACTGTTTTAAGAGTTTAGTATATATATATACAGTAGATATGGATGTGTGTCACTGCAGATAGACTAAAGCCAGTGGACTTTGAGGGAGGAGGGATTAATCAGACACTGTTTTCACACTGAAGTGTTCACAGATTGCCACGCTTTTAAAAACACACACACACACATATACACGGATACACAGACACACATAAAATGCCAACCTGAGTAAAACATTACTAAAAACCTAGAGCATCATGAATCACTAAGTCACATATTGCACCTTTAAATAATCCTTCTTACCAAATACAGAAACAAGAAAAAGGATAAAACAGGGACAAGAAAAGGAGATTATGTCACTGTAGGGTTCCTCTATTTCCCTCCCCCACTACCCACAAATTCTCAAAGTGATACCTGGTTTCCACTCTCACTCAACCAATGGGCTGAAAACGTGGCCAACAGAAGTGCCTTTGGGGAAAAGTGGGAGGGAAAAGGGAAAAAAGAATAGAGCACAAAACAGGGAAATGGGGAAGGGGATGGAAAGGGGGAGGCCTCCTCGAGTCAAATGAGAACAGGAATGTTACTGAGAAGGCTGAACCTCAGATACTAAACTACTGTTTAAATATTCCGTATATTCCAATTATGAGATTCAATACAAAAATAGAGATATCTACTGAGTTTTGCCTGTGGAAGCATAATTCAGAAAAGGCACATGTTCAAATAGAAAACCCAGGCGGAGAGGCACCATGTACCCCTCCCTACATGATAATCATCCACAATTATGTATTTTCCATCAGCTAGATTCCAAGATACAGTAGGTAAAAATAGACCTCTGATACTTAAAATATATTCAACCCAACACAATCCTGGCTTTAGCATGTGAGTCATATAAAATAGTCTTTTTTAAAAAGAATCTGTTTTGAAAAGAAAAAAAAAATCATAGCTCACTTTTCCTGGTGTTCCATAATTCTCGAGAAAAAAACAAAAAAACAAAAAGTGAACTCATCCCATTGGTGATCAGGAATGTAGTTGATTAGCTCACCACCCATCCACAGCCCCTGACAGCCCCAACTTCTCATCTGTCCTGTGCAGCCTCACACCCTCAAATTAGTTCTAACAAAACAGAACAAGGAATTAAGATATTAGACATATAAAAACATGTCCACATCGGGGCATTTTCCTTTGCTGTGGGTGTGATGGTCCGGGTAACTCCAGAAAGGTCTGACTTTGGAATTAGGCGATATAACCATTTGTCTTTCCAAATGCAGTCACGGGTGCAAGATTTTCATAGATTGTCATTGCGGTTGTGTTCTGGTAGATGAGATCTACTTTTGAGTCCTTCTGGGATCTGATAATATCCAGAACACACTGGTTGAGGAAAACATACTGGTCCTGAGAAGAGTAAAAAGAGAAAGCCAATGAGCAGAGGTCCCAGAGAGTATTAGCACCCAAGGTTATTTTCAGATTACCACCACTCCCCCAAACCCACTGACTCCCCAGTGAACACTTCAAGTTCACGTTTATCAAGAGGCCGCCACATTCTGGTGAAATCTGAAACCACAGAGGGCAAGATTCTCATAATCAATCATGCTTAACCACAGGGACACACTCCCCACACCTCCTCTCCCTAAGGAGGAGTCCCAGAATCTTGGGGAAGAGCAAAGAAGGAATGTGGAGGAAATAATGCACATATACATTCAAACAAGAAAAAGTCCAGCAAGAATTACTTGGTTAGCGAGCATGTGCGGTATAAGGAGTTAATTGTGATTCTCAAAAGAGGGGATGGGTTAAGGGGGATAAGTGGGGTAGAGTTAGGTGGGGACAACCTCAGGCAATCTTGTCAGAATCTGCAGGTAGCCATTAAAAAGGAAGAGGAAGAAGAGGTAAATTCTGACAGAAAGATCCATGATGCCATAAGAAAAAAAAAAATCACAGTGCAATATTATATATAAAATAGGATCCAATTTTTAAAAAATACTCTGTGTGTTAACAGCTAAAATAAAGAACCTATACAATTCAACACCAAAAAAAAAAAAAACAAAAACAAAACAAAAAAAAAAGTCTGATCAGAAATTGGGCAGAGGATCTGAATAGACATTTTTCCAAAGAAGATATACAGATGGCCAACAGACACATGAAAAGATGCTCAATATCACTCATCATCAGGGAAATGCAAATCAAAACCACAATAAGATATCACCTCTCACCTGTCAGAATGGCAGGAAAAAAGGACAAAAAACAACAAGGATGTAAAGAAAAGGGAACACTCGTGCACTATTGGTGGGAACGTAAATTGGTGCAGTCACTGTGAAAAAACAGTATGGAGGTTCCTCAGAAAAATTAAAAATAGAAATACCATTATGACCCAATAATTTCACTACTCGGTATTTACCCAAAGAAACAAAAGCACTCATTGAAAAAGATCGATGCACCCCATGTTTATTGCAATATTATTTACAGTAGCCTAGATATGGAAGCAACCTAAGTGTCCACTGATGGATGAATGGATAAAGAAGATGTGGAATAGATCTACAATGGAATATTACTCAGCCATAAAAAAGAATGAAATCTTGCCATTGGTGACAACATGGATGGATCTAAAGGGTATTACGCTAAATGAAGTAAGTCAGACAGAGAAAGACAAGTATCATAAGATTTCACTTAAACGCAGAATCTAAAAATCGAAACAAATAAATGAAAAGCAGAAACAGACCCACAAATACAGAGAACTGGTGATCACCAGAAGGGAGGGAGGTGGGGAATGGGCAAAATGGGGGAAGGGGAGTGGGAGGTACAGGCTTCCAGTTATGGGATGAATAAGCCCAGGGGGTAAAAGGTACAGCATAGAGAATCTAATCAGTGGTATTATAATAGCATTGTATGGTAACAGATGGTAGCTATACTTGTGGTGAGCACAACATAACATATAGACTGGTTGAATCACTATGTTGTACCTACCCTTGAAACTAAAGTAACATTGTGTATCAACTATACTCAGTTTTTAAAAAGGACTAGCCATAAAAAATATACATATATGTGTGTGTGTGTGTGTGTGTGTGTGTGTGTGTGTGTGTGTATATACATGTGTTTTTCTACAGATGTACATAAAGAAACCTATAATGATATATACAAACTGTAAGCATTGGCTATTTCTGGGGAGTAGGATTGGGGAAGAAAAAGTAATAGAGAAAAATATATTCCATATAATCCTGTTTTGTTAGATGTTTTAAGATGAACAAGTTTACAGGGCGCCTGGGTGGCTCAGTCGGTCAAGCATCTGACTCTTGATTTCGGCTCTCAAGTCATGATCTCAGCCCCACATGGGGCTCCACGCTGGAGGCACGGAGGCTGCTTAAGATTCTCTCTCTACCCTTCCCCTCCGACTCCCATCGCACCTGCTCACGCAAGCATGCTCTCTCTCAAAAAATTTTTAAAAATAAAATAAAAAATTTAAAAAATGAATACATTTACATTACTTTCAAAACTACAAAAGAAAACGAACAAGAAAAGAATTTGTAGTCAGGTATAAGATTTCTGTGTTTCTCAAAAGGGGATAAAAGACTGAGTCCTACTCTACGTAATTATAGCAGAAAAAAGAAAATCTCTCTTCTGGATAACACAGAGGTGAATTCCACTCTTTCTACTACAACCGTGCCGCTCACCCCAAAGCATACAATGTACCCAGGCCTCCAGAACATTCCCTGCTAGACTCAAAAACACAGCACATATTCACGGAGTTCTAAATTGGTAGGGAGCAGCAGCCTGATACAAAATTAATATTCTGCTTTCATCCCAGTCAAGGCTCATTCCACCCCTACAGCATTGAGGAAGGCGATTTCCCAATATAGTTGTTGAGAACGTGACTCAAAAACAATGTTTATCAGGTACATTTCAGGGAAAGCCGAATCCAGCGGTCTTACTCAACTGACATGGTAGATATTAAGCATTCATCTTCTCAATTGGCCAGCCACCCCCCTGTAGCTATGATAATTGACGTTGTGTGATATTTGCTCAGCTGGGTGAGGATACACAGCAGTATTAAAACAGCAACATTGGGGCACCTGGGTGGCTCAGTGGGTTAAAGCCTCTCTCTGCCTTCGGCTCAGGTCATGATCTCAGGGTCCTGGGATCGAGCCCCGCGTCGGGCTCTCTGCTCACCAGGGAGCCTGCTTCCCCCTCTCTCTCTGCCTGCCTCTCTGCCTACTTGTGATCTCTCTTTCTAAAAAAAAAAAAAAAAAAACCAGCAACATTGCTCCATTTCATTCACATCCTTAACATCTGATGAGTCCGTCCATGAGCTCATTTTAAGGATGCTCAGACCTTCTTAGAAACAAAGCGTGATAATACCAATTTTATGAGTTTACAACCCAGAAGCCAAAGTTCAGATTATCTGATGAGTTAGTAGCTGCAAGGTAAGGAATCCTGATATTATCTTGCTTCGTATGGTTCCATTGCTGATATCAGTTACCACTATCTCCCTATATCAGATCATCAGATCATTCAATCACACATCAGTTAAGGATCTTAAAGAAATCCAGTGTTGCCCCACATTCCAGAGCCAGATAGATGTAGAAGGGTGAAATGTCTTAACTCAAGTATGTGACATGATGCAACCTTCTAAAAACGGGTTGGAAAGGCAGCCTGCCAAACACAGAGCTGGGCCTCACCTCTGTTTGCACCATTAAAGGCCTGTGCATTCGCAGGTCATACACAATCCCATACACATCCACCGTGTTCTCATTCTCTATCTGGTAGATAAGACGATCGATGGCAATGAATGTGCCTGTCCTTCCAACCCCGGCACTGAAGAGAAAAAGAAATGAGCACATTACCATGGGTTACTCGAACATAAAACTCTCGAATATATATTATCTTGTACATATATCTTGCTCTCCCCACTATCAATGCTCAGGATGGTTAAACATTTGCTCAACTGAAACCTTGGCAAGTCGGACAGTGTTAGCTTGGACTGGGACCCAAGCCCTAAAGTTTATTTTGAGTCAAATGCCACAAATAAAACATCTTGCTAGACCTTCTTGAATCCCAGTTTCATTCAAGTTACCTCCATAACCTAGGATGGTAAGTTTCATCAACTTATTCCCCATAGGGCAACAAAGCCCCTCTCTTCTTCTGTCCTAAATTAATTTCTTTAGCTTAAAAGCTAGGCTCTTGGGTGCTGGGTGGCTCAGTGGGTTAAAGCCTCTGCCTTCGGCTCAGGTCGTGATCTCAGGGTCCTGGGATCGAGCCCCGCATCGGGCTCTCTGCTCAGCAGGGAGCCTGCTTCCTCCTCTCTGTCTGCCTGCCTTTCTGCCTGCTTGTGATCTCTCTGTCAAATAAATAAATAAAATCTTAAAAAAAAAAAAAGCTAGGGTTTTATTGTTCTAGAGTGGCGGGGGGTGGGGGGGCAGGTGAACTTTTTCTGTAAAGGACCAGATAATAAATATCTTTGGCTTTGCAAACAAATGGTCTCTTTCTGCCATTATAGCATGAAAGTAACTATAGAAAATACATAAACAAATGAGCATGGCTCTGTTCCAATAAAACTTTATTTACAAAAACAGGCACCCAAAGAGATTGTGGTGATGAACCTATATACATTAATTTATATACAGGTTTTGTATGCCCCAAAAAATTCATTAATAAATCAATAAAATGAACTAGAACTATGTGCTCCAACTTTGTTAAGTAACAAACCAAAATGCTGAATGAAGAAAGGAGGTTGCAGAATGATGTCTATATCATAAAATCTGGTAAAAGTAAAAAGCTACATAAAACCCACAGGTATATATCAAATAAAATACAAAAGCACGCAAAGGAATGATTCAGATCCACTTTAGGACCACGTTTAACTGTGTAAGAAGGAGACTGATAAGCAGAGACTTTATATCTGTAAGATCTTACTAATAAAAAAAAAACACATGACCTCACGTTATACTTTATTAGACTGTTAGTTGAACTATTTTGTAAGGTTGACCTGTTTTATAAGAAAATGTTATAAATAAGAAATAAATTAGAATACACTGTAGTTTAAAAAAAAAAATAGAGGCAATCTATCAGATCTGGCCCACAGGTTATAGTTTGCCAGACCCTATTCCAGCCCCTGGTCCCTTATGGAAACCTTTCTCGAATTTGCAAACGCCTACTGCATTCCCTCTTGGGCCTTGCTTTTCTAAAGCGTTGATGACACTTGAAATCTGCCACACACAGAGCACCGTCTGCATACCTGCAGTGAACCAGAATGGGTGACTCAGGAGGACTCTGCTTCATGTAGTCACGAACAAGGTACCGAAAGTTGATGAGCAGGTCCGTGGTGTCGGGAACGCCGTGGTCCGGCCAGGAGGTGAAATGGAACTGTCGAAGAGGGTGACTTTCACATGTCTGGATCTAAAAGCCAAGGAAAGAGGTGACAAGCTGCACGGGATGGCTGACAGGCAGTTACAACGAAAAGTTGCAATTTTACATTGCTACAACATTTGATAAAGTACTTGCCCAGACTTTGACCTGCTCATCAAAGCCCACAACATGCCCAAGAAGGAGGGGTTCTCATCCTCCTGGGAAGATTCCAAAAAGTGAAGCAACTCTCCCACACTCAGCTAGGAGTCAGCCTCATCCTCGGACCCGGAGTTCAGACCTTCCTTTCCCACGGCAGGTGCCTGCCAGTAATGCACTCAGTCTTAGACCTACAGCTCCTTAGAGCCTCAGGAAGCCCATCTCTGAGCCCACCTGGGAATGTCATCCACCAAAACACCAAAAATGAATTACACCGATACGGCTCTGATCATTGGAACCTTTGGGGCAAGGGCTGCCTCACAATCCACATGCCTTCCGGAGAGTCTCATGAAGCAGCAGGTAGCTAGTGAGCACTAAGTAAATATTTAGAATTGCAGGAGTTTAAGAAAAGGAACTTCCACACACACATACAAAGAAACGCATCAATTTCAACATCAGACAGACAATAGAAAGTGGATCTTGTTGTAACAGAGTGAGTTATGAAACAGACTGGTTTTCTACCACGGACCAAAGCAGGCACCTGTTATTATCAGAATTCCACCCGGGCTGGACCATTCCTGTCCCGATTCAACTGCGCTCATTATGCCCAGCCCTGGGCACTGAGCTCAGCCTCACACCTACATCTGGACTCTAGGCATTTCCATCTCCTTTATGAGAGCTACCTTTGGAAGTTTTTTTGTTTTTTTTTTTAATGTATATACATTACAAAAGCAGTGCATTCGCATTATTCAAAAGATGGAAAAAGAGTAGAGTGAGGGAGAGGGTACTGTGAAGTCTTACACACACAAAAGTGACATTCACAAATTGAACCAAAAGTATTCATCCAAGGAAGGAAAGCAGATGTGAGAGATGAGCGGACAGGAAGGGGTAGGGGGAGGTCAGACTTTTCAGCATTCTCTCTGCAGAGGGCTGCCAAGGGGCTCAGGTTAGGGGTGGCAGCCAAAAGAAACTTTTAGTTCTATCTACTGTGTTCCCACCTTTAAAAAGGAAAACATATTCATGCACTTTGTGTAATTAAAAAGGAGTCTTAGGGGAAAAAGTGGTATTTTACTAAATGCCACGTGGTCTCCTGGAATCATTCGACCCTAGAACAGGAAAGGGCTTTAGGGGAAAATGTGAAATCCAAACGAAGTCTGGAATTTAGTTAACAGATGATAACATCGTGGTAATTTTGTTTAAATGATGTGGGCAAATCCACCCATGAGTCCCCCTACCGCAAGGGGATTCCCCTCCCCAAGCATGAAAGCAACCAAGGATAATCTGGTCTGGTTAAAATGGGCAAAATCTATAGAAATAAGTATATTATGAGGGTTTCTCGACCACTATGTGCTGCATCAGTGTGTGATAACAGCTTTGACAGCACCTCCAGGGGAGGAATTGAAATATTAATTGAAGCCAGCACCTTTGAGACACAGCAATCAGTAAAGAATTAATACTTAACATACTACCCTGTATCCATGACTTATAGAATCCTCAAGGATAATTCTTGTCAACTAGAACCTAACCCACCAACTCCCCATAAAAGTCGACTCCACTGACTCTACTCCCAGGCTTTTGTTTGGTGTACTATTCGCAATATGCATAAAATTTTGTCTCCTGGTATGTTTCACTTAATTACAATCTCACATCTCCCCACGGTAATTATGCAGTCTATGTAGCCATCATTTCTAATAGCTAAATAATGATACACTGACTAGATAACCTATAGTTTAGTTATCTATTCTCCGAAAGCTAGATATCTGAACAGGCTCCAAATCTTCCCTCCATTACAAAGAACACTGAGATTCCTCTTTGTGAATAATAAGCCTTGTCCTATATTTCAGATTATTTCTTTAAGACAGACTCTCAAATGTGGAATCACCAGATCAAAGGAGAATGGTCATTTTTATGCTTTTGATATAAACTGCAAAGGGTTATACCAATTTACACGCTCACCAAAAGATATCAATGTGGCTTCACTGCCTCTATTTCTAAACACCCTTAAAAAAAAGGACACATAATCTGATTTCCTGCAGTGCCTGCACCATGTAATTGGATTTTTTTTCATAACTTTGGGGGTAGGGGTGTTGAGGCCGTGTCTATATGCCCAGAAATCCTATTAACGTAACCACTCTCATAAACTGCTCCCAACGGCAAATCGCCAGTCCTGAGGTCATGTTTGCAACCAAATAATCCAAAAGGGCCTGGGTTTTTAACAAAAACTCTATAAATAAGTCACCTGAAAGCAGAAGGAACAGTTGCTGCTGCTGAGCCTTGCTCTTAAGATTCATCTCATTCGGGGTGCCTAGCTGGCTCAGTGGGTTAAAGCCTCTGCCTTCGGCTCAGGTCATGATCTCAGGATCCTGGGATCGAGCCCCGCATCGGGCTCTCTGCTCAGCAGGGAGCCTGCTTCCCCCTCTCTCTCTGCCTGCCTCTTTGCCTACTTGTGATCTCTCTCTCTCTCTAATAAATAAATAAAATCTTAAAAAAAAAAAATTCATCTCATTCAGGAATAACATACGATAACAAAACAAACACAAAGAAAACAAAACACCAGACTGAGAAAAACAGAGACCAAGCTGGTGGTTGCCAGAGGGGAAGTGGGTCAAGGGGTAGGCAAAAGGGGGGAAGGGGGCTAAGAGACACAAACTCCCACTTACAAAATATATACGTCGTGGGGATGAAGAGTACAGCCTAGGGAATAGAATCAACGATGTTGTAATGACATTGTAAGGTGACAGATGGGGACACTTATCACAGTGGGCACCGCATAAAGTATATAATTGTTGGGTCACTATGTCGTAGACCTGAAACTAACATGATATTCTATGTCAACTACACTTCAATTGAGGAAAAAAAAAAAATAACATGAACTTCCTCTAAGAAAGTTAAAGCTAAGACTTGCTTTACAGTGTATGTAGATAGTTTTCATTCTGTGAAAAGAGAGCAATAGGGGTGCCTGGGTGGCTCAGTGGGTTCAAGCCTCTGCCTTCGGCTCAGGTCATGATCTCAGGGTCCTGGGATCGAGCCCCGCATCGGGCTCTCTGCTCAGCAGGGAGCCTGCTTCCCCCTCTCTCTCTGCCTGCCTCTCTGCCTACTTGTGATCTCTCTCTCTCTGTCAAATAAATAAATAAAAATCTTCAAAAAAAAAAAAAAAAAGAAGAGAGCAATAGTATTTTTCTGATGCGTAAAAACAAACATATTGGTTAATATCAACCTAAAAATATCACCCCCACACTAATACAGGGTCCTCTTATCTGAGGCTTATCCATCTTGGCCTCTTACTTACATTTTTCACTGTGAAGTCTCTGATGGTCCACTCTGGAAGAACAACTTCTGATGTCATTGCCACCGTTATGTCCCCGTAGTCCTGAGCCTGCTTGGAGGGCCAGTACTCCTCACATTTGGTCTAGAGTAAAATTATATTTTTATGCAAAAAGTCAGGTCGTACCATCTGCCATCACTAAAGCCTTATAAGGGAGACTGGACATTGGAAACTGGCATCAGAGACTGGGTCAGCCCTTTAGTTGGGTTCTGTTGGACTCCAAAAATAGTTGTTTAATTTACAGTTATTGCCAACTCTTTTAAAATTGGGAGGATTCTCATAAAAATCCAGATTCCTGGCTTCTCCTGAGAACTCAGAAGATCTGGCCCGTCCTGAGCCCCCATTTCTGCATGAAAATGGATTTAGAGCAGCACAGCCATTGTCCCTTCTCTGAGGACACGGTCCCAGCCAGCTTCCTTTGGCTCTGACGGCAGCCAGCCCATGACTGTCCACTGAACTAAACTCAAACTGACCCATAACCCCATGCAGCTAGAAGAAATGAGGACTTTCTCCAGTACTTTTAGACCCACACTAATTACAATACAAATACAGACACGAATAAAGAGAATCAAATTAAATCACTCCAGGTCTTTGATTTCTATAAATTGGTGGGCAGATGTAAACAGAAATAAAAATCAGGAAACATCTGCTCTCCAAGAATATCTGAATCTCTAATTTGGCAAATGACTTAATACACACACACACACTTTCTCCCGCCTCCTTTCCCCTCATCCACTTTCCGAGGTGTGTTCTGCTGCGGGTGGCTTCCTAACCCGATTCTCTGACTCACCCCTGGGAGGTTTGTTTTGCTTTAAAAACAGATGCCTGGACCCCACCTCCAGGCTTCTGACTCTGGCCGGGGACCTGTATTTTTTTAAAAGATCCCAGTTTCCAGACCACTGCTCCCACAAAGAACACAGGACTCGGACACACAATGACATGGAGCTAATGCTCTCGGCTCAGTGTCTTCCCAGCTGGGTGTCTGTTGCTACCTTGTGGGCAAGTTCTTAAACTCTCTGAGCCTCAGTTTCCCCATCCACACAATCATTATAAAGGAGTGTTGTTAGAGGAAAGTAATAACATAAATGGAGTAAATTCACTGGCTCTCTTCCCTTTTGACCCAGAGCCAGTAAATCCACTTCTCTCCTGACTTAAGATAAACAACGGCCCACCTCAATTCATCTTCTCTGAGTTCCTCCATTCATTTAACTACACCATTTTCATTTGCCTAAAAGAGATTTATGAGACTGTTCCATGGGCAAGGCCCTGGGCTCAACAGCACCAGAAAGCTTATTTGCATTCATAAACAAAGTTCTTTTGTTTGCATGACAGCCTGCTCTCTGGATGCAAGGAAGTAAGGCAGAACACAGGCTTCTGTGAAGATGGGAACCACGAGCCACGGGAAGATGTGATGGGAACCTCCTCTCTCGGCTCATTGTTCTCTCTCCCTCCCCAGCCCCAGCCCCTAGCACAGCACCCTACACACACGTGGAGCGGGGTAAACATCTACTGAATTAAAGTGAAATGAAGAATATTAAAAGGGGAGAGGGGAGCGCTGAGACTTATCTGGGGAGGAGTCTGAGATCTGGGGTAGAGGAAGGGTTCCAGTGCTAAAAGCTAGGTTTGATCACCAAGTTGGTGATCATCTCACGGGAGAGATGCTGGCCGCTTAGAGACGCAGAGGGTTGGCGCCCACTCCCAGCATGGAGATGACCCCCTTGCTCCAGCCCCAGAAGCTCTGCGTGGAGCTAACCCCACTCCCACTACTTGGAGCTCCAGCAGCGACCTCCTGAGTACAGAACATTGCTATTCATCCACAAAAGAAGCTAATGATAAAATGGTTTTCTTTAAGATATTTTTAAACTTTTCTTTTAGAGGAGAAAAAGACAGAAAACGAGTTTCTAAGAAGAGAGGTGCTGATGTTTGGGGGAGTGTTTTCTTTAAAAAGACAAATGCTTCTTAAGATACTTAACCCTTCCACCACGGTCGAAATGAATGCACTAATTTAATTTAATAATTTAAATAAAAATAATAAAATAAAATAAATAAATAACTTAAATAAAAAATAAATAAAATACTTACCCTTCCCTGTTCGACACATTTGGTCAACATAACAATGGCATATACGTTTTTCTCCCAAACCATACGCCAGAAATCTTTCAAAGTGTTGGGCAAAGGCCCTTGTGTGGCAATAAAATCTTTCTTGGAATGGTAGCCCTAGAAAATGGAAAGCAACCCAAATTCAGTGTCAAAGACACAAGGAGGAGCCCTGAAGATTTCACCCAAACAAGCCGTGATCTGGGCTCATCTCCTCACTTACAGGCATGTAGTTGGCATTGATGTAGTCATCCGTTGAGTGGGTCTGGATGGAAAGCTTGACGCGGGAAATATCATCTATGGTATTGAGAGAAAAAAGGTCCTCATTAGAAGCAAATATTTGAGGAGAGTGACACACAAGAGAGAAAAGTAAAAAATGGCAACACAGGGGCTCCTGTCACATCCTGAAGGTGTGACACCTGGCTTTTTACAGAGATGACCTTACTTGATCCTTACAGTCAGCCCAAGGGACTTGCACAGAGGAGTCAGGCAATTACCCAGCAGAGCTACTCACTGGCAGAGCCAGGATTCAAACCCCGGGCAGCCTGCAGCCAGGGTCCAAGCTCTTCTTCATGCCACACCTACTTCTCAGACAATGCCAACCTACTGCTATTAGCATCCTTGGTGTGTGTCACGAGCCAAGGGATGCACTGAGCAATTTTATTTATTCCTCAAAACCACCCTTCCAGCTTTTGTGCCCATTTCACAAATGAGGAAACTGAGGGTCTGCGAGATTAAGCCCTGATGTCTAGTCAAGGGCACTCAGAATTCAAATCTAGTGCCCTTTCCACGAGGGAAAAGTTTGCATGCTTTCTCTATCCTCCTAAAAATGTCATTGCAAAAAGACGGTACTGAACTCAAGAGTAAACTGACTATGTAAGACTACTATGGGTGGAAAGATCGAAAACACAAAATACTTGTGTTTTCATCTTAAAAATACACACACAATTTATCAGTTGCGTATAAACACTGCCCAAAAAAAATGCACACACAAGCTTGCCCAACTCAAGAAATGAAATAATGTTAGAATTTCCAATGTCAGATGGAGTAATCAGCAGCAGCACCTGCACGTCCCTGTCTTTGATTACATACTATCTCATCCTCCCCTGGACAAAAATAACACAATTCTAAACTCAGTGACCGACATGAGTTTCAGCCCAAAACTTTCCCAAACTCTGGATCTGAACATCTCTGCAACATTCATAGGTACTCTTGGAACAAGGGTCAATGCCTGCCGTCAATACAAGGAGGGACAGCAGGAGGCATGAAGAGAAAGAATGCAGAAGCTAAAAAATCCTGAATCTAAACAGAAGTGAAGGTTTTAGACCGGAAAAGAAAAAACACAGTTTCAAAGAAAAAAGACAATGTCTCTAAATGTCCTCGTGGAAAAATCATCCTCAGAGCCTATAAATTACAGCAAAATCAGAACGCAGCTGCAATCTATTGATAACTTCTTCATGCCTTAATTCCCACCCAAAAGAGAGACCACAAAGAACTTTCCGTGGAGGAGGGCTTACATTTCATCTCAACGGATGACGTGACAAATGACTCTCCTTTTAAACCCCATTTTTGTTATCCCCATCCATTAGGCAGACATTGTTAATTCTCCATATGTGAATTCAAATACAAGTCATTTTTAGCTGTGGAATGCTCTCCTCAGCCCACCAGAGATGTATCTGGACAAGCAGAAAGTGTTACTCCCGTCCTCCTCCTGCTCCCTTCCTTTCCAGAACAACAGTAGCTGAAATGAGGGGCTTTAAGATAGAGGGGATAAGAGCACGGACTCTGGCCCTTTCCCTGAAAGAAACAATAGACCTAATCCGAAGCCTGGCCTGCCATGGCCTTCTGTGTGACTCTGGACAAATCCCCTAGCTACCCTGTGCCTCATTTCCCTCATCTACAAACCGAATATTCTACTACCCACTTCATAAGGTTCTCCTGAGGGCTGGATTCAATGGACTATGCCTAAATACAGGGCTTAGCGCCCTGCAGGGGACTCATGAATGATTGTGGGCGTGGCTAGCCAGCATCTTGATCCCATTCCCCTCCACTGTTAGAGGCCTGACAGCCAGTGACAGAGAAAAGGATAGAGCCTGTGTGTGGGGGGGGGGGGGGGAACAACTTACAGGGCAGAACATTATTATAGCGATTCTTTCCTCTATTCTCAGGCAGCTCCGCCGCATACTTAGGTAGACTGATTCCAACGAGCTTTAGATCCTGAAAACAAAACAAATGAGTTGTCCATTTGTTCAGTGCCCAGATGTTATTTATACTGAGCACGGAGCATGACAGAACAAAGTGGGGAGTGCAGAGGTGTTTTGGGTTAAACTGCATCCACCAAAAAGATAGGCTAAAGTTCCGATCCCTGGGACCTAGGAATGATGAAGCCTTATTTGGAACTTTGGTCTTTGGAGCTGTCGTCAAAAGAAGATGAGGTCATACTGGAGTCGGGTGGGCCCTTCATCCAACAGGACTGATGTCCTTCTCAGAGGAGAAGGGGCTCCAAGATACAGACGTGAGGGGAGCCGGGCATGCTGAGACAAAGGCAGGCAGAGGAGTTAGACTCCCACAAGTCAGGAATGCCTGGGGCTTCCAGAACCTGGCCGAAGCCCGGCGGGATCCTTCTCTAGAGGCTTTGGAGGAAGCGCGGTGTTGCCAACACCTTGATTTTGGACCGCCGGCTTCCAGAACTGTGAGAGAATAACCATCTGTTGTCTGAAGCCACCCAGTCTGTGGTGTTTTGTTACGGCAGCCCGTGGAAACTAATGCAGAGGTTCGACTAAAAGAAAAAGGATAATCCTTGCCTGCAAGGAGTTTACAACCTGGGAGTGCGGTGTAGGCAGAAATCACTAACGTTACAATGAGGCAAAATTAGATAAACGCTGGTCCTCGGTCACAGGCAACACCTTGCAGGGGAAACGGACCCAAAGACAGAGAATTTACATCCTCCTGAGCTGTGCTTTGAGCCGTGCAGGAGGATGAATGGCGGCCCCAAAAAAGGCAGGCCCACGTCCTAACCCCCCCAACCCATGGATGTGAGCTGCTTTTGGAAAAGTCTTGGGGAATGGATTTAAGTTGAGAATCTTGAGGTGAGATCATCCCGGGTTCTGTGGGTGGGCCTCAAATCCAATAACAAGTGTGCTCACCCAAGACGCCCCGAGGGGAGTCACAGGGAGGAGGAGGGGGAGGCCACAGGGCGGTGACGCAGCCCCGAGCCACAGAACGCCTGGAGCCACCGCTTCGGAAGAGGCAAAGAAGAGGACCCCCCCAGAGAGCTGGAGGGAGCACTGCTCTCCTGACCCCTGACTCTGGACTTAGTAGAGCCTCCAAAACCACAAGAGAATACATTTCTGCTGTTTTAAGCCTTGAGTTTGTGGTGGTTTGTTATGGCAGCCACAGGAAGCCAATGCAAATGGCGAGGCAGAGACAGCAGCAGGGCAGCCGGGGAGGGTGGCAGGGCAGCATAGGGAGAGCAGCAGGGCAGGGCGAGGAGGGTGGCACAGCAGGGCAGTGTGGGGAGGGCAGCAGGGCAGGGCGGCATAGGGAGAGCAGCAGGGCAAAGCAGCATAGGGAGAGCAGCAGGGCAGGGCGGAGAGGGCGGCAGGGTAGCGTGGGGAGGGCGGCAGGGCAGCATAGGGAGAGCAGCCGGGCAGGACAGGGTGGGGAGGGCGGCAGGGCAGTGCAGGGAGAGCAGCAAGGCAAGGCAACATAGGGAGGGCAGCAGGGCAGGGAAGCATAGGGAGAGCAGCAGGGCAAGGCAGCATAGGGAGAGCAGCAGGGCAGGGCGGGGAGGGCAGCAGGGCAGCATAGGGAGAGCAGCAAGGCAAGACAGGGTGGGGAGGGCGGCAGGGCAGTGCAGGGAGAGCAGCAAGGCAAGGCAGCATAGGGAGGGCAGCAGGGCAGGGAAGCATAGGGAGAGCAGCAGGGCAAGGCAGCATAGGGAGAGCAGCACGGCAGGGAAGCATAGGGAGAGCAGCAGGGCGGGGAGGGCAGCAAGGCAGCATAGGGAGAGCAGCAAGGCAAGACAGGGCGGTGAGGGCGGCAGGGCAGGGCGGAGCAAGTGTGAGTGGCCGTTCTGAGGGAGGGGCTTCAGGCTGGTGGGGTGGTCAGAGCATACTGGACGGGACAGGGCTGAAGCACAGGAACTCTTTCCTGCTCAGGAATCAACCTGGGCCACATGGCTCCTCCATGCCAGCCCCCAGAGCTTGCCAACTACTCCCGCCAACAGCCCTCAGACTGAAATGCCCAGTTTCTCTCCGTCTCTCTACATAATCTTCATTTCTCAACAAGGTTAAACACCCAAATCACTAGCAGCGGGGGTACATCTAAGGGCTCGCAGCCCACGTGGGCACAGCGGGACCCCCGGGGGACATGCAAGAGCTCCTCCCCTTCTAAGACAGCGGCCTCTCACCAAGCACTTTCCCCCCTGCAACAAAAATGGGCAGTGTCCCAACTTTCGGGAGAAACATAAAGCAGTTAAAAAAACACATTATTTACAACCACGTACTTCATATTCTTCTGCAAACCCACAGTTGGAGTCCGCTTGTTGTTTCTTAAAGTAGGCCTCGAAATTCTCTACTCTGATTAACTTGGACCTAAGAAAACAGAACAACTTCTTAGGACTTTTTTACATTCAATAAAGTTCATGCTCAAAACAGAAAAATACATGTTATTAAAAAATTAAAGCAGCTACTCACTTTTTAGGTCTTCATCATAGAAAGGGAAAGAAAAAAATAAGCCATTAGAAACACTGACTCAATCATGACTCTAGAGATAATAGTAAACATCTTCCCAAAAGAACAAACACCATAGTAATAAATGGGGGAGAGAGGGTCACTATAATGTTATTTACAAAACACTGAAATGTAAATCAGGAAATCTCACTTCTAGACCCTCTCATGTAACTAACTGGCTTTGTGACTTCCAACAAGGTCTTCTCCTAGATTGTGATAACCCATTTATTTTTCCTTAAAAATCACAAAGTACAAATTTATTGGGAGGATAAGGAAGTAAGGTTTTTATTTGCCTTAGTAGAACATGGCAAGGAAGCTACTAGCTTCAGGAGACTAATAAACATAGATTCCTTGCAGAAAAACAAAGCTAGCAAGAACTTCGGGACGATCATGGCCAAATGTGTTAGTCAGAAAAAAGGACAGCAAGTCCCACCAAAAATTCTCTAGTCACTGAGCAGATTGGGGGATTAAATGTCTTCAAATAAAGCTCATAACTCCAGAGACTTACTTAATTTGAGAAAAGGATACTTCATTATTCTTCGCATCTTTCCTGTTTTAAAAGAAACAAAGACCCATTAAAACCAAAAAAGGGTAATTCTGGGCTTTTTCCCTTTCATGTATCTACAAAATGCCTTTTTTTATATATATGACACTAAATCCTGTTCCCTAATACTAAGCTTAGAGGTCTAGGCGGCAAACTCTGGTTACAAATCTGTGAAGTAACTCTCTTTCTTTTTTTCTTTTTTTTTTTTTTTTTTTTTTGAGAGGGATTAAGAGCGAGGACGGCAGAGGGAGAGGGAGAATCTTAAGCATGTTTAATGCCCAGCACAGAGCCCAATGTGGGGCTCAATCTCATAACCCAGAGATCATGACCGGAGCTGAAATCAAGAGTTGGACACATAACCCCCTGAGCCACCCAGACACCCCGAAGTAACTCTCTTTCATCCCATCCAAAAGTATGGAAGAATCTTGCTCAGGCCACTGTTAGAAATATCTTTGGGTAAAAAAAAAAAGAAGAAGAAGAAATATCTTTGGGTAAATGTGTATCAGCAGCATGACCCTTTTGTAAAGCCAGAGTCATTTTTTCATACTGTTCTTTGAGAAAGGCTTCCTGATAAGTTAATGGAATAAACCAGAAGATTTCTCCACTATAGGTATGGTTGTAGGACTCCTGGTACTCTCCTGCGTTGCTGGCTAAACCCCATATTCGTGTTTTAAAAAAAAAAAAAAAAAAAGTTGCCCTCTTAGCGCAGTAGGCAGCGCGTCAGTCTCATTAAAAAAAAAAAAAAAAAAAAAAGCACCTTCTGGAGGGCGATTTGTCAGTATGTATCAAAATTGAGGGGCTCAGTGGGTTAAGCATCTGCCTTCAGCTCAGGTCCTGATCCCCAGGTCCTGGGATGGAGCCCCACATCCGGCTCCCCGCTCAGTGGGGAGACTGCTTCTCCCTCTCTCTGTCCCCCTCCCAGCTACTTGTGCTCTCTCTCTCTTTCTCTCTTTTACTCAAATAAATAAAATCTTTTTTAAAAAATTGAAAACATGCCTCATACCTACTGAGCCAGCAACTGCCCACTTTGGAATTTAGCTTAAGGAAATAATCATGCATGTGCCCAAAGATTTAGAGACAAGTAACTGTAGCAAAAAAAACAAAATAAAACTGAAGACATCAGGAAAACTGAATAATTTCCGTACAGTTGAATACTCTGTATCTCCTTAAAATGAAGAAGATTTGAAGCTGTCCAGACTAGAAAATGATATACATAATATGATTCCATGTACATATGTGGGTGTATATTCAAGTGTGAGTTGCACAATCATATCAATGTGAAATGTAGTTTTGTGCAGGTGCTGTGATTATGAATTATCTAGTTTCTTTGCTCTTCTTTTTCTTTTCTATTTCGTTTTTTGTTTTGTTTTGGTTTTTTGCCACAAGCATGTATAACTTTTATTTCAACAAGAAACAATAAAGCTGTTTTGACCCCTTCCTCACACACACACAAAAATTTAAAATCCACCTGTCAACCCAACAGGGCAAGATGGCAGCAGAAGACCCTGGTGTGGCTGCTTTCAGGGACTCTGAGCCAGAATGATCCCCGGCTGGCAGCACCTGAGGAGCACGAATGAACCCCAGCGGATACACAGGCTTCACCCGCCCACGCATGCCAGACAGGAGAGCGAGCGATGAAGTGCAAACACCAGGTTCAAGTTCGCTTCCACGCTTCTTACACTCAGCTTGTGCGTGTGTAGGAATGGGGCTTGCAATGGGGCTTTCAAGACCCGCCTCCTAGAGCCCCAGGAATATGAGAATGGATGGAAAACACAAATCCGGGCACATAGGTAGCGCTCAAAAGAGATGCTACTTTTGGGGCACCTGGGTGGCTCAGTGGGTAAAAGCCTCTGCCTTCGGCTCAGGTTATGATCTCAGGGTCCTGGGATTGAGCCCCACATCGGGCTCTCTGCTCGGCAGGGAGCCTGCTTCCCGCTCTCTCTCTGCCTGCCTCTCTGCCTGCTTGTGATCTCTCTCCCTCTGTCAAATAAATAAATAAAATCTTTAAAAAAAAAAAAAGAGGGGCGCCTGGGTGGCTCAGTGGGTTAAAGCCTCTGCCTTCAGTCGGGTCATGATCTCAGGGTCCTCGGATCAAGCCCCACACATCGTATTTATTTAACGCTTCTCGGTGCCACATCACAGAGAATTGTAGACATCTCCGTGAAGCTCCACACTGCTAGTCAGACTGCGCATGTGTTCAAACTTAGCTAACTCGAGAGTGAAATCTCTTAACACCACACAACTGATTCGTGCACCAGAAGGCACGGTTTCAAGGAAGCACCTTACACCACAGTGTTCACCAGGACCTGATGCCAGGGGGAGCTGAGGGGAAGCAGGACTGGCCAGTCAGTGGAGAGTGTGGATGACAGGGACGAGGGGGGGCGGGCATAACACTGGTCCTTCCAATCGTGTGATTGTCTGAAATTTTCCATAGTAAAAAGCTCCCTTAGGAGCGCCTGGGTGGCTCAGTCGTTAAGCATCTGCCTTCGGCTCGGGTCATGATGCCAGGGTCCTGGGATCGAGTCCCACATCAGGCTCCCTGCTCAGTGGGTAGCCTGCTTCTCCATCTCCCACTCCCCCTGCTTGTGTTCCCTCTCTCGCTGTGTCTCTCTCTGTCAAACAAGTAAGTAAAATCTTAAAAAAAAAAAAAAGCTCCCTTAAAAAGTAGGGTATTATCACCAGCATAAACGACAGTCACCTTTTCTTTCTCCAGAAGATGAAGCCGCCCACAGCCACAATTACCAGGGCACCAAAGATGCACCCAAAAACTGCTCCACAGATGACACCTGAGAAAAGTCCAAATGGGAGGCACTTCAGAAGATGCTCATGAGTTGATAATACACTATATGTTAATTGAATTTAAATAAAATTAAGGTTTTTTTAATTTAATTTTATTTTTTTCAGTGTCCCAAGATTCATTGTTTATGCACCACACCCAGTGCTCCATGCAATACGTGCCCTCCTCAATACCCACCACCAGGCTCGCCCAGCCCCCCACCCTCCTCCCCTCCAAAACCCTTAGTTTGTTTCTCAGACTCCACAGTCTCTCATGGTTCGTCTCCCCCTCCAATTTCCCCCCAATTCACTTTTCCCTTCCTTCTCCCAATGTCCTCCATGTTATTCCTTATGCTCCACACGTAAGTGAAACCATATGATAATTGACTTTCTCTGCTTGACTTATTTCACTCAGCATAATCTCCTCCAGTCCCATCCATGTTGACACAAAAGTTGGGTATTCATCCTTTCTGATGACTGAGTGATATTCCATTGTATATATGGACCATATCTTCTTTATCCATTCATCTGCTGAAGGGCATCTTGGCTTTTTTCCACAGTTTGGCGATTGTGGCCATTGCTGCTGTGAACATTGGGGTTCATGTGGCCCTTCTTTTCAGTACATCTGTATCTTTGGGTAAATACCCAGTAGTGCGATTGCAGGGTCATAGGGTAGCTCTATTTTTAATTTTTTGAGGAATCTCCACACTGTTTTTCAGAGTGGCTGCACCAGCTTGCATTCCCACCAACAGTGGAAGAGGGTTCCCCTTTCTCCACATTCTCTCCAACACTTGTTGTTTTCTGTCCTGTTAATTTTGACCATTCTAACTGGTGTGAGGTGGTATCTCAGTGTGGTTTTTGGGCAGAAGACATGAACAGACACATCTCCAAAGAAGACATACAAATGGCTAACAGACACATCAAAAAATGTGCATCAAAATTAAGTTAAAAAAAAAAGATGTTCACAAACAACTGGCCCAGAGTCCTCAAACCAGAGTGTGTGTGTGTGTGTGTGTGTGTTAAATATATCTTGGACATAAAATTAGTCTAGGCATTTGGGAGCCAGGTTCCCCAGCCCCAGCCCACCACCAACGGGCTGGTCTTCAGAAAGTCACAGCTCCCTTCCCCTGGGGTTCCTCAACTGCAAACGTAGGGACCTGGGCTGTCTGTGATTTTCAAGTTGTTCTTACTGCTGATGTCTTTCTTCAAATGAAATTGCATGCAGCAGCCCAATATATAAAATAGAAAACCAGGCAGAAATGCTCTTGTGGTGGCAGGGCGGGGGCGGGGAGGGTCTCAGGACAGAGTCCTGTTTGGTGGAGTGACCACTGTTTAAAAACCACTAGACAAAACGTTCCCCATGGTTCCTGCCACCTCTGACTCTGTGAGATTAGTACCCACGAATGAGCAGAAGTACCAACAACACTGCTCAACTGACAGAAAACCCACTGGATTATTGGGGAAGAGGGTGGGGACTCCCTGAGCTTTGCTCCTGGGGTTCTTTCCTGAACCCAACAACTACCAAGTGTAAAAACCGGACACACTAACACACCAGTTGACCACTGTGTCTCTGGCCTGAAGGTAGGGTATATATGCCCTTGGGTCCCCGGGGCTCCGGAATCACTTCGTTCTGTGTGACAAAGGACAGGAGTGCTTGATGAGGAGTCTGAGGCCAGAGTGTCAGGCCTGTCTCTACGCAAGTCACTGCCCCTCTCTGGGCCTTCACAGCCTCGTGTCTCAAGAGGAGCTGGACGAGACAATTTCTGTGGCTCCTTTTGGCCCTAACATTCAAAGGTTCTATGAACTGAGAGTCAAATGGTGCCTGGCACGTGGGCACACAAATGAGCACCCTGAGAAAAAAGGACTAAATGTGTTTACGGAGCGGAAGGGCAACCAGCAGAGGAGAGAGAGAGTGGGGGCGGGGGACGGCGAGGGGGCCTCCTTCCAGGAAGCAGAGGTGGGTCTTGATGGCCCCATGACCTCTCAGCCTCTGAGAGGAGAGACCAGCCCTCCCAGGGACCAAGGGAGGCAAGGGAGGCATGCAGACCCCCAGCCTTCTGTCGACACCAGAAGCAAAACCCCCCTGAGATGTTAACAGCACTGTTATTCTTTTCTACCTGGATCCTGGGGCAAGAACACCGCCTCTGAATAGGGACTGAAGGACACGTAGCTCTCGGCCCCGTCTATGAGTCCGTTATTGCGAGGGTTAAAGGTGATGTTGGTGAAGCCGGCCACACAAGCCCTATGGGATGACAAGAAGGAAAGAGCTGAGACGGGGCCACCACCCCAGGCGCGGAAAGCTTAGCGCAAGGACCACTAGGACATTACCGATAGGATCCCAGGGGTTCCAGCTTCCCGTTGTAATAACCGTGTGTGGTTGACTCGTTCCCAACATTGACTTCATATTTCAAGACTTCAGCCAAGCCCTGAGAACATCTCTTTTCTTCTGTTGTTATGAGGTATGTCACATAAGTGTCTGAAGCCCCCTTTTGGAAATCCTCATATGTATATCTCAAAACATCTATAGATGGTTGACCAGCTAAGAAAGGCACACAGAAAGAAAGTCATAAGAAAGTGATTGCAGACAGAGATTGAAGTTTCCCATGCATCTAAATAATGACATTGACGCTGGGTGATAATGACGATAGCTCCCGTCTCTCACATGTGCTCTCTGTGCCAGGATTTACTTAAACCAAGTTCTCCGTGCTTTACTTAATCTCTGTGCACAGATCAACAGACACTGACAAGAGTCTTGTCACATGGGTTTACTGCCCCCATCTCACAGGTGGGAAAATGAAGGCATGGAAAGCTCAAAGGACCTGAGCCCAAGACCACACTGCGTACACACTGGGGTTGATTTCTAACCCAGACCATGGACTTGGTGCATGTGGCCTTATTCACCACAGGCTGGTATTGGTCACTGTGGTCACTATGAAATATTTCCTCCTTCATTCAGCAACGTCTAAGCTTGGATTTTGCTGAAAACCTTCACCACAAAATGACCTGAAACAGACCCCAAACAAAAAGACAGAGAGACTCAGAGATCTCAGCATCAGTTGTTCAAACTCTGCCGTGGGTTTAAGACACCAGCAAATTCCTTGTCTTCCAGGATCCCCACACCCCTTACGAGGTGCTCGACCCTTCGGTCCTCGAGGAGGGAGGACAGTACCCTGGGCAGGGCTGAGAGAATGGGCAGAGGCAGCACTGCATTGCTCCCATTTAAAGAATCAACAAAACCAACAAAACTTGGCCCTGAAAACCCAGCCTTGTGCAAAGCACCCACGAGCAGCTACCAAAACACCCCCAAATCACGCCCTTCTTCCCACCAAAGAATGCACTGGAGCCCTACTGGGGAAAAGGGGCATGTGAGCCACCTCCTCCCTCGGCTGTGAGGATGCTTTTTGCAAGTTCTCACCACAAATGCAGAAATCATCTTCTGTTGTCCTTCAAGAGAAAGCCGCCCTTTGAGTATGACGTGTGTGCGTGTGTATGTGTGTGAGAGAGAGAGTTGATTAAGACTAACATTCTGTCACCTGAAAGACCCTGTGTTGTAAAAGAGAAGAAACACCTAGGCCAGAGGTCAGCAAGGTACAACCCACAGGCCAGATCCAGCCGGCTGCCCGTTCTGATAAATAATATTTTATTGGAACGACCACACTCATTCTTCCCGCAGCCTCTGCGGCTGCTCTCACCCCACAGCGCCAGAGTCGGGCAGCTGTGAGAGGGACTGCACGGCCTGCAAAGCTGAAACTATTTGCTATCCAGCCCTTTACAGAAAGTCTGTCAACCCCGACCTAGATCGCCGGGCAAAGAGCTCACCCACCGGCTTCTGAGCACCAAAGTGTGGGTGACAGTGTAAAAACAGACATGGATTTGTATTTCCAATGTGCCTCAGTGGGCACAGGGATGGCCCCAGGTCACGGCATGGTTCCTGGGCTATTTAACCCATAAGCGGCCCCTCCTTACCGTTCCCGGTGGTGAGAATCAGCGCATAGGCTTTGATGGGTCCGTGGCTGGCTTCAAATTCACTGAACTCGACCTTTACTGAATTGTGACTGATGGACGTAATATTCGGGGACCCATCTGGAGAAGGGGGGTCTGAAACAGAACAAAGCGAAACATGATCCCCCACCATTTAAAACCAAAGAGAGAACAAAATTATTAAGTTGAAGTTTGCTGCAGTGCCCTCAAGCACTGCCTTTGCTCTGGGAGCAATGAGGGGGGCTCATGGAAAGCATATCCAGAGCGAGGGGCAGGGAAGGGAAGTGGGGGCAGAGATAGCAGATTCCCCAGCTCACAACGGCACCTTCCGTGTGCACAGCCACACACCCGGGCAGGCTCCCGGCAGCCTTGTTTGTTGAAGACAACCTGCCTTTCCTATCTTCCCGACCCAGAGAACTGGGGTGGATGGAGAGCGAGAGAGAGCCTGTGTGGAACTCTAAGGTGGGAGCCGTCCAGCCACCTGCCCACCGTGTGGCTGCGGCACCGGACGGCTTGGCCGGCTGAGGACCACGAAGGAAGAGAGAGACCTGGACGAAAGCAAGGCTGACATGGAGAGAATGCACTTTCTCCTGAGACCTGGCTGTGTTCCTGGTCCACATTCTTCAAATTAAAGTCCTCATTTTTTGTTTTTTGTTTTTAAAGATTTTATTTATTTATTTGACAGAGAGAGACATAGCAAGAAAGGGAATACAAGCAGCGGGAGAGGGAGAAGGAGAAGCAGGCTTCCTGCGGAGCAAGGAGCCCAATGCGGGGCTCGATCCCAGGACCCCGGGATCATGACCTGAGGTGAAGGTAGCCGCTTAACCGACTGAGCCACCAGGTGCCCCTAAAGTCCTCTTTTTTTTTTTTTTTTTTTGCTGGAGTTGGTTTAAAATGCCACCTAGAGAAACCCGACGGACCCTCTTCCCAGAAAAGTCGCCACAGGAACATTCCATGCACGACCTTCATGAGGACGTGCCTCCCCTTTCTGAGCTGAGCTTCTGGAGTCAGCCTCCAGAAGAATTAACACAAGAGGAAGAAAACGCTGAATTAAAGATGATCCTTCTCCACACACACACATACTCTCTCTCTACCTAAATCTGTCTCCCACGTACAGTTTGAGTGTTTTCATTATTATAGTCAAGATTCAGGGAGACTGAGAAAACTGAACGAAAACACCGCAGCGGGACTCCCACACTTGCGCTGCCCAGGGCGGCAGCCGCCAGCCACGCGGAGCCATTCAGCTGGTAAAACAGGACCAGCCCCAGTTCGGGCGTGCTAGGCGTGTAAGACACAGATTGGATGTCGAAGACTTAGCATGAGAAAAGAATGACAAATCATTCATCGATAACTGACTTCGTGTGGATTACGTGTTGAAATGATGTTTTTATTATACTGAGTTAAATAAAACGTCATTTAAATTAATGTCGGCTCTTCCTTTTTACTTTATTTTTTAATTTTCATATAAAGATTTTATTTATTTATCTGAGAAAGAGAGAGAGAGTGAGTGAGCACGAGTGGGTGGGGGAGGGGCAGAGGCAGAGGGAGAAGCAGACTCGGAGCAGGGAGCCCAACGTGGGGCTCCATCCCAGGACCCTGGGATCATGACCTGAGCTGAAGGCAGACGCTTAGCTCACCGAGCCACCCAGGTGCCCCTTTTTCACTATTTTTTAATGCAGCTCCTCGGAAATGTTAAATTCTGCAGGAGACTCCTATTTTCTACAGGGCAGCACAGCTTTGAACCAGGCTTCGGTAACCTCTCAAGTAACTGACAGCAGTGACCACTTGGGGGCGCTGTCCCCATGTCTAATTGTCAACCACCTAGCCAGGCTTCCTAACCCAGGCTCCCAGATTCCTCTCAGCTCTTTCCCTCTTAGCTGCCCAGAGGGGACTACTAGACTGTCAGTAGCATGCTAGCTCATCTACCTGCAGGGCTGGAAATCCTTTCCCTCGCTCTGCTTATCTGAATCCTATGCTCCAGGGACCCCGTCTGCCTTTCTCACCCGTGTCCCTTACCCGGGGCATAGAGTGAGCAACCAACAAATGATAGCTAAAAGACCATCACTCCAGTTCTCCATCCCATACCTCTCAGAGAAAATGCAGCTGCACTTTTATGGTAAATAAAAGATGTGTTAAATTTGTATATAAAAATTCATCTGCAGGAGGGAGGGAACCCGTGTATCTCAGATGGTTGAACAATCAATTCTTGGTTTTGGTTCAGGTCATGATCTCATGGGTCGTGAGATCGAGCCCCGCATCAGGCTCCACATTCGGCCCAGAATCTGCTTGAAGATTCTCTCCCTCTGCCCTTCTTCCCCACTACCTACCTCACTCCCTCTCTCAAACAAATAAATAAATCTCAAAGAAAAATTCATCTGAGGAAAGGGAGAGCTACAGATTTAAAAGTAAGAGAATTACTGTATTAAAGAAGTGGTCATTATCTCTAGAACATAGTAGAAATAATGAGCCTTCTTTGTAGTTTTTGTTTTATAATGTTGTCTCTTCAGCCACTGAGGAATATAAGCCCTATCTGATTTGGTAGCTACCAAATTATAAAACAAAAACTACAAAGAAGGTTCATTATTTCTACTATGTTCTAGAGTGCTGCAGAAACCCAAAGGAGTGTGACCCAGGCCATCCAACACAGTTGTGTACTACATGACTCCAAGGAGCCCCATGCACACTGTAGTCCATATGAATGGTGTCCCCTGGAACTGTGTGGTGCACAACCTGAGCAGCCATACATGGCCACTCTTAAGTGGTCTTCCATACACATTACCTCATCTTATTTGTATAACAGTCCTGAAAGCTAGTATTATTTCCCCTTTTTATTTTTTTTTTTAATTTTTTAAAGATTTTGTTTATTTATTTGACAGAGAGAGAGATCACAAGTAGGCAGAGAGGCAGGCAGGGGGAAGCAGGCTCCCTGCTGAGCAGAGAGCCCGATGTGGGGCTTGATCCCAGGACCCTGAGATCACGACCTAAGCAGAAGGCAGAGACTTTAACCCACTGAGCCACCCAGGCATCCCTCCCCTTTTTATAACTAAGAAAAGCAAGGCTCATAGAGGTTAGGTAGCTTTTCTGAGATCCCATAGCTGGTAAAAGGCAGAACTCAGAATCAAACTCAGGTCTGCCTCTCTAAATCCAAGGCTCTGTCCACAGAACCCCTCAACCACTTTTCAAGTCAGTGTCCCTGTAGTAAGAGGCCTTTTTTTCTTACTATTACAATCACAGATTTTTTGGAAAATTTCCAGAAACATTCTAATACCCTAAAGGAAACATATCCAGGGGTCAAAGAGCACAAAGCAATACCAACCCCCCAGGCTGATCTAAGACATAACATTGGCAAAGACATTGCGAGGAAAAGACAGGTAAAAATGAAACAAAGATATAAGAAGCAATGTTTTCTCCAAACACAAAAAAATAGAACGGTGAGCATGAAAAGTTTGACTAGTGGAATCCCCTGGACAGGAAGCGACCCCCGTTCCTCAAAATAGGTGGGGAGCTTATCAATATGGATTCTAGAGAAATATGAATCTTGACTGGATATGTGATCGTAGTGAATAAAAGCACTTTTCACTTTTTAAGTGTGATGGTAACAGCAATGTGGTTCTGTTGGAAAGAAAGGGGAAAGGAGCCTCTATCTTGGAGAAACATTTCTTGAAATATTTATAAATAAAAGTATAGAATGACCAGGACTGGTCTCAAAGTAATCCAATCAGGGAGGAGGGGATCTAAAAGAAAGAAGATTGGTCAAACTCTGACAAATGTCCAACTGGGTGATGGTGGATATGTGAGTTTCTTTATGCTTTCTTCTACTTTTGTGTATATTTGAATATTTCTATGAAAATGCTTCTTTGTAATGCAATAAGGGAACTTACTACTTAAAACGTGACAATGAGTTACTCTATAAAACAAAGGAAACTTCTGGAATATAAAAAAATGAGTCCCTTTTCCTCTGCTTTTTAAGACTCGATTTCTATAGAACAGTCTATGCCAACAAAAACAAATATTTTAGCAGAAATTGAAAAAGAAATACCGATTTCCAGGCCATAACTGCAGACCCACTGTGTCGGCGTTCTCCAGAGGCGACCACAACGCCACCTGCCCCCCCCACTGCCACCGCCACCACCACAAAGCCCACCTGTGATGCCAGTGAGGCAGGTGTTTTGGACGGGAGATGCCATCTTGTTGCAGGAAAAGGCAGCGATGCTGATGTTGTAGGAGGTAGAAAAATTCAAATATGTGACTTCCGTCCTGCACTCAGTGCTGTTCTCTGAGGAGCAGTTCTCCAGGTCCGTCACATTTTCCCAAGCTCCTCTGCTGATCTCCAGCCGGAAGCCCGAGTTGGTGCCGGGAGGGCGGGCCCACTTGAGAATCAAGGTTGGCTCTCTGGGGACCACTTCGCAGTGGAAGGAAGCTACTGGTGCGGGATCTGCCAAGCAAGGACAGCACATCGTGAGACTCTGGGACTTGTGCCTTGGCGACAGTGGCCCACAGCGAGCAGCAGAATCCTGGCTCATCTGTAATGAGGAGAGACCCTCGCGGTACGGTAGAAGAGGCAGACGCTGACCTTGAATCAGGCATTACTGAACTGTGTGACCTTGGCTCAGTCACCCAACTGAGCCTCAGCTGCAGGACTGTATGGGGACCACATGAAACAGTGGCCGTCAGTCACCACGCCGGAAGACAAGGGGGCTCCGTGAGAACTAGCCGTGGCATCAGAGTATGGGAACAACTACTCCTTCACCCGCGTCATCTCATCTTGGGGCCCTCCTGACAATCCCCCTGGAAGAGGTAGGGCTAATGCCTATTAACTCTGCCGATGCATCAGCTGAGGCTTCAAGAGGTTACGTTAAGTTGCTAAAGATGACATGGCTGGTAAGCAACCAAGCCAAAACTGGGACCCAGGTTTTCTAAATCCAAGGCCAGGGTATTTTGTAGACACACAATATGCTGAATAATCAATGGTAAATGGGATCAGTTTCTTCATCTTTAAAATGGGGTGTCAGGGGTGCCTGACTGATTAGTTGGTTAAGCTTCTGACTCTAGATTTTGGCTCAGGCCATGATCTTGGGGTTGTGTACCAACGTACTGGGGGAGAGTATTATCACTACTCCAGTGCTGCAGTATTTTACAGCAGGAAAAGCACTAACCACTCAGTGCAGCTCCTACATTCTGCCCAGTGCACACCTACCCCCACTGCTCCTCTTCCAGCCCCCCTCAGTCATAAAGGCTGATGTACATTTTTCTCTTGCTATAGGCAGCAATTATTATAGCTAAGATAAATGTCAGCCAAAGATCAGTGTCTAGACCAGGTGGATAGAGCCCGAGTTAGCAGAAGTGACTCAGAGCTGCTGGGATTTCTTTAGCTGCTCCCCGTGAGAGGTCAGAGATCAGAGGTCATCAAGGCCCCAGCTCCTACACCACCAGGGAGGCTGATCCAATGGGAACCCTCCGCTTCCAAACCAGCCTGAACACACTTGCGTAGCTTGGTCTAAGGAAGAGAAGATGTAGGTACAAAGAGGGTAGAGAATAAGGTGGTACACAGGTGCCAAGGTGACGAAGGGGTCAACCAGATCTGTGAGCTGAAGCACTCAGAACCACCTGTAAAACATTCCCTGCGTCCCTCTCTGAAAGCTCCCTCAGTTAAAGGCAGGGCTGCCCTTCTCTTTGTAGCACTGTGAGAGATGAGGATCAAGACACGTGAAAAGGCTGAGCATCCATTTTAACAATATCCTCTCGATCTTCTTCAGTGGGGAAGCCAGACTATGAACTACAAGCCCAGATGGCATCCATTTCCTGGACCATTACCTCTCAGGCCTCACCATCTACCCGTCCGTCACCCCCTTGCTCCTGTTGGTCCACTCCTGCAATCCTGGCCTCCTGCTCTTCCTTCAACCCAGCGGGCACACTCCAGCCTCAGGGCCTTTGCACGGGCTGATTCTCTGCCTATCATGCTCTATGCCCTGATAGTCATATGGCTGGCTCCTTTACTTCCTTCTGGTCTTCGCTGAACAGCTACCTTTTCACTGGGGCACCCTAGATAAACATCTCATCTCCCCCTTCCTTCTACTTTTCCCTCTCCCCAGCAGTAATCGTCATCTAATAACTTACTTATTTATCTTGTTTATTACCTGACTTCCCCACCAAAATAAAAGTTCCAGGAAGGCAGGGACGTGTGGGTGTCACTTAACAGTGCCTGGCATATAGTAACTGTTCAGTAAATACTTGAATGAATAAATGATAAGAACAACTAGACAGCACTAATAAGCTAATAGGAGTCAAAGAGATCAGTGTACTGCATACTACACGAAACTTATTAAAGTCTGTGGAGGACCTCCCTGCAAGGTCAGTACCACACAGGAAAGAGTCCAGGTGCCACCTGGGGCTACTTACCTGTACAGAATGACTGCTGGCTTGGTGACAGGGACCAGGTGGCATTCCCCGTTTGGGTGAAGATCTCCACTGTGTATGTCGAGCCAGGTATTAACTCAGTGACAGTGGCATTGGTGACGCCCATGTCTGTGATGAGTTCTATTGCCTTGCTGGAATTTCCATCCTTCTCAATAAAAAGGTGGTAGGTGTACATATCAGAATCTTCATCAAAGTTCTGCCAAATTAAGGTTGCTGCTGTGGTGTTGGTACTTATTTCAATGTTGGATACATTGCTGGGCCCTTCATTTCAAAAAAAAAAAAAAGCATGGATTAGCCTTGAATTCCAGGACTATTTTATTTACTGCTTCTAAAAAACAACCTGGCCCCTTTGGGACAGAATACATAAAGCTAACATCTGCTGACTCAAACAATAGAAGACTTCTTCCCAAAAAGACCCTCAGAAAATAATCATACAGATTAAATCTCAAAAAAAAAAATTCTTTTTTAATACTTTTAATTATCTGAACAGATAGCATTTCCTATCTGTTTTGGAAGTCTGATTAATGAAAGAGAAAAATATACTAAAAAGATAACACAAACTACCATGTCTACCGTATAAGTTAGATCAAACATTAGCAAGACACCTCCCCTACTGGGGTGCCTGGGTGGCTCAGTGGGTTAAGCCTCTGCCTTCGGTTCAGATCATGATCCCAGGGTCCTGGGATCAAGCCCTGCATCGGGCTCTCTGCTCAGCAGGGAGCCTGCTTCCCCCTCTCCCTCTGCCTGCCTCTCTGCCTACTTGTGATCTCTCTCTCTGTCAAATAAATACATAAAATCTTTTAAAAAATTAAAATAAAACTTAAAAAAAAAAAGACACCTCCCTTACTGCTCCTCGCGTCAGCAGTATCTTCTAATGCCAGCATGACAAGGTGACCCTCCTCTAGTCTGTATTCCCAAGGAATGAATGGAACAGTTATGTCGTCCATGCTTATCGGATCACTTTCTGCTGCTGAAGACAATTCCAGGTTCACATGGCTCAGCACCAACGCCGAGAACAGCAGAACCTTTGCCGTTTTCCGATGTTTTCCATTTAAGCAGCTTTCTGCTCTAGCGGGAACCCAGAAACACAGTGGTCCCTTCCCCACTATTTAACCAATGCTTACTTCCCACCCTCCGGGAGAGAGTCAGGGAGAACAGCCCTTGGCCGGGCGTCCTAAGAGACTTACGTGTGTACTGTGCAGTGAAGTCGGACTTCCCCACGACCTGGTTCACTTCTGGAAAGATCGTGATGTTATATAAGGTGCCTGGAAGCAAGTCCGTGAGAGTGATGGCTTTGTGAGAACTGTTTGTCCAGTTAGAGCCGTACTTTGACTGTACGTGCAGGTGGTAGGTGTAGTCAGAAGCGCCGTCCGTATTCTGCCACTCCAGCTCCATCTCGGTCGTGGTGACGTGGAGCACACGGACGTCAAAGACCACACTGGGGTCTGGTTGGAAGAAAGGAAGAGAAAAGGAAGTCTGTCAAGGACCATCATAATGCCCGGCTTGATTTCAAAATGTCAAGAGAACTGTTCTTTTGCCGTCAAAGTCTCAAATGAGTTCACAAAAGGTAAATTCCAAAACAAGGGAGAAACACACACACTCATTTCTTTCAGGAATTTTGGCTCTTCCATAACACAGATGAAGGTACCAATTCACCTGTCAGTTCTCTGGTCTTTCGCTTTTGCCCTAAAAAGGCCCCCTTCGGGGGTCTTCTGGAGTGGAAATCATGTTCGGATTCCTGACCTGAGTGCTGATGAGCAGATGGGTTCAGGCTGTGAAAATTCATCAAACCACGCACTTAGGCTGGTGTGTTTTTCAGGATGTATCCTGTAATAGCTTGATAAATAGGTTTTTATTTTTTAATCACTTCCTCAAAAGAAAACATCTTCCTGTACCATAGTCAGGCATACTAAAGAGAACAGCTGAAATGCTGTTGGGGAATTTGAGGTCGGGGTGAAGGGAAAACACACACACACACACACACACACACACACACACACACACACAGTCCACCCTCAGAGCTGGGCTCAGAAGAATAACCTCCCTCAGGACCCTGCCCCGCCCACCTCGCCTCTACACACTGAACCAGATGTAGTATGAATGCACAGATCAAGGCCTAGAAATAATGACATAAGCAGGGCATCTCTTCCGCCCTTGCTTTCAAAACACTTATCTCTTCACCTGGGAACCAAGGTCACCTCTAATAAGAGGAATTGAGTGGCTGAAGGGACAAAAGAAGGAAATATTTTCACTGTAAAACATTTTGTGAAGTTTTTTTTTATCATTATTTTGTACCACCTGCATGCACTCTCTTCCAAAATTTTTTTTTTAAGATTTTATTTATTTGAGAGAGAGTAAGAGCGAGAGCACAAGGAGGAGGAGCAGCAGAGGGAGAGGGAGAAGCAGGCTCCCCAGTGAGCAGGGAGCCTGACGTGGGGCTCGATCCCAGGATCCCGGGACCATGACCTAAGCTGGAGGCAGACACAATCGACTCAGCCACCCAGGCACCCCCAAATTTTATTTTTTTAAGTGCATTCTCCTTAAAGGGAGGTAGCTTGGAGAGGCTTCTTTCGCTACCACCAAATTCCTGATGTCAAAGGGATTCCACAGAAACCATAAAACAAAGCCATTATCTCTAAAGATAAAAGAAACTACAAATAATCTAAATATTCCATAAAAAGGGAAGGGCTTTGTAAACTGTGATTTGGCTCCCAAAGAAACATTCTGCAGCCACTAAAAACATGAAGAACACGAAAAAAAAAAAGTTCAAATGCAAAATACAATGATGTGTATAATAATTACAATGATGTAAACAAAACCTGTGACTCTAGACACAGATGTGAAAAGAATGCAGCTGCCTTAGAAGAGTGGAGTTATTCTTGATTCCCTTCCTTTTGATGGTGGTAAAATACACATGATATTTATCATTGTAACCATTTGTAAGTGTACAACTCAGCGGCATTAAACACACTCACAATGTTGTGTAACCAGTACCACCACTACACCTAAAACATTCCATCACCGCCAACACACACTCTGTCCCCATTAAACAGCAACTCCTCCCTCCTAGTAACCTCTATTCTACTTTTGTCTCTACAAACTTGCCTATTCCAAGAACCGCTTGTAAATGGAAACATACAATATTTGTCCTTCTGTGTCTGGCTGCTTTCATGTAGTAATGGAGTAATGGAGGTTTGTCTACATTGTCTACATTGTAGCAGGTACCAGGATTTCATTCTTCTTATGGCTGAATAATATTCTATTATGTGGATATACCACATTTTGTCTATCCGCTGCTCTGCCGATGGACACTTGGTTGCTTCCCCCTCTTAGCTGTCGTGAATCATGCTACTATACTATACTATACTATACTATACTATACTATACTATACTATACATACTACCGGTGTACCGGTAACTGTTCCAGTCCCATATATACATATAGGATTGGAATTGCTGGGTCATACGGTATGTTTCCCTTCTTCAAAATTGCCTTTAATGCCATTATACCAATTTTAATAATAGTTTAAGTTGTTCGATAATAGAATGGTAATCCCCTAAGAGACTAATGCCTTATTACAACTCTTCTTGAATTCCGTTCAGTGAGACTCAGTTATAGGCTACAGTACAGAAGATGCCTTCTCCTCAACGAACAGTCCTAAATTGCTTTGCAGCTGCACCATATTAAAGTGCCAGTCCA
>CM052884.1:84601507-84625513 GCA_028534135.1 Potos flavus | reverse complement strand
TAAACCTTACCAAGTGTCACAGGGCTATTATTTCATTTGAAACACACACTCCTCTATAAAGTATACCGAACTTTCAGGCCCAGCAGAAACTCCTGAGAATACGAACACAGCATCAACTCTCCTGCAGAGCTTAAAAGAAGCCTACTAATTACTGGCACCATTACAACACATGGCTAATGAGGTCTCTGCTCCCAAGCCTTAGCAGAAAAGTAAATATTAGCTAATAATAGCAAAGGATTTTTAAAATTGAACAGCTGGAATTGCTTAAAACCTCCCAAAATGCCTAGGACCCCCAATACCAAATGATCCAGCCACCCGAATTCCTGGGCTTGAAACAATACAGAATCTTTTCCCCTCTTCCACTGTGAACAAAAACCAATCTCTCCCCAACAGGCAAATTGAACGGACAAGGCTCTAGGACACAGGATGAAAAGGAACGGTTCACCATCATTCCTGGAGGCTCATCTTACCTGTTGTGTCATTCACGGCTGTGAGATCTCGCGAAGTCCCGGTGACTATTTCTGAAGTGACAAAGGACGTGTACGAAGTTGTTGGACTAAAGCCTGTGATGCCATTCCTTGTTGGATTGTCATCAGGGGTGGTCCAGTTACTCTCCACCTCGCTCCCTTTTGTAGGCGTGTACTCAGACACAGAGCTGTCCGTGTTTTCCCATGTTGTGGTCATACTGGTTGTATTGATGGAAACAGCTTCAATGTCAAACACAAACATGGGTTCTACTTCAATAACGTTTCCCGAAGGACAGCAAAAATTATATTTAAAAAAGAAATGTAAGCCTGGGTGGCTCGATCTGCCTTTGGCTCAGGTCATGATCTCAGGGTCATGGGATCAAGCCCCAGGTAAGGCTCCCCATTCAGTGGGAAGTCTGCTTCTCCCTCTCCCTCTGCTCCTCTCCTCCCCCCTCCACTCATGGTCGCTCTCTCTCAAATAAATAAATAAAATCTTAAAAAAAAGAAAGAAAGAAAGAAACGTAAGACTCACGACTGCTCTGCGTGTCTACTTTTCAGAAGTGATTGTACAACAACAGAATTTCATTTCCCTTTCTTTGCCTCCTGGACTTTCCTCCAAGAAGCTAATTTTAGATACATATACATACGTGTATGCTTGTGTGTTAGTGAGACAGAAGGCTTTAAAACGGAGACAAAAATGACAGAAATCAGCAATGTTGGCTGTGACTTGAATACGGATTAAATCTATATAGAAGCTGATACAAAAAAAGACCTAAGAGGCAAAAGGAGTCTCTCTTGTCATTTTTTTTTTTTAAGATTTTATTTATTTATTTGACAGAGAGAGAGGGATCACAAGCAGGCAGAGAGGCAGGCAGAGAGAGAGGGGGAAGCAGGCTCCCTGCTGAGCAGAAAGCCCAGTGCAGGGCTCAATCCCAGGACCCTGAGATCATGACCCGAGCTGAAGGCAGAGGCTTTAACCCACTGAGCCACCCAGGTGCCACTCTCTCGTCATTCTTAAAAAACACTGCCCGTGGAGAGGTCTTACAAGATGCAGAAGCTAACTTTTTGGCCAAACCCTGATATTAGGAGGAAGCGCTGCCATTTTCAGGCACTAAGATGGCATGAGACAGAATGACATGAAGGGAAAGGAGCTGGTCTTTGAATTCACCCCTGGACGTGAGGCCCTCCTCTGCCCCTTAGCTGTGTGACCTGGAATGAGTCCCTTAGAACCTCTCATCCTCGGGTTCCTCTGTTGTCAGCTCTAATACACTATTTTAAATCTAAAGGATTATTTTTAAGGCACCATGATATGGTAACCAAGGTCACTGGATTTGGACATTTATAAAATGGGAGTTCAGAGTCCCATCCTGCTGGTCGTTAGCATGTGATTTTACTCAAAGTCCTGGGAGAACATTCTCTTTATTTCATCGCTATAGTTCACAGGCTTTTTAGTTTGTGTTTCATTTTTCTTTTCCTGTGTCTGAGGCTTCAGCTGTGATCTGGTAACAGTCACATCTACAGCCACCGACATTCATCTTAGTAAGGCGCCAGGAAACTTTTCAGTGATAAATGTGACCGATTTGAATAGTCAGAAACAGTGGTCACGCGAACTAACAAAACAGCACCTCCCACTATATACTCGCGGTACAACGGGATTTTATTATGATTTTTAAAAGGAATCACAGTTTCCTCCCCTTCTCCTGCTTTAAAATACTACCTCTATGCATAGAAGTTCTCTTCTTTGGCACCAATGATTCAAGCCTGTACAAGGTACCTACCAGCTTATTTACCAAATGGATTAACAAGCAAGAAAAAGCAACTGCAGAGCTCTTCCCATTGTTTGTACAGACTTTGCATAATCACTGTTATTAGCTGAGATTGGTTTTATTAAAAGGTTTCAGCAAGATCTGCCCCCTTTGTGTGGCACTGGAAGAACATTCTAATTATTTTATCTTCATAGTTCACAGACTTTGGGATTTTACCAATCGGGAAAAAAAATAAAGTTCCCAAATTTTGAGGACAGATAAAAGCTACCAATTTTAATTTATTCTAAAAGATACATTAAAAAAAATACCAAATGCTGTTATCTTTATTTCTTATAGAAACAAATTATGACCTAAAAAATTAGTAAGGACATAATCCCAGAATAAATGTTGCTTTCAATTAAATATACTTAGCTTCACTTAAAACTTAATATCATAGCCTTATTTTTCTCATTTTACTCTAGACCAGGGAGCACTTCAATGGACCAACACTGTTAGCAACTGGGACTCAGTCCTCCACATGTAAGCAAAATATACAGGAGGCTACATCTGGTATTCCAAAGGTTACACAAACTCTGTACATCACTTTAAAAATAATGGAGCAGTGTAAAAAAAAAAAAAAATACTGGGGCACCTGGGTGGCTCAGTGGGTTAAAGCCTCTGCCTTCGGCTCAGGTCATGATCTCAGGGTCCTGGGATAGAGCCCCACATTGGGCTCTCTGCTCAGCAGGGAGCCTGCTTCCCCCTCTCTCTCTGCCTGCCTCTCTGCTTACTTGTGATCTCTCTCTGTCAAATAAATAAATAATCTTTTTAAAAAATACTTATGGGATAGCGGGACACAAAATAAATATAAATCATACTGCATTATGAAAAGTATGTCTTTTTAATAATCACCGGTAGATGTAGGCTTGCAGAAAAGAAAAATCACAGAAAATATAAAATTTTTATTTGTCAAAGTTGCTCAATTGATTGAATTCTTTCTTTCACTTGCTGTTCCCACACTCACCCCAATTCTAAAGAAAAACTGGAAACTAATAAGAGTTTGAACAAATAAGCATTTTCTGTGATTTTCTCATTGCTGTAAATGCCGCCGTGTCCATCAGGGGGCGGTAGCGAACAACACAAGAGAAGACAGGGAAGTGGTACTTACAGTCACCTGCGCACACCATCTGTAACAGAAAAAGAAAACGGAAGTCAGCGCATTCATTCAGCCACGGAAAATGCAAATCAGGAATAAAGCAGTTGAGAATTTAATAATGGAGATGGGGTGTTAACGAGTACATTTAAAAAAGGCCTGTTGGCAGGGATTAGGGTGCGAGGACACTGAATAAGGGAACTCTGTGAAACCAGAGTCGCTTTCAAACAATGGATTAGCTCGGTTATATGGAGGCCGAGCTATCCAGTGTTCTTCCCCGCGGATACACCCAACACTGGAGCAGCTCCCCCGGCCAGCACTCCCTCCTGCCACCGCATCATGAATCGAGGCAGAAGGGCATAGAAGCAGGGTCAAGATTCTCTAGGGCAGGAAAAAAAAAAGCAGGACCATGACACTCCATCCCCAGAGTCATGTTCAGGTCGCAAGTACAGAATGTAAAGTCAGGTGCACAAGAGAAGATACAACTGGTTCGGGATTTTTGTTGTGCAAAAATCCAGCTTCTTCCTTCTACCAGTAGGTGGCAGTAATTTTTTTTTTTTTATATGGCTTGCAACTTTGGGAAGCACGAATGTCGGAAACAGCAACCTTAAAGATTATTTATTTAGTTAAGTGTCTCAATCTGCCATCTTTAGATCCCTGGAAGGTCCTAAAAGATATTCATTGTGATCCATAAATTATTCCCCCATACTTTAAAACCCTAAAATAATTTGAGGTTGTACATTCTACTGTTCAGAAAACATATCTTGGGGTAATGGGATTTTTCAGAGTATGGCCCTCATGAAGAGGAAAATAATCAAAGGGGATTCTGGTGGGGAAAAAACGTTCTCCAGCTTCCCATCACACTTAGCATAAAATCCAAACTCTTCACCACAGCCTACATGTCCCCCCATGATCTCATCATGCCGTTCGAAATGTTCCTGAAGCTGGTTCATTCCTGTAGCCTTTACGTATTGATTCCTTTCTCCAAAAACACTCTGCCCCAGCCCTCCCAGTGTCGTGGCCCAAAATGCCACCTCTTGGGGGAGTCCTTCTCCAATCAATCACTGGAACTGAGCACCCCTGGCTCTTTTCTCCTCTGCATTCACCTCATTTGTCATCAGCCGTGCCGTGCCGTGTGGGGCTCACGGCGGAGGGCGGGGGGAGACAGGAGAACTGATCCGCAGGACAGATAGAAGGTACCCCTGGGGTAGGGACCCATCGCTGAGGGAAGTCAGAGGAGGCCGTCCATGAAGGCAGAGTGCCTGTGCGTTTCAAGCTGGGTCCTGTACAGCCCTAGACTCAGTAAACACTGGTGATGATCACTATTGGGACAACGTGCCAAAGATCTCTGAGTTTTGGTGAAAGGGCAAGGGTCAGGTGAAAGGGTGAAAGGGCACGGGTCACCCTCAATATGCACAGAGCCTGACTCGTCCAGGCACTGTTCCAAGTGCTTTCAGATATTAACTCACTTGCTCCAAACACCCCTGAAAGCAGGAACAGGTCCCCTGCGGGCTGCTGAGCTGCAGCGTCCAGACTTGAACCCAGGCAGCCTGACTCCAGAGTCCACGTCCTTAATCACTAGCTACCCTGCCTCCCCAGGTAAAGCAACTGGTGAGAAATATACTAGGGCGGAGGGAAGGTTTAAAAGTCAATTTCAAAAGCTATCCGTGTCACCTTTCTTCCCTCTACCTTCCAAAAACTCCAGCAAACAAAGGAAGAGTGTTCTTGGCAAATCTGGGTTCCAGTTTCTCCTGGCAGCCCTCCCACAGGTGCCACGCGAACACAGCAGCTGTGTCTGTCTGCGGCTCAGCGTGGAAACAACAATCAGAGCAAGTGCACATGGCATCATGCAGCTTCAGACTCTCCCGGCCTCCCACCCCCTTCTTTCCCTTCACCTTGACCTCACTGGGCCTGACTTCCCAAATAAAGCCGCAACACTATAATCCTTTCCTCAGGACCGGGACCATAGAAAGCCCAGACTAACACGTGGGACAAAGGGACCCAAGAGAAGTCCACAAGGGAGCTCCGGGGGGAAAGCTTCCTCATTAATAAAAAGGAATTACATGAAAGAAAATACCATCCTGGTTTGCTGGACTTCATTAGCTCTGCCCGTGATGTGTGGAGCTGCTGCAGCCTCTGTGTGACAAGGAGGTGAGAAATCACCAACTTGCTGAGAATGGCTGAGGAGGAGAAAAGGGGGAAACACCTTGTGCTACTAAATCAACCCATTCCTACATGGGTCCTACCACCAGACTTCTTGCCTAGGGAGAGGCAATACCCCTCATTATTTAACTACTTTTATTTGGGTTGTCTAATATTTAAAACCAAAAGGACACTAGTTGACACAACAACTACAAAGCAAGGTAGCTAACTTTCAAGGCAGCTAATTAACCCTCATTTTTACAGATGAAGAACGTGAAAGACCACTGATCTGAGATCCAGGGTCACAGAGCTGATCAGGGAGAAGTAAAACCAGGATGCAAGCCCAGGTCTGCCAGACCCCCAAACTCTTCCACTGACCCCGGGGGGAAAAAAAAGACCCTTGCAAACAATACCCCACAAGACACCTGGCATGGGGAAATTTGTAAATACTTTTTTAAAGAACACAATCAACAGAAAACTCATCTTTCTAAAATTAGCTCAAAGTCTACTTGTGGAAGGTGAAATGGGAGGCAACTCACGTCCACAGATTCACACACCAAGCACCAAAGTTAACTGCAGAAAAAAGGAAGCTGGGGACAACTTCCCAGCAGGGACAGCCAAACATGATGACGAGAGTAACCTCAGCTCCCTCCCCTTCTCAGAGGATCCAAAATGGTGGTTGCCAATTCACAAGGCATCCACACAAATCAGCCTTCATCCAAGGGCCCTACCACAACTGCTCCCTAACCCGGCTGCCCCAAATCCTGATAGGAAAAGAAGCAAGGCTTCCATTTTACTTAATCGTCGTAACAACCCTATAAAACAGGAATTCTAATCCCCACGCTACAGATAGGGATCCTGGGGCTCAGAGGACACAACCCGAGGTCACACAGCTGAGTTTCCTGGTTAGGGTCACTTACCCCCACACACAGGAAGGAGAGATGAAAACAGATGCTAGAAGCTGGAGATAAAACCAGCAATTTCCACTCTCTACTCCCCACCCCCTTGGCAGAAGTTAAAGTAGATTCAGTATGCAGAGCCAAGCCCAGTGGCAGCTATCCCTCCAAGGTGTGTCCCCTTCTCATCTGAGGCTCCAGGCTTCTCCCTCCCGGCTTCCGCAGACCCTCGATAAGAGGTTATAAGTGAGCCTGCCTTGTGGCTAAGACTCGGGGGGACACCAGAAGTCACGGACCCTGAACCGAAGCAGGGAGTAGAGCTTCCATAAAAGGCAGTCGGTATCATAGCAACACTATTCACAATAGCCAAGGTGAAAGACCATCTAATTTCCACAGATGGATAACAGCAGGCTCTATATCCATACAATGGAATACTATTCAGCCATAAAAAAAAAATTTTAAAAAAACCGAAATTCTGGGACCTGCTACAACATGGATGGACCACAAAAACATTACACTACATGGAAGAAGCCAGACACAGAAGCCCATATGTTGTACGATTTCATTTATATGAAATATCCAGAAAAGGGAAATGCAGGCAAAGAGAAAGCAGACAGGAAGTCGCCAGGGGCTGGGGGGAGGGGGAAGGGAGAGTGATTGCTACCGGCTACCATGTTTCCTTTCGGGTAATGGAAATGTTTGGAACTACATAGAGGTGTGGTCCTACAATACTATGAATGTAAATGCCACTGACTGTGCTCTTCAAAATGGTTAATTCTATGTTCTGTGAATTTCACCTCAATTTCTTTTTCAAAAAGATAGGAGGTAGGTAACTTTGTATAATCAAGCTTAGCCACTAGAAGGAAGAAGGGAAAGAAAGTTTCCTGAAGGAAGGGCAGGGGGCAGTGGAGAAGAAGAAGGTAATAAATAGGGAGGTTTGAAAAAGCAGATCTTGAAAATCAGAAAAGAGAGAAAGAAGCACCGTGAACACAGAAATTAGAAAACTAAGCCAGGCAAAACTGCCCAACCGAAGCGCTCTGAGGACCTCCAGTTCCAAACACTTTCTGAGGATAAAAAGGAAGGAACTCAAGCTCCCTGAACACCTACTGTGTGCCAGGCACTGAGGTGGGCTTTCTACATCCCTTGTCTGAGCTGAGTCATGGAACCACAGCTGAAAAGCTTGGGAATCTAGAATCAGATTGCCTGGAGGAAATCATTCAGCTCTACCATTTATTGGCTCTGTGACTTCCCGGCAGGGACCATACCTCTCTGTCCCTTGGCTCTACATCTGTAAACAGGGATGATAATCACACCCGCCTTGTTGGAGTGAGGATGAAAGTAAGCGATCTCTTTAACAGTGATTGTTAGCATCTTTAAATCTTCAGAGCAATTCTGCAAGGTACTTTTATCCCCATTTTACAGATGACAACACCAAGGCTCAGATCTACTGACAAGACCAACGGGCAGTCTGAAATTCATACCTGCAAAGCTAAATAAATGAGCAACAACTCCATTACAGAGGCGGGTGCTGAGGCCCAGAGACAGTAAGCAGCTTACCCAAGGACACACAGCACCAAAACCAGAACCCGGGTCTTGACTTCTACCTCGACCTCCACCACGTTCACCACCCTTCCCCGACCCCTTGTTCCCGGGATACAGACCCATAAGGAGTACTCACAGCTCACCCCCACTTCTCACTCCACTGCAAAGTCACCCATACAGATGACCCAAGGCTTCCGCAGGCCCCCGTGACTAGGTAAATGAAATAAATCATGAGATGAGATTTCGAGCTCACTGATTTAGGAGGAAGACATACTGACATGCAAAAAAGGATTATGATACTGTCTTTGATTCTGCCACAGACTTCTAGTGACCTAGACTCCCCAGGCGCAGGAGAAACCTATCAGTCAACTAAATAACGGGACTAACTAAACACCCTACACTGCAGTCTTCTCCCTCCTCTTTTCTGAGGAGCAGACCCTGGCTGTTGAGCCTTCCAGCCTTATTCATGGCTCCCCTCCCACAGAGATGTGTTCCTGTTTCACTTTGCTTATGCCCATGAGCCAAAACTTTCTCCAAAACTACCACCAGAAACTGTGGCTCCGGGCACAAGGACCCTCCTCCAGGCCCCCAAGAAAACCAAACTATGAACATTATACTCGATGCCACCCCAACTCAGCCAAAGCTGCAGCCATCACATCAGTGGTCCACTCTGAACACTGGATTCTTCCTACTCAACATCTACGTCACAGGAGGTCACTAGCTGCATTTACCTAAAACTTCTAAATTCTCCCCTACACATAATGTAGCTCCTCTACACATAAATATCACTCCCGCATTCATACCAAAACATACTCATAAATATTCTCTTCCCCTCTTTCCAAGACCCTCTGTAACTGTCCCCATTAAACCTGTCTCCCACTCTACCAACTTCAGAATAACCCGACTCCTACCTGCCTTCACCCTCCGTGGGTACACTCAGGGGTTACGTCCTAAAGATGCTTCCTTACCCAAATCACCTTAACTTCCCCACTTCCATACTGTGGCCATAGTAAACCAAATCCTCCTAACCCCAAGCCCTAAATCACAGAAAAAGCCTCCTCCTAGGGCTGAGCAAAACTCAGACCACATTTCTTTTTTGGAGTGCTCAGTATACACTCACAAAAAAAAAATTTAAAAGCGCCAGGACAGGGTGAGATCTGTTGCAGTGGACTTTTGTTTTAATCTTGTCGGAAGATCACTGTGACTCCATCCATAATCCTTCATTTGGAATATAAAAGGCCAAAACCTAAAGGGAAGCCCTTTGGGATGAACACCAAAGGTGAGAGTCAGGCCTTAGTCCTTCATCCGCGTACATGGCTGCCCCCTCCTTTCACCTCTCCCTTCAATGCACAGTGAAAAATAAATAGAAGTGCTAGATTCCGCTTTCTAAAACATGCTACTATTCACCGGGTCCCTGGCAGGGTCAGATGACACACTCAACCAGGGGAACTGAGGACGGTTTAAAAGGGGCCATTTACAAGAGTAGGGGTGGGGGGAAGGGAGCCAATAGGGAGGCAAGAATCCTAAGGCAGTAGCAGTCGGGCAGGTAAGGAAATGGGCCGAGGGGCTGGCTCTCCCCCCATCTCCATCTGGGGCTTCCTGGAGGTCAAGGGCCTCTACTGGTATAGACCTGGAGGTCAGCCTCCTCCCAGTGGCAGGGCAGGGCGGAGATGAGTGGGCAGGGGTCTGCAGGGGCACACAGAGAGCTCATGTCCCACCACCGCTGAGAGCCTGGGACTGTGGGAGGCGTGGCCCAGCATGGTGACCAAGAGGTTTAGGTTCAACTGCCCCCGACAGTCAGGAGCTCTGGGGCTTAAGGGTCTCTCCAAGTCATCTGTTTCATCAGTTTCGAACAGCGGAAGGATATATGCAACACAGATCCCCCGTCTGAGATCTCCCTGAGGCTCACGCAAAACAAGGTTTCTATATTCCCAGTCTAACGGCCGTCTTCCTGCCTCACCGAACCTCTGAAGCTGCCACCTTTGGCAACCTTGATGACCTTCGGTGACGGCTCCAAACCCCAGGAGCTTCCAGGCTCTGAGCCCCTTCCAGTCCCTGCCACTCAGCCCTTTCCCTGCGCCCTGCAGTGTGCCCCACTCTGGGCCAGTTACGGTGCCGAAGACACCCAGGACACTTAACGTGGCTCCAAGTCTCCAGGCACTCACAGGCATGAGGAGCAGGAAAGAACCGCATGATGCAATGTGGAGAGGTAGCCAGGAGCCCCCCCGATACAGGGGCAGGGGTGCCCAAGGACATGGCGAACGAGGGGAACAGGGAGCGAGAGGCTCAAGGGGTTCAAGGGTGATGTGTAAGGGAAGAGTGGTGGAATCACCACCCAAAGAGGGACCCCATGCAGGGACCTAATGCTAGCTGACTCTGCTTATCATAACACTGATTGAGCTCTTAACTACCGGCCAGTTACGGTGCAATCGGGGTTCCCTTCAACATCTCATTCAAGCCTTACGGCAATCCCAGGAGGCGGGAACTGTGTTTATCCCCACTGTCCAGATGAAAAAGCTAAGCCTTGGAAAAGTGAAGTGACTGACCCAGCATCTCACAGCGAGGAAGCTTAAGATTCCAGCACTGGTCTCCCTGATTCTGAAGGTCTGCACCTTCACCCCTCCCGGGAGCACTCAGCGGGCTTGTCCCTGGGCAAGTCTCAACGGAGACCTCAGAACCCACGCGCTTCCAGGCCTGCCGGCCACGAACCCCAGTCTGCCGAACCCCAGTCTGCCACGCGGGCCTCAGGGACAGGTCTGTCAACCCATTTAAATGGACTCAATTAAGAAGGCTTCTGCATGCTCTCAGGAAGAGCAGAGTTTGAGGGTAAACTCGCAGAGCTGCCTGGATCGTAGCAAGTGACAAATCTTCGGGTTTTCCATTATCCATGTTTGGCTTTTAGGGATGGATAATAAGTGACTGAGGAACACAATGGGTAACAATAGACTCTTTATCCTTCTAAAACCAAGCCCACACACCATATGACAATAGTTATTTTTACCCACTGACGTAATTAACCAAAATGTGAACTGCTTCAAGCAATTTTTTAAATCGAATAGAATTTTATGGGATTTGGTACATTCTTTCAAATGCTCATTTATCTCCCATGTGAAAATCACCCAACAGCTCCCTGTAAAACCGGTCTCTGGAAGGTAAATCATTGATCATGAACACGGTAGCAGGGTGGGCTCTCCCTCTGAACCCGGAAGCCAGGCAATAAATATCACTCCCCAGAAGACAAGTGTGGCGTTGTGAGGTGGCCGGAATATCTGGCATCCTTTTCTACCCTAGAGTCCAAAAGGCCAGGGACAGGCAGGCCAACAGGCAGTACGGCAAAGCCCTACCACAGCACGAGACATCAGACCAAGCCAGGCTCACCCTGCCTCTGTGTGGCTCTCGGAACATGATGCTGTCATCAAAAGGGATTGTGGAGGGGCGCCTGGGTGGCTCAGTCAGTGAAGCGGCTGCCTTCGGCTCAGGTCATGATCTCAGGGTCGTGGGATCGAGTCCCGCATCAGGCTCCTTGCTCAGCGGGGAGCCTGCTTCTCCCTCTGCCCCTCTTCCTACTCATGCTCTCTCTCTCTCTCTCTGTGTCTCTGTCTCTCTCTGACAAATAAATAAATTAAATTTTTAAAAAAGGGGGGAACTTTAGAGAAGGTCAACGTCAGTCAGAATTCTGTGTCCCGAAAAAGCCAGGTGAGGTTTTGTTGGAAGGGATGAGCACCAACAGCCTGCAAAGACCAGCTGGCTCGCCTCTTGCCTCTTGGGACGGCTGGAGGCATGATGAACTCTTCAGAATGCACGGAGGAAAAAGTAACCAGAGGGGCTATTTTGGTGAGGCTATGTGAACTTTGAGATGCAGAGCTGAGGAAATCCCAGGCCAGAAGTTTCCATGGGTATTTTTAGCAGCAGGATTATTTTTTCAAAAAAGAATCTTCTGAAGAACTACATGTACAGATCTCCACATTTCATACATGTCTATATATGTGTGTGTACATGTGTGTATACGTCTGCTTGGATACAAGCAGTTTTTGTTATATATTTCTTTTAAAGTTCAAGTTACCTCATTCTCGTTTTGATGCATAACCACATTAGGACATTTGTGTTCTCCACTGTATGAAAATTTGGTGTAACACATATCTGGGCGAGTGTGTTCATTACAATTTAACTATAATTTCAAGCATAGCCAAATTGGAAAGCAGGGAGGGTGTTTTTAATGAAACACTTATGGAACCCCTGATGCACCTCAAGGAACACAGTTTGAAAACTAGAGATCTGGAGCGCCTGGGTGGCTCAGTCAGTTAAGTGTCTGCCTTCAGCTCAGGTCATGATCCCAGGGTCCTGGGACTGAGCCCCACACTGAGCTCTCTGCTCAGCAGGGAGCCTGTTTCTCCTTCTCCCTCCGCCTGCCATTTCCCCTGCTTGTGCGCTCTCTCTCAAATAAATTAAATATTTTAAAAAAGAGAGAGAGGGGGAGGGAGTGTGAGAGTTGGCAAGCTCCAGACCCCTGTCTAAACCCTTTTTCCACATTGTATGATAAATCTGAAGGTCCTAAATTGGAGTTCCATTGTCCAAATCTAGCCCACTGACATGTTTTATTCAATCCACAATGTTTTTTTTTCTAATTCACCTCCACTAGAACACTTCCTATTTTTCCCCATTGTGTTTTTCAACTTTATTGATACATAAATGACAAATAAAAATTTTATGTATATAAATATATGTATTATATATATATTTTTTTGAACTGTTTATACTGTTTACTTTGTAAGAACTGTTTACTTTGTAAGTTTCTCTCTTAGGACCAGATCTCTGGCCAATCCCAGATGTGAACTATGTATATATATATTTTAAATATTATATAATATATATTATATATTTTTCAATTTTATGTATATAAATATATTTTTCATATTTCATATAAATGTATATTTTAATATAATATATTCAAAATATATATTTTTCAAGATTTTTATGTATATAAATATATAATATATATTTTCATTATTTCATGAAAAATATATAATATATATTTTCACTTGAAATGAAAAATATATATATTTATATATGGTATAAAACATGAAAATTAGGAGTCTTAGCTTAGATTTTTTAAATCCTAACTTTTAGCTCCTAAAAAAAAGAAAAAAAAGATCTGGCTTTCTTATCTGGTCACATTCAAGAGATTAATGGATCTGAGTGTCAGCGCCTCCTTTTGATGGGCAAGTCCTAAGAGCTCACAGCCGCTCCCAACTATTGTCACTTCAATGCTGAGGACAATGTCAGTTGCCAAGCAACATGGTATCCGCCCTGTTCATTTTTTTTTTCTATCAAACATAAGCATATGAAAGATCAAGAGGCAGTGCGATTTTTCATTATTTGACCCATTCCATTTACTTACATTCCCAATTACCCCTGAAAACATCTGAGTTTCTATTGATCAAAGTGCATCTTGCAAAATTCGTGGGTTGCCATTATCAAAGAAATGTTTACTTTGTAAGTTTCTCTCTCAGGACCAGATCTCTGGCCAATACCAGATGTCAACTATGTGCACGATGTGAATATAAAATGCACCAGTTTGCCTGCTCTAAATTCTCTGCTCACCCCTGCTCAACCTACCCCCTGATGCCACCACCACTCCCCAAAAGAAGAAACAGGGTGATCCCTAAGTTGAAGAATTTAATTTCCTACTTTTAAATCTGAGTAATAAAACCACTCAAAAATCCCACCATCCACCTTAGCGTATGGACTACAATAGCTAATAGCCACCACTTCCCAAATGCTTGCTATGCTCGGGCCAGTTCTTCATGGAATCCTCCCCTTCCTCGCCCCACCCAGCTGGGTGTATCTATAACCTATGCCTTCTTGACTCCCCAAGTCTCCCATATCCCTCCCGCTTCCTCCTTGAAGAGGACCACAGATCACAAACTCTGCCTTCAGCTGACCGCAAAAAGCTAAGGAGTCTCTCACTATCTACTCACTTTGGCCAAAAAGCCAAGGGTGGATCCTATCGCAGGGGCCAAAGGGCCAGTGGTGATTTCCACAGACCCAGATGCCTTTCACGCCCTCTTAGAACCATCCTGAAGTAACCCTGGTTCTTCCGCAGCTTTGCAAACAGAGGTTCCCACGAGCCAAATCACCACCCCTCTGATTACCACGGCATTGTGGCACTGAGGACGGACAACAGGGCGGGGTCAAAAATCAACAGGACTTGGGGTCACGTTTGGATGCGAATCCTGGCCCCAGCACGTCTTAGCAAGGCGTCTGAAGGCCACACGCCTTGAGTTCTTTTCACCCATAAGTTACCATCTCCCCTGCAGGCTTGACGTGGGGATTGAGGGGCACACAGTAGGTCCTCTATACGCAGCAGCAAACGGCAGTCCTTTAGACGTGGGACACCACAGGAATTACGAGAACATGCTCTTCCAACTACGTGAATCCGAGTGAGCTACTCATCCCCTTTCAGCAACGATAATAACCACACCCACCTGAAGCAAAAGGGTGGGGTAAAATATTGGCAAGTACTGAACCCGAGCAATGGGTATATGGGAGCTTATTTGTGGGTGTTTGATCATTTTTATAAATAAAAAAGCAAACGGTATAAACAGTATTTACTGTTTACAGCATTGCCATGACAAGTCTGAAGTGACGTGACCGCCTACAGGGAGGGCACGGTCAATGTAAGGGATCGGTACAATGATTATCACTCACAGGAACTGGAACCAGAGGATCTGAGAGGTGAGGCACGGGGAGGGGTACTCGGTCTTGCAAAGAAAAAGCAGAACCGGGACATAGTTCTGCCCAGACAGAAGCAAGAACAGCAGAGAAGGGCAAGCTGGCGTCTTGGATTCTGTTGTGTGATGAGAGGAACTTAGAGCTGAAATTCTGAGACGGGCTGCTTCCCCGGCTCCTGCCGCCCGCCCCAGACTGAGCTGTACTGAGGTCATGGAGAGAGTCAGTCTGCAAACCCATGGTCAACCCCGCTCCCCACACTACGGGTGGGGTCTACCCAGGTTAGCAGAGAGCCCGGGACTCGGGCCCCACTCCTCCCCATGCACCAGAGCAGTCTCGCAATGGCCTCAAAATTCACAGGTGGTAGTCACAGATCAGTCCTTATAAAGATCTTTTGGCCTTCAACATACCCTCCTGATTAAAAAAGTACATCACTAAACTATCCAGACAACACAGGAAACGTCCACTGTTCTGTTCTCCAATCAGCTAAATAGAACCACCACCACCACCCCTAAAAAAGTTGCAAGGCAAAGCCATACCATCACCCTCTCTGAGAAACTGATCTTTGATAAAATGGCGCCTTGGCAAATCACCTGGGGCACGTACTGTCAGGCCAGAGATGCCACAAAGTAGATACTTTAATCTGACATCCAAGCAATGAAAAGAGAACTCTGAGTCCTAAAATCCTGGATTATGGGAGAGCTGGCCCAGCCAAGCCCGTCCATGAATTATGAAGACAGAGATGGGGAGGGACAGGTAATTTCCAACATCCCATAAAGCCTAATGAATGCCCTAAATCAGAGGTCAGCAAAATATTTCTGTAAAAGGCCATACAGTATATATTTTACGCTTTGCAGGTCCTTCAACTGTGGTAGCCATGAGCCACAGGCAATGCCTTACTTAATGACCGTGGCTGTGTCCCAATAAAACCTTATTTATCAGCATTAAATTCGTACTTCATATAATTTTTCACCTGTCCTAGAATATTATCCTTGTCTTGAATTTTCTTTCCACCATTTAAACATGTAAAAAGCACTCTTAGCTCACAGGCCACCCAGAAATTAAGTAGTAGCCACGTTTGGCCCACGGGACCATAGTTTGCCGACCACTGCCCTAAATCACATATTTACCCTGGATGGAGCCGCGGGCACCAGCTCACAGCAGGTCAGAACATGAGCCTGTGGTCTGGGTCTGGTTCTGTGTCCTGGGTTCCAACAATTACCACCTTGAGCGCTAAGCTAAAGTTTCGTCTCCTCCTCTGGAAATAGGGATTACAACAGTCCCCTCCTCAAACGCTTAAGAGAATTCACTGGAAGAGAGCCTGGCACGAGGCACACACTCAAGAGAGGATAACTCTCTCCTAACTGCCATTGTTTCTGAGCTCTTGGCTAGACTTCAATCAGCTCAGTGTTAAGAACACAGGATCTCCCGACGCTAGTCTGAATTTCCCATTGGAAATCCTTGGCCGATATGACATGGGAAGGAACAAAATTTCTCTGAATGAATACAGGGTATTCAAAAGAGAAAATAACTTGTAATATGGGCCCACTGGTGGCAGAGAATGGTGCCTGGAGGTCAAAACACATTGGCCGCAGGGGCGCCTGGCTGCCTCAGTCAGTGAAGCATGTGACTTTTGATCTCAGGGTTGTAAGTTCGAGCCCCAGGTTGGGTGTAGAGATTACGTCAAAATAAAAAGATCTTAAATATTAACAACAACAACAAAAAAAAAAAAACCACAGTGGCCACAGAGTGTTTCTGAGAGCAGTTCCTCTTGTACTCTATACATTTGCATTCCCTCTCTCTTAGCATCAGGCAATTTATTTTTCTGTATGTTTGCCTTATCTCTCTAGCTAGATGATAAACTCTCTCCTAAGGTCAGGGAAGTCCCACACCTCACACCCACCGTGCCTAGCACAATGCCTTCCCTGATACACGCAGCTCAGCACTGGCTGACTGGTGGGCTGTAACCGGCCCCCCGGGAGGCCTGACGCAGAGCCGGCCTGGCCGTGAGTGGGTAAAGCCGAGCAGACCTGTGTTAACTTCAGGGCCTCAGGAGCCAGCAATTGAGATATATGTGGTCCGTCATAAAGTAAGATAAAATCTTAGAGATTATCTGTACCAATCTGCCTCTATTTGAAGTTGAGGAAACAGAGGCCCGGTGAGGTAAAGTGATTTGTCAAAGTAGCTGGGTTGGAACTCATCCATTCACCCCACATTCGCTGACTTGCATTCTCTACGCCAGGCTCCATGATCATTTTAGAGCACAGAGATAGAAGTTCCCTAGTCTCACGGTGCTTGGAAGACGAGCAAGGGAGACGAACCAGTAAACAATGGATTTCTTTTTCTTTTTTCCGTTAGGTGGAAGCACTTAATTTGGTGAGGATATCGAGTTCTTACATTCTACCTCTCTCCGTCTTCTCCCGAGCTCTTCAATACACACGCCTTTTTTTTCAAACAACAGATGTAATCAATGCCTCCAGTAAAGGAAAGTGTGAGTCATAAAGGCAGAACTCACATTTCATGTACATTTTTCCACACACTGACATACCTCCCATTCTCTGAATAGTCTGGGCTGCCATCCCCTACGTTGACTCATGCGTCTCCTACTACCTTCTTAGAAAGCGAGAGCTGCCTCGCTCCCTCCTTTTCCCAGTTGATTCCTGCTCACTCTACCAAGACAGCTTTGCCTAACTCCACCTCCCGGCGCGGCAGGAGCTTTCCTCTGTGGGTGTGCTCAGCCCCCAGCTTGACCTTCTGCATGCACGTCAGGATTGTATGGGCGTCCTGGACTGGCTGAGAGCCCCGTGGGGGTAGGGGACTCTAACTCATGCCTAGCACAGTGCCTGAGCTGGCCGGGCGCTGGACAGCTGGACAGTAAGCAGTGTGCTATGCGGAAAGGATGAGAGAGGGGACGAGGTCTAGGCAGGAGAACTAGACTTCCCCTGGACAGCAGGAAAGAATGGACGAGAACACGCAAGCCAAGAAACAAACAAAATGGCAGGAGAACACAGAGTAGTGGTTCTCATACTTCGGTAGGTCTCAGAACCATCTGGGAACTTGGTAAAAATACAAAAGCCCAGCCTTGTTCTTCTTCGACCAGCTTGGGCCTCTGTGTCTCTTACCAGCTCTCTAGGTGACTCAAGTCCCCTCCAAAGTGTTGAGAACCATTGGATGAAGGTATTTTAAAGGGACAGTAAGAAAAGATGAGAGTCCCCTCTGGTCTGAGTAGCCACACCCTATAAGCTCCCAGGAAGGCACTCAACAACTCCAGGGGAATGAGCTGGGAGTTGGTTTAGTCTGAGGAAAACTGAACCCAGAATAAACTGAAGACATTCTTTGATGGTCTTTAAACGAGGGAGGGGCCTTGTCTTCTAGAAGCCAGGTTGAGTTTTCCCAGTGGATTCTAGAAGTAATAAAAGGAAAAAGATAAGAAAGTTTTTGGCAGTTCCCACCTACTCAGATCCTTGAAAGTTGCAAGGTTTTGATGATCTAGATTCATTAGGAACATCTCCTTGCCAGCCATGGCCGACACCCTTGCCTGCTGCGAGCAGAAGATGGGCCAAAGGGACAGGGTTTCCCTCAGAAGTACTGCAAACTTCTGGCAGCTTCTTCCAGTTCTCCCTTCAACAAATCCAGCAGTCCAACAAATCCTAGAAAGTAATCTCATCGGCTATGTGGGAATTCGGGCTAAGAGTGATCTTCCTCACTGACTAACAACTTGAAATGTTTTCACACCAGGGTCAGGAAGACCAGCACTGTCCCTCAGCATTTAGTGAGTCCTTTTCCTGCCCATTGACTGGCACCATCTGTTCACACAACACATGATTTGCCACATCCATGGATCCCTGGCTTTTACTTGTGTACTTTCAGGAAACAAAATTCACCACTTAGAAGACACAAGGGCTGTAAACATCTTCTGTACACTGCAGTGACCTGGGCTGGACTCTAGCGAGACCTCCAGTGAATGAGTCAGCACTCTGCAGAAGAGGGAGAACGAACGTGGAAGTCAGACAGGGGTTCGAATCTCCACCCCACCACCTAGTAGGTGTCTGGTACCAGGTGAGTCACCGGTTAACATTTTCTTTGGGAAAACGATGCTGCCTGACCTCCCATGAGGGCGGCAAGCAAGCACTTTCCTCGGGTCTTGTACAAAGTGGATGCTTAATGGATGTTAACAGCCTATATCCCAAAGGTACAGTCATCGTCAGAAGTAGCAATATTTGGCTTGGGACAAAAGACACACAACACACACACACACACACACTGGTATTTTACCCAGTTGAAGACGATTATTAGCTATTAATGATAATTACCACATTGTACGAATAAACTGCATTATATAAAGAGTGACTCTCTTCCTAAGTTTGCATTAACAAAGAAAAAAGCTAAAATTCTCAAAGTCTCATAAGTCCAGTCCATCTTTCTTTGCCATCTAATAAAACACTTTTTATTTCCTTTCATGGGCTTAAACTTCACTAAAAGGCAAATTGTCTGAGGGCCTGCCTCTGAGACAACAAGACTCTGTGTGTGCTCAAATAATCCCCTGTTCCAGTTGACTGTTTTCTATTTTTCTGAATAGACACTGTACAGAATCAGGAATCAGAAACGGTCCTGTGATCTCCCTAATTGCTTCCACAGACAAGTCCAAAATGGGTAAATTTTTTCAAAGACACAACTGATTCAAACCCCAAATGTTCCTCAAGGAGCTCTCAGGCTTCTCTCCCACAATGGTGTGGACCCCCCTCAGCCAGCCCTCACCCCAGGGCTGGGCAAGAACCCAAATGGCAGAAAGGACTCCCCCTCCAGACAAGACCCATCTCCACCCAATAAAGGCCGGCACTCAGAAGAGGAAGGCCAGGAAGTCGAAGACAACATGTTCTCAGGCATCTGTCCTCTTGTTACCCTGAAGCTGACCCCAAGTCTGATCCAGATTCTAGCATTTGGGGAGCCACTGTGCCACCAAGAACTTCTGCATCCCCAAAATATCCTTAACAGTCACGTATGGACTTCAAATCCATACATCCATCCCTATAGATGCCACATACCGGACCACTCGATCTCAGATTTAACAGATCTCAAAAGAGATCAGGGCCTCAGTCTTCCTGGCATTTTACTGGGATTCTCCAAATTCCTTTTATCAGCTCTGCAAGGAAATAGGCAGGTCCTGTTAATCAAAAGGTAGAGCAGACCAGCCCAAGTAGAGGCTGAAGTCATATCGGTAAAGAGCAAATGGTCCAAATTCCCAAAAGGTTTGACATCTGCTAGACATCACTTGATTTCAGCCATCAACCTCTGTCTAAGTTACTTCCCCATTCAGTAAACTTAAAATGCCAGGAATGTGTTATTACGGTACTCGGTAAGCTTGACAAAAGGACTTTATTGCCATTTTTTTTTTTAAATCAAGATAATCAGAAGCTCCAGGAAGGTCATTTTGGCCAGATCTTTTGGTGACACTCTATTTGGGCTCTCAGAGGAAATATTCCACTCTTAAATGTTTTAATAAATTAAATCCCAGGAAAACAATTTTACTTGTTCCTCGCTGTTCAAAGAAAAATTTCCCTGCTTGTACTGTGGCTTCTGACATCCTGCCAAGTTTCAGACACTGAAATATGAATGGGATTAAAAAGGATTAAGACAGAGTAAATGCTATTAACAGTTCCTCCATTGCATGCATCTATCTTACTCAGGAACCAATGACCCACCAGGGAAAAAGGAGGACTAAGGGGGACTCAGCTCATTCAACACCTGCTCACTTGGGATGGCAAGGTCAGCAGTGAATGCTGGGCTCTCTCCAGCCACAGTTGTGTGTCTGTCAAAAGTCTGCACCATTCATCTTGACACATAATCAAAGAACACTTCATCAAGGGTCGTCAGAGCTGCGGGAGCCATTAGCAATGAGCAGCTTCCCTTTGTGTTATTTTAGAAGAGCAAAATCCTCTTGACAGATCAAATCTTATGTGAATCCCAAATAAAGCCTGATACAATGGATAACATTATTAGTAAGCCATAATTTTAAAAGTTCAAATTTATAACATTTACTTATTATGGAGCATCTATCTTTTTTTTTTTAAAACAGTGACTTGGGCAAATGAAAATCTGAAATCACGTGTTACATCCCATCCATTTCTGGGTTTCATTTGATTGCACAAAATCAATAAAATTCTGATTCACATTGGTGCGCAGCTATAAATGGTCAAAGTTTAACAATCCATCCCAATTAAACGGAGAGCAGAGGTTTTATTCCTAAGGGCATCTTTTTTTAAAAAGTTAAGTTGGCAGTATAAAAGAGCAAAGGAGTAGCCTCCAAGTATTAAAGGTGTTTTTTTTTCCCAGCTTTATGGAAATATAATTGAGGGTTTAAGGTGTATGCGTGGTGATTTGATACACGTATGAATTACGTACAAGATGGTCACCACAAAAAGGCTAACACTCATCATTTTACACAGTTACTTTTGTCGGGGAGGAGAACATTTAAGATCCACTCTCTTAGCAATGTGAACCAAACACTTCACAGAACTCCTGAAACATTTCACCTAATGTTTCCTTGGGAGACTTTTTTTTTTTTTTTTAAGATTTTATTTATTTATTTGACAGAGAGAGAGATCACAAGTAGGCAGAGAGGCAGGCAGAGAGAGAGGGGGCAGCAGGCTCCCTGCTGAGCAGAGAGCCCAATGTGGGGCTCGATCCCAGGACCCAGAGATCATGACCTGAGCCCAAGGCAGAGGCTTTAACCCACTGAGCCACCTAGGCTCTCTCCCTTGGGAGACTTTAAACTACTCATCTATACACTAATTTTTTACAAATTCTACTAAAGGATTAAAACAAGGAAGGGAGAGACACTCCTTTATGCTTCTTCTTTTTTTAAGATTTTATTTATTTATTTGGGAGAGAGAGCGTGAGCATGCATGAGAGAGAACAAAGGAAGAGGGAAAAGCAGACTCCCTGCTGAGCAAGGAATCCAACTGGGGCTCAATCCCAGGACCTTGTGATCATGACCTGAGCCAAAGGCAGACACTTAACTGACTGAGCCACCCAGGCGTCCCCGGACATTCCCTTATTCTATGAAGCCAATATAATCTTGATACTAAGAGAAGGACAAATAAGCAAAAAAAAGTTATAGGCCAACACTATACATGACCAAAGATGCAAAAATCCCAAATAAAATATTAGTGAAGATGAATTCGGCAATGCGTAAAAACAGCAGTATCACGACCTAAGTTGATTTACCCAGGGAATGCAAGAATGGCTTCGAGATAGAAAATGTATGCCATTTATTATAGTATCAGATTAAAGGGAAAAAAAACACAAGGTCATCTCAATGCAGAAGAAGGATGTGGTAATATTCAACATCATAAATGAAAAATTCTTAGCAAATTCAGACTAGAAAGGAACTTCCTTAACTCGATAATCTATCAAATAGAGCAGGCAGCATTCTGAGCCTAGGTGAAACTGGCGAGGATTCCCTTTAAAATCAAAACCAAGACATTATTTATCAACTAAAACTTAATAAAATTGGGGGGGGCACTGAGACCAAGACAAGGATGCTCAGTCACCATATATTTTATACAGCAGACAAGAAAAGGAAATAAATAGATAAGAATTAAAGAGAAGGAAATAAAACTCTATCTACTTGCAGAAAATGAGGTAATAAAATTGGCTGTGCAGAAAAAAATTTCAATTCACAGACACATCATTAGAAATAATCAGAGAATTTCATTTGGCACAGTTACTAAATGAAATGCGTTTCCACAGTCCAACTATAAACAGAAGAGGTGATTTTTTTTAAGTTATTATTTATGATAACAAAAACCTAAGGAACCTAGGACTGCATCTATTAAGCTCTGTACAGAGATAATTATCAAACTTTATTTAAAAGACTTAGAAGAGATGGACCATGTCCCTAGAAGAGAAAACTCGATATTGAAAGATGTCAGTTTGAGATGCCTGGGTGGCTCAGTCGGGTAAGTGTCTGCCTTCAGCTCAGGTCATGATCCCAGGGTCCTGAGATCAAGTCCCGCATCGGGCTCCTTGCTCAGCAGGAAGCCTGCTTCTCCCGCTGTCTCTCTCTCTCTCTCTCCCTGACAAATAAAATCTTAAAAAAAGAAAAAGAAAGATGTCAATTCAATGCAATCCTAGCCAAAATCCAAATGAGGTGTTTTCTTCAGAAAGTTGATCCTAAAACTGCAATGGCAAAAAGCAAGGAAGTGCCAGGACCTCCTCCTCCTAAAGAATTAGGTAGCATCATTTCCTCTACCACCAATTAAGACTTATTATAATGCTAATCATAATTAACACAGTGTGGTGCTGGTGCAGGAACAGACAAAGAGACCAAGGAAACAGAATCCAGAACTCCGAGAGAAACCTCCCCGCCTACGAAGGATGTCACTCTAAGCTCACGTGGCCCTGACATCAGCAGCAGCAGAGGGAAGAATTGGTGTTGGAATATCCTCAGGGAAACTGTGAAACTAGATCTCTATCATCAAACCATAAACCAAAATCACTTCTAAACAAATAAAAGACATAAATATGAAAGGCAGTACCCTGAAACTTTAAGACAGTATCTTTATAACTTCAGGGTAAGAAAACAGTTCGTACACAAAAGCATAATCCAAAAAAAAAAAAAAAAAAAAACGACTGATGTATCTGACCCCCTTCAAAACTAAAGGCCCCAGTTCTTCAAAAGATACCTTCAAAGAAACAGAAGTCAAGCCACAAACTAAGAGAAGATGCAATGCATATAGCCAACAGGGAATTAACTTCAGAAAATAAATTGCTCGAATAAATCAATAAGAAAAAGCAAATAATCCAACAGAAAAAAAAATGACAGGAGGACCCGAACAATATTTCACCAAAGAAATACAAGTGACTATGAAAGATTAAAGTAACTGCTCAGATGAAAGCCATAAAAATATGGATTTACAAAACTTAAGATCTCTGATAGTATCTGGTGATGGAGAATCCACAGATCGACAGGAACTCTTATAGGTACTGATGGGACGGGAAATCAGGCACGATCACTCCGGAAAACGATTTGACAATCTTGTGAAGTTAAACTTCATCACAGCAATCCCACTCATGGGAATGAGCCGGAAAGAAACTCTCACTCGGTGTGAACCAGGAGACACGAGCAGGAATGTTCCCAGCAGCATGTGCAAGAGTGGGACAAGCCAAACATCAATCATTCAGAAGAATGGATCACTACGTTGCAGAGTAACACACCAACTCACGCCTATACAACTGAATTCACTGCAGCGACACACACGATGGATGAGTATTAGGAAGACAAGTCTGAGAAGGAGAAGAGCAAGTCATAGAAAACCACGAGAGACACT
>CM052884.1:84561449-84601407 GCA_028534135.1 Potos flavus | reverse complement strand
GACAGACGAATGGATCAAGAAGATATGGTCCATATATACAATGGAATATTATGCCTCCATCAGAAAGGATGAATACCCAACTTTTGTATCAACGTGGACGGGACTGGAAGAGATTATACTGAGTGAAATAAGTCAAGCAGAGAGAGTCAATTATCATATGGTTTCACTTACGTGTGGAGCATAGGGCAAAACATGGAGGACATTGTGAGAAGGAGGGGAGGGATGAATTGGGGGAAATCAGAGGGGGAGATGAACCATGGGAGACTGTGGACTCTGAGCAACGAACTGAGGGTTTTGGAGGGGCGGGGGTGGGGGGATGGGCGAGCCTGGTGGTGGGTATTGAGGAGGGCACGTATTGCATGGAGCACTGGGTGTGGTACATGAACGATGAATCTTGGAACACTGAAAAAATAAAATAAAAGTAATTGGAAAAAAAAAGATAGTGGTGATCTGGCTGGGGGGTAAGCAAGCGATGGGCTTAAAAGGAACACAGGTGAGTGAAACAACCAGGTGGCAGGTTCACCGGTGTATACTTTCCTCTTGCAGATGTAGCTCAACTATATTCTTCTGATTATCAAATACATGATTAACATGTTCAAGCCACGGACCACAATTCACTATCGCCATCGTCAATGACCGTGACAACAGCTAACACTTATCAATCAGGTGATCACGAGATGCCGGGTGCTACTTCAGTTATAGAAAGAACTCGAGAAGCCAGGTGATGTGCCCAAGGTGGCACCCCCAGGTGGGGGGGCAAGAGCCAGAAGACAAACCGGACCTCCTCTACCTCCACAGACACTGCATTTAAAAAAAAAAAAGGGAAAAGAAGATTTATTTATTTATTTGGGAGAGAGAGGGAGCCGGGGGAGCGGCAGAAGGAGAGGGGGACAAGCAGACTCCCTGCTGAGCAGGGAGCCCAACACGGGGCTCCATCCCCAGGACCCTGAGATCATGACCTGAGCAGAATCGACAGCTGGATGCTTAACAGACTGAGCCACCCGGGGGCCCCTCCACAGACACTTCAGAACCACCTGCTTTATTCAACTCACAGCTAATCATTAGCTTCTAGAAAAACAGTTCTCAGTTGGCAATGGCAACAGAAAGGTAGGTTACCGTCATCGGTTGTGAGAAACAGTGCCCTTAATTTGTAACTAATAAGCCTGTGGCTGGTTGACTTCTTATGTAAGCAGAGCAAATCCAAAGTTCTCACCAAAGAGTCCTCCCTTGCACGGGTCAACAGGCCTTCTTAACGAGGGAGGGGGGCAATCCACAGCCAGGCGGGGGCCACGGGCCTAAGTGCAGGGTGGAGGCAGGGAGGTACTGAGAGCCATAATTCCAGAGAGAAAGAGCAGTAGAGAGGGAAGCAGGGAAAGAGAACAAGAGAGGAAGGGAGCGGATTAGGACATCGGGAGCTGGCTTCATCAGTCGGTTGGTTAGACGGGATGGCTGCCTGATGAGGTCACAGCAGGGCAGTGCAGGGGGCTACTGGTCCCCGATCACGGCGGTGGCCACCTCCCCCTCCAGAACTGATCTAGGAGGAAAGTGAGACTCTTTTCCATGGGTCTAGAGACCTGCATCCCAGTCCTGGATCAAAACACCTGTTCCATCCCTGGGCTCAGCTCACCTCGTTTGGGCCTCTAGTCTTCTGTCCATAATATGAGATTGGTCACTCCTGCCTTCGAACTTCACACGCTTGTTCAAAGATCCAACAAGATGGCACATACCAGCTCTTTGCAGACCGCACTCTTCAAATGTTATGCTAACAACATTTTCCTGTCTGCAAAAACACACACTGAACACAGCTTTTCTGGAGTAAGTGGCCACCCTCCTCCGTTTGGCAGCTACCTCCCTATCTCACAGCAGCGGCCAGAAGCACCTGCCTTTCTGAACAGCACCGGGGGGAGTCTGGAAATAACAGCGTGTGCCGCCAAAGCCTACAACCTACGAGCGGCACAGGGGAGACTCGACCCTACCCCATGAACCAGCACCGCTCCAGGCCCCGCTCGGATCCTCAGCAGGCTCTGCCCACCAGGGGCCCCAGAAAACAAGCTCCGATCTTTCCTGCGGCTGGGGGAGGGCACACCAGCCTCTGATTGACATAAACCCCGAGCAAGGAGTGGGAGCTCTCGGAGCTGGCTTCCTTAGACTTGGCCGTCTCGCTTAGACTTGCCTTGATAGCAATCCTAAGAAAGCAGGTATCTTCGAGAAATTTTTCCAATCACCTAAAGAACAAAAGGTCAAATCTGGAGCGGAAAGGGAAAAAGGAGTCACATAAATCCCTACGTGTTTTCCACTGAGGGGAGACCAGTGAAGACCTGCCTTTAAGAGGAGAGGAGTGGGGAGGACGGCTGTGCCCCTCAGTCACCACACACCAATAAATAAGACCCATCCTGCCCTAAGAACTGTACACAGTTCTGTTTCAGAGCCTAACCTTTTAAACTCACATATACTTACTTCCTTAAGAGGAAGTAATAAAAAATCCAAATTTATAATAACAATAATGCTATGACAACAGCAGCCCTTTTACTGAGCTCTTAATATGCCAGGAAACATTTTCCATCACATAAGTCATTCTAATAATACTCCAGGGAGATAAGAGATACTCACACCTCCACTCTACAATCGGGAAGTGGATGTCCAAACATAGACGCGAATTGCCCAGGACCAGACAACTAGCCTGGGCCGCCCAGGTATTTCTCTCCAGTCCCACCTGTCTGGTCCGCTCCAAGCCTCTCTCCTTCTACCAGAGAGGACTTTGCTTCATTGCAGACTGAAGAAACCCTCCAAGGCAAACAGGTAAATGCCCCTGTGGACCACTTAGGGTCAGTCTTCGGACTGTGGTCTGATGAACAGCCTTCGGTTTGGGAAGCATTTCACCACCACCTCCAACGCTCACCCTCCAGAGTGGGGTGGGCTGGGCGCGTTTCCGATAAGGCTGGAAGTCATGAGGAGAACACACCAGCAGGATGAAGACTTGGCCCGAGTGATTCAGAATTACAAAGCACTGGCCACGTGCCCATAGCGAGGCACAGCCAAGGCACGCAGGGGTGCAGCTCCAGGGGGTGGGCGGCTGAGGAAACCAGATGGGAAGTCCGGGCATGCGTCTGGGGGTGTCGGGGTGCACCCACTCCACGGTCTGTGAGGACCATGCTGGCCCACGAGGCCGCCCTGGGGCACGGGCCTGTCTCTAAGGAAGGTGGCTGTGCTTGGCTCTGGTCGGGAACAGGACAGCAAAGCCTCTTCCTTATGAGTGACCTGAGGGGACAAGGCAGAGATGAAAGCCAGGCCACCAGTAGCTGATCAGGCGCTAGGAGATTCAAGAAAGGAAGCTAGTGTTGGCCTGGGGGCTAGGAAGGAAGACCACCTTCCCTTCCCCCTGAAGCTTGGAGGAAGGAGAGGAAAATGTGTGTGAGGAGGAAGGGGAAGATCCAAGTCATCTGGGCATCTGTTCATTAGCTGAAGACAATCCAGGTGGCAAGTGCCACCCGTCGCATGGGACACAAAGACAGTATCTGCTTGCGTGGACCTCGAGAGCGGCTCCCACTTGACACGGGGCCACTCAACGAGCCATAAATTAACGAGGGTTTCCTTGACCCACAAGACTAGGGAGTGGGGGGGAGGGGACTGAACATCTGCTTTGTTTAAAATGTGTTTTCCTACATTTCTCTGGAATAATGATAGCCAATATTTATAATGAGCCAGCTATAAAGCAGTAGGACTCCGAGGATCCCATAAATATAGATTAGATAGAGATACAGAGATATAGATAAAGATACAGATATAGATATAGATATATAGATATAGGTATAGATATATCTGGGATATACTATAATTAGCCCCATTTTACAGATGGGGAAACAAAGGCACTATACTTCAATGGCTAGTACAGTGGTACAGGGCCCTAGAGCTAGGATGTGAGAGGACCAGGCCTAGAGTCCCCTCTGCTCTATACCTTCCATAAGAATTCCTTTCATTCCCTGACCACCACCAGGTGCCAGCACGCCCTAAGCATTTCACATTTGTTTCCTCATTAAACTCCCCCAACAGCCCTTTGAAGTAAATGCATCATCTCCATTTAGAAATTCACATGCGCGCAGTATGATATCAACTAGATCTTCTCAAAGCATTTAAAGCCATACTGAAAAAACACTGAATCATTAACAGGGGTCTTCTCAGGTACTTGACTATAGGCAAAAAAAAAAAAATTTTTAATATGTTCCTGTACTTGCCATAACTTCCACACAGGGCATGGCTTCGATTTTATAATTAAAAAATGTCTCCTAAGACACTTGGGTATGAATAACAGCCACAGTTAAAATGTTCAAAGCGGTTCTCAAACACAGCAAACAGATCGTGGCTGCCTGACTCACTGACCAGGGCTGACAAAACGGTCCCTCTCTCACATGAAGAGATACAGTGTGTTACCTGAATAAATAATAAACAACAACCCTACACAGAGTTCCTAAAGCAAAGCATGTCAGCTGACTTGGCTGAAGTCAATACAACAGAAATTTTCTCAATACGACACGCCAGGGTGGAAACTGCATTTGTGGAGATTGCCCCCAGCCACGCACAACCAGCATGAGTACAGAAGCCTCATGTGATCCCCGCCCTTGTGCACAGATGGGCCCATCGCGGGCTTCTAATTCATGCATTCTGTAGGACGCAAGAGACTTAAGATACTCCGATAACATGCAGAGAGAGAAGACTCCAAGAGTAGGAACTAGGGAATTCCAGAGGCAATGACCACCACCTGCAGAGCACCTACTGGGGGCCAAGAACAAAGGTGGGGATTTTTCATACATCACTCGGCCCGAGTCTCTAGGATAAGCCGATGGCAGCCAGCCAGCGACATTTGGGGCCGCTCGCCAAGTTGCCATGCTTCCTTCATCTGTGAACATATGGAGTCACTAAAATGTCACTAGGAGAGCATGGTACGGCTCGGCCAGGGCCAGGGCCATTCCATTCCCACAGATAATTTATGTCAGTTATTGTAAGGCTTCGAGAGGAAGTATGGGATGTTCTTCAGTCTTTAAATCTGACATGTCGTGAGAATTTCTACACGCTTGCTACTCTGTGGGGTCTCTGTTAAAGGGCTGCCTCTCTGTGCCCCTCGATGAGAAAGAAAATGCTTGCCAATCAGCTTGGACTCCAAGAGGGAGGCAGGTCCCCCCCTAACCCCAAGAAAGGGAAGTGCCCGAACTCTGTGCATGGCCTTGGACCCTGGCAAACCCTTTTCATCCCATCCTCCTAGGACCTCTGGCTGGGACTGGAAGCAGAGAGGCTCAAAACGGATCTATGAAATCATTCAACAGTTGAAGAGAAAGATCACCAAGAGAGTGACAGCTGGTGTTACTTAGAATCGCAAGTAGGAAACGCAGGGACCTTGCTAAAAATACAACCCTTCCGACTGATGTCACTCACTGACCTATCATAAGAACCTATTTACTAATGAGGAAGGGGGAGGCAAAGAGAGGAGGGTTTCCTTTACCCTAGAGCCAAAATCTCTCCCAAACCAAACCACCTCATTAAATCTTCCTGTGGCCTCCTTGGGTGGGGACCCCAATTTCATAGATAAGAGGTCGGCTGGTAAGTGGCAGAGGCAGAATTGGAATACAGGTGTGCTGAACTCAAAACCGGAACCCATCGCCATCCTCTTTGGGTTTTAGCCCTGACTCGCCTCAGATTTGCTGTGTGACACCGGGCAAGTCACATGCTTCCTCCGAGTCTCCCATCCTCACCTGTAAAATGAGGGGAACACTTCTTGACTTATTGCTCAGGTCCCTCTAGCTCTGGTATTTTTATGGTTTTATCTACCAGGATTTTGGACTTCCCAGATCAATGCAGTTTCAAACATTACACACATGAAACATTAAAAGTCAACCCAAGACATGCAACTTTTTATTTTACCAGATAAAGGGTGCTTACCACCTACTGTCATTGTTTCACGAAAGGAAATACTTTCCCCAAAAAAATAAAGAAAGGACATATTCTAATGAAAGGATGATCCTTTGGACTGAGTTAGTGTCATGAGAATCTCAGGGGGTTAGTCTTATTTTTCTTTTTTTTTTTTTTTTTAAGATGGACGACTAGAAACTTCCCAAGGTCTGCATCAGTCTGCAGAGCAGCATCGGGAAACTTGTATCATAGGCATGTCTAAGCACATTCATCATAGGGCATAAAATCCATCTCTTCGCCCGGCATGCTGGAAGAACGCACGGCATTGTCATTGCAGAATTAACGGGTACAATGTGATGTACGAATCAATTACCGACATTGCTGAAGAGAAACAGCACTGATCCCGATAATCACGGATGGCTTTAACGGTAGTCCTGTTGTTGCCATGGAGACGAGGCGATCAGTGCTTCCTGGGCACACGGGTTCATTTAATTGTCCATGGCCAACTTCTGCCCATTTTCTATCAAAATGCCCCATTTTCCAGGGGCACGACAACATGGAAATGTTTTCAGATTGGAAAAAAACAGATTTCAATGTGGTTCGTGGCTCAACGTGGGGACACACAAGCCCTTTTCTTTTTAAGCCCTATTGCACTAAGACGAGCAGCGGGAAGTGATACAGAAGCAATTAAAATAAACACACACGCTCTGTCTTCCTGCCGAGTCCCTGGCCGGTCGGGAAGGACAGGTGGCCCCAGGCCACTGACCTCAGTTGCTCAATAAACCCCAGGCAAGGTGCCACGTGAGGTCAGTGCCGTCACCACGGACGACGAAGTGAGGAGCAGCAGCTCCAGGCCAGAGGCTGGAGGCGGCCCAGGACCCAAAACCAGGGTCATGACCTCCAGCAAGGCACCTCGCCCAGGTCCTCCGAGAACCTCCGACTGCCCCCTGTGGGACGCAGCCGTCCCTGCCGCCGCCTCACACGCTGCCCTGGTCCCGCTTCCAGCCTCAATGCATCCCCGGAACCGTCACTGTGTCGCTTCTCACCCATCTCTTTCAGAGCCGTGAACAGAGCAAACACGTGGAGAAAGTTTCGAGAACTAAACACAGGGACATCAGGGCAGGAAGAGACCCCACACGGTACCTTACCTCCTCAGTCCCGGTCCCCAGGCCCAATTTTTAAGAAATGAGAAGAGCAAGGCCCAGAGAGACAGCAACGCGCCCAAAGCCGTGCAGCCGGAAGGCGAACGTTCAGACAGGCGCCTCCTGACCCAGGGGATGCTCTGTAAACACCGATCGCCTGCCTGGAAAGGAGTCCTGGGGTGAGCTACGGGATCGGGGTCCACACGGTCCCTGCCACAGCCTGCGGGGCTCCCCCGACACAGCTGCCTCCCGAACCATTTGGTCTCAAGGCCCTTTACGGTCTTAAAAATTACTGAGGACCCCAAAGACCTTTTGTTCATAATGCATCCATTATTTGTGTCATGGAAAATATCTGCCAATATGGAAAAGAATCAAAAAAAAAAAAGAAAACAAAATATGGAAAAGAATCAGTGAGAGGCGTGGCATTCATTTTAGAGGTTTGCCGATCTCTTTAGTGTCTGGCTGAATAAGAGTTAAATTCTCCTATGTGCTTCTGCATTCGCTCTATGATGAGAGGGCTTGGGGGAGCCTGAGGTATAGGAAGACATCTTGGCCACTCACAAACATGTAGTTGGAGAAGGGAGTATTTTCATAGACTTCTCAGTAATTGTGTATTTTTTATTTTTTTGATACTACACCAAAACTTGACAAATGGTAGGTTGTTTTTTGTTTTTTTTTTTAAGTGGGCTACATTGTAGAATCTCAAATTACATCAGTGATTTTTTTTTTCCCATCCTGTTACATGAAAAGGCATGGGCCTTTCCCTCCATTGCACCTTGGATGGCTCTTTCTATCCCCACCTGGCTTTGTGCCATCATACACTGCTTACCTGGACAATACTGGTTTGCTGGGATTTGCACTCATGAGAGAATGAACACGAAAAGACAAAGAAAGGTCTCATATTGTTATGACAATAGTTTTGACCACGCAGACCCCCTCAAGGGGTCTCAGGAACCTCCGCCCCCCCCACCCCCGCCCCAAGGTCCTAGGACCACACTTTGAGACAAACATCGGCCGAGACTCAAGTCAAAGAAATTCCCTTCACTCATTCTGCAAATACTTACTGGGTGCCCACTATGTGCCGGCAACCATCCCAGGTGCTGGGAATTCCATGTCGGACAAAATGAAGTCCTGCCCTCGTGTGGCTCCCATCGTCCTGGGGCAGGCAGACCATACACAAATAAACAGTCAATGTACACTATCGCGTCAGGCGGAGGTAGATGCTGGACAAAGCCCTGTGCCCGACATTTGCACACGAGCCTGTGGTTTCCCCAGGAAGCCTAATTCAGCCAGCCTGGGATTCACTAATTTAAGGGTTGCACAATAAAATATGGGGTGTCTTTTTTTTTTTAATACCAAAATACTTGCGGACACGGGCAGGGGTGGAGAGGGGGGTTGCCTCGCCCCAGCAGAGTTGAGAGCTCACCACTGAGGCTGGATTCCTTTCTGATTGCTCCACGAGAGGGTAAACCTCAGAAGACACCTCACTTAGACGCTCCCGCCCTCCCTGCTTGCTTGCACGATCCCTTCGGCAACCCCTCACGTGTACAGCACATGCCAATACGTTATCCTGTGTGAGCCTCACATGAATCCCTGAGAGGAGGCAACTGAGCCTGGGGGAGGTTTATAAGCAACACGCCAAGGGACGACATCTCAGAACTTGAACCCCAGTCCCCCGACTCCTCAGCACGGTTCATACCATAAAGATTTTTACCATTTCCTGCACCTCTGATACTCCTTCACGCAAGGAAGAGAAAATAGGTAAAACGTTGAAACCAAAGGTATCAGTTTAGTTTCTTCCTTTAAAAACGTCCTGCGTGTCATATCCCCCTTCTGAAACAGCCAATCTGTGAAGGAGACAAAAGAGAGATGGGGCCTGGTGCTTAGTAGGCACCAAGTGTTTGCAGCTATGAGCTCCATCAATGTTGATGAAGGCTCACTTTTGTGTCAGGCCCAGTTCTAAGCAATGGGGACCCAGAGGTGAAGAAAAAAAGCTATGTCCCTGCCTCCTGCCTCCTGGAGCTAATATTCTAGAGGGCTGCCATCAGCACCAGACGGAGACACTTGGCAGTATCTGCCTCATGGACCCTAAAAGAGTTAACACCAAAACCCAAGCTTCCTAAGCTCTTCGTCAATAGCATCAGACCAACAACAGAGCCCTGTGTTCAATCCTGGCCTTGAAACACCCTTTCAGGAGAAGAAATGAGCTTTATTCCTCTGACCCTTCACCCCCCCTCTACCTCATTCTACAGATGGAAAAGCCAGCCCAAGGCCCCAGAGCCACTCCCTCTGAATCTTACAATGAGTCAGAGGTGTGACGGCGGCAAAGCCAGCTCCCTTGTCTTCCTGAGAAACCCTGGCCCAGGCCCGGTCCAGTTCTCTCTTTTTAACCTCCCAGGAGGCCTCCTTGAACCACAGCCACGCACTTGTGGCGGCCAACCAACACACATCCCCGCCAGGGAAGCGGCTATTTCAGGAGGAAAGGGGCATATATAGCCATGGCCCTCGGCGGCCACCCAAAGTACAACCAGACCTTTGGTGTCAGCCAACCCCACGCCCCCCCCACCCCGAGCTTCCTCTCCCCACCGTTTGCCTTGCCAACACAGTTCCCACCAAGGTTTAAAAAAGAAGGAGAAGTTCCCTTCTGCCTGGCTGGCCGGCACATTCCACTGACTCAGACCATTCTGGACACCACGGAGAAGACACTGGTCATTTTCCCTGGGCTGAGAGCTGGCCCACATCCGGACCTGTCACCAGCAGGAGGGGGCACTTGGCTGTCCCAGCACAAGCAGATGAATGGAGGGCTATTTTTAATGTCTGGTTCCTGTCTTTATTCCAGAAAGCCCGGCACCTGTGCCAGAGTTGCTCCAAGTGGGGCCCGTAGACCACCAGCATCAGGAACACCTAGCTGCTGCAGGGAACTCCAGAGTCCAGGGCCCTATCGCACACCTGGGAGCAACCACCAGGCGCAGGACTAGGAGTGGGACTCTTTAACAAGTGCCTCAAGTGAGTCTTTTGCAAAATAAAGTTGGAGAACCACTGGCAATCAAAGTTGCATTCATTCATTCGTTCATTCACTCATTCGCTCAACATCTGCCCAGGGCCCAGCACTGCCCTCATGAAGTGGGTGGGATATAAAGATAAATACCTTCCTGAGAGTCCGAGAAAGACGCAGCACACTGTGAATGCTGAAAGAGCGTGGGACGCCATGGGAGCCCAAACCTGGGAGAATTCAACTTGCCTGGGGGGTCAGGGGCAGCTTCACGGATGAGGGGATCTTGGAGCTGAGACCAAGAGGGTGGAACAATCATTCTCTGTCCCGGCTGGCTTTGACATTCCCTTTGGCTTGGCCAAAACTGAGATGGTGTCCCTCCTGTCCTCGCCTAACCCGGTATCCTCCCGACATCTCGCAAGTACTCAGTACACATTCAGTGAATGGACAGAAATAGACAATGGATCAGACGCTGCGGAAATAGGAGCTAGGAAGCTGCTCGGAACCGCTGTATGTGTACCTACTGCTTAAGAACACAAGCCCTGGAGTGAGGCCGACGAGGTTCTGATGGCCATTTCCCATTTCTGGGTCGAGGGTGGATCAGCCTTTCCAAGCCTCACCTTTCCCATCTATAAAATAGGGACAATAGCTACTTCCCAAGGCTGTCAAGAAGGCTAAACCTGCCTAAAAAGCCTCTGGCATGCAGCCCAGTACATGGTATGCATTTTAAAAAGCTAGGAATTGTTTAGCAATAATCCTAAAAGGCCTGAGATGAAACCCAAAGTTCCTCATCAACCAGCTTTGGTAAATCCATCCATCTGGGGCCTCAAGTTTCTCTCCTGCAAAACAAGACGCTCAGACCAGACCCTCCCTGAAGTCTCCTCTGGCAACAAACATTTTTCTGAAAGTGGTCAGAGACGGTCAGTCCCCAGGATCTGTCCTGGATTGCCAGGTGTGTTCTCTCTGGCTCCTGGCGCCTGAGATCCCAGCCGGCATTTCTAAGGCTGGGTGACAGTCGTGCCTTTTCCCTGACTGGGGCCATGCCTCCGGCTATTTTGTTTTCCGTTGGACCTCCCTTTCCAGCCCATTCTCCTTCTTTGTATCTGCTCATATTCAAAGAGCTCTGTGAGCGATGCTTGCCCTCAAGCAGGCACGGGACAGCAGGGAAGTTGGCCTCCCAGCCTCCTCCTCGCTGGGGCTAAAGGAAGTCATCAGCTTCCTCTCTCACCCCCAAAGGCAGGGAAAAGAAGGGTTAACACCAGCCATAAACAAAGCTCCGGCTGCCCAGGTCACACAGAAACACACCCTTGGGAAGCTGCAGGGGGGTAGAATGCTGCCTCCCAGACAGTCCCCCAACAACTCCTGCCCTCTGCAGAACACAGTTGCCCCCAGAACCCCCAGTCAGTCGGGGGGGGGGGCCTCTTGGCCTCACTGCCGTCGCGTCCGGCCTCTCAGCAGACAGGAAGCTGGCCTTGGTCAGGGCACGAGGAACCCACCGTGGACTTGGAGGCACCTGGCTGGCCCAGCTTTACTCCAAGACCAGTCCAGGCTCAGGGGCGCCTGGGTGGCTCAGTCAGTTAAGCACGCAACTCGTGATTTCGGCTCAGGTCATGATCTCATGGGTCATGGGATCGAGCCCGGCATCGGGCTCCACACTTAACGGGAAGTCTCCTTGAGATTCTCTCCCTCTCCCTCTGCCCCTACCTCCACGCGCTCGTCCCCTCCCTCTCTTAAATAAATAAATCTTTAAGAAAAAAAAAAAAGACTAGCCAAGAAAAAGACTAGCCCAGGCACCCCCATCATGAAAGCAAAACGCTTTTGCCCTTCCACACCCCCCTGCCTAAGGATGCCCGCATCTAGAGCACCACGCCTAAGACGGGGGTTACACAGAAGGGAAGAGCAATGACTTGGAAAAACTCTCCTGCATTCCTCCTTCCTCTAAACTGTCTCTTGACGCTGCCTGTCCCTTCCTCCCCATTCACATTCTCTCACCCTGGTTGGTCCCCATCGAGGTCAGCAAACATACTCTCTAAAGGGCCGGATAGTAAACACTCTCGCCTTTGCAGGCCGCACAATCTCGGCTGCAATTCCTCGCGGGTGACAGGACTGTGTGAGAGCCGCCCCAGACAGTATGTAAATGAATATGCATGGCTGTGTGCCAGCAAAACCTTATTCATGGACACTGACATTTGAATCTCCTATAATTTCCGCCTGTCACAGCACAGTTTCTTGGTTCTCTGGCTGTACAGAAACAGGTAGCAGAACATAGTTCAGTGACCCCAGATCTACACCCTGGTCACGTTCCCAGACCTCAGCCACGTTCTCCTACCTGGCCTTCCTGGCAGCTCTTACTCACCCTTAAATCCATCCCGCTCACTACTACCCCGGCAGACCCTCCTACAAATTTCACTTCAATTCTCTCATTCCCCTTGTAAAAATGGCCAAACATCTTGGCTGCCATTTGAGGCCTGTCTTAGTTGGGCTACAAGATATTTTTCCACCCTTGTCTCCTCAAAGCCTGAACTAAGCCCATCCTCTTCCTTTTTGCAAATAAACTGGATCCATCTTTACAGATTTGAGTCAGATCTCCCCCCCCACCCCCCCACCCCCGAGAACCTAACCTCCACTGAGTCTCAATCCCTACAGCACTTGTTTAAGCCATACGTGGAGCCCTCAGGGGGCTTGCAATTTGCAAGGAGAGAAGTGTAAATAGATAACCACTGAAGAATAAAATAAATGTTCTAATTGATGTTCACGAGGTCATACTGGAGAACAAAGCAACCAGCTGAGGGAAAATTGGGGGAAGGCTCCATCAAGGATTAACCTCTAAACCAGGAGAGTAAGGATTCATCAAGGCAGTAAGACATAAGGGTTTGGGAGCAGGCTGGAAAGATTTGCACAAAGGCATGGGCTGGAGCAGGGTGGGGTGTGACTGGACCGGTGGCAAAAGTAAGATCATGAAGAGCTTGGCTCAGGAGCATGCTCAGTAAGACTGTTGGCTTGGCTCAGGAGCATGCTCAGTAAGGCTGTTGGCTTGGTTCCAGAGGGAGACTAGGCAATGTGCTGAAACACACAGTAGGACCTTCAGTAAATATATTTGGGGACTACCACAGAAACTGGAAGGGTTCCACTTCTCATTCCTGAAAGAGTCAGTCACTCCAAGCCTCAAAAAGTCAACAAACAAGAGCATCAAAGTATCCATGGTGGGACAGCACTGGTCTCCTTCTGCCCACACGCACAGCTCAAAGGAGAGCTGAGTGTGAGGTCTCACAAGGCCCAACCCTGTTTTCTGCTGTGTAACCTGCAACCCCACTAGCTATCTTGGAAAATGTTGCACAGAAGTTAAGACTATATTTCCGTCCTAAGTCCTTGTAACTAGGACAAAATAGAAAAAGCAATTTAAGAAAAAAGACTTAACTCATTTCCACCAATTAAAACATCACTTTCATTTTTTTTAAGATATCTTAACTTTTTTTGGAATCACACTGGCTTATGTTTGATTTTTTTTCTTTTAAGAAGCAGATGTTTCTGGAACCCTTCCCCCTTTCCCCTTTAAAAGATTATAAAAATAGAAGTCCCAAAAAACTCTTAAATGTAACCGACACAAGGTCTTCCATTGACGCCAGCTCCTATAGGCTTCAGTGGCGAGCAATTCTCGGCTAAAGGGGCTTTGAAGTCAACTCTTTGAAGTGAGCTTGGTGCTTTCTCAGTATAAAGGAAGTAAAAATGGAAGCGAAAAGATGAAGAGAAGACGGAAATACAAGGATGAAAAAGGGTAAGTAGGCCCTTTGAACACCAATACCATCCCCTAACCAGAATAACTCCAGACCAACTTGAATCTATGGAGATGGGCAAAAATCCATTCTTATAAACGCACTGTGCTAGGCACTATTGGAGAAACAAAGATAAGACATGGTCTTCTTTGGTAAGGCTATAATTTATTCAAACAAGATACGACAAAAACAATACTCTTAACACAAGAGTAAATGTAAAAACCATTAGGGAAAGAAGAGGTAAGGCTCCAAGGCCAGGCCCCGTGTAAAGTGCTCCAGCTCTCCGTCTCATGAAAGTTAGGTGTTTTAAGGCTCTAAGAACATCAACTGTCCCACCCAAGATCATTCCTCAGGTAAACACATGGATGGGAATTTGAATCCAGGTCAAGCCACCAGGTTCTTCCCAAAGAGTATTCCCAAGAAGAGAAAAAAGATGCCTGCCTGAGTTGGAGGAAAGACCATGAGAGGTTTAATGAATAAACCAGATGACCAGGACTTTAGTAGACATCTCTGGGAAGAAAGAACATTCCATGCAGAAGGCCCCAACACCTGGCCCTCACAGAGGAAACAGTAAATAGAACTTGGCCGAGGTGTCGGGGAGTGTGGCTGGAAAAGGAACCACAGTACAGGGTTTGGATGCCAAGGTAAAATGTACAGAAAGCAGCAGCCCCCAAAGGCCTCAGAGCAGGTAAGGGACATCATCAAACACCAAAATATTCAAGTACTCCAGAAAAGGTGTAAACGGCTAAAATAGAGCTGCTAGTTATAAACAAGGACCAGAGAATCTTGGAGAGTCAATAAGTCTCCAGAATTCTTTTTGTTCTCCTCCGTAAGCTAACACTTCATCGGATACACTCTCACTGGGTCCCCTATTGGCAAAGAACAATCTGGTCTCATAGCAACCACTGTTCCCCTCACTGCACTTTTACTTTTTCCTTAAAGTGCAAAACCCTGCATAAAATATAGAGAATGTGAGGTTCTTCTGTGTTGAGAGCGCTGACGGCTAGGCCTGATTTGGTGAAATTCCATATTCTCATCAATGATTTCAGCAAGTGCATTATTCTCATAAATACCTAAACACTATACCATGCTGCACTTGAGAGAATATCCAATGAGAGGGTCAAAAAAATTTCGAAGGACTGATCTAAGTGCTAAGGTTCAAAGTCTCCAGGACGACAGGTCATGTTCACCCTGAAGATGGTTTCACCCAAATTGCATTGGTACAATGATGGATTCTTTTCATGGTAGCTTTACTAACACTCTTGTGAGTAACATGGATAAACAAAGTAACATGGATATCAAGTAACACTTGATAAACAAAGAGACTATGGCTCAGAAAAGTTACATACTTGGCCCAAATTCAGAGACTCTAACACCACCTAAAGGATGCCAATTTATACAATGCATCGTTGCCTAGAATCTAAATACTGTATATTAATTTCGGCCCATGCGGGGTAATTACAAATCCAGGCATGACATACGTGATTCTTATTGAATAAAAGGCTCTAAATATATTGCACAAATTAGTCCACTGTTCCAACATGCTAATACTAAAGACAGCTGAAATCATTACTGCTACCAAAATAAACTGAGAACACAGAACACATGAAGATACTTAAAGTTCTCAAATTTAAAGTGCTTTAAACACCTCTTTCCTGAGTTTTTAAAATTTAGAAAATGTTTTACTCTATGGTTTAAAAAGAATTTAATATGCCGTTAAGTATAATTTTGTTGCATAAAATATATATAAAATGCTGCAAGCCATCTTAACTATAATATCCTAAAAATTTCTAAAGTGAATGGGTCAACTAAAAAGGCAAAGAAATCCTGTGGGACATTTTCAGCTACATAGGCTTATTTTATATCACATGTACATAATTGCTTTTAAACAATAACTTTAACCATCGCCCAAAAAATAAAAATAAAAAAGGAGAAGAGAGAAACTGAACTTGAAAGTGAGAAAACGTAAAACATCCCTTTTTTTTTTTTAAAGGAAAAACTGATAAAGGGAATCAGGAAGGGGTCCTTTTGCTATGAGGCCGAAAGTCCTAAATCTGTAAATTTTCAAGTCACAGTCGACTCGTTCATATTGAGGAAGCCATAATCAGAGAATGACCCATGAGCAGCAAAGAAGTGACATGACAGCAGCAACAATAGTGTGTGCGTAGGAAACACTGGGTTAAGCCTACTTTACATGCCTGTTCTCTCTCCATCTTACAGATGAGAAAACCGAGGTGAATGGTTCATGAGAAAAACATCGAGAAGTGGGGGCAATGGATGGGACATCGTACGACCTTAGAGCATCTGCTAAAGAAGGTCATCATTCCAGAAGCAGCATTACCAGAGTTTCCAGGAGGAAATCCGACCTCGTGTGGGATGCCCACCTTAGAAGAAACACTGTCAGTAAGGAATGACTAGTGCAGGTCGGAGCAAGGCACACAGGGAATGGGGGAGATGGCTGGGGGCGTTTAATCTGGAGAAGAAAAGACCAAAGGCAATGAGCAAGATGCAGGCAGGTCCCCTGTGTGTGACTGCAGGGGGATCAAACAGAACTCTGGGCAAGAGGGACAGGCAAGGAGACACCCCCTGCCCCCAGTTGTTCTTAAAGAACCCTCTGATCAGCATCGCGTTAACAGAAGTCTGGTGTCTGCGAACAGAGGCATCACTGAAATTACTTCATTCGGGTACGCCACCATCATGTTTGCCATAGTCACAAACCCCCCACATTTTTATCTATTTAATATTTTCCTTACATATTTTACTGAAATGAATTTAGCTTCACTCTATGTGATAATGATGCAAGAAACCAGGAGGTTTGTCACTGTGGGCTTTTTCCTCATATATATTAAAATAGATGACTGTTAAAATAAATATTCATCCACTTGTGTCTGTACTTATCTCGCACACCAGCAGTCCTACGACTCCACCAGCAAATGGGTATGATCTAGTGTTTTCTCTGTTAGGGTGGTTTTAGGATTGTTTTAAAAAAGACACCCCAGGGACGCCTGGGGGGCTCAGTTGGTTAAGCATCTGCCTTAGGCTCAGATCGTGATCTCGGGGTTCTGGGATTGAATCCTGCATCGGGCTCCTTGCACAGCGGGGAGCCTGCTTCTCCCTCTGTCTGCCACTCCCTCTGCTTGTCCTCTCTCTCTCTCTCTCTCTGACAAATAAATAAATAAAATCTTAATAAATAAATAAATAGACATCCCAGTGCTAAGCATATTACCACCTCCTCTGGCATTTTCCACATTGTTTTGTAGAAAGAGCTTAATGAAGCTCTAGTCCTTATTACTATGACCAAGTACATCTGTGCAGAACCTTGTAGAAGGTTCCCTGCACTGGAAGGAAGGTGAAGGGCATATTCTCTAACCCTTCTTTTAACGTGTCTGTAGTCCTAGTGAACTAATAATTATGCAACCTCAGGGAAACCAAGTCCCCCTGCCCCTCAGAAAACAGGTAATAATATACCTCTATGGCAATTAGCACAATCACGTGACATTCAGACCCACTATCATAGGACACCAGCTCATCAAATTTCTCTCTGCCGTTGAAAATGGCAGATCCACTTTTAATTAAAAACTATAAAAATAGTTTGCGTCTCCAAACAATAATAATGAATGAGATTTGCTGCTATTTGGTACGTTGCCAGGGGTAAATAATGAAGTAGACATTAAGAAATTTTCCACAGAGAATAATCCAGAAAAACAAAAACTCTTAGCAATGACGTATTCCCATTTAAAATCAGATCACCAGTAGTAGCAAAAACATAAAGTCCATGTGGAGGTCTCACCATATAAGCACATTACTTGAGTGAATTAAACTCTACCTGCTAAAGGGAGGGAAGAAGGAAAAGAGAAAGAATTTGAATAGCACTGCTATTCCACCCGTGAGGGAGTGAAAGCCTGAGCCGGGAGACCTGAATCTGCCGGTCGGTGAGCTCCAAGTCCCATGCACCATTTCTCACCACCCTCCTAGTGATAGAACACTCCAGGATACAGACTTTCCATTCTGTGGAGCCCCTAGATGTAATATTTGATCTGATGCTCAGCCACGGAAGGCACCCTTTTCAACCATGCAAGAGCGGAGGGAGGCTTGCTGAGAAATGGAGGTATTCCCCAACATGATAGGTAAATACCACTTGGGCCACTGTATCCACGGATGACTCAAGGACCAATTTCCACTCACGATTTCAACTAAACAGCATTTCTTCCAATCTATGCTCCAATTGAGATGCAGTTTCCCCTGGCATCATTAATGGTGATCTTGGTCCCAAATTAAAGTATAATACAGTCGAGTTGCATTTTCCCACCATCATCAGGCCCTACGGCATTCTATAAAAACAAATTAATCATTGACACATTATTTATCGCAGCCATTTGGAATTTTTCTCACCTGGTGGCCCCTCCTTTGCACCTACTAGGTGACTTCAGTGACTTGGATAACTTCATGATTGGGTCCCAACATCACTTCCTCTCTGAAACCGCCCTGGAATTCCCCTAGGGCAGATTTGGAATGCCAAGGAGAATAAAAAGAAGAGGAGCAGCCACTGCCAGGATATGCCAGACGGTGTGCAAAGGCCATTTCCATGCCCCTTCTCAGTTAGTCTTCCTGGGAGACCTCTCCCAGGTAGAACTTTCAAGGTCGTCGTTTCACACGTGAGCAAGGAGCAGAGTAGGGAAGAGAGGGACCCAGCCAGCACCCCTTGCTAAGGCAAGTGGCAGGATCAGCTCCAAGGCATTGCTCCTCCTGGCTCTGCCCTCCCCTGCCCCCCAACCCACTCCCCACTCCATCCCACCCCCCGCCAGCTCAACACCAATGACATCGTTCTCACCGCCGCCAGAGCCCAAGCTCCCTGCAGACAAGGTCTATGCCACCCATTCTCAGCGTCCGGAACGCTTCTCCGCCTGGACCAGAGGACCAATCAATGTGGATTCAGTGTTCTTGCTGCCTGGAACAGGCCACTTAATCAATAATCAATCAATCTAGTGCTGCCTCTCCGAATGAGAAATAAGCGATGGAGACCCGTGTGTATCACACCGTCCTGTCTATAAACTGAGTACAGCTGACCCTCGAACCACACGGGTGTGGACTGCCCGGGTCCACGGACACGCAGGGTCGCAGGTGTTTTGTTTGTCTTTTTCAACAAACACCGTACGGTACTGCAAATGTAGCTTCTCACCCCTGTGATGTTCTTAGCAATGTTTTCTTCTCTCTAGCTTACGACATTGTAAGAATACTGTATGTAACTTAGAGATAACATACAAAATATGTCTTCACCAACTCTTTATGCTATCAGTAAGGCTTTCGGTCAACAGTAGGCGATTAGGAGCTCAGTGTTTAGGCATACTTGCAACTAAAAGGGGGGTCAGTGCCCCCTAGCCCCTGCCTTGTTTCGGGGGTCAACTGTACTCTGAGTTTAATAATATTACCCTCATCTTCCCTGAATCTTTTGAGGATGCTCAGTTATATTATTAGCGGCCTATACATATTGGGCTGAATTAGCACTTCCCAGGCCCGTGAGTTAAGGCCCTTCTGCATTCTCATTAGAACCCAAGCACCTAGGGCTCCCCGGGGCCACAGAGGTGTTTGAAAACATGCTGCTTCTTTTTTCCAGCTTCTCTTGTGTCTACCCCCAGCTGTCTGTTCTTACTGCTTCTCTGCTGCGAGGGAGGAAGGCTGCAGAGCCACACTTAACTGGACCGGTCTTTAAAACATGAAAAAGGGGGTGCCCGGGTGGCTCAGTGGGTTAAAGCCTCTGCCTTCGGCTCAGGTCATGATCTCGGGGTCCTGGGATCGAGCCCCGCATTGAGCTCTCTGCTCAGCAGGGAGCCTGCTTCCCCCTCTCTCTCTGCCTGCCTCTCTGCCTACTTGTGATCTCTCTCTCTCTGTCAAATAAATAAAATCTTCAAAAAAAAATAATAAAACATGAAAAAGAAGACTCTCCTCTGAGAAAAAAACATTAATGCATGTTTTGGGGGACTTCTATTTTCTTGGCTTATTCAGATTTCTTTTTCCTGTGGTTTGGGTAATTACTGTTTCCTGATCAGTCGAACCCTGAAAAAGAGAAAGCCTCCCTAGAAGGCTTCCTCTGCTTTCAAATTTCCACATGAATTCACAGTCAGCGGGCCTGTCCACACAGTCTGAACTTTTCTGCCTGGACAATAGGATGTGGAGAGTGAAAGCAAGTGCTCTGGTCCCACCAGGGGACCTCCAAGCGGGGATTTTCTAAGTACAGCCTGAGCCTTGCATTTGAGGAAGTCATCGGCACCATTGGCAAACCCATTGCCTTCCTTTCCTTCCCCCTATTGTTTGCAGAATGGTGTCTCCTCCAGGCTGGTGAGGCCGGTTCCAGACCCTGAGGCTCTGTAATTGCCCTGGGGGAGGGGAAAGGGCTGGTTTTATCACAGGAAAGGACTCTCCGGGACTCTTTTCCAGGAGGCCTCCTATTCCCTCATCTCTCTGGAAGAAAGAAGAGAGAGGGGAAAAGACAATCTTACTACTTCCTTATTTTCTATACCCTCACCGCAAGTTTCGGATTCTCTAAACCGAAACTGAACATTTGCATTATTCAGCCTTTGCCTGAAGCCCATCCCCTTTATAATGAGGACCCCTGGAAGGTGCCCCCCAACTGTGTCGAAGACCCTCTGGCAACAATACCGCAGGACGAACCTCAGGAAACCAGCCCCTGACTAGTACCCCCACGAGGCTGGTCACAGGGAGAGAGGAGATCCGGGTTCAAGGTCGTACTCTTCAGATGCAACCCTGCACGCCCAGCAGTAGACTTCACCCCTGCACTTCTGACCCACCACCTGCAGGACGACAGTGGGGGCCCGTTAGTGTAATTATCTATGTTCTCATACTTAACGTATCAAATACATGAGGATTCTAAATGGATGGTCTGCAAGGACATCCCGTGTTCACCGCCGAGTCTGTCTGGGGGGGGGGGCGGGGGGGTGAAGGCCCGGAGCAGGGTGGGAGGAGTGGGGGAGTGGGGTGCGGTTCTCACCCTCTGCTTGTACACATCGTGACTGAAGCTTTTCCCTGCAGTATTTACTTTTGAATTTTCTTAAGACAAGGGTTCTTTTGTTTTTGAGACATAAGAGCAGTAAACCCGAACCCTGCTCTGCTCATGGGTAGGTCCCTATGGTACAGTGTTTCAGCGCCAGGAGTCTGGAGCTCACCTGCCCGGGGTTCGAATCCCAGCTCTCCATCTGGCAAATGTGTGGCCCCCGGAGTGGCCTCAGGAGTGTCCCAGCGCTGCCCTCTTTATAACAGGGGTGATAGCAGCACAAGAGGGTGGGGTGAGGCTAAGTTAGTGCCCCTATGGTTCTGGGCACAGAGCTGTGTCCTAGTTAAGCCTTCAGGACTGTCGGCCATCGTAGCTGCTTCTAAGTAAGATCAGGCACGAAAGCGCTCGGCAATCTGTAATGCCCACTACAAACAGGTCACCGCATCCCAGACGCTTGCTTTAGAAAGTTTTAGACTCTAGCAGAAGATACCCAATTTACAAACAGGAAAAAGACTTGCAGATATAGCAGAACTTGAAATGCAAATCTGCATAATGGAGAAAAGCAGATGGGTACCACAGGGAGGGAGCATGAAGACAAGAAGCGCGCAGAGGAGGGCACGGGGTCCTGGGAGCGACATCTTCTCCCTGAGGGACACACGCTGAGGGGGCTAGGAGGCTTGCAAAGGCCTGAAGAACCCAGCGTACTGGGAGAAGCAGGTCTAAATCCTGCTGTGGCTGGGGAGAGCCCCTGCCCCCGGCTCCTCCCTTACACTGGCTCACTGGTGGGGTTTATTCCCCACCCCTTGCTCCGCAGAAAACCATTCAGGGATCTTGGAGGAGCAGAAAGGAGCTCAAGCAGCCTTGCCCGACCAGGCAATCCCCGGGGAGCCGCCTGGGCCATGCATGGTGGGCTGACCCTGCAGGGAAACACTGCACTGGGCCACAGCCCAGTCTCCGCCTTGCATTCAGCCCCTTCAGTATCTGCCCCCAAAGTCCCAACATTCCCGCTTTCTAAACGAACCCAGCTCTTTGGGAAAGAGACCTCCAGTTCCCCAGGGGAGGGGCTGCAGGACGGCCCAGGTCCAGGGCCTTCTCTCCCTCCCCCCAAAAGAATTACTCATGAAGGACAAAGAGGACTCATCTCACATCCTTAAAAACAAACTGGGGGTGGGGAGGGGCAGGGAGAAGGGCCCCGTGTATTTTGAGACCTTGCCCCACATATCCACCAAAAACAAGGGAACACAAGCTGAGGTGGCCCTTGGAAGGCCCAGGAGAATGGTTTTTAAGTCCCCTCCAAAACCGAAAGTGAACTTCAGGCTCCCACTTCAGAGCTGGCCTTTCAAGGAGCAGAACATCAACTCTTAGGCAGCAGAAAAATCACCGAGAATCACAACCAAAGCCAAAACATGAGCTCTTTTTTAAAAAACACACATAAGCTGAGAATTTTCTACAACAAATGCCAGATTTTAGCTTGGGAGAAAAACAGAAGCCTTTGGGTAAAATAAACAGAAGGGGGAAAAAGTTTCCCTAGCATAAACCGAGGGGAACCTCCTTCCTGCAGATCGAGTTCTGACCTTTATGTGAACTCCAAATAACTAGCTCATGATTTCGCAAAGCAAGAGGAATGGCAAGCATTTTGAATGATGCTAAAAAATCTTAGTTCTCCTCTGGCTTTTTGTTAGGCAGCCAAGTGTATCAGTCAGAGCAAAAGTAGCTAAAAAATGCGTACTTCCCTCTATCAGGAAGGACTGGTAAGGGGATCGCAAGCAGCCACCCTCTGGCAGCCTGTGCCGGACACTGCCCTTCATGTGAAAACCAGACTTTTCAATGGGAACAGAGCAAGGAAGGCCAATTTCCTTTCATTATTCCATCAACAAATATTTACTGAGCACCTACTATGGGCCAGTCACGATTTTAGAGCAGTGGGCAAAACAGCCAAAAACCTCCCTCCCTGGTGGCTAACGTCTCCAAAGCTGGTTTTTGGTTTTTTTTTTTTTAAATAAAGGCATTGGTTCTCTGGTTTTCACAACGGAAATGACATCTAAGACATTCTCTCACACCCTCATTCATGCCTGTACATCTGCTCTCACCTGGCCCCTGCCCCTGCATCCATCCAGGCCTGCACGCGGACAACCTGCCCAGGCACAAAGCTCAGCCCCAGGCTGGTCAGGAATGCCTCCACCGAGGGTTGTTCCTGTTGGCAACGCTGGCGGGGAGGAGGGACCACATAGGAACCTGTATCTGAGAAAGTGATTCAGAAACAAAGCTGTCCAAGGACAAAGTGGTCTTACTACTCAATACTCATCCCCTTCTCGATGTTCCTCCAGTACCTGTCCATCCCTCACCGGCTATTTCTGTCTCCATATTGATTGAGCTTGGTATACAATAGGAGATCAGTACATGAATTCACTGCCAATGTCGCTGATCAGGATGATACGCAGTAAGAACAGAGCGTAAGTATATGCTAGTACTTTTCTAAACGACCTCTAAGTCGGTGCCCATTAGTATCCCCATTTGATGGGTGAGAAGACCAAAATAAAGAGAGAGAACATGGCCAAAGTCACACAGCACAGAGCGTTTCCATCAATTTTGCAAAGCAAAACTGGTAACAAGTAAGGGACTTCTTTTTCTCAAATAACAAGTACTCCAGAAGCGGGCAGCCCAGGACACTCAGAGCTGCTCGAGGCTCCTTCCTGCTCCCATTTTTCAGGACAGGACTTGCACTTTCGGGAAAGGTGGCATAACGGAGAGGTGAGGGGTACAAATTCGGGTGCCAGGGTCATGGCTCCATCACTCGCTCTCTGGGGGCGTGGGAAGGTCCACTCTCCCTCCTCTGCCTTGGTTTCCTCTCCCATCCAATGGAGATTATTTTCCTATCTATCTCAAACACGGTAATCAGGGGGTGTAGAGAAGTCCTGGACACACAGACACAGGATCGCGGTAGTTCCTACTGGGATTATTAGCAGCAGTCCTGCTGCCCCTCAAAGCACAGCACCCACACTCAGGTCAGAAGGGCACAGCCTACAAGCAAAGAGTCAATCCCCCCACACAGGGCTTTCCCTGGCGCTTCACCCAGTGATGACGCCGAGCAACCATTTACCACGACAGAGTCACATGGCCACCCCCACACCAAGTGACACTGGAAGAAGCAGGCTTCAACCAGAAGGAGACAAGACACAGGGAACTGAGAAGGAAACCAGCAATGTCCACATAAGGGTGCAGCCAGGACAGACTCCAGGCACAACCCAGCTCACACCTTCCCAGAGGAAGGCACCTTGGGGGCAGGTGCAGCAGTGAGCAGCCTCTACCCCTTCTGAGGCTCCCTAAGAAGCCGCTAGGTACACAGGACACTAAAGCCCCCTTGCCATACATCATTCTACCGAAGGGGCAATGAGGAAAAGACACAGGATAAAAGCTCTCTTCCTTCTTAAGGGGCTGGCAGATCCCAGGTGCTCAAGGGACACAGAGCCCAGTGAATCTCTACAATATACTTTTTCTAACAAATTGGTTGAGGTGGCAGCTCTAATCGAAACAGGAAAAGGCTTCAGGGCTCCTTCCAGACTGACGGAAATTAATAGGAGCCGCTAAACGAATCTGGCATTACCTCCCTGGCTTCCGACTTCTCCCTCCATCCTGCATCTTTCCAAGTTTGTGGGTGGGTAAAGCAAATGTTTGTTCTTGGAATGTACTGGCTTATTTTGTTGTTTGTGTAGCAACATCAGCTTGGATCCTTTTTAAAGACAAAAAAAAAAAATCTTCTATACATTAAGAAAAAGCTCACAGGAACTCGATCTTTGTTTGCAGTACACCATACACACTTTCATGGAAAAGAGAGTTTTCATGAACCACCAAGCTTCCTGGTTAGAAACATGACTTCGCAAAAATGTTTTTCAAAAGATAAAGTTGCACTCGAGTGTTGTCTCACTAACCCACCTCTTGAATTCTCAATAAGCTTAGGGCCCACTCATTTTGAATTTTACTAGTATCAAACATCTACTTCTTAGACCTACAGAGGAAAACACACACCCCTCTACTTTTGAAAGCCTGATGTATTCTAGTTAACGCAAAAACCAAGCTAATTTGGGGCCAATCATCCATTTATCAGGCATCTTCACTCGACAAAACTTCCCTTCCACAGAGAAGGCTTCCCAGAACCCCTTGGCCACAGAGCGCCCCCATTAACCAGGTGCAAAGCTCAACCCAAATCGGGCTCGATGGTCCTCGCTGTGATTTGGGCTTGTGCAAGTGGGGGTTAGAAGGAAGGAGCAGTGGTTAAAAGCAGGCTTCTGGAGTGGACACCTAGGGCTAAAACCAGTTGTGTCCCCTTGGGTCAGTTACTTATCCTTTCTTTGCCTGTTTCCTCCCCTGGAAATGAAGATGATGACAGGAGCTGCCTTGTCAGGTGGTTGGGAGGAAGCTCTTGGCGCCATGCCTGGCACACAATGAGAGCTATGGATGCGGTCCGCCATCATTTCACCCAGGAGACCTCCACCCCATGACCGTGGGCCAGCAAGTGTGTTCTTGCTCCTGCTCGATCCCCAGTGCACACGGTACAATCTCCGATATTTGTTCCAAGGCCACATTCTGAACCTTCTTTGCTCTAGAGGCACTGCCCCAGAGGCTGAGGATGCAGCGGTCGACAAAACTGATCACACTCCTGCGGGAGCCAACATTCTCACTCAGGGAAGGCGACCCAGTGTATTGGAGGCAGTGTGTGCTACGGGCAAAAGGCAGAGCGGACCAGGTTAGATGAGAAGGGCTGGGGTGCTGCTGAAGGTGGGGATGTCAGGGCAGGCCCCTCTGGAAGGAGGAGGAAGTGAGGGAGAACACTGGGCCGTACTGGGGGTGGGTGTTCCGCGCAAAAGAACAGCAGTGCAGAGCCTGGAGGCGGAAATGTGTGGCTGTGCAGTGCGAGTGGAGCTGAGGGTAGAGGGAGAAGAGGTAAGGGGGTCAGGGGGCTGTGGGGTCAGACGGACAGGCCTTTGGGAGGACCTCGCCTTTTCCTCTGGCCGAAACAGGGAATCCCTGCCAGGTTTGGAGCAGAGGAAGGACATGGTCTTTCAGTTTTTAAAGCACCTCACTTTTAAAAAGGATCCTTCTGGCTGCCTCATTAAGAACAGACTGAGGAAAAAAAAAAAAAAAAAAAAAAAAAAAAGAACAGACTGAGGAAAGACCAAGGCAGAAGTTAAGAGAGAACTAGGGAGACCCCACCACCCCCACCCCGTGGTAATTCAGGCGAGAGCAATGGTGTTTTGGTGTTTTGGCCCAGCGTGGCGGTCGGGAGGTCTAAGAAGATTCTGGATCTGCTTTGAGGGTTGAGCCCACAGACTGGCAGATGGATGGATACAGGGTCTGAGGGAACAGAATCAGAGATGACTCAAAGGTTTGGGGTGCGAGCAAGTGGAAGGATGAAACAGCCATGAACTGTGCTGGGAGAAACTGGGTAGCACCATAAGGTAGTGGGTTTTTTGGTTGTTGGGTTTTTTGGGGGAGTAGGGGGGGGAATATTTCTTTAAATAGTAATTGTGGCTGGTATGCTTCTTCCCTACTTCTGGTCTCCAAAAAGGATTTTTTCCTTCAAAACTCCTTGCCTCCATCAGCCTCTCCACCCATACTATTATGATTGCCCTGGTGCAGAAGCGATTTATCTTGCTCTGGTGGAGCACTCCTCCACCCAGAAGCTTCATGTGGGCTGCCGCTGCCACCGCCAGCTCCCCATCCCATGGAAGGAGGCCCCTGGGTGCCTAAGCTGCCCGAGACCGGGTGGGTACATCTGTCTAATGACAGTCCCTATCAGGAAGCCCATGCTGTCCCACACCTAAGCCACATCCTCCCACCAAGCCTTTATCATTCACGAAGATGATATTTTGATCTTTGCCTTCTTAACCTGTGCCTCTCTCTTAGGTGGTTCAGAAATCTAAAAAACAGGCACAGTGTTTAAACACCAACAATAAGCACCTCGAAGCATTCAAAAGAACAACTAACTTTTGTCCAGATATTTACAGGTCATTTGAACTTGATAATAATCCCCTTGCATCATCAATTAATCAGCAACTGAGTCCTAAGCACCTACGATCAAGCACCACGCTGGGCAATGCAGGGTGGGGTGAGGGAGGGAGGTCTCGGTCACCAGCACCATTTCGAAGTTGAGAAGACAGCTCAGAGAGTTAAGTATTTAGCAACAGCCACACCATCAGGAGGTGACATGCAAGCCTGCCACTCAGTCCATGCTCTTTTCATATGTATAAGCTGGGTGACTTTGGTTAAGTTACTTAACCTCTCTGTGCCTGAGTTTTATCATCTACAAAACAGAGATGACGACGCACCTACCTTGCTGGGTAATTGTGAGGATGAAATGAGTTCATTGATAGAAAGTACTTGGAAGAGTAACTGACAAATAGTGAGCCTTCGATAACTGTCATTGCTACCATTACTATTATGATTACCACACTGCCTCTGGAGTAATTAGGGTAATAACTACCATCACTAAATACTTAACTTTGCATAAAGAACTGTACACAATGTGCTTTACGTGCACTAACTCACGGAACCCTTAAAACAATCCGTGAGTTGTGTCCCCATTTTACACTCAGGAATCTGGGCTTCAGAGAGCAAGGTTAAGTGTACCGGCCAGAGCTCACACCACTACTAAGTATCAAAATCAGAAACTGAGCTCAGGTCTTATTGAGCAAGTTACTTGCCAGAAACATAATTACTGCACGAAATAAAGCAACAAGTGTGCTTCTAAGCTCTACACAAATATTTAAAATACATGCAGAATCAAGGGCACCTCCCTGATACACAAGCTCCTTTTAAGGAGCCTTAGCCCGAAAGTACAAAAGGAAAAAAAAAAAAAGCTCCACAATTCTTGTTAATTCTATCCACAGTGTGTGATACTAATCACCCCAGACCACATCCTATACCAACTGCAACCTAAAAACCCACTTCCTCCCAGAACACATCCCGGGCGAGCAAAAGTCAACATCCAGCTCCAGTTTCTCCAAGAACACCTTGTATGTTGACCTATGCATGCCAGCAAGTAACCGAGCTGGAAAAACATTCCCCCAACGCCTGGAAAGGGATCAGAGTGCCTTGGCTTGAAATGCATTGCGTCTTCGACACTGAGAAGCTGAGAGCCAAGCTAGCGAGCAGCATCCTGCTGGATTCTGAGATCAGCATCACAGACCAGAGACAAGCTGGCCCCAGTGGCCTCTTCAGAACCTGACTTCAGGGACCTATCTTTGTCACCTGACCCTGAAACCTACAGTGGAATGGAACCCTCATACCCCCAAGGCCTGTGTGTACAATGGCAGAAGGAGCATCTGTCAGCATGCCTTGGAAGCTAATCTGCCTTGAAGTATGGCGCCTAGGGGCCCTATTGAGGATTGGGGGGGGGGGGGGAGGTGATGACTCTTCTTCACATGTTGATCACAAGACCAGCCCTCGAGCCTCCCAAGGTCAGAATCCATCAGAAACACTTTAGAGAGAATATAACGTCACACTGGAGTAGGGGGGTGGGGGGGGGGGGTTGGTCACAGAGACCAAGAAAGAAAAGCAAGAACTTGAGTATATGTTAACCCCAGAGATTTGGGGGCCTCCTGGACTCCGAGAATCACTGTTGTATCAAAGTTCCATGCTTACAGGCAAGCAGCCAGACAAAAATGCAATCCACTGCTACCAAAGAATCCATAATCCACAAACAGCAAGTCCTGATCACTCTGGAGGGGTATCTGTTGAGTACCCATCATGTGCCAGGAACCATGTTAGGGCCTAAAACAATATTTTCCATAAAAATATCATTTCCTGCTTTTCTTGGGGGGAAAGAAATCAGAAAATCTGCAACACGGTCAAATTCTTACATGACAACAAGGGCTAGGGTTGGGTAGCTGCCTTCTGGGCAGCTTGACCTCTCCAACTCATCCCCAGTGCCCCCAGCCCACTTCCCTCATTTATGTGCCTGCCAGGCCCCTCTAGACAGTGATGCAGGCATTGCATAAAGTGAGGTGATGTGAGATGGTACAGCTGCTCTGCCATCACCAGTCTCTACAATTCTGCCAAGTCTTTATTATGTTATAAGATTTGGGTCCCACTTCCCTGTTACCTGGAGAACTCATGAAGGATGTGTCACTGATGATAGTAATGTGGAGCCAGCACACTTGGGCAAGCATGCTTGATGCTCCCCCAGGCTCTTCTCCACCCCTGCATCCATTTGCCCCACTCCTTAAGATCTGGGCTCCCATTGATTAAGTTGCTCCTCCTCCCCGAGAAATATTAACGAAGGGAGGCAGACACATGAGATCTCCAGCCTCACCTGGCCTCAGAGGCTCTTCCACCAGCCAGAGGGTACGCGTCTTTGTCAAGCTGCAGGGTGGAGGGGCTGAGAGCTTCTCCATCACAGCTCTGGCACTGATGTGAGGGCTGGAATGATGAGTACCTACACTCCAGGCTGAAGCCAGGAATGGCAAGTGCCTGCCCCCAGGGAACTGTATTCCCACATTTTGAGAACCTGAAAATCGTCCATCTCTGCACCCAACGCACACTCACAGTTGAATCGCGACTCCATTACATCACAGACCAAGAATAAACACAAAGTTTCGCATCACTGTAAACGTGCTATCTCGTGTCTTCCCATACTTAGTCCCACCCTGATGGATCCAGGGGCAAATGTATGAGCAATTCTAGACACTAGAGAGAGAGCCCAGGACAAGACAAAATTCTGCCCTTAGGAAGCATAGACACTTGACCTTCCTACTTGGCCAAGTACCCACTCACCCCCCAACAATGCTTTTACCAAGTCATTAAGATTTGTCCAGTGCTCACCATGCCTCAGCTCATATGCTACGCATTTTACTCTCATTACCACATTTTATTATGACTATCACCTGCTTGTTTAACTGATGAGAAAACGGAGACTTCGCCAAGTTAAAGTAACTTGCTCAAACTCGTAGAGGGAACTAGAATTCAAACCCAGGAAGTGACCCCTGAACCCATGCTGAAAATGCCAGAGGAACATCATTTCTTGATTTTCAGATGAGGAAGCAGAGCCTCACAAAGTTTCTGTGATGTGTGCAAGATGATAAAACTAAGAAGAGGTCTCACTCCCAAAGCTGCTTTCTTCCACTCCTTCCTGGCTGCCTCTCTAGGAGCCTGCATTTTCTTCGTTTCCTTCCCTGTCTCCCCTAACAGCGCCTCTCAATCTCCGCGCTGCTGGCATCTGGGGATGTGGGGAGTTGTCCCAGGCATTGTGGGGCTCTCACCGGCATTCCCATTAGGTGCCAACAGCACCCTTAGGATGCTCTGCTCCCCAGTCAGGACACCAAAAATGTCTCCTGATATTGCCAAATGGCCCATGGGTGGCAAATCACCCCCAGCTGTGAACCACACAAAATCCCAAGGGCAGGGCCCAGGACTGTGGGGCAGAGGGGGCACAAACTGGTGGTGGAGCCCCAGGTTTAAGCCTGGCTTCAAATCCCAGCCCTACTTCTGGCACGTGCCTCAGTCTCCTTCCATTGAGATAGGAATCTACTGCATCTGCTCCCCGGGGCTGATGTGAAGAGTCAATGAAACCAGTTATGCAAAGCAGTGAGGTCAGTGGCCGGCTCCGTCAGCGCTCAACCGCTGTTAGTCACTGTCAGCATAATGTCCAGCTCAGACCCACCTTGCCATGACCTGGAATCCCTCTCTGAAAACCAGGAGCAGGTTCTTCTGCATTTGCAGATAACACTATCATCAGAAGCACCATGAGAGGGGGAAAATATAATCAAGTGAATTACTCTAAATCGATAAAAAAAAAAAAAAAAAAGAAAGAGATGGGGTGGGGAAGGAAGGGAAGGGAGGGGAAGGAGGAAGAAGGAAAGAAAAAGAAAGGAAAGGAAAAGGAAGGGAGGGAGGGAGGGAGGGAGAGGAGGGGAAAGGGAGGGAGGAAGGGAACTATAAAAAACTTAGCCTATAAGTCAAGTAGGAGAATCTTCCAGCTCAAGCCTGGATCCAGTGGCCCATCACAGAGCCCTGATGCTGCGAGTGACTTTGCACACACACACATAAACACACACATGTGCGTGCGCGTGCACACACACACACACACACACACACTGTCATTAACAGAGCAACACTACCGTGACAACACTTTATAATATTGAAATACCAGAAACAACGAAATACCCAGCAATAGGAGAATGAAATAAAATGTTAGAACAGATGCTGGAATATTACACAGTTAACAATGCTTTAAAAGAACAATTATCACATGGAAATGTGCTCACCAAAAGACATCAAGTGAGGCAGACAAGATATAAAACACTACATACGCAGAACGATCCATTTGGAGTAAAGCCATAAGGAGATACAGTAAAATGTGAACAGTGTGGATCTCTCGATAGCAGATTAAAGGAGTTCTATTTCTTCTTTATACTTTCATTCCTTTCTCCGGTTCTGCATCTACAGTGACCTTCAGAGGCAGGAAAGCCTTGTGGGTAAGTGCAGGCTGGAATCCCACGTGACCCTGTGCCTGGTATTTAACTGCTCCTAGTTACTAACACTGCTAATGCTAGCAGGGACTCCGAATGGTAGCTGCTATTATTACTTTTATTATTGCAGGAGGGAGTTTAAGCCCTGGAAATAAAATCACAGATACGACGGGATAAAAAGATGCCATGAGTTAATTAGCTGTCACCCCTGAAGGAGCGATGCTAGCGATGCAAGAAGACAGAAGTGATCACCGGGTGCTTTTGCAAAACGTCTTCTGTTAGAGTTACCGAGACTGACAAGTGAACTATTTCCTGAAAACTAGCCACTCTCATGAGAGGTACCAAACATGTGCCTCAAAGGCCACCTATAGAAAGGGGCACACACCACCTCGCCTCAGACAGACGTTGCTGGAAAAGCACATATGAAGGGATATTGCAAGTTGAACCCTATTTAGGACATTCCAGGAGGGAGCTCTGTTTCACAGAATCCAAGAAATGGATTTATAACCTCTATCATCAGAAGATCCAAAATTAAAAAAAAAAAAAGTTCCCTAATTTTGCTGTCCTTGAAGTTTTTACATTTCTTAGTACAAGACATCTCAGCAAATTACGGGCTCTAATGTTTAATTAACTCTCCAAATAAATGCTCAGGGGCCGCAGATATGGCCTGGCACATTGCAGGCACCAAAGCACCTTGAGGGAAGAACGCAAGAACGAACAGAAACTATACATTGAGGAAAAGAAATCAAATTTGACAAAACATGACGGGCTTACCAGCCATGTGTGTGAAGACAAAGTCATTCAGGCTTGTGCACACACACCACAGACTGCGCACTTCTCAAATCCTCTGACTGACGGGGAATAGCTCTGAAACCTGAAAAGCCCGTTCACCGGGGCCTTCCAGAAGGCACAGGAATGTTCCGCCCATTGTACACACACTCCCTGCCTCAGAAGTGGCTCAAAAGGGGCCCTTCTCGTTTTCACCTGGTTCTTCTCAACAAGAAGTGCTTTTCACCGCAGAACGCCAATAAATGTAAGACACCGCTTTTCCCCCCACAAGTTTCCAGTGAATAAACACAAGATATTTTAAGGGGGCTCCATAATGAGGCTTCCTTCCAAGAGGCATGTGATGTGATTTAAATTCCCCTGGGAAAGGTTATCCCCACATAAAGCCCACAGTCGATCTGTCCTCCCACACAGAGGGCTGGAGCTAAAGCACCAGGTCTGGGTTTTCTAAGATGGCCCTGATTTCAAACGTTCTATGTTTCTCTGTCTCCACACACTGTCTGGGCTTAGAGTTTGAACTGGTGGCCAGAACTGAGTGGTTATTGTTTGGGTCTAGTTTTGTCCCTTCGGGGGGTATCTGGCAACGTCCAGAGAGTTTTGGTGGTCAGCCCCGGGCAGGTGAGGCAGGGTATGGGGCAGGGGAGGGGTGTCACTGGCCTCTAGTGGGCACAAGCCCGAGGTCCCCCTCCACATCCTACAAGCCACAGGTTAGCTCCCACAACAAATGCTTCTCCTGGCCCCAGGCCCTCCTGCAACTCAAGGGGAAGCTGACGGAGCCTCAAAATAAAACTCTTGCCTCAGGACTGGAAGTGAAGGTTTATTCCAAAGCGGAACTGTGCTCCTTTGGCGAGGGCTCTGCCCTGCCAGGCCGCCACATGAGCCAAGATGGTGATGGGCTCTCTCCAAGCCTGTTTGCTTCAGGTTTCAAAGGGGCACACGGAAATAAATACCTGCCTCCCCAGATTTTGGTGAAAACAGAGTGAGGCTGCATACCTAAAAGGTTCAGAGTGCCCCAGTGCCCCGCACATCGCAAACAAAATACACGAGAGACTAACCAGCAAAACCAAAACAACTTCTGGACCGTGACAGCCGTTGCTGCCATGAACCTGGGAGCTGCCGGCCTGAGGGAGCATCGGGCAAACAGACGCGTCTTCTGGAACCAGAGCAGAGCCACTCGGGAGGCTGAGGTCTGGGATAGCTCAGGGTTTTTCGAGAAGAGACACCAACAACTGAGCAGAGTTTCTTGGGGTCACTTGTGCCCCCCAAAGATGTTCCGGGTGAGGACGACGGCTTACCAAGCAAAGGCAGTGGGAGGAGGGGCCCAGGTGCCAGACCCCTCCTGGGTCGGCATTTGGTGGCAGAGAAAAAATACTACCGAAGAAGATGTTCAGCCAGGGTTTTCTTCTAGACCCCAAAGGAAAGAGCAGAAGACTAAACCACAGCCCCCTTCCCTGCGCCCTTTAAATAATGTGACAACAATAACTGGGAATGCAGAATTCAGGGCCTCCAACAGGTTTCCCCCCAGATGCCCAGTTGCTGTAAGGCATCCCCCCAAGAAGGCCATTAATGACTGGAACCAAATAACTAGGAAGGCTCAGAGCTCCCCACACAAGCCCCAGGAGATGTGAGGACTGTGTGTGCTGGGAACTTCTGTTTTTAAAGGGAACCACAAAGGCATCTGCCCCGGGGCCAAGTCACCCTCCCCAATCCCATGTCACACTCATGTTCATGCGTTGCGGGAGGTCACTGGTAGTTCAACTTGGAATTTCCAGACTTCTGCTTTCTAAAAGTTTGAGAGGGGTTCAAATATTAATATAGATTGATGCTGGCAACAAATGTAACGGCTTTAAGAGCTTTTCCCCCAAACCCTAAGTGGGACACAACCGTGACAGGGCCAACCCCGGGTCCCAGACAGACACGGCCCCTGGCCTTCAGACCACAGACACACCACGGTTCTCGCGCCTTAGTCCAGATTACAAGATGAGACACAGAGCTTCCCCTTTACTTATTAGCGACTTTGAATTTTTCTAGTGTGTTTGAGAGTTCATCAAAATGCCAACAGACGGGGGTGCCTGGGTGGCTCAGTGGCTTAAAGCCTCTGCCTTCGGCTCAGGTCATGATCTCAGGATCCTGGGATCGGCCCGCATCAGGCTCTCTGCTCGGCAGGTAGCCTGCTTCCCCCTCTCTCTCTGCCTGCCTCTCTGCCTACTTGTGATCTCTCTCTCTGTCAAATAAATAAATAAATAATCTTAAAAAAAAAAAAAAATGCCAACAGACAGACTGATTATTCTTCTGCAAACTGATTTTTCTTATTTTTATAAAAACACATTACTATGGTAGACCTAAAAATAATACAATGCTCTATGTCAATTATACGTCAATTTTTAAAAACTGCAGTAAGAAGAAGAACATGAAAACCACATTTTTCACAGGTAGACACAGGAGACCTGGAGTCTATTTCAAGTCGTCTACTGTGCAACCTTAAACAAATCACCCAGCCTCTCTGAGCCCACAGGTAACCATATGTAAACTGTGTGAATAATGCCCATTAAGGGGAGGAGGAAGACACACAAGGACAAGGGTGGTAACACGGTACAATATAAAGCATTCGAGTAAAATGGGCCAAAATCCTACCTCTCTCCTCCAACCCCTAATCCCCGCTCCCACAATCCAGCTCCCACTCACACCACCACCAGAGACTCTCAGCCCTTTCAGAGCAGGGACCTCGTCAATCTTCTCCTCCAAGGCTAAACTGAGGGGGGGACCCAGCACACAACACAGGCTCAGTAACTACCTATTGAAGGAACAGATAAAGTAACCATGAGCAAAGGGCTCTAAGTCTTATCTGTGAGACAGACATTATCCCCTAGCACGATCTTGAAGGTTCCATGAGCTCCTGTATGGGAAGATGCCCCGTGGAGGACCTTCTTGGAATTGCCCGCTAAGTACCAATCCACTCCCTCTTCGGCACAAACAAAACCAAGCTTGGAAACAAAACTAGTCTTTGAAACGGTCACAAATGCTATGCACACCATCAGGTGGCATTCTTATTTTCTCCTTCTTTCACAGGAACAGATGTAGAGCTGTGCATATAAATCCCAGGTGGCCAGGCCCTGGCCCCTGGGGAGAGGCAGGGCAGGGTGTGGCCTGCAGAACTCAGACCACAAGGCCAAGCAACCTGGCCCACAACACCCCCCTCCCCCCGCTGCCCCAGCACGGACCCAAAGAGGGTCTGAGAAGCCGGCTCCACACTCAAATACTCTACCGGTTCCCCTCTGCTCGCCTCTGCCTGGGCAGCCATGAGGGACTCAAACCACAAGGTGGGTAGAGAGACAAGAGAGGCAGAGGGAAGAGGGAAGGGGAGAAAACCAAACTCAAAAGAAAAACCCTGGGGCGCCTCGGTGGGTCAGATGGTTAAGCGTCTGCCTTCGGCTCAGGTCATGATCTCAGGGTCCTGGGATCGAGTCTGCGTCGGGCTCTCTGCTCAGCGGGGAGCCTGCTTCCCCCTCTCTCTCTGTCTGCTTCTCTGCCTCCTTATGATCTCTCTCTCTGTCAAATAAATAAAATCTTAAAAAAAAAAAAAAAAAAAAAACCTTGGGAGATCCTAACCCGAGAGCTACAAGAGTCCTAAGCAAAGAGCCCCAAGTTTTCACTCAGACAGAAACACCCCTACCATCACTCTGCAGTAAAGAGAAGGTCTCCTGCTCAGCTCCCCGTGGCAGAAACCAGCGGGACTTAAACCTCAAAAGAGGTGCAAGGTCACCCACTGGGATTTGGAGCGGTGGTGAACACTGCCGGGAAAGTGCTGTGGGGAAGGGGCAGGTTCGGGCCCAGCTCTGCCACTGCTCGCTGGAGGCCCCAAGCCTCTCTGGAGCCCACGCTCCCCAGGAAAGAGGTTACGAGGACACTCTTCCAGATCAACAGCGGCCTATCTGCATGAGAAGCAGGCACACAAACCAGACCTCGTGTTAACGCTCTGAACCTAAAAGCTCCCTATTTCTCCCAGAGCAATCCGAATGCTATTTTAGGGCAAAGGAAGAGCTGGACAGGAGTCTCAGAGACCATCCCACTCCCAGGGAAAGAAGGGTTACCCAGGGAAGAAGAAGAGGGAATTGCAAAGAGAAGGGGAAAATTCTGGAAGGTGTTGAGCAAGTGAGCGAGGTGACCCAACACACCTAAGAAATTCTTTCATGTTCTCGGCAAATATTTATTGAGAACCTACTATGGCCAGGCCCTGTCAGGGGCTGGAGACATAGCTGTGAATAAGACAAACCCCAGACATGAGGGCCTGCATCTGCTCAGTCTTTGGTCACTGCCCAGTCCAGGGGCCCTTCCGTCCCCATAGCTTTGGTCGCTAAAGGCCTGCCATGGGTTTTGACAGGGTAGTGGAAGGAGTAATGGACCTGGGAAAGGAGCCGAGTTCCACCTACTTCATGATCGATCTTAAACAGTTCTTCGTTTTCTCATGTGCGGAATAGGATAGACCTATTTACCTCACTGGTGCCTTCTGCGAACCAAAATCTAGTTCATGCCTATGAAAGAATTACGCAGATTGGTTATTCCTCTGTCCAGCCTCACTAGCAAGCCAGCCACTTTTGGAGATCCCTTACAGAGGGGCGCCATAATCACACACAACCATCCTGGGCCCCCGCCTGGCCCCTGGGTGATCCGACTCCCTCAGACCCTCGCCAGCCATCAGGCCTGACCTCGGAACAGCTGCGAACCCTTCCAACCATGCTGGGGCCCTCACTAGAGATCACAGCTCCCACCCCCCAGGGGGACCCCTAAGGAAGTCAGGCCTACATTCAGCTGGGTAAGGAATCAGTTCAACCCCACTCGAGCAAGAAGCATACATGCCTCAAAATAACCACAAGTGAGAAACCCAAGTGTGGAGCTCCCCACCCCAGAGAAGGCTGTGTGGGCCAGGGCCAACACCTCCCCCAGCCCAGCAGAGTCCCCCAATCTTCCCATAGTGTTCCCCCCAGCGCCACCCTCCCCGCCAGGAGGAAATGAGCCCAGTGCCAGGAGCCCTCTGAGCAAACTGATCTCCCGGGTCTGGAACTTCCCAGGGCAGCAGAGCAACATCAAAAGATGAAGCTTCCCTTCCCAGGTGAGGAGAGGGGCTGCCCGATGGCCTTTCTGAATATGTCACCTGCCCACCAGCATGGATTTGAAAGGCATCGACTAGCTCTGAGATACCGGGGACTTGCCCTCTCTCAGCCTTCGCTTCCTCAACCTGTGGGATGTTATGAGGCTTAGGCTTGGTGCCGGCCCAGGGCAGCGCTGGGCCAACAGTGGCCCGCAGTCAACCGACTGAGCCCCTTCAGCAGTCCCACCCCCACGGACCCCAAGAGCCACTTCACTGGACTTTGCCAATTTTGAAATATCCCTCTTGATGGGGGTTGGGGGTGGGGGGGAGGAATAAAAATTCAAGGAAAAAAAAAAAAAAAGAATCATTCACCCATTTCCTTCCCTGTTCTGCTTTGACCTTCCACAGTGTCATACAGGTGCCACTTGTTCCAGTCAAGTGAACACAGCTTTTTCTGAAGTCAAGAAACTGCTGCTTTCCTGCATTTGACTATCCTCGGCTCTCACGGTCCTCTAGCCCCCTGGTGCTGGTCTCCCCGGGGCTCAGCCAAGGTCTCTCTAGTCTAATGGGTGTGGTTCTGCTCAGACTCAATGTGATCCCGTCTAGGAGTATCAGGCCCAAAGAGAAGGTTCCACCCAAAACGGAGTTGATAAAGACTGAGAAAACCGTTGTCTGCACACACACCAGGTTCCACATCTCACAGGTCAATGCCCACTCTGTAGGATGTTATTTTTCCCATAAGGCGTTCTAGCAGCCGCGTTTTTAGCTTTAAAAGACTTTAAATCTTTAAAAGACTCATATTAACAGCTTCACAAATCATAAGAAAACCTTTTATCAGACCTTAAGCCTAACTCAAGGGCTGGAAACATGATTATCTACATCTCTTTGGGTCCCATGTTTCAGAAAGCCTTATTCTTCTCTTTGCAAAAGCCTCCTCCAATCAATCAGTCAATCTCTGTGTGTGTGTCTCTCTGTGTGTCTCTGTCTCTGTGTCACACTCACACACACACACACACACACAGATTTATTCTTGCAAATGTCCCCAGTGTGCTGAGCTGCTGTGCTCTGGTTCTGAATATTCCCAGTCCCAATCCACAGAGCTGTTTTGATTTCGGAGAAAGGAGGGGAGGAAAGAATTTCCAATCATCGGCAGAACATTAATTTCTAGTAAATATGCTAAAATTGGTCATGTAACTCAAAGTATGCTTTTTTCGAACTCAGAGACAGAAGCGAAAGGGAGAAAAAGAGAGACGAAAAGGCAGGCCTTCCTTGCCACACAGGAGCACCAGAAAATCTTTACCTGGATTGCCCCAAAACAAAAAAGCCTATTGGTTCAAATGTCAGGAAAATACACCACGTGCTGGACCCCATGGAGCAACAATTCAGGACACAGAGTGTTCTATTCATGAGGAAAACATAAGAGAGATGTTTTCTTTGACTATTCAGAGCCTCAGTGATGTTCCACTGGGCAAATAAAATTCATATGACCAAGAAGACACTGAAGACACCCCCTAATCACTCCCCAGCTCGACTCCCCATGCCGCGGCCAGGGTCCCTCACAAAAGGTGAACTCCCTCTAAGAGGGATATTAGGTTCTGAATTATTCAAGGACACAGCATAGTATCTTTATGGGATCAATAAACAAGTCCAACTTGACCATCATATAAATGTAAATGATTTGAGAAAGAAAATCTTCTCTCAAAACTTCCTTGCCCTTGAGAGTCTGGCAACTGACAACTTCTCGGGGTTTAAGCACCTAAAATTCTGCTTGAAATACCATCACGACAGCTCCCTGAGTCTCAGTGGTGATGCCTTTCAGCTTTAAATCCCGTAAATACCTTGAAATGCTCAGAAGCCATTGTCTGCTTCAGAGCAAAGGCATTGTAACTAAGAAACAAAGAGAAAGAGAATGCCAGTTTCTCCCTCCTCGTGATGATATTAGTGATAATGTGTGAGCACAAGGATAGCACTGACCTACAGAAATCACATGGAATGCACTCGATAAATGGTAGTAGGTATTATCGTTATTATGCAAACCTGCTGTTATTACGCACAAGGAACGAGAAAAGCTCAGATTTTCCACCGCCCTGCATTTTCACAGGAAATGAGCACATGTGACTAATCCTTCATTCAATAGTTACTGAGCTCCTACTGTATGCCAGGCACTGACTTGGGAGGTACACAGACAAAGAAGCCAAGATGCGAGTGGTCGGGTTGAGGGAGAAACAGAGAAACGAAACAGCGCACAGTGAGCCAAGAGATGCAATAGAAGGGCAGACCCAGGATGGATTTGATTAAACGCAGATTTCCAGAAGCGGCCAACAGGAATTAGCCACGTGGAGGAGAAAGGTGACACACACAGAGGGTGCCGTCAGCCTGGAGGGCCTACAGGAGAGAGAGAAAGCCACACACGTGCAGGAATGACGTGGAGGTCACTAGGGCTGGAGCAAAGACGGATGAAGAACATAAAACAAGAAGCTGGAGGGGAGAGCGGCCAACGGGCCAATCACCCTGAGGGCTCCAAGGGCCAAAGCGGGATTTTTAGCCGTGGAATGACATGCATTTTGGAAACGTCTCTGCTGTCAGTGCTAGCAGTATGGGAAATAAATTTCTAGAAGCTGCAAAAAAAGCAAAGATGTACGAAACATATGGAATCACTGTCAAAGCTGTGTACATAAGGAGACTATCCAAATTTTGGCTCTGGGGAAGGAATTTCTTTGATTTCCTGTAAATGTTTACATCTCACTAGGCGTGCACACGCACGCACTCGGCATCTCGGGGGGGGGGGGGGGGGGGGGGG
>CM052884.1:84540159-84560949 GCA_028534135.1 Potos flavus | reverse complement strand
GGGTAGGGATAGGGTGGCTGGGTTATGGACATTGGGGAGGGTATGTGCTATGGTAAGTGCTGTGAAATGTATAAGCCTGATGATTCACAGACATGTACCCTGGGGCAAATAATACATTATGTGTTAATAAAAAAGAAAAAAAGAAAAAAAAAGAAAACAACGCTGGGACGAAGATTTTTACTCTGCACCTAAAATACAGGACATGGTGCACAGCATATAAAGAGCGACAAATGCTGGCACAACCATCAGCACCGTTATTCCTCAGTCAAGGTTTGTGCAAAAACCAATAGGACTTGGGGTATGATGTGTAAGAGCCTAGACCCTGGGGCCAGACTCCCCCAGTTCAAATCCTGGCTCTACCACTTGCTGCTGGGGTGACTCTGTTTAACCTCCATGCCTATTTTCTCATCTGTAAAAATGGGCAAAATAACATTACCTGCCTCCTTCTAGGGCTGCTATGAGGATCGAATGAGTGAATATGCACAGCTGCCAAGCACTATTCTAACAATTTGTTACATAAAAATAAAATGAGGGGCGCCTGGGTGGTTCAGTTAAGTGTCCAACTCTTGGTTTCAGCTCAGGTCAAGATCTCAGAGTTGTAAGATCGAGCCCCGCATCAGGCTCCGTGCTCAGCAGAGTCAGCTTGAGGTTCTCTCTCCCTCTGCCCCTCCCACTTGTGCTCTCTCTCTCTCTCTCAAATAAATTAATACATATTTAAAAAAAAAACAATATGAATCAATAGGGATCTGAAGAACAGAGGTTGTTACTATTAATACAATACCAACAGTTACTAATATCTATATTAGGCTTTCATATCCACTATGTTATTTAAGCCCTTAAGTGAAACCGAAGGAAAAATATCCTATGATGTGAATTTGAGGTCTACATTCCAAGGAAGGCCTAAGAATCTTCCTTTCTTAGAATTTTCCTTTAAGACATTAGAGAGAAAAAAAAAAAGGCCTTGGTTTATGGGAAGCACCGAATGAATGACCATTTGTTCTTTTTCTAGCTCAAGTCTTCGCCTGTACAGCCAAGTTCTTCCCAACTGAACACATCCCTCTCACGTGCCATCTTGAGGGGAAGGCCAACGGGTAGGTCCAAGCCAATGCCTAGCACCAGACATGACGGGCTGAAGGAAAGGAAAAGCAAGACTGGGGCCAAGTTTATGGGTTGCTTTCTGACCCTCTGAGAAGGGCTCCTCTCAGCCAGTGTCAACCTTGGAGCTCAGACTGAGAAACCGTCCCAAGTCCCTGCTTCACGCATGCCCCAACTGGCCTTGGAGATAAGCCTTTAGTAAGCAAAACATTTGTTGAATACTCAGCTGGCTCTTATAAGTTGAATCCTCTGTATCTGCTGACCAACCGCAACTGGGCCGCCATCCGTGGGACCACCCCCCACACAGCTATCAAGGGCAGATCTCACGGACAGACTCACCAGGGACCATCTTCTCCTCAACCACCATTTGGCATTCTGAGAGATTTCCACACAAGGTTTGGAACAGCTCAGTGGCTGGTCCTTGGTCACTCCGCCCAGAAGCAAATCCAAGGCCAATGAGGTAGGCAGGCAATCCTTGCACGTCTGCCAAGACTGGACACATGCACCATCTGGCCAGGGTCACGGATCCAGCATGACGGTGACCTCGCCCAGTCCCTGACCACGTATGTAAAAATAGCACCTACCCCCATCACATTGTATCCCCGTATCCCATTTCGCTTCCCGTCACAGCCCTGAGGTCTCCCGATCTTCTCATCACAGGTAAGCTCCACGAGAGGGGGACTTGGTCTGTTTGGGTGACATCAACATCCCCGCACATGAACAGTGTTTGGCACAGAGTAGGTACTGAATGATCAGTTAATTGGTTCATTAATCAGAGGCCAAGGCAGTCAAAAAGATGGTCAAAACCAAAATCACGTCTGGGGCCTAACCGAAAAGGAAGTTTTGAACAGCACTTGATGCCGAGGCAAGGAGTCTCTGGAGCAGTTTAGCAGCTAGAGCAAGGCTGGGCTCTTGGCTTCTTTTTCCTCCCTTCTCCCCTCTATATATATATATATATATTTTTTTTTTTTCAGAATGTTTTGAAACTGATGGCACCTGAAAGTCCAGAACTGGGGAATGAGAATTTCACACACACACACACACACACACACACACACACACACACACGTACACATGCACCAAAGGGGGAACCAGGCCTGGGGGAACACAGAGCAGGAAGATGCCGGGGACTGAGTCACTCTCTGCCGCCTGGCCTGATCTGGCCAGCGGGACCCAGCAGCGGCAGCCAGCACGCCCTGAGCCCTGACCCGGCACCAGGCACCTGAGCTGGGCACTCGTCCTCATGACAGCCCAGCAGTCACAGGAGTGCCGCCTCTAACATGGGGCGAGGTTCCAACATCGATAGGGAGAGGTCATGATCAGGCACGAGCGTAATCACCCTTGAAAGGCGCCAACGTAGCGAAGGACATACCATTCCCTTGGGCTCCAGCTCGGGAACAGTTGAGGCAAGGGGCTAGAGGCTTGTCTTCAGGAGCACTGTGCAAAGGTTATGCATCTTTTAATCCTGGGACCTGGAACCGTACTCACCGTAGCAAGAGAAGCCCCGTATGAGAGACACCAGGGCACCAGCAAGAAAGATCAGATGCGTGTCTCCAATCCTGCATTCTGTCCAGGCCAAGTCTGCACATAGAGCTAGAAGGAGCAGAGCCAGAATCTGACCCCAGCCCACTAACTTCTTGGGACAGACTCAGGCCAGTCCTCACAGGCTCATCTATCCAAGGGCAGCACCCAGCGATGTAATTCCAGCCCCATGGAAAGAGACCGCCATCTTGTATGTCTTCCTTCCCTACTCTACGTGCTGCCCACATGCCTGCTGGAAGCACGTCAGCCACGCAGAGTACCAATCGTCTGCATCATGTTTTAGAGTCCACTGGAGACTCCGCCGGGCTCCAGGTCAGAGCCCTGGGGTGATGGGACTCCCATCTCACTGCTATGCCAAGTCCCAGAGAAGGACTGCAGTTGACCCAGGTCTCCCGACACCAGGACCGGAGTTCATTCTACATCTGCTCCTGTGATCATTTACATTCAGCCCCCTCACTTTTTCAGGTTCCCCGCATCCTCATTCCATCATTTATAAAAAGCAAGAGCAGCTAGGAGTCTGCGCACCGAGACGCCAACAGGCAATGGTCACTGTGCCGAGCCATCAGATGGTTCTTTGGGCTCAAGGCAAGCAGTGGAGTAGAAAGGAAGGCCGTTTGCAAATGTCTACAATCTGTTAAAGCCCTTTAAAACACCGCATGCTGCCCACATCCACGACATCCAGTCTCCCCTTCCTCCTTCATCAAAGACCCTTAGTCCCAATTTTATATAATGCACCCGGGACTAAAAGGCTGTATTTCTCAGCCTCTCCTGTGGCTAGGAGTATGCATGAGACTAAGTTACGAGCAGCGAGACCTAAGCAGAAGGTTCCGTGGAACTTCTAGGGAAGAGCTTAGACAGAGCTCTGCAGAGCTCTGGCCTGTGCCTTTCTTCCTTCTGCCAGCGCGTGGCTCAGACATGAAAATTGGAGTTCCAGGAGCCACCCCACACCGCAGAGCAGCGAGGAGATGCCTGCGGGGGAACCTGGGTCCCAGGGGACACCCTGGGGCTCTCACAGCCCTGGACTGCTACCTCCAACTTACTTTTATGTGAGAGAGAAACAATTCTTAACGTCACTTAAGACTGTCAAATTACTGTCCCTCTGAGAGGTTTTCCATTGTTGCTGTTGTTGTGTATACAGCAAAAGCTAATATTAACATAAGCCCAAAGCTAATCCTAACATAAGCCCAAAGCAAAAATAAAACACCAATAAAACCCTGCTGCCATCTTTACTTCCCACCAGCTCCATAAAAAGCAAAACATCTGTCCAGATAAAAATCCAACATTCCTACAAGTTCGTCTGTTTTACATCTGAATGTCCAGAATGTCTTATACCATCATCCCTATCACTGACTCTAAAGAACATACAATCAAGATCCTACTTCCTTTCTAATCAAGAGAGATATTTCCCCCGGTCTCACTGTGAGGCCCTCATGAGAGGTCTTCACGGGTCCAGGGGACGAGAGGGTGTAGAAAGCAATGTTAGGCTCCCCCATGGAGGGAAGAAGGGCAGAAGAGGATTTCAAGTTGAAAACGGTATGTACACCTTTAACGTTTTTATTATTTTCTTCCAGGCAGCTAAACATGTGTGTTCATCAAACACAAACTGTGCAATAATTACAAAGGGAGTTGCCAAAGAAATCCTGAATACACAAAAGAGGAGGAACAAAGTTCTATGAGCACCTCCCACATGTGCATAGGATTTGGAGGATTTTGGTATCACCTCGCTTAATCCACACCAAAGAAATAATCATAACATGAGCTAGGTTTTCCCATTATCCCATAACATATAAGAAACTTGTGTTTGGAGCAGTTATAGGATTTGTCTGAAGCCATATAACTAGTCAGACATTCTTCTTACAAAAATAATTGGGAGGGGAAGAAAGAAAGAGCAAAGAGTAACTTCCCCTCTTCGTGTCTTCCTACATAATCTGAATTCTATACAACTACATAATGCAATATTTCATATTTTCTCCTTTTAGAAAAATAATAGTTGTCTTTCATGGCTCTATAAAGGGAAAAGTACTTGGATCAATATGCATGAGGCCACAAGGTCTAATCAAGGCACACAGTTGTCAGGCTCACCTGACCCAGGAAGACAAGCCCACGCCTGCAAGCCGCGGTTAGGGATACTGAATGAGGCGAGCCGTGTCCCCTGCACTCCCTGCAGCACCCCAACTCTCAGCAGAGGGCCCCCGCACAGCAAGCCCCCTGCCGACACTGAGCCCACAGCCACCATACGACGGAGACAAGCCTGCATCATGCAGCACTGGAGAAGCGTGGTATGAAATCATACATCCACAGTTTAAAATGTTCTTTCTTGGGGCACCTGGCGGGCTCAGTCGGTACGGCGTGTGACTCTTGATCTCAGGGTTGTAAGTTTGAACCCCATGGAGGGTGTAGAGATTACTCAAAAAAATAAATAAAATCTTTTTTTAAAAATACATTTAAAAAATGTTCTTTGTTGCTTTAGGATCACTTCAAACTACCTTCCTGCTGCCGGGGTCCTAACTTGTAGCTTTCACTTCTTCCCTCTCTGCCAGCGGATGGGCTACAGAACTGAATGAGTCTGTGGCCCCACAGGATGTTCTGAGACAGACCTGAACGATTAATAAGTTTTCCATTAAAAGCCCTGATTTCTAGCTCGCCACAAAGCAGTGGTGACGTGGCGACACCAGGGCCGCATGCTCAGGCTGGCCCCCTTGGGAAGCTGGTGGCACGGGAACGGGGGCGCCCAGCACCCCCACTGTTGAGGGCACCGCCCATCCTCACACCCACTTCTCCACCGTAAGAGAAACATTTCCCGGAGCCATGCCCCTCCCTAAAGCACAAAATGGAAAGATAGACCGAGAAGATCTTGTGTTTGAAGGAAGGTGGGAGAGTATATAACTCAGTGGTAGCAAAGACCTCTCCTCTCTGTCTAATATGCAAGCGCGACAGTGAATAGTATCAACTTGGGGTGCTTTTTTGTTCATCTGGGGAGCCCCTCTCATGCCCACTCACCGGATGCATGTGAGCTTGGGCCCTGAGCACGCTCCGAAGAAGAGCGTTTGTGGAGAAGAAGTAACAAACTTGACGATGCGGGGCACCTGGGTAGCTCAGTCAGTTGAGTGTCTGCCTTCGGCTCACATCATGATCTCGGGGTCCTGGGATCAAGCCCCGCATCAGGCTCCCTGATGGAGGAGTCTGCTTCTCCCTCTCTCTCTGCCTGCTGCTCCTCCTGCTTGTGCTCTCTCTCTCTCTGTCAAATAAATAAATAAAATCTTTAAAAAAAAAAAAAAACTTCACAAGGCTACGGTGTCCCCTTGAGGGCAGAGAGACGGGGAATGACAAACCAGGGAATGGATGACTGGGATCTGGGTGGTTCTGCCCTGCCTTCAGCTTCTTGCAGGTGTCAAGGACAGAACTAAAATCCCAGGATTCAAGTCAGGCCCACGCGGACCTCACCGCCACATGAGGAAGACACGCAGGACGGGGCCGCCCAAGTCCGAGGTACGGCCCGGGGATTGCCTTAGGCTGCAGAGGACCTAGATGCAGCCTTACCTGCTCCCATCACCCCCCGTGCTCCAGCCGCCTCCCCTTTTCCAGGCTCACCACGGACCTTAAGCAGCTTTCTGCCGAGGATCAGTTCTGCAGACCCCAGCCTCAGAGCCTACATCAGTAACCCCTGTTGACGGTTACCCTGAGCCACACACTGAGGGGACACAGTGACGACTAAGACTGGAGCTGTCCCACAAGGACCCTATCATCGACCACAGACTTCTGAACCGGTGCGACCCAAGCCCCGTGGTGGAGGTGGAGGGAGACTGCCATGGACACTTAAGAAAAGGGTGTGATTTCTTCCAAATGTATGAAGGGGGCAGGGCAACGGATTTCAGGGAGACTGTGCCTTTTGAAGGATGGAGAACCGGATTCCTGTAAACCGGGGGGACCAGCCTTCTAGGAAGCAGGGACAGGAGTGGAGGCAGGAGGGAGGAAATCGTGGGCATGTCTCCGAAGCCCCAGCAGGCTCCGGCAGCGCTAGCCGGGGAAGTCTGATGGGGCTGAGGGGAGGGGTAAACTGAGGTCACACACTGCAGCGGGGGCACCGTCACAGCACACCCAATGAAAGCCCTCGGATGCAGACTGGAAAATTCGGACTAACGCCATAGGGAGCAGTGAGCAGCCCCCGAAGGCATGGGGAGGGATGGAGACAAGGAACAGAAGGCTTTCCGGGTGGGCAAAGAACTCGGCCTTTGTCACCAACGCCTCCTCGATGCCAGCTTATGGCATCTGCTCCACCCACCCTGCAGGGCACGTCCCTTTCTGTGGCAATCCTGGTGTCTGACCATCCGGACGGTGACTAACACCCACCTAATCGGACCCTGTGGCATGTGCACGTCCCCCAGTGGCCTCCAGCATTCACCCGCCTCGCCTCCCACGCGGAGGCCAGCAGGCGTGATTCCTACTTGCATTGGTTGCCAACGGTTAAAAATTAGTAGGAGACATTGCATTGAAAAATCTGGATTTTTCTAGGACTACCCTTTCACGTGGCCCCAAAAAAGCTGGCTGGCAGCAGCCCCCCTTGGACAGAGCACGCCACCTCCCGTTTCCTGTCCTGCCACCTCTTGTTAATCACCCAGACTGACAATAAACATCCACTGCCCATGGGCGCCTGGGTGGCTCAGTCGGTTATGTGTCTGCCTTCAGCCCAGGTCATGATCCCGGGGTCCTGGGATCGAGTCCCACATCAGGCTCCTTGCTCAGCAGGGAGCCTGCTTCTCCCTCTGCCTGCTGCTCCCCCTGCTCGTGCGTGCTTGTGCACGCTCTCTCTCTCTGACAAATAAATAAAATATTTAAAAAAAAAAGTCTTCAAAAAAAATCCACTGCCCCCTTATCTTTTACGAGGCCACCTACCACACACACACACCACATCCAGCCCACATTCATGGGCCCACTAGACTCCTGATCCTCCTGGTCCCGGGTACTCATCCTGCACCAAGACCCTGTAGCCCAGCCATGAGACCCAGCAACCTCACTTCCTCCACACCCTCCCAGGCCCTGGCAGATGGCACTGCTGGAAAAAACCAGAAGAGCCCCTCGAGAGAAATGAACAACAAGCTTAGGAAAAATTCAATATATCTTTCCTTACCCTTCTATTACTGACTCGGCTCTTCCCAATGACCCCAGCCCCACCCCCACCCCGACCTGTCCCGGGTGACAGGCCTTCCAAGCAGTGCTCAAGAAATCCAGCTAAAGAACATGGGATCCCTGCCTTTGCCAGGTCCTGGTGGGCCTGGAAAACCCCCAAGGAGCCCTGGCTCAGATGCCACTCGGAATGAATGGAATAAAGCCACAGCTCATGCGTGAAACCTAGCAATGCACGTACGTTTGCTCTACAACCAAACGCTCAGCACTTGCTGGCTAGTAAACAGGGCGGCAGCAGCGTGTTTCAGAACGGGGCGGATGCACGGTCCCCCACACTTACTCCCACCAGCATCAGCTGTTAGTTGCACATGCAAGGAAATTCACTCCACTGCCTTGATCTTAGAGACAGAGCGAGAGAGAGAAAAAAGGCTGGTTGTGGTAGAAAAAAGAAAAGAATGGTTAAGTATGGTTCCTGTCTTCAGTGGGCAAACAGTGTAGTTTGGGATCAAAACATCGCACCCCAGAGATGAACGACATCACTCATACACGTGTGGGAGGAATGTGCCTACAGGCGGGGGTCCAGGGCGGAGGTCTGCTGGATGAGGTGGGCTACAGCTGAAAGACTTCTTGAACTGAAGAGGGGGCCTAGGAGGACACAAGTAATCAAAATCCTGTTTTTGACCAATCATCAAGGCCCTCCGCCCCCCGTGGAAAAAAAAAATGTGGATCTAATAAAATTACAATTGAAAAAATGATAGGAGGGGCGCCTGGGTGGCTCAGTAGGTTAAGCCTCTGCCTTCAGCTCAGCTCATGATCTCAGGGTCCTGGGATCCAGCCCCGCATCGAGCTCTCTGCTCAGTGGGGAGCCTGCTTCCCCCCCCCCCGCCCCCGCTCTGCCTGCCTCTCTGCCTACTTGTGATCTCTCTCCTCTCTGTCAAATAAGTAAATAAAATCTTAAAGAAAAAAAAAAGAAACTTAAAAAAAAAAAAAATGATAGGAAACGTTAGCTGAAGTTCAAAATCCCAGGGAAAACTGGTTCAAAAAGACACAGATTTCTCCTGTGAATGGGTTTTCCTCTTGGCAAGACAGCTCCTCATCCCTAAGTGATAACACAAAGGAATGAATGGGCCTTCGTATCAGGGAAATTCCTAGTGATTATTAGAATGGAAAGGAAAGGAAAGAGGCGGGAGGAGGCCAGAGTATGAGCCACCGACAGGCACTCTCTGGTTTAAATTCTGGCAAAGGAGACAGCGGTTTCGCTCGAGTTGGAGTGGCCTCCAGCAAGAAATCGTAAGCTGAAACGAAGCTGAATCCTATACTTTTAATAATCATTTTGCTTGGTTTTCTTACCCTTAATGTCTCCTCGAAACCCCGGTCACCTTATGTCACACAGCCATGTGCGCCTCCCCAGTGGGGAGCCCATACACCTGGACAAAATTGATCACAGCATTTCCCCACCGCTCTGCCCCACACTGCGGCTACTCCTGCCTTGTCCCATGAGGCCTCGGGCCTTCAAATCACCCTCCCCAGGCCCGTCACACCACCAGCCCCAGCCCCACTGACTTCCCCTGGGCTCACCCGCCTGTCCCCCAAATCTTCCCCAGGAAGGGTCCTAAGGTTTGGCCCCCTCTACACCTCCTTATCTCCCTCTGTCCTCTTCTATCTCTCTCTTTCTCTCTCACACTCACACACACACACAGACACATACACACACACACACAAAGTGCACGCACACACGCATGCACTGAAGAACTCTCTTTCTCCTAAACCAAAATCCATAAATGAAAGAACCTATGCTATTCTGGCTGAAACAACGCTGGAAGTCTACAGGCCTCTGTCGCCGTGTCTTGGGGCTGCCCCGACCTCTGCCCCTGACCACAGCGTCCAAAAACAGCACTATTCAAGTCAAATTTCTTCATTTAACAGATGTGAAATCAGAACCCCAGAGAGAAAGTGCACGGCCCAAGGGCACACGGTCTGTTAGAATCAGGCCGGAAACCAGGTCTCTTCACTCAGGAGACCAGCGCTCCTACCCCCGCCCCACGCCGAAGCTTCATCCTCCTCTATGACCCACACTCACACACGACTTAGCCCGTGCCCAGCATCTCTCTGAGCCCTCCACACAGTGACACGTTTAATCCCCACAACAATTTAATGACGTAGGTTCTTTTATTCTCCCCATTTTACAGAGCGGGAAGCGGAGGCAAAGAGATGAAGGAACTTGGCCAAAGTCACAGGGCTGGTAAGTGGCAGAGCAGGGGGGCTGAACCCAGGCAGCCTGGCTCCATACCCATGATTCTCACGTCGTTTGCCAAAAGGAAATCACTTGCTACCTTCAGGCAGAAAAGGGAATGCTATGTTATACAGCACTCGGCAAACGAAATACACCTAGATTTTCCCTTAAAAAGCAAAGACACATAAACATGAAAAGTTTTTATTATTTATTTTAGAGAGGAAGAGGGGAGGGGCAGAGGGAGAGAGAATCTTAAGCAGATTCCCCGCTGAGTGCAGAGCACAACACAGGGCTGGATCTCAACCCTGAGATCGTGACCTGGGCCGACATCAAGAGTCAGATGCTTCACCAACTGAGCCACCCAGGCACCCCAAAAAATGAAAAAAATTCCAGTGTTGTCAGTCTGGAGTGTGTGCTGAAAGCCCAAGTGCGCGAAGACCCAGACTAAGGGTCTACCGGCTTTCTCTCTCAGCCTGAGGGGCTGGGAGCAGTGCGATCACACGGCAGTCTACACAGTGGCCCACATTTTTTTTACCTATTCTTAATGCATCTGTGCTGTGCACATGCCCATTTTGGCTTCATTCCCACCCCTGATGCCTTAAACCCTGGTGTTTCTACAACCATGACTAGAAATGGCTTTTTCTTTAATTAAAAAAAAAAAAAAAATTATCAGTGGCCAGCCTGTCCTTTGGGGATCTCTCTCTATCTGGGGAATCTCCTCACCCAAGTCTGGCGCACACCCCTCAAGATAAAGTCAGATAATCCAGAGTGGACTGTCCAAATCTCTTGCTTCTTTAGTGTGTCATTCACTTGCCCGCGGCCCATCTGTAGCTCGTGGCGCGTCCGCACCAGAGAGGGGCAGCAGCAAGAGTAGAGGCATCCAGCATTGAGACCCAACTTAGTCAAGGGTTCTTCCAGAAGCACCAAGCTAATGGCTGACAACAGCGGAACCAACACATGGCTTGATTTTTAGAGGGTTTTGAAACCTCTGCCCACTAACCTCGGCACCTGAGCTCTGATGGCTGCATTCCCTCTGTACCCACACAGAATCAGCTCTGTTACCGACCTCCGAATGTGAGCTTAATGCGCAAGACATGCACTAGGTCCGCACGACTCAGACAATTCCAAACGGCCTCGGAGGGAAAGGGGCCAACCAAGAAAGGGGCTGGGGGAGACAAGAGACAAGGAACAAAGAGTATCCCGCACTTTCTGTGCCAACACCCTTCCCCGCCAGCACCAAAAACTAGGGTGTCTCAAGCCGCGAGCCAAGCTAACTGACTCAAATCCGGCCACGTCCACATTTGCATAATGGGTTCTGACATGTGGCTACCATTTAACGGTCCCCAAATAAGACACAGGGTGGAGACCTTCCCACAAAGCAGTATTTATTGTCTTTGGATCACCACTGGCTGAAAACTCCAGAAATCTCACCAAACTCAGCTCTGTAAAGCAAATGACAAAGAACGCCATTATAAATCACAATCTCACCAGGATCTCAGGACCTGCCCATCCTTTGTATTTTTTGATTTTTCAGTTCGATCTTAGAACAGCACAGAAACAGGCTGGATCTCAGAAGCCAGGCCATTTTGATACCCACTTGACAAAAGTCAACTATTTATTTCACTTTATTCTACTTCTTATCTCAAATACACAGTTCCTTTTCCTTTAACCAAAAAAAAGAAAAAGAAAAGAAATCCCTCTTTTAAACAATATGTGATGCAAAGTAAATAGAACAGGGCACCAAAACAAATTCTTGCCTGCAAAATTTATGTTCCTCTTCTGGTACCCGTCACACACACGACCAGCACCCAGGTCTAACCGCCGTGTGCGCGACCCAGACGACGTCTACTCCGCCACTGTGGGCAGGGCGACAGGGTGTGCTTGATGCTGACTTTAAAAGCAAATCAACTCTTCTCAAATAACGTGTAAGGTTAAATAATTAGGAAGGAAAAGCTGACAGCATTCCACACCACAGAGAGAGAGAAAACCCTAATCCTAGGTCTCAGGGTAATGCCTTAATGCCTTAGAACAGCTAACATACTCCTGGAACCCTGGCATAATGTCCAGCATACCATTCCGTCACCCCCCCTCTTTTTTTAAAAGACTTCATTTATTTGACAGAGAGAGAGAGTGAGCACAAGCAGGGGGAGCTGTGGGCAGAGGGAGAGGGAGAAGCAGGCTCCCCGTGGAGCAGGAAGCCTGATGTGATGTGGGGCTCAACCCTGGGACCCCGGGATCATGAGCTGAGTTGAAGGCTGACGCTTCACCGACTGAGCCACCCAGGCGCCCCCATCCTGTCACCCTTTAACCCAGATGGGTATATTTTAATTTCAGACTCAGGCAAATGTGTTTGCTGAATAGTCAACTCGGGGAGTAGGGCCCCTTCCTGAAGGCTCCTCCATCCCCAGAACACAACTCCTCTCAGGTTCAGAGAAAGGAGGTGGGTTTGGGGGATTTGGTAGGGGGAGGGGTAGTGTCTCTAGACCGAGGAAGCAAGATGTCTCCAGTCAGGACAGGCTTGTCCCTGCACATCTGTCCAGTGGGGTCAGGTGGACGAGGGTGAAGCAGGCAGGAAGGGTCCTTTCCACTGAGAGTCCGTCCTCTGTTGCTCCCGTAAAGGCCTTACCCCTGCCATGCCCCATCCCTAAACAGAGGTTGTCCTAACGGCCAGAAAAGAACAGAGATTGGGAAGTGGCAATGTAAATTCCCAGCAGCCCGGAAGGACAGAACTTACCTCAGCATCCCCCCCCCCAACCGGAGGCCCCAGTGGGGGGCCTCCCCACCCCAACGTGCACACACACACATACCCCCCAAAGAAGCTTGGTGAGAGGGGTAACGTGACTCCAGAGAGGCTGGAGGAAAGGAAAGGAAGGCCTCTGCTCTCTCCTCCCAGGCCAGCTGCCATTTGCATGAATGAAGACTGCACAGTAGTCAGTTCTACCTGGGAGAGAACAAAGCAGGAAGTAAAAGGGCTGTCACTTATTCAAATCTTAAAGCTCCTCAAGCCTCACTAAAGGGAGCGCCCTGTCCCCACCTTCAGACTGAGGGATTTGCTCACCACCCTCCCCCCTTCCCTTGCCATGGATCCCACTCTCACTTAACCTGTTTCTTCTCTGCCTGGTTCTGGTTTCCAAGGAAACCGTATTTATATTTTCAACTAGCTGCTTTTTATATAATTTTTAAAGTACTATTGTTCCTTGTACGTGGTGGTAAGACAAAAAGGTCTAAACAATGAAAAGAGAAGTAAGTCTCCCTCCCATCTCAGAGCCCTGGGCTCCCACTCCTTCGTCCCAGGGACGTCACTTTGAAGATCTCTCCCACGTGTCTCTCGAAGGCAGACCCTGGCTTCGCGCCACTCACGGCCCCCCTCCCCAGCCCCCCGCCCCAGCAACACCCCCGGGGGTGGAACTTGCGCCTGGCATGACACTAGGACTTTGCAAAATGGATTCTCGCCAAATGGGCTGAATAAACACGAGACGTTAGTGTTGACAGGTTCCAGAATGTGAAGGGTTATAAAACCCCTGGCATATACAAAGAGGAAAACAAAAAACAAAAAACCACTGGAAGGATATAGGTTAAAATACTATATGACAAAGCTACTTAGTAGGATGATAGATGACTCTATGTCCAATGCTGTGCTTTTCTCTATTATCCAAGTGCCACGTAAAGTATTTTTTAAAATCAGAAATAAATCACATTCATGCATGTAAACACATGCATCTCCCCAGCCCAGCCTGGTAGAGCCACCATTCCTTATATATTTTGTTTTTGTTCCATGTTGTATAGGAACTAACATTTCCAAAGTGCTTTACAGTTTATAAAGTACTTTTAAAACCACAAAAGTTCCCAGGAGTCAACCATAATCCTAGGACTTTCTGCTTCCCGGCACCTCTCCAAGAAACTATGACACGCTGACGCACCCTCACCCTCGTCCCTCGTCCATTCCCACCCCCCAGGCACTCTGCGCCAGGCGTGGCAGGGCTCTGCAAGGCGCTTTCCAGGGCCCAGAGCATATCCACAGACGTGGTGCACATGGGTGGGAGTGCAGGTCGCCTTCCCCTCACAGATGAGAACCAGCAAGGTCAGGGGCTTGCTACGAGCGGCTAGCACACAGCTACTGCCCCCCGCCGGGAGGTGACCCAACGCTGCCTACTGGCAGAGCTCTGGCAGCGATCAAGCCATCTCGCAAGGAATAGGATTCCAAAACCCAGAGGTGGCCATTCCAGCGACTTTCCATCTATTCTCCCTGTCTGCAGAATGCCGTGTACGTATCAGACATTTGTAGAGCAGTGTAGAAGCAGCTGTGTGTCCCTGTTTCATTTGACCTCCTGTGGCATATTATCATGTCCCATCTTACAAGTGATAAATCTGAAGCTCGGAAACGAATGCTGTCACCCAGGGCTGTCATCCCACTGAGTCCCCGATTCTACAGCCTCTCCCGGGACCAACCACGCCAAGTCCCTGCCCCAGAGGACCCAGAGTGCCCTGCCACACTGATGCACATGCAATGCCACTACCCAGAAAGGTCCCAGGCTTTGCCCTTTCCTATGTGATAGGGGCGACAGGTCCAGCTGTAGGGTGGGCTGCCTGGGTTCAAATCCTGACTCTACCACTTAATAGCTCTGTGACCTTGAGCGAACTACTGAATCTTTTTCAAGCAAACTGCTTAATCTTTCCCATCTGTAAAAGGGGAATATAATAGTCCCTACTCGTCTGCTTCTTTGCGTACTCGTTAAGGTGATGTCTGTAAAGTTGACCCCAGTGACTGGTACAGAAGCCCACGGACCTGGAATGTTGGCCATCATCATCACCATCACAGTCACCACTGGCACAGTGCAGACAGGGCACAGCACACAGGCACGGTGCTTAACACCACATGAATGCCTCCATGCCTGTCTTCCCCTTCCTCTTCTCAGGCCGGCAGGGCAGGAATTAGGGTGCCCATTTTAAAGATGACACTACTGAGGCTCAGAGGAGTGACTTACCCGTATGCACACAGTTGTGGCCAGGACTCAAGCCTCCTATAGTTCAAATCCCAAATCCTGAGCTCTTCCCAGGCTGCCTTCTACCCCATAGGGGGTGCAGTGAGCTCACACTGGGGCTGTCCGGTCTGATGTTGGGGTGCAGGCTTAGGCACCACCCGGTGGAGAGAGTTATTCAACCTCCCCAGACCTCAGTGTCCTCATCAGTCCCACCTGCTCCCCATCCTCTTCTCTCCCCGGAGCCGCTGTGAGCATAATGAATGGCAAATAGCTGCAAAGAGCACACATCCCGTCTGTCCCGGCTGGGAATGCTCGGCACCACACGCAAGAAGCAGCTGAGCAGCCCGCACCGAGAAGGAATCCACAGCCCGCAGCTTTGCTCAAACCACATGTGTGACGTTCAGGTCGGTTCAAGCCACTCAAGACCTCCAACCCGGCCAGCCCAGCTTCCTTGGGAACCCACAAAACGGTGGCTGCAAAAGCAAACAGACCTGTGTGCTAGAAGATCCCAGTCTAGAAAGGCACGTAGTGTGGGGGGAAGGGTGGAGCCTGCCTCCCCAGACTAGCTGGGGGATCTGACACCAGTCATCTTACCATTATTTTTAAAATGGAGTTATACCCAGCTCCATTCACCAAGTATTTACGGTGGCTTAGAATAATGCAAACACCACAGACGAATAAAATAAACAGTCAAGGGAATCAGGCCAAGAGAAAATAAGTGGAGGGAAAATAATCAAGCCAGCGGTAAGGTCGGCACTTAGAAATACATACTACTTTGTCCCTTTCTGCAGAAGTGCCAAGATGGGCTGCACAGCAGGCTCTCAGGTGCTTAGTAACCAAAACCAAAGGGAAACATGATCAGCCACGAGAGTCTCGGGGCCCAGAAGAGGCAAACAAACCAGCTGTCCCAGAGCCACTCATCATTCTCTGCCGGCTTCGGAGCCTCAGGGGAGTTTCTCCACTGGATCTTCGTAAAGGGACGCAAGGGAAGAACAACACAGCCTGTGACAACCACAGACCCGAACATCTCTCCAGCTCCTCACCGACCAGCCCCTCCTACAGGCCAAAGGCACAATCCAAAAAAGGGCGATTCAGCCAAAGCGGGCAAGTCACTTGACCCCTTAGAGCCGATTACCTAATCTGTAAAATGGTCCATCTATCTGATTAGGCTGTTGTGAGGGGGCAGCGGGAAAATGTGTGAGAACTCACACGCCTGACACGCGGTGGTGATCCACAAAGATCGGTTCATTGCTTCTGCAAGAATGTAAGTTCCTCCAGGGTAGGGCTCTTGGTCTGAATTGGTCCTGACGTATCCCAAGGACCTAGAATGGTCTCTGGCACTTAGTAAGTACTCAATATATATTGGTTGAGCAAATGAATGAATTTCCTACGGCAGGTTCTCGAAAACACTGGTCTCACGAGGTATTTCCCAAGAGAAAGAGAGAAATAGGAGGTAAGATAAAAATCTGCAGGAAATAAGGGTTTTATATACTCCCCTCCTTCTTCCAGGGTCACAGGCATACTAAAGTTTCTTAGAAGTCCTGCAAGAAAGACATCTGTTTGATCTGGGTTAGCCCAGAGTTCTCCAAATTTGCTTGACCACAAATCCCTTTTTTCTCTCCCACAGAATAGAAGACAGACCCATACGTGTTCTCACAACCCTAGTAGACTCTAACTGATCCTAAGATGGAAAAGGGGCCATCCAGAGATAAGAGAAATCCCATAGCAGCTGAGAAACAAAGGACATCCCCACTCTCCACGGCAACCCCCTCCACCTGCCCCTGTTAACTTTGGAACACATCGCTTTTTTTTTTTTTTTTTTTTTTTAAATCAAATGTCCAAACAGCCCCCTTTGTCTGGACACATGGACACTCGTGCTGCCTGTGCACATTCCAGAACCCACTTGCTCAGCTCGACTTCAGCCTCCTGGCTCAGGGCCACCTGCATGCAGAACCAAAAGTCAAAGTGAAGATCCCAGACACTAGACCAGAAAAGGGTCCTCACCACCCCACCCCCACCCCCCAGGCAGGACGGCACTTCCTCTGAAGGGAGTTGGGTAGAAGGGATCTGGGTATGTGTTAGGCCCTGGGTGGCCACCTGCAGGGCACGTCACATGCTTCTGTTTAGCTCGCTAAGCCGAGAGGCCGCCTGGCAACAGGGAGGTCCCCTGGCCAACACCCGCCCTGCCCGCCTCCTCGGGCTGGTGCCACCACCCCGGCTCCCAGAGAGCCAGAAGGGCGGGAGGTCAGGCCAGCTGAGTGACTAGCATCCCCTCCCCCACGCGAACCAGGGCTCCCCTGGGCACACCACAGGCCTTGCCAGTCAGGAAATGATTAACAAGTGTTTACTGAGCACTTCCAGGCAGCAGAGGGCTGCTCCCGGCCCCAGCTCTCCTCACCCCACAGGTCCCCGTACACATCACTCATCTGTGAAGCAGCTGTCAAGCTGACAAGGGCCAAGTACTGGCTCAGGCCTCTGACTAGAACCCTGGCCTTGACCTCAGACCCCCGCACGCTAGGGACTCCAGGCCTGCTGTCCACACCTAACGTGGGCCTCCGCAGCACCAGATTCTTGGTCCTCCTAGTTCTAGATGCCTATGCCTTGTGTCTGAAAGGTATGAAAGCGGCCTGCAGATGAACACGATTCCAAAAAGAGTTAAAAAAGTCACTTGTCATTCACCTTCTGCCCCATGGGGGGCTCGACATCTTGAATGCAACCCTAAAATTCGTTCTCAGCAGCCGCTGTCTGCAGGCCCCAAGTTAGGTGCTGGGGGGTAGGAAGATGGATGAGACCCGAGAGCCTTCTTCTCCCGGGGCCCCCTCTGGAGGTGTCTCTGCCTTCCCAGCGGCCCCTGTCTGCCTGCGCTGTTCTTGCTGCCAGGAACATCCTCCCCAAGGGTTGTATGTGCTGTTACAACAGGCAGAGCAGTGGCCCTTCCTTCCTCCCCGAGATGGCCCAGAGGTCCTTGGATCCAGGGACATTACCCTCCATTCCTACTCCCCTGGTACTCAGCACAGGGCTTGGCACAGAGCAGACGGTAAGAGGAACCTGCTGAATGAGCAGGAGGGACAGTCAACATTTTGGTTGGCTAGGCCTCCTGATAACGCCTCCTGCATGCCAACCTTGAAAACACGGGGTTGGGCCCACGGTTTAAATTCAATTAGCACCCCTTAGGGAGAAGGCGTGGATCCAAACAAGCAGAACTGTAAGGCTGTTACTAGCCAAGCATGGCCAAAGAAGAAAGGAGAAGACCAGGGCCCTCACCCCCGGGATACCCACCCCGTGCCCCCAAGCGGCTTCAGACCTAGACGCCTGGGACGCCCCAAGAAGCCACCTAAATGCCCAGGACGGGAAATTGCGCCGGCTCTCTGTCCCTTCAACAGAGCTGACCTGTCTTCCCTGCGGCACTTTTCAGTGCTCTCCCCTCCACAGGTAATCCAAAAACAAAACAAAACCGGAAATCAGTTCATTACGACTTTTCCATGTGGAGGAAGGAATACGGTGGGCTTTGCAGCCTCTCTAACCCAAGTTCAAATCCGGACTTTGCCACTCCCTCCCGGCGTGATCTTGGCAAATCACCAGACCTCTGTGAGTCTCAGTTTCCACATCTGTACCGTGAGAAACCCCGCGAGGCCGAGTGAAAGGAAGCGAGCCAGAGCCCCACACGGGGTCTGGCACCAGTCGGGGCTCAACCCCCGCCCCTTGGCTCGTGGTTCTTCGGAGCCGGGCCCAAAGAAGCAACAAGCACGGTGGACAGAGCCCCACTCTGGAGCCCGACTGCCCGGGTTCTAATCCTAACTCCACCACTCCCAGCTGCGTGGCCTCAGATGAGGTGTCTGACCTCTGTGCCTCAGTTTCCTCATGTGCAAAAGGGAGGAACAGTACCCCCACCTCGGAGGGCTCTAAAGGGCTCAGAACGGGGCCCGGCACGTAGGAAGCACCCAACATCCAGAGCCACTGGAGCGCTAACCCCGTATCTGACAGTTACACTGCTCTTCACGGTTACAAAAGACGACTCTCTGTGCGCTGTTATCTCCCTGGACCCTCCCACCCCCTCCTGGAGACAGGCGGGGTGGGTGTCAGTGGTGGGCACTGGGAGAACTACACCCAGCCAACAATAGAGATGGGTGTTATCTGGCCCCAACAGTGTTTTTGTTTGGTTAATTGGAGTCAATATTTTTTTTAAAGCAGGAAATTTAACATTAAAAGCTATTTCCAGCTTTTCTTGAAAAAAGAATCAGAATAACCAACAACTCTGTGTTCCCGAGGGTGAGATTCCCGGGTCTAACACTAGTTGTATAGACTTCGGGCAAGGTACGCAATCCCTCTGCATGTCCGATACCTCAACTCCTTTAAAAAAAAAAAAAAAAAAAAGATTTTATTTTTAAGGAATCTCTATACCCAGTGTAGGACTCGAACTCACAACCCGGAGATCAGGAGTCTCATGCTCTACCTACTGAGCCAGCCAGGTGCCCCCACACACCTCAACTCTTAAATAAGGGTTAAAATTTGGAGATAACTCATCAGGTTGTAATGAGGATTAAGGGAGGGGATATTTGCAAAGCACAAAGCACCTAAAGGGACAGTGGTGTGTGACACAGAGAATGGCACACAATACCACTGCACTTGGAGAAGGTTAAAATGCTAAATTTCATGTTATGTAGGTATTACCACAATTGAACAAAAAACAGACACAGCGCCTAACACACGTAAAATGAATGTGCAGATTTTAAAAGGCTAGGGGAGGAGGCACGCCCCTTCAAACAAGACACGTTCTCTTAGTCAGCCCCAAGCCCCACTGCTCCCCCCTGCCTCGTTACCACCAATCCCACAGGTGTGGCCTGCTCTAAGAACTAAACCCTCCGTCTAACAGAACCTGGAACACTCTGGTAAGCATTGCTTTCCTTCCTCAAGTCACTCCACTTAAGATCCCCCGTCTAGAAAGTGGTAAGGTCACAAACAACCCAGCCTGCCTCCTGTCTCCACAGTGCCGGCAGCCTTATGTACACATATTATCACCGCACAGACATGGTCATGAGGGGTCCCTCTTGGAGAGAGGCACGCACAGCTCCAGACTACAGAAGCTAGCAGGACCGGCCAAGCCTCACAGATTAAATGTCTTACACTGCGGTGACGCCCCCGTGACAATGAACGCTGGAAGTCAGGGGGCATCTAGGTGGGTCTCCGCTGTGCCCAGCGGGTCTGGCCCGATACTGCCTGTTCAGACCACCAGCAACCTCTGCCCTGCCCACGTCCTAGAACAAGCCTCCCTCCCTGCTTGCCAAGCCCCACATTGTACTGAAAGGCCCACCTCTCCGATTCATTCAACACAAAATTACTGAGCACTCACTGGGTACCAGGCCCTGGGACATGGTGCCCTAGGGGGAACCTAGTCTATTTGGGGGGGGGGAACCACAACAGTTACTTCATCCTGGGTAAGGGCCTGCTGGCAAGAAAGGGCATGGCCCACTGGAGGAACCACAAGAAGTGTGGTGTGGGGAGCCCATATGGGGTGTGCGTCCAGAATCCAGAAGGCCCTGGGAGCTTCGATGTGCTTGAAGCAACAGATAACATGATCCAGTCTGATCGCTCGGCCACAGTGCAATGAGTCCACTGGGGAGGTCCAAGATGAGAGGCATGAAGCCCTGTCCTTGGTATCTCTTATATTTCTTTTTTTAAGATTTTATTTATTTGACAGAGAGAGAGAGAGCCCACAAGCAGAGGGAAGCAGGAGAAGGAGAAGCAGGTTCCCTGTGTGGGGCTCAATCCCAGGACCCGGAGATCATGACCTGAGCTGAAGGCAGACACTTAACC
>CM052884.1:84503378-84539659 GCA_028534135.1 Potos flavus | reverse complement strand
AGAGGGGCCTTACCTCCTGAAGTTCGGATTCCAGGGGGTGGGCAAACAGAACAAGGAAGTACTAAGAGTTTCAGGCGGTGATAAGGACAGAGAACATGAGACAGGATAGCGGAACAGGGGGCTCTGGGTAAAGGCCTAAGAAGCAGCCAGGAAGACGTGGGGAACGCTGCTGCGAGGGCCCCTGAGAGAGACAGCGGGCAGGTTCCCGGACCCACAGCATGGCGGCCACTGGAGTGGGAAACGAGGAGGCCGAAATAGGGTGAGTGGATGAGATGCAGTCGGCAGGGAGGGAGGGGTCTGCCCGCGTCCAGATCTGAGCTTCAGGGCCTTGCAGGCCACCACATAGGCTGATACTAAGTGTGACATGAAGCCACAGAGGGTTTCCAGCAGTGGAGTGACGAGAGCTTGTGGGACAGGAAGCGTCTCATGTGAAAGTACAAGAGCCTCCCGTAGGGCTGGCATTTCATAAAGGGTCCTTCTCCCTGGGTTTCCCTGTCCTCGTGCCATTAACCCTCCGTAAGCCTGGACAGTCGTGCCCTTTCTGGGCCTCTGTTAAAAAAAAAAAAGGTGTCAGTAGTTCTCAGCCCGGGCTGCACATTAACGTCATGTGAGGAGTCTGAAGAAAAACACCAATGAGCAGTACTGGGGATGGTGTGCCCACCCAGCCAACACTCAAATCCCTCGACTCAGGAGTGCAGGCCACCAATCAGTATTTCCTAGAAGCTCCGCAGGTGGGGCCATGGTTGAGAAGGACCCACTTAGAGGGGCTTCTGAGGCCTTCTTCCCCCTCAGTGGTGTAAACACTACGCTGGAGAAGGGCCCAAAGACACAATGTGTTGCCTTTTGGGAGAGCAAGTTCTTCCTCACTGAGGACACTCGAGCAAAACTCACGTTCTCAGAGATGGAACTCAAGAATCAGACACCCTTCAAAGATCTTTTCCAAGGGGCACCTGGGTGGCTCAGTTAAGGGTCTGCCTTCAGCTCAGGTCATGATCCCAAGGTCCTGGGTTGGAGCCCTGAGTTGGGCTCCCTGCTCAGCAAAGAGTCTGCTTCTCCCTCTCTCTCTCTCTCTCTCTCTCTCTCTCTCTCTCTGTCCCCGCTCATGCTCTCTCTCTAATACATAAATAAAATCTTGGGGGGAAAAAAAAAGAGATTTTTTTTTTCCAAAAGAGATTTTTGTGGTTTTATGACTTGCTAGGTGACACTCCAGTGAGCAAGTCCTAAGCCTCAGAGAGCAAACAAACAGCAAGTACACCGCACCTTGCCTTTCTTTTTTTTTTATCCCCAAATACTTTTATTTTTTCAGTGTTACAAGATTCATTGTTTACGTACCACACCCAGTGCTCCATGCAATATGTGCCCTCCTCAATACCCACCACCAGGCTCGCCCATCCCCCCACCCCCTCCCCTCCAAAACTCTCAGTCCCTTGTTCTGAGTTCACCTTGCCTTTCTTGTGGCCACGGCAGACATCACCAATTGATCCCAGCACCCTCTCCTGCTGAGCGACGCTATCCCCACTGATCGCTATCCCCACTGATCGGACACTCCCTTCTATGCAGGACCCCAAGCAGCCACTATCAATCACTTGAAGATGGACACAAACTGGAACCCATTCGTCTTCCCTAGCCTAATGTCTCAGAGTCCTTTCTCACTCTCAATGATCCTTTTTATCTTCTTACCAGTAATGATTAACTACCAAGTTACCTGACAATATGCTAGCAGGTTTGAGGCCTGACTGTGAGATCACACGTTCCATCCCTGAGGGCAGGTTTTGCTTTATTTCCTGACTCTCATACTCTCTGTCCTCCCCAGGTGACATCCTGTGCCAGGCAGCTGCACCCCCAGACATTTACCGGACCGGGCCTGAGACAGACCGTAGATGAGATCAGGGCGAGCCAGGGCTATTCCTGGAAAAACTCATCCGAGCTGATGTCCCGTGCTATCACTGAGAGTTGCCCCAAATGGGATACTCTGTGTGTGCCAGGCGCCATGCTGGGGGCCTCTCCATGCACTTTCTTGTGGAATCTTGACCCCCAGCCTTTGAGGTGTTTATTATCTCCATTTGGCACATGAGAAAATTCAGGCCTTTGAAAGCATTGTGTTGCTGTTGATCACAAAGCAGGAGAAGATCCTAGAACAGCCACATCCGTGGCTCCGGGCAAGTCCCTTCACCTCTTGGTGCCTCCTCTCTACAGCGGACGCGACCACCGATCAGCACAAGGGTGGAAGGAGGGCCCCGCACACAGTGCAGACGGTATGGTGGACGTCACCAAATAACTGGCTGGAATCTGGGTAAAAGAAAATAGAGCCCCAGGCAACAGTATGTCCGGACCAGGTCTGACCCACGCGGACTTGGGAGCGCTTGTGGGGCTTCACAGAGCGCTGTTTTCCTGAAAAGCTCTACACATGTTCAGTTTTCAGAAAGCCGACCATCCTCACCGCTGGCCGCCGGCATCACCGGGGGAGTTTAAGTGGGTTTCCAGGGTTTCTCCTCCCGCCTCCTTCCTGCTGGTCTCTCGGTCTCGGGCTCTGACAGCATTACCTCTAGGTTTATGCCCTGGGGCCTGCAAACACTCTAAAAGCTGAAAATTGCTCCAGGGAGCTGCTGGGAGGGGGAACTTGGCAGTGAATCTCTTTGTAATGGGATCTCCCTTTGACTGGGTCTATCTCTCGTGTGGAACTTGGCACGACTGAGCCTCTCCCTCAACTTCGCATCTCCAACAGCACACACAGCGCATTAACACTGGCTTCCTCTCCCACCCTGGAGAAAGAGGATGGGAATAATGTCAGTTATCCCCATTTTGCAGGGGAGGAAACCGAGGCTGAGAACACAAGGAGAAATGGTGCATAGGAATGAACCCCCAGGTGCCAAGACTCCTCGCACAGTGCTTCCTCTCCCGCAGTACCCCTAAAAAGTACTCCCTGAACAAGCAGAGCGTCCAATGTGAGCCCTCTTTTGAGACCTAGCAACCCGGCCGTTTGTCATATCTGCAAAAGCTCCGGTTTGTCAATACCTACTGTCTCACTGGGAAGAGGGAGTCAGTCACCAACAGGATCCCGTGGAAATGGAAGGACAGCCGGTCCCCGTTACTGAGACTGCCAGGTACTGACAACTTAAACCTTTACTTCGACACAGGTACTGCCCAAAGCCGTGGTTCCCAACCAGGACACGGTCCCCCTCACGGGACATTTGGCACTATCTGAAGACATTTTTCATTATTACAAGTGTGTGTGTGTGTTGGTGGGGAAGAGGGGGTGTTTCTGGCATCTAGCAGGCAGGGATGTCACTAACCATCCTACCAAGCACAGGACAGTCCCCAAAACAATGAATTAATGGGGCCCCAGCGTTGATAGTGCTGAGGTGGAAAACCCTGGTTTAAAAGAAAAGAAGCCCCACTCCCCCCAACCACACTGTCAGGGGCAAAGCTGAAATACCAGATTCCAGGGGGGAGCAAAGGCTAAGTGCTACGCACACGTCTTCCAAAAGAAATCAAAAGACCGGTGGCAAACTCAGTGGTCAGAAAGAGGCTGCGGGTCTGGGTCTTACCCCCCACCCCAGTACATCTATCTTCTCTTTGTTTATTATTTAATAGGTGTGCTAAATAATTCTTTGTGATACATACTGTATTTTATGTACTTCCTATAACAACCTGCGAGCTGGGTCCTATTATCACCACTATTCTATAGTTGAGAAAACTGAGGCACGGAGAGGTTCTAACATGGTCAAAGTAAAACAAGGAATTCCCACCCAGGCATCTGTCTCTAAAGTCCTAGGCTTTAACCACTGCCTTACACTGTCTCTCAGTCCCAAGAACAAGCCCAGAGTGAGACTATCAACAAAGGCAACTTCATGCTGCCTGATGTCCACTATCACAGGAGCAGACTCCCAGCAGCCAGATAGCAGGAAGCCAAATTGGAGGTTATCACTGATGTTAGAGAAGCCCAGGTCTGCGCTATGAAAACAATTTCAGTATCACGCCTAAACTCTAATGAGAATGCAGGATCAGAGAACAAGGAAAGATGCGGTTTGGGGGAGAACGGTTTGCAGGATGAGATGAGCTTGAGAAATAGGTTGAGGCATGAAGTCAGAAGATGAGCATTTGCTGATGAGGCCAAGCTATATGTAGCAGGTGTATAGCAATGGAAGAGACATGAGCTAGGCTGGAGAGTGCTAGAGCTCAAAGATGTGGCTAGTGCTCGGTAAATAATTCCTGGAGGAAGAATGTAATGAGCTGGGATGGCCCCACCAGCCGGGAGAAATGGCCAGCAGGACCATTAGTCTCCTCCAGGAAAGGCTGGCTTTGGTTGGTGGTATGTGATCTCTCTCTCTCCTCTCTCATGATCTCCCGCTCTAACTTAACTAACATCATTCTCTTCTAGAGATAGTTGTGATTCAGAGTATAGGAGAACATCTCCAGACAGGCCGACATGTCTTAAGGAAGAGCTCTCGTGCCTACATCCCCTACAGTTTCTCTTCACACAGTGGGATTTGGTGCCCACTTTGGATAACACTCTCCGGCATCAAGGCTCACAAAAGTTGAACACCTTCGGGGAAGGTCTCAAACCTTGGGGACATGGCAACTGCAGCCCCCAAGCCAGGAGATGTTGTGTGAACTGGAAGTGAAAAGTTAAGAAGCTACTAAGCACCACAAACTGGATTTGGGTGCCTTATACACCTTCCCTCATTTAACCCTAATAACTCATGGTCTGGCGATCGTCATCACTTTCCAGATGACACAACAGGTTCCAAGTAGCATAAGCACCTGGGCAGATAAGCAGGGTCACACGGTGTAGGAGAAGAGTGTGGATGTGGACCCGTGCTTCTGCTCATACCAAAAGCCATGCTCCTCTTCTTACAGGACGCTCTGCAGTCATCTGTGCCCAAGTTCAAGCTCTATGAAACCCAACTTCGCTCACGACAAGAAGACCAAGACGCCAACAAAATGCCATTATGTCATTTATTTCCTTGGGGCCAAGGCCACAAAGTTTGAGGAAGTCTTTATCACGTATGGTTCCAGAATCAAAAATCCATAGCAAAGATGATCTTATCTTTTGTGGCTTTGGGAAGTAACTTTCTTCTGCCACATCATGACTCTGGGCAGCACCCATCCCACAGCAGACGGCCCTCCTACCTTTGAGAACTGCCCTCACGTCCAGTTGTCTGTCCAGGAGACTCCGACGTGCCCTGGCCCATGGAAGCCGTCCTGTTTGGCTCCCTCGTGTGCCCCGAAAGAACCCCACAACCGGGTGGTTGAGTATGCGGCCATGGACCAGATCATAACTCTCCGGGCCTCGGTTTCCGTCCCTGTACCTACATCACAGGATTACACAGGTTCATACGTAAAACGTGCTGACGATAATTCATAACCAGTATTCAGCCTGTGGTACCTGCTACTGTCATTTCTATGATCTCAATTTATCCAAAGACATCATCAGAGATGTGTTAAGAGACTGAATCACAAAGTCACCTGAATTAGTGTTGATCGTGGCAAAAAAAAAAAAAAAGTCAAAAACAAACGGGAAGATTAATCACAGAAGAAATGAGATAAGGACCTCCATACAGGACGCAGTAGCTAAAAGTTACCCAAGAGAAGAGAACATCTACTGGCAAAGGAAAATGTTTGCAATATATTGTCACTACTTCACAAACTGCTCCCAAGAATAGACAGGAGAGTGAACTCACATCCCCAGAAATTGGAGATTTCTTTACAGTTGCTAAAAACATTCTGGATGCAAATTTGGTATCTAATCTACAATATGTCCATATTTGTTTGTTTCCAGAGAACATTAGAAAATACTTCCCACTAAGTAAGAGTGATGCTCCAGGAAAAAACCTCATGTTTATGCTGTAGCTTTCTGGGGTACCCCTAGGGATGCATTTGCCCCCCCATTGTAATACACAACACACACACACACACACACACACACAAATATAAGTTACAAAACATGTATAGCAGGTAATCCTATTTTAGGATGGATGGATGGGAAGGAAGGGAGGGAGGGAGGGAGGGAAATAAAGGGAGGAGGGAAGGAAGAAGGAAGGAAGGAAGGCAAGAGAGAGGAGAGGAGAGGAAGAGAGAGAAGGAAGGAAGGAAGGAAGGAAGGAAGGAAGGAAGGAAGGAAGGAAGGAAGGAAGGAAGGAAGGGAGAAAGGAAGGAAAGAAGGAGGAAATAAAAACATAAAGGCAAAAATTACCATTCAAAATAGTTTAGGGAAGTGGAGATTACAGATAATTTTGCTTGCTTCTTTTATTTATCTATGTTTCCAATTTTTTTAATATAAAAAAAAATGACAACAACCTGAACTGACTCACCTGGGAACTAAATCAACCCCTCTGGATGAGGACCCTCCAGCCAACTGGGGTCTAAGGGCCCCCAGAGCATCAGCATGAGGTCCTGTGCAGATCAGCATGAGTGCAGTGAGGGCAACACAACCTGGAGGTAAAAATTCTGGGCTGTGAGGCCAGGCAGGGCCAAGTGTGAGTCCCCCACAACTCACCAGATGCCTGATGATCCCTCAGAACCTCAGACCCCCCGAGATCTGCTCTGAAGTTCTCAGAGTACCCGACACGGTATGCAGGAAGGGTTCTCTCTCTACCTAGCCCATTAACCAAAGAACACAAAGCATAGCCAATAGCTTGTTCCACAAGGTGTTCTTCAGAAGTGGTCCCCCTGAAGTTTCCAGAAGGGCCGCTACTTAAGAGTAAGCCCCCTCAGCTTTCAGTGGACCCACTCCCTTCCTGGGGACCTCCCTGAAAGCTGGTCCCTCCTTCACCAGCCACTGCGAGACCCTGTTCAGCTACCATCCGGGGGAATTTGTGATTCATAATTGGGGACTTTATACTGGCTTCCCACCGTCTCTGGAAACAAAAGCCACCTCCGCCCCTCCCCCGCATCTTCTGCCACTCAGCTGCCTATACTAGTGGCTTCCAGTTTTTTGGACAATGCCTAAAGCCACAATAAGAAATTCATACTCTATGCACTTCAGTGCACATACGCAGAGTATATGTAATGGAAACAAATTTCATTACACACTTACCTTTTCTACATGCGGTAAACCCTGAAAATCTCTAGTCCATCATTTTTTAATGCTGCTCATAACTTACTAAATTGGTTTTATGGCCCATGGTTTTAAACAGAATGCTTTCCAGCAGATAGATCTAGGTTTGGGTTTTCCAAACATCGCCCACGTTCTGGATCATATTAGGTGGAACCATGTTTGAGGGCCGATAGTCAAAGGACCAAAAATAGTATTTCATATGGTTCAACCTAAAAGTATGTGCGTCTTGTACGCTGACTCTAAATTTGATTAAGTTTTACAACTAGGCTACATTATGTGCAAAAGACAGATGACACCTGAATTGGACAAGTCACTTAGAGACAGACTGAGCCCACCTTAATTGGGAAAGACAGGGGCGCCTGGGTGGCTCAGTTAAGGGTCTGCCTTCAGCTCAGGTCATGATCCCAAGTCCTGGGATCGAGCCCCACATTGGGCTCTCCGCTCAGCGGGGAGCCTGCTTTGCCAACTAACTGCCTGCTGCCTGCTGCTCACCCTACTCATGTGCTCTGTCAAATACAGAGAGAGAAAGAGAGAGAGAGAGAGCACACAACCAGGGGGAGTGGCAGGCAGAGGGAGAAGTAGGTAGAGGGAGAAGCAGGCTCCCCGCTGAGCAAGAAGCCTGATGTGGGACTCAATTCCAGGACCCTGGACTCATGACCTGAGCAGAAGGCAGGCTGTAAAATCTTTTTAAATAAATAAATAAATAGTGGGAATGACAAACTCACAGGAATGTTGTGAGCTCATATATGCTGAAGGGCTTCATAACCTATAAGGTAAACATGATTTTTTAAATCTTTTTAAGTACTAACTTATGCCAGTACCCCCAGCAAAATAAGATGATCAAACAGCCAACATCTTTGGAGGGTTTATTTCATGCCAAGAACTTGTTACATGGATCCATTTAATCCGTATTTTTGTTGTCCCCATGTTCCAAATGAGAACAAGCGCTGAGAGTTGTTGGAGGAGTCAGGTCTGTCCGACTCCCAAGCCCCAAGCCGGTACGCTAAGCTCTGGGCAGCAGGCTCCCTCCGTACCCACACCCAGCTCCCTGCAGCTCTCTGTCTCCAGGCTCAGGAACAGGACCGCCAGCAAGGTCCGCTCTCACTGGGGAAGGAAGAACCCCCATGACACAAGGACATGAAAAGAAGGCGGCCCTTGGGCCAGGAGCAGGAACTGCAGGATCGCCCCGCAGCCATAGAAACCGGTGGCACAGTCAGCACGGCCTCCCCTGGTCTCCCACCTCCTGCAATTAGAGCTGAGGATTATGTCTTTACTTTCAGTTGGTGGCGTTAAATAACTCCTCTTGGCCCTGCAGGATAGGTACCCAGAGAGAAGAGGCAGCCAGAGTCAGAGTTGACCAGATCACAAAAGAAAGAGAAATGCTCAAATCAATGCAAGGAGGACTCTGTTTTTTAAGGGACGCGGTCGATAGCCCTGTGCTCCTTTGGGGCTAGGACCATACAAACCACTCTTCAGTCATATCTCGTGGTCATTTAACCTATATTAATTATAGTCACTGCCCAAAGAGAAATGTAATTTGTTTCTTTTTTAAGATTTATTTTTTTATTTGAGAGAGAGCAGGGGAGGGGGAGAGGGAGAGAGAGAATCTCAAGCAGACTCCTGCTGGGTGTGGAGCCTGACGCAGGTTTTAATGTCACAACCCTGAGATTGTAACCTGAGCCTAAACGAAGAGTCAGACACTTAACTGACTGAGCCAGCCAGGTGCTCCGAGATATGTAATTTAAATTATGCTATCAGAGAAACGTACACGGCTCCACATTATACATTTGAATACATATATATGCATATGTGTGTATGTAAACATTCCACTGGGGACTTAATCTCTTAAATCCAATTTAAGAGATTCTGTAGCACAATTTTGACAAGTCGTAATTATGGCCTTGTGCCCTAACTTTAAAATCTAACTCTTGAGCAAATGGAATATTCTATTAAATATTGTTCTTCTATTTCTGTATCCATTTACAAGGAACTTTAACATAATGCAATCTCAACTTACCCAACTACCCTGTGTAAGAAGTACTACTATTATTATTAGCATTTTAGAAATGTGAACACCAAGGATCAGAAAGGTTCGGGCCCCTGCCCAAGATCACAGCTAGTTACATGGGAGAGCCAGGGTTCCAACCAAGCAATCTGGTTCCAAGCTCCTAACCATCCAGGGATCTTATTTATCTCTGAGTCCCTGAAGAACAAGGGCCACATCTAAAATAGTTGGAAAATACACATACTTCCAACACAAATGAGAGCCAAAGGACTAACTTCTTTAACTTCCAAAGAGCTTGTACAAATCAATAACGAAATGGCAATCTTTTTTTTTTTTTTTTTTTTAATGAACAGGGAGTTAATAAGAAAGTAAAGAAGGAAGGAAGGAATGCAGATGGTCCAAAACAGGAAAAAATATTCGACTAATTCAAAGATATAAATAAAAGTATCAGGATGCAATTTTTCACTTTTCAGACTGGCACACATTTAAAAATTTAACAATCCTCAGGGTGCCTGGCTGGCTCAGTCAGTAGAGCATGCAACTCTTGATCTTGGGGTTGTAAGTTCAAGCCCCACACTGGGTGTAGAAGTTACTTAAAGAAAAAAAAAAAACTTTAAAAATTTTTTGAAAAATAAAATTTAACAATCCTCAGTTCTCGAACCTATGGGTGGATATAGGCAAACTAGGGCAATGTTTCTGGAGGACAACTTAACAACAGCTATCAAATTTTAAATGCATGTACCCTCTAATGCAGCAATCCTAAAATTAGAAATTTATCCTACGGATATCCTTGAAAGTGACAAGAAATATGCACCAAAGACATTCTCTAAAGCATGATTTGTAAAAGACTGGGGAGGAGGACTAAAAACAATTAAAGTGTCCCCTGATATGGGCATGGTCAAAGAAATCATGGTAAACTCACACATGAGAATCCCAAGCAGTCATTTAAAAGAATGAGTTAAAGCTGTCAGTATAGCTATTAAATAATCTCTAAAAAAAAAAACAAAGTAAATTAAAAGGCTAAGTAGACTACAATATATACATAAAGTTTTCAATGTAACTTTTTTAAAAGATGAATACAGATACTTGTATACATTACAAAGAAACATTTTTCCTCCTGGAAGGAAACCAAAGATAGCCACAGTGATCACCTTTGAAGAAGACTGATATTTTTCTAACATTATACAGCTTTAGATTGGAGGATTTTTAACCTGAGAATCATAGATTGCTTTTAAAAAGTCGACGAAACCCTTGAAATTGGATACGAAGTTGTAAATATGTGCATTCCTTTTAGGGAGAGGATGCTTCCCTTTTACATACCCCCCACCTAACCCCCCCCCAAGAAAGATTAAGAGCCACTGTGTTACTGAGTTTTAATATTCACTCACTTATTTACCCAGAAGCCACGAAATAACACTGGGCTGGGGCCCAGCACAGGCACCCAGAAAACCACCACCCATTCCTGCCCTGGAGAAGGAGATAGTTTGGAGCATAATAACGACATTGTCTGCTCGAGACTCTGAAATGGCAACAGGGTACAGCTTTCCTCTAACAGGAAGAAGGAAAAGTGGAACTGAAAATTATTTGCATGTTTAAAATTAGACCTTCTGTGGGAGCTGACACTACTTCGCTTTCAAAATGCCCCCTAATCCACCGTCTCAGTCCCACCAGCCCTCCACCCAGGCATTTACATGCCATGAAAATTCTGTGACAATGGGATGCCTAGAGCTATCACTAATAAGGAAGTAATAACAAATGTCCTACAGCTCCCGTCCTCTGCGGGGTCACCAAGAAAGCCATACGAGGCAGTGACAAACTACTGTGGACTTCTCTAGTCTGAGATATCTGCCCCTTCCAGGGATCTCAACTTAGAGACCCTCTGCGTCCACTCACTCCTGTCGGGGGTGCGGCAGGTGGGGGACAACAAGGACATCACACACACAGCCTGTATCACAATTGCGAGTGGCTGGCTGGGAGTGATCAGAGTAACATCACGCTCCCAAGGCCTGTAAGTCACGAAGGCAGGCTGCGTGCTGTGTGCCCAGTATTTCCCAAACTTAAGCAATTTCTCACCTTTATGAGTTTGCCATAACCCTGTCATCATTTCATAAATAGGTACCCAATATTTTTCTTTGGATCAGTTTTTATTAAACATAAACAAATTTATATACCAGGACACTACATTTAGCCTCACTCTACCTATAAATAAATCATGGACATGATATGCAACTTACTATTCTTTTTTACTAATACGCCCTAAAATAAATAATTCTTAACATTAAAAAAAAAAAAAGTTTTGCGACTGAGCTAAGTGTATCTTGCATGCCCGCAGGTGCCGCTCTGGGAGAGACGCCTAGTAAGTGTTCGTTATACGAACTAATGTTGTGAAGCCCCACTTCTTCTCCCCAAATAACAGCAGCAGCCACAACCTAGAATCATGCCTTAGATTTCATATGGCAGTTCCTCTTCTATCATATTTGCTCCTCTTCAACTGCCCAGTGAAGCAGGAAGTGTTAGTCCCATTTTCCAGATAAGGAAATGAGGAGTCACCGAGGTTAAGGGACTTGCCCGGGTTTATGCAGCAGCTAAGTGGCAGAGCGAGGACCCGAACCCAGGTCTTTCCACTCCAGACCCTGTCTCCACTAGGAGACTCAGGCTCCCAAAGCAAGACAAGCAGGAAAGAGGTACCTGAGTTGTCCATGTCACAAACAGAGCAGACCCTATAGAGTACAGGATGCAGAGAAGCCAAAAGGACTCCCTGCCCCATTAGGGTTCAAAACCCACAAACCCATTCTTCACCACAAGTCTGTCACCTGATCTTTTACTTGCACACTGAAGACCTTCTCTAAAATACATGACTTTGTACAGCCCAGGACAGTAAATGGGGGCAGTGAGGGCGTCGGACCTGGCTCTACCAAATCCTAGCTACAAATCGTGGGTAAGCACGGAACCCCGGTTTTCTCTGAGATAAAATGAGAACATGAACAGCACCTACCTTTTAGTATTTCTGAAATGGTCAAATGAGATAATGCATTCGAACCCTGAGCACAGGACCCGCCACATATAATTAATAGATAATTTTAATGTTACCAGCAGCGTGAGGTTAAAAAGGAAATATACAGAAAATTGCCTCTTAACCTGCACTCAAAATAATTCCCTTAGCCAAGCAGTGAATGGCCTAAGAACTAATTGCGGGCGATGTGCTGGCTAAACCCAGGCCTACAGTCATTCAGCAACTCTACCTCGGCCTCAACCCCAAGCAAAAATTACTTTTAGGAGCTAAATAACCTCTTTGCTGACCGAAATTGGTCACTCAGGAGCCAGGATTCTCCCTGCTGGTTGTCTTCATGGTGGGGCTCAATTGGAAATCAACCCCAAGTCACAGTCTAACCATAAACCAGCCCACTCTGTTTTCTTAAACTGTCTGCAAACAAAACATAATCGTCTGGTTTCTCCATTGTTGTTCTGAAGCAAAACAAAATATTTAAAGTCACCCGTATGAGATTTTAACAAGCAACTTTAAGAGGAGTCAAAATATTTTTTGTAGTCTGGATGGAGCAGGTAGGTAAGCAGGCTTAAGGATTAGCTATTAGAGATCACAGACGCAAACAGTTATTATTCACCAGGAAACAAGAAAGCAAAGAAAAAGCAAATACAAAACACTGTAAGACCAACAAAACAGCTATCAGTCACAGCTTTCTTTCTTCCTTTCTTTCCTTTTCTTTTCTTAATTTTCTTTTTTCTTTTCTTTCATTCTTTCTTTCTTTCCTTCTTTTTTTCTTTCTTTCTCCCCCCCCCCCCATTTTAATGCAGCCCGCTATCAAGCTATTTCTTAAAGAATCTGTCAGGACTATATTTCCCAAGAAAAGGAGGCAAGGGCGGGTGGGGGGACAGGACTGCTGGTCACAATGCCTAAAACATACACATAAGCCAAAATTAGTGTGCAAAAATGCTACGAGAATAGGTGGAGTCAGACACGGCAACGAGCACTGCCCTCATGCTGGAATCATCTCCCACAGTCCTTCCTGTCTTGAAGAAGGGGAATGAGATGCCAGGGTCAAAAATGGCTTTTCCGGCCCAACTAAGCACTGAATCTTCCCGCATCTCCGCTCTTCAGCCTCCACGCCCACCCTCATTAATTCCCTCACAGAACTGTGTCTTTTCCATGACTTGTCCATTTTTTTGACCTGCTACAGTTGATTGCATTTAAAACACACACGCACGCACACTATCCAAGCTTCAGAAAACCAGTCAAATGTTGGGGAGGTAGCCTGATCCCTTCACCCACATCTCCTAAATGCACAAACTTCAGAAATCTCAAATAGGACTTCCAATCTCAAATATGTTTCCTTTGGAAAAATTGCAATTTACACCCACAGCATTGGGAGCACCCAGTGAGGTAGGCCTTCACCTACAGTTAAAAGTAACAGCAAAGTGAAAACATGGCAGAAGAAAGAAAAAAAGAAAAAGCATCATGAAAATACTCGGCAGAGGGGCGCCTGGGTGGCTCAGTCGTTGAGCGTCTGCCTTTGGCTCGGGTCATGGTCCCAGGGTCCTGGGATCGAGCCCCACATCGGGCTCCCTGCTCAGCAGGAAGCCTGCTTCTCCCTCTCCCACTCCCCTTGCTTGTGTTCCCTCTCTCGCTGTGTCTCTCTCTGTCAAATAAATAAAAATCTTAAAAAAAAAAAAAAAATACTAGGCAGAGGCAGGTAACACAGGTTCCTGTCCCAGCTCCTCTACTGTCTTGCCAGGTGGCCTCAGCCTGATCACCGTCTTCTCTAGGCCTCAATGTTCTCACCTAAAAAATGAAGGGTCTGGGCTATCTTGAAAGTCTGGTCTGGCTCGAAAATCACCTGAAATATCCACTCTCAAAATGAACTGTCAACTGTGGATTTTGAACATGCTTTTTCAGAGAGCCTTTTAGATTTCCTATTTTATAATGTATTCCAAAATGAGAAATAAAAAGAGTCGCCTTGAGTTTCCACAAAACACATTAAAGAGGAAGGAAATATCTGAACAGGGGACAAGCAGGGAGCAGCAATTTGCCACTGAAATACAAGGAAGGATGGGGCAAGCAATCAATTTACCCCAGACATTTTTTCACGGATTCAAATCATAGCTAGCAACCACCACGGACAAAGTAAAAACATAATATAATAAAAAAATATGTGTGTCAAATTAAACTAAAAATAAATGAAGACCAAGTATTTCTTTAGTATAAACTTTGGTCCAAGAGATCTTCAATTATGAGGCAATTTTCTTTTTAATCTCATAGCCTGCTCTCCGTGAATTTCCTCACAGGGACAGGGAGAAGGCAGTCCATACACACTGTGTCTTAACGTAACCCCATCTGGACACCTTTTCACGTTTACAAAGCCCTTTCAGACATTAGACAGTGGACACGCCTCAGACAATTCTTGGGGGCAGGTGGTGTAGTCCACCATACAAATGCTATTAAAGAAGGTGTGGGAAACTGAAGAGCGCATCCAACCCTGAAGCCTGGCCCTAGGGCTAGTTGAGTGTTCTGGGCAGGAGGAGGTCACACGGCCTCCCAAAGTCTACTGAAGAAAACTGGGAGGGGAGGGGTGCACCCAGAGCAACTCCTTGGGTGCCAGAGCTCCTGCAGCCCCCAGGCCCCGGCTCCCTTATCCTGCCTGCTAGGCTTCTTCGCGGCCCCAAGGCTGATGTTTCTGCTCTCAGACAATCCTGTATCTGTGCTTGAAAAGTTTTTCCTGAAACCAGGTTCCATGCTCAGCCAAGACCTCATTTCCCAGGCTTCTTCCAACATCATCTCCTTAGAGCTGTTGTTTGTATAAAACAAGCAAGATTTTCACTAACAAAATGCACAACAGGGATATCACCAGGCCACTTTCGACCGCGGGTGCAGGACCCCAGCAGCCTCCTAGAAGGCTGTGAGGACCAACCCGCTTGCTCAGCTCCCGCGACCAGGGCTGAGTGATTCTGCTCTTTCACTTCTCCCTCTCAAGTTCCCTATCTGTGACATGGGAACGTCTCCCAGCTGCCCTGCCTCGCCCCAATGGGAATACTATGAAGGCGAAACGGCGCTTTCAGAAAGGTCGGTCGCCAAAATGCCAGGCACAGCAGTATCTGAAAAGCGAAGCTAGGAAACAGGGCGGTGCGGGGAGAGCCTGAGCCCACAAAGCACGAAACAAACGCCCAGGGAAGCAAGCGGCTTCTCCGGGAAGGGGACCGTCGCCTCGACGAACGCTTGCGAGGGGGCACCTTTGCCGGGGTTGAGGGCTTCCCCCACAAAGCGGTGCCCTCGGCCCGGAGGCCCCGCGCCCGGCCCTGCCCCGGCTCCCCCGGCCGCCGCCGCTGCCCGGCCGCCCGGCCCCTCGGGCCCCTGCAGGCCGGGTCGGAGGTCGGCCGCGCTCCGCCAGGCCGGCCCCGCTCCGCGACGCGAGCCCTTCGCAAACACGCCCCCTCCGGCCGCCGCGGGCGGGCCAGCCGGGCCCGCGCCGGCCAGATGTGACCAGCTCCGGGAAGAGCCGGCCCAGAGACGGCCTGGAGCCAGCGCGGGGGCTTCCACCGGGAGGCCACGGGCACCCCGGGACCCCGGATCCCGCCGCGCTGGACTGGGCAGCCGGGGCAGGGGCTCGGTCGCCGGCGCGCGAGGCCGGCTGGGTTCCGGCGAACCCCCTCCAAGAGGGGGGCTCGGAGCTCTCGGGCCCCTCGCCACCTCCCGCGGACCCCGCCGGCAGGGCGCACCCGGGCAGGTGCAGGGGATGCCAGTCCCGCCCCCACCCTCCGCGCCCGCCCCCCCGCCCGGGCCCACCCGGCCGCTCACCTGGCCCAGGCGCAACAGCAGCAGCAGCGGCGGCAGCGCCCAGCGCAGCCCCGGCGAGCGCGGAGGCGGCAGCGCCTCCCGCGCCGCCCGCTTCATGCCCCGCGCGCCCTGGAACGTGCCCGGGACGCGCGAGTCGGGCCCCGCCGTGCGCCCGAGCCCGGGCGCCCTCGTCGCCGCCTCCAGCCGCCGCCTCCTCCTCCTCCTCCAGCCCGTCCGCTTAGTCCCCGCTCCGCCCGCCCCGGGCTTCCCCGGGGACATGGCAGCAGCGGCGGCGGCGGCGGCCACACGGCGGAGCCTGGCGCGGCTGCCGCGGGGGGGACGCGTCCCTGGGCGCGCAGGGGCTTCGCGGGGCGGAGCGAGCGGCGCCCACCCCCCGCGCGCGGCGCCCTGATCCCGGCTCCTGCGGCTCCGGCGGCTCCCGCTGCCTCCTCCGCGCGTCATGCGGCTCGGGCTGCAGGGAGCCGCGGCGAGCGCTCAGCCCCCTCCCTTCCCCCTCCCCCTCTGAATATTCATCGCTTCCTCCCGCCCGGCCGGCCAGGCGGCTGCAGAGCACCGCGGCCCCTCGCCGCCCTCCCGCTACAGCCCCCGCCCCCGCCCAGCCGGCCGGGCGGGCGGCGGGCGGCGGGCGGCGGGCGGCGGGCGGGGGGCGGCGGCGCGGCCCGCGCGCGCCCTGGCGGCTCCCCTCCGGCGGGCAGAGGAAGCGCCCCCGCCGTGCCCGCCCTCTCTGCCCAGCCCTCCCACATTCCTGGGACTCGGGACCCGGGACCGGCTCCGCGGCTCTCGCGCCGCGCGAGCCGGTACCCCTCGGTACAGGCGTCCCAGCCTCGGCTCCGCTCCGTGGCCAGGGGTTTGGGTCACCAGCTGTTGACCGAGATCCCTGCCGAGGGCACAGCCAGGCCTGCGTTTAGACGATCCCGCGAAGGCCTGCTTGACCTGCCCGGTGGGTGGGCGCGGGGGGGTGAATGAACCCCTAAATTGTAGGAGACGCGCTGGGTGCTGTGTTCTCCCCGCCCCCATCCTCCCCGGCAGCGAGGCAGAGAGCCGGCACTGGAGCGGGTTCCGCGATTAGGACCCCAGCTCTGGCGTATGGTAAACCTAGTTCTGCTAGTACTACTAGCTGTGTGACCTCAGGAGAGGCATTTCACCTCTCTGGGCCTCCCCACTCATCTGCGGAATGAAATTAATACTAGTACCCGTCTAGGGAGACTCGACTGACAATTACATGAGATAATGGGCAGAAAAGTCTTAAACACCGGGCCTGACACGTGATGGGCCTCAGTAAGCATTGGCTCTTCCAGCAGCTTTCATTGCATCATCGAAGAAGACCAGGAGCTACAAGGGGTTCAAGATGACTGCAGTTGTTACTACTATGCCCGTGCACAAAGGAGAAAACTGAGGATCTGGGAGGCGAAGCCGGTTGCCCTAGGAGAAGTAATGAGAGAAAGGGCCGAGCCAAGGAGTGCCCGGGAGGGAGAGATGAATTCCAACCAGGAGGAGAGGTGACACCTGAGCTGGGCTTTGAAGGATGGGTTGAATTTCAACCAAGCAGATAGAGGGGGGCAGGGTCTCAGGAAGTGGGAGCAACTTGGCAAAAAAACAGGAGGCAGATGCTTTAGGCTTGTTCTTTTGAGAAGCAGAGAAGAGGAGGTGGGAGCTGAGGGGGTAGTATTCCGGGGAGATTTTGAAAGATGAGTTTAGCAGGGTGGAAACCACCAGGTGTCCAACACTGCCTCCAGACACCTCTGGTGCCTCAGGTTCCCCATCTGCAAGATGGGAACACACGTTCACGCAAAAGGTCCAAGCAGCTCCTACCAGACCACACACCCAGACAAGCACAGAGGATGTAGGGACTTCACCTGCTGGCTTAAATACCTTGCCATCTTTTGTTCAAACATGATATAATTATAATTCACAGGAAATTCTTTTCCTCCCTTGCCTCTTTCCCTTCTCAGGGCAGAGATAGGTGATTTGAAAGGCGTTAGTGTTGGTGAGGCCCAGAGGAAAGAGCGCTTGACTTAGCACGGGCACTGCCAGGCAGACCCTACAGACCCTACAGAGCCATCCAGGCCTCGCCAGCTTCACAGCTTGGATCTGCAAACAGCACCCTGAACTCGGCGTGCACGTTGATTTTTCTCTTGGGTAAAATGCATGCCCGAGTTTAAGTGTGGGTTGGAACTGGGTTTCCCTACTAGGTGGTGATGAAAGAGAATAAACAGTCTTTTAGGCAAAGGGAGTTAAGACCTGAATGATAAACTACCTGTTCAGTCATAAACAGATCACACTGGATGAATGACCTCTATGAGAAATGAAATCAGTCCCATGGAGGTGTGGTATGAACTCCCCCAGGGCAGGGAGTGGGCCGTTGTCACCCTCGGTGCCCTACCACGCCTGTCCCTGTGCCTTGCCCATAGCAGGAACTCAGAATTTGTGCAGCCGAGTGGTTGTATAAATGTATGCAGGATGACTGGGATGTGAAAGTTCCTTTTTCCACATGGATAAATTAAGGAAAGACCATTCACTTCGCAAAAGGACTTGAGACCAAATTCCAATGTATAGGTCTCACCTTCAGACGTCACTTCCCCTAGAACTTCCCAGATGCCCCCACCCCGAGTTGGGCACACTTCCCCTTCCATGCTCTTCTAGCTCCCTGTGCTAACCCCATGTAACCACAGTGTTTTAAGTGCCTGTTTCTGTGACCATATTCCTCCATGGACTCTAAGTAAGCCTGCATCTTGCTTATCATTGTCTCCCAAGCATGTAATGGTCACTCAAATAATATTCATTTAGTTGAATTGAATGCATTTCTTTGAATAATAAACTAAGGTATTAGATATATGCCTGTTCTCTCCCTCCCACTCTCACACATACACACACACACACACACACACACACACACACACACCCCAAATTCCATTTGCAAACAGCTTTTCAGGCATAAATCGACTGTGCAAAGTTCAAGGCACATTCTCTTTGAGAATATATAATGATAGTTGACCTTTTAATCATGTCCACCTTCAAGCGAAAGCTAAAGCTTTACTGAATATGGGGCCAGGTACATAGAGAACAAAAGAGCCCAGCCGAGATGTGTTCCAAAACTGTCTGATAGGAATCACCTCGTGACTTGAGATTCCCATGCCTCTCCAGAGACTGCAGGGGATGAGGCCTGGGAATCTGCTTGCGACCAGTTCCTTGGGTAATTCTTGCTGTGAAGCAGGGTTGGAAGACACTATTTATCATATGGCTGGCCTGCATTGTGCCCCTAATAAAAAGAAAGACCTCTGATCAGTTACCCCCTGGGTGCCAGGCACCACTCTAGGTACTTTCCATCCATTATTTCTAGTCCTTACAATAACCCTGCAGAACAGGTACCATTATCAATGTTTTACAAACCAGGAAACAGAGTCTCAGAGAGGTTTAGTTACTTACACAAGGTCAGACAGCTTCAAAGTGGCAAAGCCAGGATCTGAAACAAAATCTTTCTTGCCACTAGGCCACGGTGCCCCTCCCCTTGACGCTTACAGATAAGCTAATATAAAGTGCTCTAGGTGTTGGTTGTTACTACTTTGTTATTACTCTCCTGGGCCTCAGTTTCCCCAGTTTTAAATGGGAAGGGACAGAGGCTGCAAAACTTCCTATTGCAGCCACAAAGGATGGGCAACAGGCAGAGCCACCATCCCACCAGCAGGCAAGCTTTCTGGGAACCAGCCTGGAACCAGGTCACTAGCCCCTCAGGGAGCCCATTCAGCCTGGCAACCCTCAGTTTATTTTAAAAGCCACCATGAGCAAACCATTCTCCAAAGCCCTCCTAAGCAGAATGGAATGTTTCTTGGGAGTCTGATTAGCTAATGTTGCAGGCATGGCTGCCCTGAGACCTTCCTGTCTCACAGACTTGAACTGAATCAGAATGGAAAGGAAGACTTTTAGAAAGTTCTTCAAAAAAAAAAAAAAAAAAAATAGCACTTCATCTTTATAATAGTAACAGGATGTTTCCTGTGGACTAATAACTGGGCTGTGGTTAGAACTCCATGTTTGTCCACCAGACCTCAGTTCCTCCCTAAACAGTGCCCTAATCACCTGCGCATGCACCAAGCCAGGAAGTGCCTTGGCAAATGCCTTCCTTGTTTCCGACTTCAAGCACTTACAACATTAAGCATTTTCCTAATTCTTTTCTCCTGTGTGTGTGTGTGTGTGTGTGGTGTTGAAATAGGAAACAAAGTTTGACTTACAAAGAAACAGTTGCATGTGACAGATTTTCAGGGCCAGAAAGAAAGCCTATTGTAGGACCTCAGGGTCTGGGAGCCCAGAAACAGAGCCATTTCTCCTAAGTCCCCCATCCTTTCCTCAAGTTCAAGTACCCCTAGGGATCAGCCCACTGGCTTCCGCGATCCCAGCTTGTTAGGTCCTGAGTCAAGGTCCCACTGAGCCCAGTGCCTTTATGTTCTGGCAGGACAGACCCAGGACCCAGAGTCTTAGGTACCTGGAAACACAGGGAGTGTGTGCCAAGGAGACTGGGAGCCTAGGGGACAAGGAGCTTTTGTCCAGGGCTTGAGAATGACTTCTGCATGAATACCAGAAGCGGCAGGCAGGGGGCAGGAGGCAGTCAAGCCTGAAGCAGTAACATCCCCTCAAACAAAGAAAGGGTTGAGAGGTGTAAAGGCAAGAAGAGAAGAGTGAGCAGGAGGCCCAGAGTCCTGGGGCTTCTTGGCAGTTGGGTCCTTCCAGGCTTGTTAAAAATAAATTAATTTTTTTCAGAATTGAAAGGAAATGTCCTTTTTTTCCCAGGTTGAAAAAAATTATTAATCACATTGTGCTGGATGTATAGAATACCCGGGTCCCTGCAGTTAGGATAAGAAATCAACTTGGGGGATGCCTGGGTGGCTCAGTTGGATAAACGGCTGGCTCTTGATTTCAGCTCAGGTCATGACCTCAGGGTCCTGGGATCAACCCCCACATCGGGCTCCATGCTCAGCAGGGAGTCTGCTTGAGGATTCTCTCTCCCTCTCCCTCTGCCCTTCCCCCCCACTTGTGCTCTTTCCCTCTCTCTCTCTCAAATAAATAAATCTTTTTTTAAAAAAGAAATCAACTTAGAACAGTTGTGTAGCAATCTTGCTAGTAGGGAAGAAAATACTCTGCAATCTAAATAAGCAAATAAAAATCATGTATGATAATATAGGTATATTATGTATATAAATGATAAACATATGTGTACATATATATCATATTAGATAGATATATGCATGAGCTTTGCTCACAACAATAAAGTGTAGTGTATGAGGAGGGACTCTGGAGTCAGCTGCCTGGATTCAAATCGTCATCCTGCCATTTATTAGCTGTGTGACCCTGGATAAATTAAGTTCTCTATGCCTTAGTATCCTTATCTATAAATGAGGATGTTCTTGATGATAATATCTGCCTCACAGGATTGTTAAAAATATGAAAATAGTTAAAACATTGATAATACTGGGGACACGGCTGCCTTCAGCTCAGGTCATGATCCCAGGGTCCTGGGATCGAGCCCCACATCAGGCTCCTTGCTCGGCAGGGAGCCTGCTTCTCCCTCTCCCTCTGTCTGCCACTCTGCCTGCTTGTGCTCCCTCTCTCTCTATGACAAATAAATAAATAAAATCTTTTTAAAAAAATAAAATAATAAAACATTGATAACACTGCCTGGGATAAAATGTTTACCATTATTAAAATACCTTTTTGCCAGATCCGAGGCAGGGTGGCGTAATGGGAAGAATATGTCCTTTGGATCAGATGGCCGTAGGTTCAAATCCCATATACTTGCTATGCATCTGGCCTCCATTTGCTCACACAAGAATAGGATGATAATTCACTGACCTTAAATCGTTGTGAAGATGAAATGAAATGACATGTGAGAAGTGCCTGGCACATAGTCTGGGAGACCCAACTGGTAGAGGCATTAGTAGTTGATGGAAAGAGGAGAGAGACTGGGAGTCAGGTCAGAGACCTAAGACGTCATTAGCCATGTGTCAGAGTACAGACAAGTCATTCCTCTTGGACTTAGTTTCTTCTTTTGTAAAATGGGGATTAGATTTGTGTTATCAGGATAGGCGAGGTTATGCTGCAGTAACAAACATCTCCCTAAATGTCAATGACTGAAAACAACGAACACCTATGTCTTACTCTCTCTACAGGTCCTCACAGGTCAGCTGAGGGCTGGGCTCCATGTCATCCTCACCCAGGGAGTCATCTGCTGGAGCAGACACCATCTAAAACATTCCCCACTGCTGTGGCAAAGGGAAAAAGAGCTTTGGAGAGTCTCAAAGGAGCAACTAAACACTCTGTCCTAGATGTGACACTAATCTCTCACTCTCATTAGCCAGAACTAGTCATCTGGCCCCATCCAACTCCAGGGGGGCCAGGAAGTAGAACCTACCACATACCCAGAAAGCAGAGCTAGAAATGTCTGATGAAGAGCACTCATGACCAGCACAATTACAGAGCCTCTAAAATCTTGCTATTAAAAGTGTGGTCCACTGACCGGCAGAATCAATGTCCCCTGGGAGCTTGTTAGAAATGCAGAGTTTCTGGCCCCACCCCAGGAATTCTATGTTAATGGTTAATTTTATGTGTCGACTTGAACGGGCCACAGGATGCCCAACTGTCTGGTTAAACATTATTTCTGGGTATGTCTGTGAGGGTGCTTCCGGAAGTGATTCACATTTGAACGGGGGTGGGGGAGGGGTGTAAAGTAGATTGCCCTCCCCAATGTGGGTGGACCTCATACAATCGTTAAGGGCCTAAATAGAACAAAAAGGTGGAGGATGGTTGAATTCTCCCTCTACCTGACTGTTTGAACTGGAACATCAATCTTCTCCTGACTTTGGAGCTCCTGGTTCTCTGGCCTTCGCACTCAAACTGAAGTCTACACCCTGAGCTCTGGCTCACTGGCTCTCAGGCCTTTGAACTACACAAGCAGCTTTCCTGGGTTTCCAGATGGCAGATGGCAGACCCTGGGGCTTCTCAGCCTCCAGAATAGCATGAACCAAAACTTTCTCTTTATTTGATATATATATTTATATATATAATATATACTACATATTATATGTATTATATATTACTAATATATACTATATATTATATATATATATATACATACTATGTATTACTAATATATATCTTTCCTATCGGTTCTTTTTCTCTAAAGAACCCTAATATGCCTGTTGAAACAGAATCTGCATTTTAACAAGATTCCCAGTAGATTTCTATATACATTCAAGTTTGAGAAGCACTGGCCTAATGTATTGGCTGGCAGGGTAGCAGGCTCCTGAAAAGCCTGACGCTCAGCCTTTATCTGTGGATTTGGCTGACATGTTTCCTTCTGGGCCCCCCTCAGAGACCCAGAATCAGAGTTCTGTTTCTAATTAGAATGGAAGCTCAGGACTCCACACCGGTCAGCACGCAGGTGATCTGAATGCAGCGAGCTTCCTCCAACCACACTTTGAGAAAATACTCTCGACTTTGGTCTGAGTCGATGGGATTTTCTTTTTCCTATGAAGCAAAATGAATTTTAAAAGACTATCACCTAGAAGCAGAATACCTTGAGAGCCTTCCTTCACTTACTTGGAAACTATACGCCAAGATAGAGAGAGGGTAAAAACTTCAGTAATTATATCTACTGCCATTATCGGCCGCTATGTATTACGCTCTGTGCAAGCTACTTGAGACACTTTATCTCATGTAATCCTTACCAACACCCTATACTGGGGACACTCTCATGATCCCCATTTTCTGGTTAAGGAACGAAAGCAGGTACTGTTTAGGGTAATCAGCTGGCTCAAAGACACACAGGGGAGAGAAGTAGGAGGCACAAGTCTGCCTGAAGCCGAAGCTTGTGTTGACCACCACATTATGGCTTCCCCGGGCAGGCATCCCTGCCCCGAAGGTCCCTTTTCAATCCCCACCCTAAGCATCTCCCACCTGGCCCTTCAACTTTCAACCTCGTGTCGAGAACAGCATAATACAGAGAGCTCTAAATTCCCCGTATGTGCATAGTAAATGAACAATTTCAGGACGAGGACATACAGACAAATTCCTCATCTCCCCCCTGACCCTTCTTCATCTGCTGCCAGTATTTGCCTCCATCTTTGGCATTTTCATCAGACATCTTTTTCAGAGGCTTGCATCCACTCTGTTGAAATATGCTGTTTATGCTCTCAGGGTTTATCAGCCTGAAATTCAGAGAATTGTAAAATGTAACACACACAAAGAACTTTGGTGGCCATCCAGTCCAACCTGCTCATTCTACAGATGAAGCAATGGAGGCTCAGAGAGGTTAAGTGACTTACTAATGGTAACACAGCTGCTCTAAATATCAGCAGTGCTTTAGCAGTAAGGCTTCTGTCTTGCAGTCTTTCCTGACACTCCTCTCTCTCCACAGGAGAGAAAATAAGACCTCCTTCATTCTGGGCGTCCACCCTTTCCAAATGACCTCCATTAATTGCTGAGCTGTTAAGAAATGTCAATACTCTTGATTTAGCCAAGACTTGAAGTTTGCAGTCACCAAAGACATAAAGAACATGAAGCAAAATGCCTTGAGCCTCAGCCCTGGAAAAGTAAACTGGGCTGGGCTGATCCTGGGCCAGGTTCCGACTTAGCTATTGTCCTAAGCAGAGAAATCCAGCAGAGAGGAAGAGTTTATAGACCAGCTATGATGCCAGCATTGGTAATGCACAACTGGTGTCCTCAAGGTCTTGGCTTTTCTAGCAAAGCTAGATTTTCCTTATTCTGGTCCCTTCTGACACAGTGACAACCTGGAGACTCATTATGCCCACAGCAAGATATCCACACGGCAGAAGCATAAACCTAAACAGGGCAGAGCAGAGAGAGGATCCTGCCTGACTCCCTAACCCAGCCTGGCATTCATTATGGGGGAGCATCCCTGGCTCCTAGCCTCCAGACCTTCAGCACCAGCCCGAGGCAGGGGTGTCCTCTGCACACCTGGACCATATGCAGGAGTTAAACTTCCAGTCCCAGAGCTTGAAGGAATTTAGAAGTCATGCATTCCACCCAACTTTATTGATAAATAAATGATAAATAAGTGAAGGCCAAGAGGAGGGCAACGACTTGTCTAAAGGCATGGGAAGTTTATAGGAAAAGTCACAATGGGGACTAGGATGGGATGTAGGATGTATATAGGTATTCACACACGTGCACATGCACACACACACATGCACAAGGTTATACTGTTTTAAAGTTTACAAAATTCTTTCACACACAGGCAATGATGATACTCAAAATATTTTGACCTGTCAGGAGCAGGTTCTGATGAATCAGGCTGGACATTGGACTATAGCCTTATAAACATTAACTCATTTGGCCCTCTCAACAACCCTGAGACGTGAGCTCAGAAAGATTGACATTTAGCTCCATTCACCACCTTAGGTAAGATTTGTGTTTGCTTGTTTGCAGGTTACAGGGATAACTAAAGCCAAAACAGTATCTGAGAATACTGAGGTGTCTCACAGACTCCAAGGCAGGAAGACAGCCGGGGCACCGAGAGCTGGGAACCCAGCAAGATCCAGGCCAGTTGTCTCTCCACACCCGCCTCTTGCTCCTCCCCTGCAGGCCATCCATCCTGCACCCATTCTCTGCATCTCTGTGCACTTATTTCCAGTTCTTCCCACCTCTGTTTCAGGTTATTACAGTGAACGCTAGACCATTTCAAATCCCCATTTGCCAAAGAAATCTGATGGGCCCAGTTTGGATCCCATGCCCATCCCTGATCCAATCAATGCGGCTAAAGGGACAGGGTCCTATTATATAAAAATGACCACCAAAATCACTCCCACCACTGGAGGGCAGATGCACAGACAGAGGCAGCAGTGAGCAGGGAAGACGCCCCCCAAGACTAATTAGTATGGTCACATGAACATGCAGAGCCAGGGCTCAGACTCTGGGCTCTGACTCTCAGAACAGAATGCCCTTTCCATAGGACCACTGACCCCCCCTTTTCCAGGGCCATACCCTAACACATGGTTGCTCACTCTGCACTGATCCTTGAGAGCCCAGGGTCGTCTCTGCTGTCCTGGGAAGGTTTAGGCCAAGGGCTAAGACTCAATTCCAGCTATAGCTAGATCTCCTGCACACAGATCAAGGGAGGGCCCTTGATTGTTTCCTGAGGGTATTAATAAAATTCAAGAAGCAAAGGAAGAATGAAACCTGCCTTCAGCCATGGAGCCCCAGACTTCCGCCTGCTTCTTGTCCTCTGGTTGTCTGAGCCCACTATGTGGGGGCCGAAGAGTGATGGCTGTCTGTGCGGAGCACTGCATGGGGTCATGGCAAGTAGAGGGAATATCTGCAAGGAACCTCAAAATTAAAGGCCTGCTCAGAGGCAGGCAGAAAGCTAGAGTCATTTAACCAGAGAAAGGCAGCACAAAAGGCCGGAGCTGATCCTGGGATGGATGCGGCCAAGGAAAGAACCCAAAGGAGAAAGAGAGTAGGTAGCAGATGCCGGACACACTGCGAGATACCTCCCCGCAGAGGTGGCTCTTAAAGACAACGGTGGGATGGGGCACGGGACACTCGCACATCGCAGGTGGGAACGGAAGCCAATCTAGTCTCTCGGGGGGCAGTGTGGCAATGTGTATTAAGTCTTTAGTAATAATAATAGTAACAATAAGAAAGTCATCTTTACCATAGAAAATCCACCGTTGCTGTCTCTCCACTGAATAGAAAAGAGCCTGGCACACAGAAGGGACAAACAAAACAAAACAAAACAAAACAAAACAAAACAAAAACCCTGCTGCAATGAACAGCAGGGTGAGTGCAATGTGCACAGAGAGAGAGACACAAGGATGTTCAGTGCAGAAGCAAATTACAAACAACCAAAATGCCCACCAACAGGGGACTCGTTAAATAAATGATAGTATAGCCTTATAAGAGAATACTTTGTAGATATTAAAAATGATGGCTTGGATGTGTACCTATTGCTTTGGAAGGATATTCTCCATATGTTATTGGAGGAAGGAAGCAGGAAAAAAGCAATCTCATTTTATAGAGAGAAAAACGTTTCAATATAGAGCTAAGTTAATAATGCAAGCAAATGATAATAGGAGACGAGATTTCAGATCATCCTGACTCTTTTTCTGTCCGTTTATTTCCACTTTCTAATCATTCTTCAATGCCCATGTGTTACTCGTGTAATTAAGAATAATATGGATGGAGCACCTGGGTGGCTCAGTGGGTTAAAGCCTCTGCCTTCGGCTCAGGTCATGATCTCGGGGTCCCGGGATCGAGCCCCGCATCAGGCCCTCTGCTCAGCAGGGAGCCTGCTTCCTCCTCTCTCTCTGCCTTCCTCTCTGCCTACTTGTGATCTCTCTCTCTCTCTGTCAAATAAATAAATAAAATCCTAAAAAAAAAAAAAGAATATGGAGAAAATAAATATATACATGAAAATATTTCTAATCTAACAGGAGTGAAGTAGGGCCAGGAAGGGGAATACAAGTGGTCAATCAACAAATGGTTTTAGAGCACCAGTAATGTGCACTGCCAAGTGCTTCAGCAACTACCAAGATGTGCAGGGGAAAGTTCCTGTCCATAGTGTGATGGCAGCAAATCACAGGATGGCAGTGTGATGGCAGTGTGATGGCAGCAAATCACAGGAGAGGGTGGGAGTTGGCTGCAGGCTGGGGATCAGCCTGCTGGGCACGTGGGCCCCCAGCAGCCTTCTGCTTCCTGCCTGTAGGGTAGACCACAGGGATAGACCAGGCATAGACCAACACAAGGCAGGGGAGAGCTATAGATGGGGGAACCTGCAGGGCCAGAGATGCAGCCAGAATCGGGAAGAACCAAAACAAAGGCTGGCAATGATGGAGAAAGGCCAAGTCTCATCAGTGAGAGTTGAGCTTAGGAGAAAAAAAAAAAATGAACAATCCAACAGTGTGCTAGAGACTGTGCTAGATGCCAGGAATACAGGTGCTAGGAATAATCGAAACCAGCAAGATCCCTGTTTTCATGGAGTTACAGTCAAGGGGAAAGGGAATCAAGAAAATTGATTGTTCAATCAACAAGTAAATATAACAAGACAAATACGAGTATAGTGAAAGACTGTGACTGCACTTATCATGGTGAGCATTGAGTAATGCATAGAATTGTCAAATCACTATGCTGTATGCCAGAAACTGATGGAACATTGTCAGCTATACTTCAGTAAGAAAAGAAAAGAGAGAAATACTAGTGATAAGCACTATTCATTTTTAGGCCTCATCCTAATATCCCCACTGTCTTACTTCAAATGGTAAATGTCATGGAGAAAAAAATAATAAAATGAACATCCTCATACCTATTACCAACATTTAACAGTTCTTAACATTTTGCCAAGATTGCTTCATCTATTTTTCTGTTGCTGTTTTTGTTGATGATGTTTTAATGTACACATTTCATGATATTTCATCCCTAAATGCTTTAGCACAGATCTCTAAAACATAAAGACATTTTTTCTACATAGCTTCAACAGCATTATCATACAGCATTATTATCAAGAAAATTAACGATAATTCCTCCATATAACCAAATATTCTATCCATACTTAAATATGCACAATTGTTCCCCGAATATTTTTTAAAGATTTTATTTTTAAGTAATCTCTGCACCCAACATGGGGTCCGAACCCACGACTCCAAGGTAAAGAGTCACATACTCCACCGACTAAGCCAACCAGGCGCCTCCCCCAAATATTTTTTTAATGCTGGTTTTTCAAACTAGGATTCAATCAGATTCTACACATTGTGGTTGAATGTTCTTACTTTTTAGTCTCTTTTTAATGTCTATATCTATGTCTCATCTACAATTTTTATCTACAGATGTATCTTCATTGTCAAAATGACCACTCCCCAATATCATGTACCCAGAAGAGTACATTGTAGCCAGACCCATCCAAAAGAAACCCAGGCTGTCGGCAGGTAGCAAACACTGTAGCCTGGTCCCCTTGGATCCACTGGTAAGAGGTAACTGACGATGGGTGAAATCTCCAGCCTCGGAAAAAGCAAAGGATACCCTCTCTCTAAGTGAATCGGCCCCATATGAAAAGGACTATAGTGTCTCTCTCCTCCTCCTTTGCCTTTCTTGTATAATTCAAAGAGGCAAGTGGATGTAATGGGAAGAGTATAGGTAGATGAGGATCTACTCTGGCACCATGTCTACACAGCAACATGGTCTTGGGCATATCATTTCACATCTTTGAGTCTCATTTCTTAACCTGTAAAATGTATCGTGTTTAGAGTGTTAATTGATGCAGTTTTAGGATTTATCTTTTACAGCCGCTAGCATTGCTTTAATCAACACAGAGTCATTACTAAGTCATACTTAGAAGGAAAACCTACACAGGTTTGTTCTAAACCATGGTGGGCTTTTGGAAAACCAAATAAGGAGCCATGCAACTGGGTGGTAAGGGGGGGACATTTAAGTTTTAATATTGTATTTCATCATCAAATGTATAAGACTTCTTTTCATATTTTTACATTCCTGAAAGAAGGTCGTGTGTTGCAATCGGTGGTATCTCAAATTGCTGACAGCCAGGTGATGGTTGTGGTGTAGTTGGCATTGACTGCACATGCACAAACCTGCTAACGGTTCTCCATCTCTTCTCACTTTTCCTTGAGCTTTGTGCATTGTTAGCGGTACAGGTGCTGAGTTTAATCACCACTTACAATGTCTTCAAAAAGATTCCATGCTGACTTGGCACTGAAATGAAAAGTTATTGTGAACTGAAAAGGCAAGGAAACAGAGCAGCTTGATAGATGAGAAATCTCTATGTCTAGGGGCACCTGGCTGGCTCAGTCATTAAGTGTCTGCCTTCGGCTCAGGTCATGATCCCAGGGTCCTGGGATCGAGCCCCACATCGGGCTCCCTACTCAGCAGGGAGTCTGCTTCTCCCTCTCCCACTCCCCCTGCTTGTGTTCCCTCTCTCACTGTGTCTCTCTGTGTCAAATAAATAAATAAAATCTTTTTTTTTTTTAAATCTCTACGTCTAGCTGCGGCTGGCTGGCTCAGTTGGTGGAGCGAGTGATTCTTGATCTCAAGGTTGTGAGTTTGAGCCCCACACTGAATGGAGAGATTACTTAAAAAAATAAAATCTTTTAAGAAACACCTATATCGGGGCACCTGGGTGGCTCAGTGGGTTAAAGCCTCTGCCTTCGGCTCAGGTCACGATCTCAGGGTCCTGGGATCGAGCCCCACATCGGGCTCTCTGCTCAGCGGGGAGCCTGCTTCCCCCTCTCTCTCTCTGCCTGCCTCTCTGCCCACTTGTAATCTGTCTCTGTCAAATAAATAAATAAAATCTTTAAAAAAAAAAAAAAAAAGAAACACCTATATCTAAGGGCGCTTGGGTGGCTCAGTTGGTTAAGCATCCAACTCTTGGTTTCGGCTCAGGTCATGATCTCAGGGTCATGGGATCAAGCCCTGCATCAGGCTCCACATTCATCAGGCTTGAGATTCTTCCTCTCTCTCTCTCTCTGCCCCTCCCCACACACTCTCTCTCAGTCTCTCCTTTTCTTTAAAAAATAAATAAATAAATCTTTGAAAAAAATCTTAGGTCTAAATAAGCCTTCAAAGAAAGCTCTTTCAATATGCATCAAACGAAAATTCTAAGTGATAGGAAAGCTTTCTGTCATGGTTTTCTATCTCGTAGAAATACAATGGGGGGAGTCCTATGTGCTACCTAAGAAGGGAGCAGGGTGCTATGAGGGTGAATAATGGGGAGGAACATCATTCAGATCGGGAGGGGAGGCCACCCTGAGGGAGTGATGACCCCCAAAAGACAGCAGTGGCACCGTCCACGGAGGACTTTCCACGAACCAGGTACGATTCTAAGTTCTTTTGTATGACTCACTCGATCCTCATAAAAACCCTCTCCATTTTATAGATGAGGAAATCAAGATAGGGATGGAGAATGTAAATTACTTGTTCACAACTCAGGTCACACAGCTAATGAGTGATAAACCAGGAATCTGAACCACAGCAATCCGGCTCCAGAGCCCAGGCCTTTTACCACTTCAATATCCTCTCTCGTGATGAAAATGAGTGAGTCATCTCCATTTTACCAATAAGGGCAGCAGTAAGTGAAGGGCTCACAAGCATAGGCTCTAGAACCAGACTTGATGAATTCGAAGCCAGCCTCTACAATGGACCAGCAAAGTATCTGACCTTTCTATGCCTTGGTCTCCTCATTTGTTGTGAGGATAAATAAGTTAATAAGCTTATAGAGCTTAGATCAGAACCAGAATATAGTTAAGCCCTCAAAAAAAATTATAGTATTATAGTCATACAATGCTCACAGTAACTCTAAGGAAATTGAGGCTCAGAGAGGTTTAGCAATTTGCCTCACTCAGACATTTCAAGAAAGGAAACAGCAAAATGGGTAAAGGGGAGAGGGAGATGCAGGCTTCTAGTTGTGGCATGAGTAAGTCATGAGAATGAAAGGTACAGCATAGGGAACACAGTCATTGGTGGTATAACAGTGTTCTGTGGTGACAGATGGTAGCTACGCTTGGGGTGTGCAGAGCATACATACGGAGATTGTGAATCACTATGTCGTACCCCTGAAACTAATCTAATATTGTATTCAACTATACTCAAATAAAAAATTAAATATATGAATAAAATAAAATAAAAGCCTTGATCTCAGGAAGGAAGGAAGGGTGGGAGGGAGGGAGGGAAGGGGGAGGGAAGGAAGGACTCAGGATCCAAACCTAAGTCTGTTCGCTCAGAAGCCCTTGCTTTATTCCGTGCCCCCACAAGCTGCCTCTCAAAGATGAGTCAGTGGTTTAGATACTCGTTCTCGAAGGTTTCCAGGAACAGAGATTCTAAATCCCAATGTGACACCTCATTTTAATGTCCCAAATCCCACCCAAGAGTGAGGCTCTCTCATCGCCAACCTGGACTTCGTCTGTTTTATTTTAAAGGTCATTTTCTCTTTGAGAAGCCTGAGGGAAGATGGACACTCACCAGGCAGCTTCTTTCTTTTATGTTTTTCATATACGTACCTCACAGTTCCTCACCTATATAGAGAAGGTCAGATGACTTCAGAGTCTGGCACAAAGGAGGTGCTCAATGAAAATACGTTGTGTGGAGAACAGCTGGATGGCTGCCAGAGGTGGGAGGTGTGGGGGTGGATGAAATGGGTGAGGGGCTCCCAAGGTACAGACGTCCAGTTATAAAATAAGTAAGTCATTAGATGTAATGCACATCATGGCGACTAAAGTAAATAATACGGTGATACATATTTGAAAGTTGTTAAGAGGATAGATCTTAAAAGTTTCATCATGAGACAAAAAGATTTTTTTAAAAATCAGAAAAAAAAAGATTTATAACTATGTGCGATAAGGGATGTTAATTAGATATACTGTGGTGATCATTTCACGATATATACAAATACCAAACCATTAGGTCGTACACCTGAAACTAACATAATGCCCTATGTCAAGGCTATGTCAAGCTGAAGAAGAAGAAAGGCACAAACCACATATTGCATGAATCAACCAACCAGAGAATGGGCACATGACCTCTAAGGTCCCTCGGAGATCAGAAAGACCCCGTGCCATCCCCCACCCCTGCCCACCCAGCTCCCTGCTTTCTCTTTGACTCCCATTTCTTAATCGTATTTCTCAAACAGCGGTGTTGCCAGGGCCTTCTGAGGACACTGTGGAATATAAGCGGCCTTGGTATATGGTGACACCTTGGCTTTCCTCATTCTTCATTCCCTTGGTCCAGTTTTTGACTGAGAAGGAAGCAGATTCTCTCCCTCTGTCCCTCCCCCATTCCAACACAAATAAATAAAGCTTTAGAAAAAGAAAGGGCTAGAGATGGGGAAGGGTGGGGGTGGAGAGTAGGGATGGGGTTGGGTTGAAGGCACAGGGCGCTGAGGTTGAGGGCAGGCGGGTGGCTGACATGTGACTGGAACCCTCATGTGCATGATAACGGTTGGTCAAGGTCACAGGGGCTACAGGCAGAGGAAGGTTGGGAGCCCTGCTGGACATTCACCCTCAAGACGGGAGACCTGGGCCTTTGGTTACAAGTAATGGAAGCCCATCTCAAACGAGCATAAGGAAAAAAGAAAAGCACGTATATTGCTCACAGAGCTTGGAATTCCAGGCGTGGTGCCGGTTTCCTATGAAGCTAAACATTCAATGGAGGCCTCAACTTTTCTCTTCCTCTTTATCTCCCTGCCCTGTTGCTTTTCTCTCTGTTTGATTGTATTCCCTCCTCAGAAGGCAGGCTTCCTCCACATGATGGCTGCTGGCCACCCTCGGTGGACACCCTTCCAGCTTCAGCAAGCTCTAGCTATCATGACTGTGGTTAAGTGGGGGGCAGGGGAAAGGGGTTGTTGGGGGGAGGAAGCTGGAACTGTTTCCTTTTGTCAAAAAATCAAAAGCTTTCTCGGAAGCCACAGAGCCGACTTCCTCTCAGGACTTATTGACAAACTCTGTGTCACATGGACGCCACTAGCTGCAAGGGAGTCTGGGAAGGTAGGAAACAGGGCCGTTGTGGGCTTAGACATATCATGATCCATTGCCTGGGGCTGGCCATGTGGTGACATCACCCAGAATGAAATTGGGGTTTCTTAAGCCATAGAAGAGGGAGACTAGATTGGGTAGGTGACTAACGGGGCCTACCACAAGAAGGTGTCACGAGGCCAACTAAGTAGATCACAGAATGAGAACAGGGAGAAGTTTTGCCAAAAAAAAAAAAAAAAAGTAGAAACGCTAGCAGGACAGAAACAACTAATGTGCCCATTACAACTGGGGAACTAAGAGGTGAAAGCCAGGAGAAGAGTGGAATCAGGAGAGGTGGGGCAGGGAAGGAGGGGACAAAAGGAGAGGACCCACCAGCTGTGGGCAGCACCTGTCAGGACATCTCCTGAGACATACAGCTCTTTATCTAAGGATATTCTGCAGCAAGAGTTCAGGAAATACAGAGGACTCGGTGAGCAAGGAGCGAATGAGATGTCTCCTGATCACAGAGAGTCTGAGTTCTTCCTACTGTTTTCGTTCAATCCCCATGATTCGTGTGCCAAGGCGATCCTAGACCAAAGCAACAAAGCTACAGCCTTGGGGCACCAAAGGGAGACACTGAAAAATCTTCAGCGGTTCCCAACCACCACCTGCTCAAGTCCAACTTCGTGGTCTGGTCCCGGCGCCCTCTCTCATCCGACAGCTTCGTCTCTCACCGCACTCCCCCTCCATCCTCTGCTCTCCACCAGCCTGTCAGAGCTCCCCAAATCCAGCCTGCACCTTCCTGATTCCAGAATTTTGTGCCAATGTCCTTTCTGCCCTTTCCTAGCTGTGACATCTCCGCACCTCCATTTTCATATCTATAAAATGGTAACAGCATCTCTCTTATCAGGTGTTGGGGGAGTTTTGGAAATTAGGTAAAACATGTTAAGTGCTGAGAAAACCATCTGGCACATAGTAAGGGCTCAGGACATAGTAGCTATTATTATTCATGAATCCCTATTTTGAAATCTTAACAAACCCAATGTACCTATTGTAGCTCTTACCCATCCCCTCCCTGCTGTATCTGTGAATGAATATGTCAACAGGGTAAGCATCGTGAGGCCCAGGGTGGTGTGTATAGCTGCCCCGGGCACCATATTCTTTGCGGGGGGCCTGCCAAACACACAACTAGTTGCTCTTGGATAGTTCAACTCGAGATGAGAGACAGTCAGCCTGACAAGGGACAGAATGTGTCCATCCGGGACATTTTGGAGAATCCGGGGCTGGGTTGGGCAGAAAGAGCCTCCAGGGCTGCTCCCCTTTGCTGGCTGTGGGGCAACGCCAGGAAATGGAGCCCACCCACAATTTCACAACGAAGTTCTTGGGAAAGTCAGACGAATCCGTCCACTGATGGTGTGTGGTGAAGGCCTGCTGCCAGACATCTCCCCCACAAGGGCAGGAACCTGCCAGCATGAGGAGGTAAGGCCTGAGTGCCGCTCGCCTCCCTTCACAGCCCATCGGCAATGACTCAGCAGGAAGCCAGCCAAGGCCTGAGTCACTCCCTCCCCTGCCACACCCAGGGTTTTCCTCCAGGGCTGGGAAGGCGGCTTAGAGCTGGAGGTGCAAATCTTCAGTACCTGGGTCTACCCAGGCTAATGAAATCACTTCTTTAACCTAGCTTAGTATTTAAGAGCATAAGCTCTGGAGTTAGACTGCCTGGGTTAGAAGCCTGGCTCTGCCTTTTATTTAATCCAGGGCAAGTTCCTTAGATTCTCAGGCCACAGTTTGCCCGTCTATAAATGGGAACAATAATGGTACCTCCCTCAATGGAGTGAAAGAGCTTAGAGCGGTGCATGATGTATTAATACCCATTCTAACACATGAGGCCAGTCCCACCTCAGGGCCTTTGCACTTGCTGTTTTCTCTGCCTAGAATGTTTTTGCCCCAGTGGCCAGCTCCCCTCACTTAATTCAGTCTTGACTAAATAGTCGTTGTCTCAGGGAGACCTACAATGGCCCCTCTATGTAATCCCTCCTCCTCCTTCAACACTTTTACTCTTTCCCACTTTTTCTCCTTTGTACTTATCATCATCTCATAGACTATGCATTTTATTCATGTATCTTCTCTACTGTCTATCTCCCTCCACCCACACTGAAATTCAAGTTCCATTTTTGTCTGTCTTCTTCCCTGCTGTAATTCCCAGACCTACAAAAGTGCTGACACACAGCAGCTCTCAATAACCGTATGTGGAATGAATGGAAATGAATGTCAGCTTATTCATGATTATTTGTCACCAATCATCATTATTATCAATAAAGGTCACCAATCAAGATCTCATTATTCCATTACAGTGAAAATCAGAGAAAAGTTCAAAGTTTAAAACCTTACCGCATTCTGCAAATCTGCTCTTGATTCACTGATACTTAAATAAACAGATTTTCAAAGCTCTGCAATATCTACTGTTAGGGTGGAAAACTCTGTGAGCCGGGGCGCCTGGGTGGCTCAGTGGGTTAATCCTCTGCTTTCGGCTCAGGTCATGATCTCAGGGTTCTGGGATCGAGCCCCGCATCGGGTTCTCTGCTCAGCGGGGAGCCTGCTTCCCCCTTCTCTCTGCCTGCCTCTCTGCCTACTTGTGATCTCTCTCTCGCTGTCAAATAAATAAAATCTTAAAAAAAAAAAAAAAAAAAAAGAAAACTCTGTGAGCCACTGGGGCTGGGCAGGTGGCTGATAAGGTACATATGTGATTCAGGTGGGGCTGCCTAGGAGTGGTGAGAACCAAGGAAGTTGGGAATGCAATCCCCACCTATAGCAATTAAAATTAAAATTAGAAAGATCATCTCTACTAGCCAAACGCACCTCGAAACTGCATTTCCCTGATTCTAACTGTAAGCTTATCTTAGCATCCATTTGATTTTCCTGATTTTAAAATATCCAAAGATTACTATGACTCAG
>CM052884.1:84477650-84502878 GCA_028534135.1 Potos flavus | reverse complement strand
ACTCTTGGTTGCGGCTCAGGTTCTGATCTCAGAGTTGTGAGATCAAGTTCCACAGAGGGCTCCTTGCTCAGTGCAGTCTGCTTGGGGTTTTTCTCTCCTTTTCCCTGCTCCTCCTGCTTGTGCGCTCGCTCTCTCTCTCTCTCGAAAATAAATAAATCTTTTTTAAAAATAAGATAAATCTTTTTTAAAAATTAAAAATAGAGGCACCTGGGTGGCTCAGTGGGTTAAAGCCTCTGCCTTCGGCTCAGGTCATGATCTCAGGATCCTGGGATCGAGTCCTGCATCGGGCTCTCTGCTCAGCAGGGAGCCTGCTTTCCCCTCTCTCTCTGCCTGCCTCTCTGCCTACTTGTGATCTCTCTCTCTCTCTGTGTCAAATAAATAAATAAACTCTTTTAAAAAATTAAAAATAAAATAAAAATACTGATACCCAGTCCCATCCCTAGAGTTGTTGGTAAAATTAAGATGTTGTTTGAGTATTAGCATTTTTTTTTTAACTCTCCTGTTGCTTCTACTGTGCAGTCCTAGTTGAGAGTCATTGATTTCTACTCTGCTAACTCCAAAAGGAACATTGAACAAGTGACAGAGATCCAAAAAAGTACAGTAAGATAAACTGGGAGAAGAGGAAGAACCCTCAATAGCAGAAGGACATGCATGAAGTCTCATAAGCTTGCTTTGAGTGGGTGATAAATTTGCTCTAACAAACAACATGAAGACAGTGGAATGATGTGAAAGGCAGAAATCCAATTTTAAATGATATACACAAGATAAACCTACACAGCGTCTAGAAAAAAAATAGAGAAGTGTCAGAGGTTGCATTTAAATGGTAGTATTGTGGGTGATCTTTATTGTTTCCATATTTTTCTTTATTTTCAAATTTTCCCTTAAAGAATCTGAGGTCCTTTTTATAATTAAAGTGTTTTCAAAATATCCGTATAATTAAAATAGCTTTCATTTGTGCAACACTTATTTTGCAAAGCTCACATTATCTTATAATAGTAAGTCAGTGATGACCGTTTGCTTGCATGTGTTGGGTACTGTGCTATAAGCTTTACATAGATTCTCTTTTAATTCTTACAGCTAATCTTTGAAGCACGTACTATTATTAACCCCGTTTCTCTCTTTTTTTTTTTAAGATTTTATTTATTTATTTGAAAGAGAGAGAGAGATAGCATAAGCCAAGGAGAAGGGCAGACACAGAGAGAGAAACAGATTCCCCGCTGAGCTAGGATCCCAACATAGGGTTTGACATGGGGCTCGATCCCAGGACCCTGAGATTATGACCTGAGCTGAAGGCAGACGCTTAACCGACTGAGCCACCCAGGTGCCCTATTAGCCCCATTTCACAAGACAAAGTAGCTGACTCAGAAAAGTTAAGTCACTTGCCCAAGCTCAAACAGCTTCCAAGCATCAGAACAATCATTTTACTCTAATCCTTTAACATTTAACTCTAAGAACACCAATATCTAATTGCTAGAAGAAATAAGTACTCTTACGCAAACTCTGCTAAATTCAACTATTTCACATGTTGTTTGTTAAAGGCTATTTTCCATATCAGATGAACATTAAATACGGAAAACTCCTTGTTATGCTTTGCTTAGTTGCTTTGAAAATGAAATTAAAATTCTTGTCATACTCGGGTTAGTAGCTTTCCACCAACATTCGGCCAAGTTGTTTTTTTTTTTTAAAGCAAATGTACAAAATATATTACAGTAGCCAGGCAATATTCAGTCATTTCATTTATAATAAGGATTTTACACATGACGCGAACATTTCTAGAACGGAGTTATTCTTCAAAAGGAACTCAAAGAATGTCTTTAATGTTTTCCCCATGCATTGAGACCAAACATTTTTACTGACATCTGTCTAAAAGGCTCAGGAGTAGGAAAACAAAATGTAAAAGTCTGGTTTGGTTTAGTGTAGTTGAGTTTTAATTGCTTTTGTTTCTAAGAAAAAGAATTGGAAAAATATGTGGGCTTTTCCACCGGGAGTTCTAGAACCAGCACAGGCCCGGGGTCAGGAGTACTGGGTCCTGGTTAACTCACTTCTCCTCTCTGGGTTTTTATATCTTCATTTATAAAATGAAGCATTTGGACCAGGCCATCCGCTAAGGAACTCCCCAGTTCAAAAATCCATGATTTTCCAACTGGATTGTCCTGCATTTTTCCTAATTACCTGACTCTAATGAATGACCCAAATCGCAGCCCTCCCCTAGGTCTGGACAGTCCGGAGACGGTGCCAGGCCTTGTTGGAAACATGAGAGAAATGAGTCAAGGCAGCTTTCTTCCCGTCCACCCTCCATCCACTGAGGCTGCTCTCCACTCTAGCCAGAGGATGGAGGCCCCAGTAAGAAAAGAGAAAAACAGAAAGGAAATGGAAAAACTGGATTTAGAGAAGTAAGAGGAAGAAGACAGTGGAGGAGCAGAAAGGAAAGGGAAGGTCCCTTTTTGTTAAGGATTTTTATATATTTAACCATCCCAACCATCAAAGTCTGTGTAATATATTCTGGTATTCCAAATCAGATACAGTAAATTTAGATCTGTAAGGATTCCTTTAAAAAGTACCGCATTTATTTAAAATTCTCCCAAATGTTTTTCATTAAAGGAAAAGCTATTTCTTCCCATCACTCATAGTTTCTAGAGCTGTGCCATCCAATATGGTAGCTACCGGCCACCTGTGGCTATTTAGGTGAAAATTTAAATTAATGAAAATTAAATCAAGTTTCGAAATCAGTCCCTGATCACACTAACCACATATCAAGTGTTCAAAGCCACATGGGGCCAGTGGCCACCGCCCTGGGAAGTACAGACATAAAACATCTCAATTATTGAAGAAAGTTCTATTGGACACCACTGTTTTGGAGTGTTTGATGAAGGGAAAATGGAGTTTGGAACATTTGACAGAAAAGTAGACAACGGGAGGACGAGAACGATATGGTCAACTTAGCCATTATAATACTTATGATAGTTCCAGGTACTGAGTTAAGCAATTTATGCATCCTGTCACTCCTTAAAACACCCTCATGAGGTGCATACACATATTATCCGTATTTTACAAATGGGAAAACTGAGGCTTAAAGAGATAAAATTGCCCGAGGACAACAGCAAGCAGATAAACCCAGTCTACCCGGCACCAGAGTCCATGCCTTATTGCCTTCTTACCTCAAGTTTAAGGGGCAAGACAGACCTCTAGCTGGTTGCAGTAGGTGTCATAAGTGCTGGTCATCCTGTCAGCACTGTGCTAGGCACTGGGGACACCATGAGAGCCCAAGCCCCAACTGCTGGGGCCGGTGAGAGACAATGGAGTAGCAAATAAATTAATTGGTTCAGCCAGTGACTAGGGCAAAGAAGTTAATGAAACAGGCTACCATGGTAGACATCGATGGGGAAGGGGCTCCTTGAAGCACTGGGCAGGGGAGGCCCCTCTGAGGGGTGACATCTGCGCCCAGACCGGAATGAGAAGGAAGCAGTCAGAGGGAGAGTGGAGGCATTGACAGTGCGCATGCCCCCTTGAGGGGGAGGCGGAGCCGGAAGGTTGGTGAGCCAGGAGTGACCAGCTCAGCCCAGCTGGTGAGCAGGGGAGGAAAGCCCGGGGCGCATTATGTGGAGGGCCAGCTGTCCCTGCCTCAGGAATAGAGTCACCTCAGCTACTGCGTGAGAAAAGAAAACCCAGGGGCACCTGGGTGGCTCAGTCAGTTAAGCAGCTGCCTTCAGCTCAGGTCATGATCCTGGAGTTCCAAGATCGAGCCCTAAGTGGGGCTCCCTGCTCAGTGGGGAGTCTTCTTCTCCCTCTCCCAGTGACCTTCCCCCTTGCTCATGCGCGTGCTCTCTCTCTCTCTCTCAAATAAATAAAATCTTTTAGAAACAAGAAAACACAGAGGGCCAGCAGGCAACTCTCCTCATTCATCTATGCTCTGGCCACACCAGTGGGCCACCTTTTCATCTCACCCTAATTGATGCCCACTCTCCTAACCGGCCTCCTGCTTCCACCTGTGGCCCCTAGAGTCTGTCTCTACTCAGCAGCCACAATGACCCTCTGACTCTCCAAGAGCAAAGGGTAAAAGGCAAAGGCATTGCGATGACTTGCAAGGCCCTAAGCAGGTGACTCAGGGTTAGCCAATCAGAGCTTATTCATTCTCCGGACTGGCTCTCCTCTAGCCTCCTCCTGTGCACTCCACGCCAGCTACACCGGCCCCTTGCTGTCCCCAAACACATCAGACCCCCTCCAGCCTCTGGGCTGCTCAGCCGGAATGCCCTTCCCCAAGTTCACTGCATGGTTCACTCCCTGACCTCCTTAAGGTTTGGTTCTGATACCTTCTCCACGGAGCCTTCTCTGATCACCATACTCGAAATCAAAACCCTCTCACTTGCTTTACTTTTTTCCCTATCACTTATCCCCTGCTAACATGCTGTCTCTTCTCCCGAATTTCTTGAATGCATTTAGACTATGTATTTCTATCTCCCGTCTTATCCTTTCCATGAGAGTAGGAAGAGTCTTTGCTTTGTTCCCTGCTGGATCTTTGGATAAATGCAGAATGAACATTGAGCTCCACTCTCTTAGGGGTCCTCTTCCAGATTTGGAGTCTATCCCCTGGCACAGAACCCCCTTCTCTCTATGACCCCCTGATTTTTGTTATTAGTCACAGATGATGGATCCAGTAAGATAATGTTGGGTTTTTTTTTTTTATATTTAAACCAGAGATACCTTCCAGTTAGAAATTTAACCTGGCCCCTGCAGGCCTTTCCCCAGCCTAAGACACAAACACTATGTAGACCAGCACCAGCCAACAGAAATATAATGCAAACCACATATGCAATTTTAAATTTTCTGGTAGCCACGTTGAAAAAAGGAAAAAAGAAACAGGTGAAATTAATGTTACTAATATATTCTGTTTAACTCAGTATAACCAAACATCATTATTTCAGCATGTAATCAGTATAAAAATTATTAATAAGATATTTTACGTTCTCAGGGCGCCTAGGTGGCTCAGTCAGTTGGGCATCTGCCTTGGCTCAGGTCATGATCTCCAGGTCCTGGGATCGAGCCCATGTCCAGCTCCCTGCTGACCTCTCTCCCTCTCCCTCCACCCCTCTGCCCTGCTTGTGCTCTCTCTCTTGCTCTGTCTCAAATAAATAAAATCTTGGGGGGAAGGTATTTTACGTTCTCTTTTCATACAAAGACTTCCAAGTTCAGGGTGTATTTTATGCCTAAAGCACATCTCCACTTGGACCAGGCACATTTCAAGTGCTCATAGCCATATGTGGCTAGTGGCCACAGCACAGCTCTGAGGTCTCTGGAAGAGAGGCTACAGGGTACATAGTGCCCAAGCAGGAGCTTTGGACCTCTGTCCGAAAGGGCTGCTAAAAAGTTCACATGGGCGGAACTCCAGAAGCAAGCACGCCTCGTTCTCTCTCATTCCCTCAGGCCCTACCCCAGGCCCCTTCAGGCTCATGGGTCTCCCTTGGGTGCTGTCGGTTCCTGACCCTTTTGTGTCTCTTCCACATCAAGGCATTCCCGCCCCCCGCCCCCCACCCCGCCCCGGGGACACTCCAGTGACCCACTGCAGAACCCGACTCTGCAGTAGGGAGAATCTGAGGTCATTCCCCTCCACCAGGGGAGGAATGCGGGGACCAGACCCTATCTCCCAGCAGCCCAGGGAAGGAATGCAGGCAGAGGGTTCCCTTCTCCAGAGACGGGAGCTGTAGGCCCAGCCCAAGGAACGGAAGGAGAAGGGGAAAACTGGCCCTTCAGCTGGAATTTCTGATCATGCTTCTTTCCAGGAAGGGAAAAAAAAAATTTGGCTTCCCTCTCTCCCAAGTCAGGACAGTCGGCCGGTTCCCAGGGTGAAGTTACTCGGACCTCAGCCCCCCTTCTCATAAAGCTCTTTCCCCAAAGACTCTGCCATATGGTCCTGTTTTGCATGCGCTGCTTGCCACAGCCTCTGTCTGGGCCGCCCCCGTCTCTCAGACTCCCACCCACTTACTGTATTTTTATCACCCTCCCCTCAACCCCACACGCTCGCTTCTGCCTTTTCCTCCGCCCCATCAGGCTCTGCTGTGGTTTTTGATGATTTCCCCTTTGTTTAATCATTCTGGTGAAATAGGACCCAAAATAGAAAACAAGAGAGTGCTGACTTGGATGGGAAATAGACCTGCTAGAACAACTTCAAGTAACAACAATGTGCGAATCGCCATCCCCTAAGCATCGCCAGCTCGCCCGGCTGTGGACAGAGTGTCGTCTTACAAACCAGGGGCAGCACTTTTACTCTGCGGGGACGATACGTGTGTGTTGAAGGCCTACTATGGACAAGGCTCTATCGTGCCAGGCTCTAGGCGAGAGACAGGAGTGGGCATGAGTGTCAAGGCTTCTGCCCCCAAGGACCTTGTAGGGAAGAAAGACAACGCCTGGCCTGCCCTGAAGGCTTTAAACCTGGCTGTCAGGGGGTGGGGGGCTTCCTGGAGGAGGGGCACTCGAGCTGGAGCGGGAACTCAAGGACTCCCTGCCTTGCTGCTGGAAAGGACGAAGGAAAGTGCACATAGAGGCAGGAAATGGGAGGGAAGCACTCATGGGCACAGCAGCCAGCTCCTGCGAGATCGGTGGGGGCCGGCCGGACAGATGGCTCAAAGTCTTTAATATCCTTAAATGAAGGAAGGATTCCATGCCCGGGTTTCCCATCAATGTCCCCTTCTCTTCAATGATCCGAGCTCTGAGAGCACCCACATCAGGAGGTTGAAGGACGAGAGGCTGAAGAACAGGACAATCTGGATCCTCACAGCTGCGCGGCCACCACTGTGGGCCCCTCCACCAGACTCGGTGTCTGCAGGCTGCGGGGCACTTGGGCTGGATGACAACCTTAGCCTAGGTGGCTTGGGTTACAAAGACTGAGACCTCCCCAGATCTGGCCCCCCAGTCGCTGCTCCGTGCTCTGTCCTCTTCAAACGGTGTGAGGGCCACCCTCCTTTGGAGTGGATAGTTAAAGATTATTTTCTTTTTTGCAAAAACAGAATATAGAGAGAGGAAAAAAGAAAATGTCTCCAACTCCTCCATCCTGGGAAAGTCATGCCTGCTCTTGAGGCAACCGACCAACTGATGGGGAAAGTCTGAAAAAGCTTTACAAATCACACAAATTCAAAGTCAGAGGCTTATTTTTATCGCATCGGGAGCCATCCCCCCAAGTACAGCTCAGTGATCCAAGAGAGGCTGTTCCGGGTCCCCATTTAAATGGTGGCCTCCACACACGTTCCATCACATCACTTGAATTTGAATTTTTTTTTTTAAGATTTATTTATTTATTTGAGAGAGAGAGAGAGAGCAGGGTGGGGAGGGGCAGAAGGAGAGAGAGAAAATCTCCAGCAGACTCCCTGCTGGGCATGGAGCCTGACGTGGGGCTCGATGTCACAACCCCAAGAGCGTGACCTGAGCAGAAATCAAGAGTCGGGGGATGTTTAACTGACTGAGCTGCCCAGGCACCCCTGGATTTTTTTTTTTTTTAAGATTTTATTTATTTATTTGTCAGAGAGAGAGAGAGCACAAGCAGGCAGAGTGGCAGGCAGAGGCAGAGGGAGAAGCTGTCTCCCTGCCGAGCAAGGAGCCCGATGCGGGGTTCGACCCCAGGACCCTGGGACCATGACCTGAGCCGAAGGCAGCCGCTTAACCAACTGAGCCACCCAGGCACCCCTGGATTTTTTTTTTTTTTAATAACGTTAATCACGATCTGAAATTCTCTTGTTCATTCATTTGGCTTCTTGTCGATCATAAGACTCCTCCCTCAGCCACCAACCAAACTGCGTCCCCAGAAGAGCAGGGTCTGTCAGGGCACTGGAGTATCCCCAGTGTTTTGCAACAGTGTTAGCATGAAGTGGTTACTCCGTAAGTACTTGTGGAAATTCACAGAGGCTGGAATGGTAGTATCCATTAGATCCAGAAATGCACATGCCCTCCACTCTGAAAATGAAACTGGTAGAGTGAATCTGACTTCCATTTTCCTTTAAGGAACTAAGAGAAGCTCTGAACCCCTCATCAAAGCAGTTTATCACACCACTGTTTGTAATAACAAAAGCCTGGAAGAACCTAAATGTCCATATGGTTAAATAAATTACGACACAGTTACACAATGAAGATACTATGCGTACTTATGAAAGAACAAGGGAGCTCTTTGTGAACTGATATAGAAAGATTTCCTGGATATAATGTTTAGTGAAAAAAGCAAAGTACAGGACAGTGTCAAAGTATGCAATCATGAGTGGGGGAGGAGGTAATAGGGTGGGAGGGTGTGTTCATATGTGCTCATTTATGCAAACAGTATTTCTACCAAGGGTCAAAAACACTAGGTGTAATGTCTACCTGGAGGGGCGGGGAACATGATTACTTGGGAGGAGAGAAGATTTTTCATAAACCTTTTTGCAGATTTTGAGTTTTGAACCATAAGAATGTATTACCTGTTCAAAAATAAAATCAATTAAATCCACAACCATATTCATTTATCTAAAATATCTATTGATTGAATAATTAATTTGATATACTCAGTTCAGAGTTTCCCTGGGTGGCTTTCGGGAAACAGAAGCCGGTGTCCCCTCCCATTCTTAGTCAAGGTCACACTCCTAAACCTGCCTTTGCTCTTCCTCTCCCTGCCTCTCCCCTCCTGTAAAATAAGGTCACATTCCTGAAGGTGCGGCCCCTGAAGGAGGCTGTGTCACTTGCTTACTGTAGGTGTGTGAACGGTAGGTAAACAGTAGTGTGTGGTGGCAACAGGAATTCCCTCCGTGCCAGGGTGTTCCCGTAAACAATAAAAGAATGTCATCATGCTTACCTTCTAGGGAGTTTTACAAAAACAACTTTCCTGCTTCCTTAAGCAACTAGATAAAAAAATAAATAAACTTGGCTCTTCGCTGAGTCACCTGGCTCAGCTGGAAACCATGGAGTCTGGGGACATTTTTTTTTTTTAAGATTTTATTTATTCATTTGAGAGAGAGAGAGTATGAGTGGGGGGGCAGAGGCAGAGGGACAAGCAGACACCCCGCTGAGCAGGGAGCCCAACGTGGGGCTCAATCTCAGGACCCAGAGATCATGACCTGAGCCAAAGTCAGACGCTTAACCAAGTGAGCCACCCAGGTGCCCCAGTCTGGGGAAATTTCTGGGTAAAGAAGCAGCAGTAGGCTCTTGTGAGCGCGGTATAAACTGGCAGTATCAACCTTGAAAAAGGGCCTCTTGGAAGCTACAGTGTCCACAAACAGCAGGGCCAGCCCAGGAAATCCAAACTAATCTCCTGACTTGGCTCTGAAGGCAGCAAGCAAGATTAGCTTCATAGGTATGCAATCCTCACTTAGAAGGGTCTTTGCACTTGTTTTAATGCTCTGCTGTCACCATCTTGACATTCTTAATAAATCTTTAACAAGTGGCCCATATTTGCATTTTGTACTAGGCCCTACAAATTACATAGTCAGTCCTGCGGGAATTATCACAAAAATCTTTGTCATCTCAAGTGTGGTTTATTGTTTGTTGTGAAAAATACAGTTTTCTCATTCACCAGCGTACCTGACTTTATCAGATCCTTTTCTGAAAATCATTTTAGGAGAGCTTCAGGGCCCAGGAGAGCTTCAGAGTCCAGGTGCCTGTGGCCTTGTGGGAAGGCAAGGGCATGCATGCTCAAGGTCAAGGGACAGGGACAGGGCAGCCCACTCTCTACCAATTTGGGAACAGCCAGACACTGCCAGCATTTCTCTTCATTCCTGGCTCACACAAGGTGCCTAGAATTACTGGTTCACAGCGTAGCACCTTTGGGGGAAACCCGAAGAAGTCACAGGGACAGACCTCTCATTTTTTTGCATTTGTTCTTTAATTCAAAAAATATTTATTGAGCACATACACAGGGGCATGCAACAGGAAGGTGGCTTCCCCGCCGTCATGAGCTTACAGTGTAGCAGAGCTAGGCAATAAGCAACTAAAGGAACACAATGAGAAAAGTGAATCATGACAAGTGCTATGGAGGAAACATACAGAGAGAGAGAGAGAGAGGAAAACTGTGGTGAGTGGTGGGGACTACTTGGAAAGAGTCATTAGGGGCGGCTTCCAGATGCTCGGTTTACCACCTGATACGGCACTTGTGTGAAGAATAACAAGGTTTAGTATAAATGCTCTTCAAGTGCCAGACACGTGCCTTGTGGAAAGGCTCATGCTCACTGAATGTGGGTATTAACTTTTTCTCAGGAGCACTGAGTCCCTGAAGCTCGCTGGCCTGGGAGGCAGAAGCCCTGGGTGGGCAGCCCTCCATCTGCCTGGCACCTGAGGGTTTTCAAAGCACGTTCTCATCCATCTTCTCATTCTCAACAACCTTTGAGACCAGATGGCGATTATCATTAACTCCACCTTCTAGAAGGAGGTTCAGAGGGGCTAATCTAATTTGCCTAGGTCACACAGGTAATAAAGGAGTCAGAAAGCAAAACAAGTCCAGCTGATGCCAAGTCTATGGAGGCTCTTCCTAGTAAGCCATCTCATTCCATGTCAGGGACCTCCCATGTTTAGAAGAACTGCCTTCCGTTCTGAGATATCACGGGAAAGGCACTGGGAGGGCCCCACTGCCTGTGACCCCGCCCAGGACCGCAGCCTAGTGGAGTTGCAAGGGCCCGAAGAGATCCTAGCCAGCATCTCATTTTATAGCTGAAGAAAACACAGACTCAGAGGGAAGGCAGTTCATGGCGGAAGAGGACTAAAACCCAAATCTCCAGCCCAGATCTCTTTCCACTTCACTCAAGACCTTCTGGGTTTATCTCACTTGCATCTACAGAGAAGTTAGCCCTGGGGCGTCTGAGGGGCTCAGTTGGTTAAGCGGCTGCCTTCAGCTCTGATCAGGATCCCGGAGTCCTGGGATCGAGTCCTGCATCAGGCTCCCAGTTCAGCTGGGAGTCTGTTTCTCCCTCTGACCCTCTCCCCTGCATGCTGTTTCTCACTCTCTCTCTCTCAAATAAAGAAATAAAATCTAAAAAAAAAAAAAAAAAGGTTAGCCCTTGAGCTAGGAGAACTTTGCAGGAAAGAGAGTAACCAGAACTAAAATGTAAAGGGTTGCCTGGCAACCAGAAAGGGGGCTATGTGTGCTTTTGCCACCTGGCAGCCAGTTTACCCTCTTTTTTTCTGGTGTTCCTCAGCCCCAGGCTTCCCCTAAGAGGACCACTCACATCCCCTAGTCAGGCTCTGCACATGGGTGGAATTATTTCCAGTTCATTTCACTTCCTGATTTAGGAGTGGGCACGTGACTCAGGGTTAGCCAATCAGAGCATCACATTTTCCTGGCCATGGTGATTGGTTCGGGAATAGACCTGTGACCTAAGCTCAGCCATTCATATTTTCTCCCCCCACAGCATCCTCAATCTTGAGAGTAGGGCTGGAGCAGAAGACGTGGCTGGAGTGTATTCATTCCTGCTGCAGCAGCCTGTGCTTCTCAGGTTTTAGCCTTCTCGGCAATTCATCCTAACTGAGACCCCTCTGCAACCCTTTTGAAATGGTAGTTAGGAAATCAAGTGATAATATCGTTTCTCTTATTTCCTGACAAGACTCTTCCACTGACATGTAGCAGCTTTGGTCTTGAATAGTTACTTGGAAAATGAGACCCAGTGCAAGAAAATTCAGCGGACACAAAGCCTTTTCATGATTCCTCTAAGTCAGTGATTCACTGTGTGAGGTCCCTAGATCAGCAGCAGCAGCAGCCTCTGGGAACTTGTTAGGAATGCAAATTCTCAGGCCCCACCCCAGACTGAAGGCATCAGAAACTCTGGGGTAGAAGCCAGCAGTCTGGGTTTTTCAGAAGCTCTCCAGGTGATTCTGATGCCCACTAGAGCTTGAGAACCTCTGCTTTAAACCACTAAGTTCAGTCCTGTATGAATTTACTTAAAACATTCAAGTATGAACTATATGTCAATTTTAAGTAAGCTCTACGCAAAATGTGGGGCTCAAACTCACCACCCTGAGATCAAGGGTTGCATGCTCTATGTACTAAGCCAGCCAGGCGCCCCTCAATTCTTTTAAATGTTTAAAAAAAAATGAAATATGAAAGGGAAAAGATGCCTAAAATTTGTGTCTCACTTCAGACCAAATTTTATAAGATTATTTTATGTTGGCTCTCTGCTCAGCAGGGAGTCTGCTTCCCCCCTCTCTCTCTGCCTGTCTCTCTGCCTACTTGTGATCTCTCTCTCTGTCAAATAAATAAATAAAATCTTAAAAAAAAAAGATTATTTTATGTCAATCTAGTGACATAAAGACAGGGTTTGACATCAAACAGACTGAAGTTCTAACCCTCCCTCGGCTACTTGTTGGCTATGTGAATTTAGGCAATTTATGACATTTTAAGCTCCAGTGTTCTCATCTAAACAACCTGCAATAAAAACCCCTCTGTCATAGGTCATGTGGACATTAAATGAGATACTGAATGTGAAATTGCTAGCACATAAGATCTCAGTACATTTCAGCTTGTTGTTATTATGTATGTGGAATTAAGGCTACCTATGATTTACAAGCACTGACTTCCTTTTACCATCCCAGCCTGGGGATGGAACAAGTTTACCATTTATCTGAAAATGATGTCTAGCCTGAGAGCACACTAAGTGGAACCAGAAAGCCCACGTCCTAGGCTTGGCATTGCCAATAACTCACCACGTGATATTTGGTGAGCCAACTCCTATCTCTCAACCTCAGGTTCCTCAGGTGTTAAATAACCAGGTTGTGACTAGCTGGGCTGTAAGGTCCTTCTGGGCTCTGACAATCTAAAATTCTATGCCTTAAGGATTGAACAGGGTTTTTTTTAAATTGGCTGGAGGAGGCACAGTCTTCAATGCCAAAATGCATCTGGGAGCATCTATTTTTTAGGAGACATGAAAGGAGGGCTGAGCTCTAAAGGTGGGTATGAGAGGGAGGCAAATCTTCCCACAGAGCAAATGTCCCTATAGATTTACCCACCTGTCTGAGGGGCCACCCCATCCCCTAGACCGTACCACCATAGAATGGGTCTCCTCATTCAGCCAGGAGAAGCACTCTTCCTTTCTCTGTCTACTGCCAATTGCTTCAGCACCTGGCTTGGGTTGAGTACTCAGAAACTCTGGCCAAGGGCCCTCCCAAAACAGAAAGCACAGTGGCCACTCACCCTTGAACCTGCCAAGAAGAACAAGAAGTTCAGTCGCTGCTGGGTTTTAAGCCAGGTTCCAGGTCATCTCCTAATAGCCCTGCTCTGCTTAAGCCAAAACAGTGTGGCATCAAATCACTCTTTCCATCTTTCTCTTTTTATTGATCTACATTTTCTATGTTGTTTCCCCCTACACTGTACGTTTATCATTTCTGTTTCGTCCTCAAAGCAATAGCCTTTGGAGACCCTCGCCGAGCACAGCGAGTCTTGTTTGGCGGTAAGAGTACAGTGCTCCAGGAGGCTGGAGGGCCCAGGTCATGGGTATCCTGGCAGGTCACTTAGCATCCTAGGCTCTGCTTGTCACTGTTGTAAAGTAAGGGCAGCTTGGACCAGCACTTCACCTAGAGTACTTTGCAAGACTGCAAATCACCCCTCACGGGTTGGTGGCTGGCAAAAATGCTATGCAGAGAGTCCTGAGTCCAGGGCTCCCCCCTCCACAAACAGGCCACTGCCCAGTCTCGGCCAGCTGCTTATGGATGTGAGTAAATAGGGAAGCAATGTGAATGGACTGATGCAAATCTACCAACAATACAACCCTGCCATCCTGCTAAGGGATGGGGAGCGCCTTGAAAGACCCACAAACTTCCCCGGACTCCTAATTCATAAAGGACGAATTGGGAAGATAGGTGGCAGCTGGATCCATCCATCTCAGCTAATATTTCAGATAAGGAAACTGAGGTCCAAAGCGGGGAAGTGAGTCCTTAAGGTCACAAAGAGAGTAGGTGACCCCAGGTCAGTGCTCAGCCCACAACAGCCCCTGACTCTGCTTTTATGTCATGAAAGTTAATGGGCCCGGGGGAACCTTTCTCCCACGAAGATGGTTGATCAGATGGACCCTTCAGCCCTGCTAACTGGGATGCTCATCAGGGCGGAACATCGGCCTCTGGCACCGCTCCCCCCGCAGCAGCGACAGGAGGTGGCTCTGACCCTGGTGCATTTTTCCCAGGCTATCTCAGCCCGGAGCCTGCCAGACCTTGCTGTGTTATCTCTTGATCTTAATCAGCTGCTCTCCATTTTCCACCATGTTTTATCCACAAAAGCCTCCTTGGCTTCCCAATAGGAAATCCAGGCCAAGGTTCCAGAGTCAGTAGGAGGGCCAGGCTGGGACTGGCTTGATGAGAGAAAGTACAAAGGATGCGCTAGGTCCGAAGCCTGTAGTGCCTTCAGAATCCACGCCTGTGCACATGAAGGCAATGCAGGGCAGCGGAAAGAGCTGGCACACAGGCCTGGGTTCAAGTTCCTGCTGCTTCTCAGCTACGTGACTTTGGATAAGACATTCAGCCTTCAGAGCCTCAGTGTTCTCATGTAGAAGATAGGGGATGTCCTCACTTTGCACACGTGATGGTTGGATTGTGTACGTAGCATCATTAGCTCCAGGGGCCTGGAAGATGGAACTCTGGGCATGTTTGTTCCCACGATGCTCCACGTTGGAGTGGTGCTAGTGAAGAATTAGAGGTTCAGCCTGACCTGGAGGTGCCCAGGGTGTGACAGGCAGAACCCACGCCTTGGGTTCGAGGATAGCCCTGATGCTCATCAGCTGTGGCCAACCCCTCCTCTCCTCTAAAATTCAATTTTCTAATCTCTAAGTGGAAAGCTTTTCCTGTACCTGAGATGATGGTGGTGAAATTGCTTCGTAAACGTAAAACATGCCAGTGTTATCTCTTCTCATTAGCACACACTGGTATGTAGCCAAAGCCTCCTGAGACCTTGGACAAGTCATTAAACTTCTCTGGGTATATCAGTCAAGGTCCCAGCAGGAAACAGATGGCACATCCAAACTGGGTGATTTGACTCGAGGGTAATAACGCAGCTACTTACAAAGATGTGTGCACAAAATGGATAGTGTAGCATCTCAGGGCTAGTCACTGCAAGGAGCCCTCCGTACACCTAGGGCTTGAAGGGGCAAGGGAGAAACAGTCATTTGGACCATCCACAAGAGCCTTGGCCTTCAGAGAAGGGATACAGCCTGTGCAGTGCTCTCACAGGGAGGAACAGGAAAACATAATACCCTTATGTTGCTCTCCTCTGCCTTCTGATCTGCTGTGGGTGCTTCCCTTTGGCCTGATCAAACTGGAAACCAGAGAGTCAGGAAACCCACGGATGCCGTCCACACAGGCCAGCCTCCCAAGACACAGCGCAGGGCAGGAAAGGGTAGAGAGCAGGTCTTGGAGGGGCATTTGGCAGAAATCTAGCCCACTGGGCTTGAGTGCCTTCCACAGTTAAAGGGCCATATTAAGTGAGATGATGTCTTCTTTGGAGCTCCCTCTCTGACAGTCTCAGCCCTTTCCCCAAGCTTCAGAATCAGCACCCAGAACGTTTAGAACCAGAAGGGGATCCAACCCTCTCCTGGGGAGATCTTTAGTCTTTCCAATGAATCAGGTGCAAGGACATCCTTTTTTGGCAGTCCCAAAGTTAAATGACTGTCTTTGAGTCCCATACTCAAAGCAGAGGGCAAGCAAGCCAGAGAGGGAGTCATTATTTGGATTACTATGTTTTACATTTATTTTTCTCTTTTAACCAGAGCAAGCCAGGTGCATATCCCAAATGCTAAACAGATGCCCTTCTGCTTTCATTCACAGGAAGAAATAGAACACAGTATAGAAGTCTCTTTAGGCCTTATCTTTAGAAATAATAAATTGCATACACGTGAACACCCTGGAGCAATCTATTTTTTTCCAGCACCTTCTAGCTGACAGTCAACGTGGCTCCCAGGGGAGATATCAAAGAGCTGAGTAATCTTGAGGAGACAATAGTTCCCAAATCTCCTTTTTTCACTCCATCCCATTCCAGATGGGTGACATAAATCAACTGCCTATAAAAGAGAAGATAAGAGAGAGATTCCCAGGGGATCTGGGACGATAGTTAAAACCATGGGCTCTAGAATCAGTAAAGCCCAGGATTCAAGTTCTTGCTCGATCACTTACTAGCTGTTCTCGTGACCTTGGACAAGTGACCTAAGCTTCAATTTCCTCATCTGTCAAACGAGCTTAATAATAATGCTTTATCTGCCTCATAAGGTTATTCCAAGAATTGAACAAAATAGTACAAACACTTAGCGCATAGTAAACATTCAATAAATGGTAGTGGAGGGGAACTGGGGAGCCGCTGACAGATCTATGACACTAGATATGTACAATGGCTCTCCCCTAGCCAGAGCACTTCCCCTATGCTCCTTCTGTGGCCCTCATCACTGGCCCATGCATTTTAGCCCTCCCTATTACACCTCTGCTCTAAACATACGACTCGAAATGCCTGCCACACCCATAGTCCTTTGCTGTGGTTTGTCCTCCACAATATTATAAATCAGGAGTAGCTTTCAGCTCTTAAAGCAAATCATCATCATAAAATACTGTGTATTAGTTATTCCAGCATTATAAAATTCAGGGCAGGAAAAGGCCATCCCAATTCTGTAATGCAGATGGCACTAGAACCTTAACCATAAGAGTTACTGGGTGGCTCAGTCGGTTAAGCATCTGACTCTGCTCAGGTCGTGATCTCAGGGTTCTGGGATCCCGCCCTGGGTCAGGCTCCACACTCAGTGAGGAGTCTGCTTGAGATTCCTTCCTTCTCTGAGGTGCCTGGGTGGTTTAGTCGGTTAAGCGTCTGCCTTCGGCTCATGTCATGATCCCAGGGTCCTGGGATCGAGCCCCACATCAGGCTCCCTGTTCAATGTGGAGTCTGCTTCTCTCTCTCCTTCTCCCTCTGTGTGTATGTCCTCTCTCTCTTTCTCTCTAGCTCTCACTCTCTTTCAGATAAATAAATAAGTGAATGAATAAGATTCTCCCTCTTCCTCTGCCCCTCCCCCACCCGTAAAATAAATAAATCTTTAAAAAAAAGTTACGTGAAGCCTATCGACAAGCTGTGACAACACAAATACCGCCTGTTTAAGGGCAGCCTGCAAACACAAAGCGTTCTCAGGACAAAAAAAAAAAAAAAAGAAAAGGGAGAAAGGAAAGGAGGGAGGTTTAAAACATATTTACCTTTTAGTTTTTTTTTAATATTTTTACTTATTTTACTTTGTATTTAGTTATCTTTGATTTATGAGAAACGGGCAAGGGATTTTCCTATGAGATCATGAGGTCAGGACCACAACCCCAGAAAGAAGCTGTATTCTTCCCCTTTTTACAGTTGAAGAAACTATAGCTCAGAGAGGGTGAGTGATTTCCTCAGAGTCACACAGCCAGTTAGAGAAACAGTTCAAATCTCAACAAATAGTTATGTATGTTTTATGCCACCCCCTTCAAAAGTATTTTGCTAGCACTATTTATAAATAGCTCCTGAAGTTTGCTAATGGTACGGACTGTGAGTCAACACCACAGACTTTCTCAATGTCCAAAAACGTCATCACGATCGTTTGCTTTGCAGCATTGTGCCTAAAGAAAATTTTTTATCTAATCTGTGGTCCAATCTTTTCCATCCACCTTTATGGTGATAAACCAGTGGCCTGGAGAAGCCGGTCAAGAACGTGAGGTTGGCGCCTTTCCAGCCTTGACTAGCACGTCAGCACCCTCCCTCCTTCATTCACGGGGCCTTTACTAAATGACAAAATCTTCGTCTAAACTCTTGACTCTGTGGTCTTATGTGTCCGTGCCCTCCTGTTTCCAGCCCCACTGCAGTTGCTCTAGTCGAGGTCTTCAGATTATTGCAATAAACTCCCCATTGTCTGCCCACGTGCAGCCTCTCTCTGTTCCAACCTATTTTGCACCTATTACTGATTAACTCATCTACAACACCACTCAAATCACAGCCATTGTGATTTGAGCTACTTTCAGTAGCTTCTTATTGCCTATAGAAAGCCTATAGAAAGCCTCTTATCCCTCATTCAAGACCTTCAATGATCTCTTTCTAATCCATCTTTCCAATATTAACATCCTTGCTGCAGGGCTCCCAGCAAATTATATTCTTCACTAATGCCCTCGGCTCCCCATATTTTCCCAAAATGATACATCAAGAGCCCAGTTTCTCTCTCTGTCTCTCTCTACTCCCAGCTCTACTTCCTTAAAGAGAATTCCGTTCTCGAAAGTGTCTCCCCTTGTGCCTGGCAATGACTTTGAAGGCCACATGCTTCCATGTTCAAATTCAGCAGAGAAGAGGAACCTCTGCTTCCTGGTATATCTCACTGTCCCTGACTGGCTTGACTTTTGTCATACACCATCCTTGAATCAATGCTTGTGGCCAGGAGATGGGATGGGTTCGTTGGAGGAACTCCCTGAATTTCCCAGTCATGAGGTTTGGGTGAGACGGACCCTCACCTCCAAGTTCAGGTGTGAGCCCTAACTGACCTAGCGCAATAGACACTCTGGAGGGCTTTTCTTTCATGAAGACTTTCCTTTACTCCCCTTTACTCTCATTTGAACTTATGAAGCTCTTTAACAGCATTTCTTTTGTTGCCATTACCATTGTCTACCTTGCATTAAAGCTCTCCGTCTTATCTCTGCATCCTGAACACCCATCACACCCATAATCTCCTATGAGACGGCTCTGTCCACAGTCCGTGGCTAAGCAGCCACATCTGAGTTACTTTATGTGATCATAGCTGCTGACCATGCTGATTAGACCTGAGGTGGGCAGGCAACCATAAGCTGGCCAGCAGCTTCTAGAGTGCCTAAAACAAGCAGTTCTACCCAGAGACCTCAGTGATTAGCTTTGAAGACCGTGAGTGAGCTGCCACAATGAGGAGACAGGAGCCACAAGGCAAGGCAATGACACAGAGGGTAGAGAATAAATGCTATTACCCTCAGGGAGAAGGAAGCTAAGACTCAGAGAAGCCAAGTAACCTGCCTAATCAGTAGCCTAATCCTAAAGCCAACTCTCCCAATCAGTACACCATACTCTCAAATTGCTCCAAAAGCAACTGCATTACATTCAATGCAGACAAATCCTTATTACACAAGCTAATGGAGGGAAGCGTTATGAGGGAATGAACAAAGGGATCATTGATCACTGGTGGTGGCTCCTTTCCCTGGGACGGTCTGGTCACCCACACCTCTCTTCCTGCCCACTTGTCTTTTGGTCGCTCCTTTCAAGTTTGCCTAAGAACACTTCCCCCCCAGCCCACGCTGATCTGAAATGGTTTTCATCCACCGTCAGCCAAGAGAGGTCTCATTGACCCTGAATATGATGAGCAGAATGCAAAGCCCAGAAAGAAGGCCACTGTAGTGGCTTCCTGCGGGGGAGGCTCCCCAGGCCACAACAACTCCCATCTCTTAGAAGTTTCCTCCACTCCCACCCAAGGATGGGTGCCGGCAACACTGTGCTAGGTACCTTCATTTCCACGGATTTGTCTTACTTTCACGATGACCTCGAGATGTACAACTGAGCGTAAGTCAACCGCACAAGGCCACCGTTCTCTAACATGCTGTCCTCATGATTTTAACTCAGGTCTGGCTGGCTCCAAAGCCCTCGTTCTTTCCACTGTTCAATGCTGCCTCCAAAATGGAAAGACAAATGAGACTATTGCATTTGACTTAGGATTCAACAAAACTAAGGTTTTGGCTTCATTTTCTTTTTATTGGCATCAGTAGTACTCATAACAGACTGTTATCTTTAGCCTATCTTTGGGCAATGACACATCTGTAAAACACCAAACAAACCCTTGACTTGCTTGAGAAGCTGGTATTGTGAGTCTGGGGAGTCTGTGTCCACAGTCACGTCCAACCACGGGATCGGTGTTGAAACAAGTGACTGTCCCAGGGGTGCTTGGTCAGATGGCTTAGGATTCTCTTGCAATGAGGATATTACTGATGAGAAATTTTTAAAGGCCTGAGGGAAAACCCTCCCTCAATTATGGAACACTTCCAATCTATCTGAGTGGAGCTGGAAATGTGTATGTAATATCCTGATGGGAGTCTTTTCTGCAAGTCCAAAGCTGTTTAGGCAAGTAGCTCCAGAAATGCTCCCCAAACGTAGCTCCCCAAACTCCAGAAATTAAGTGGCTCATGTTCCATTTTCAAGTCACTGTTTCACTGTGGGCTTGAACTGCTCCACTCTATTCAAATATCGCCACACTGATTTGAAAGAAGGAAATATTTTATCTATTCCATTTATAAAGTCAATAAATTTATTCTGAGCGCCAATATGTGGCAGGTGCTAATGATTCGATGGTGAATAAGCACCATCTCTTCCACTAAGGAGTTTCAGTGTTTAACTCCTACGGTGTCTCTGCAATTCTATTTTAGTACTGATGAGAACTTCTTCCTGTTGATGCATTACAGTCCATCTGAGTGGCAAAATCATCCTGGAGTAGGCAGAGCAGGTTTAACAATCTCCATACTACAAACAAGGAGGCTGAGATGAGAAAAGTTATGTGTTTTCTCCAAAGTCCCACAACTTGTAAGAGATCTGAGAGTCAAGCCCACTTATTCAGGGAGTCCCACTTATGGAGCCAACAGTGCACTCTGATCGTATTTGAGACTCAATATGGTTTTGGGGAGGAGATGGGAGACATTTAACTCAATTTGTCAATTAAATTTGCATTGACAAAGACCTCATACTCAGACTTTCGGCATCATCTACAAAAGAACTTACCCCTAGAGTCACTGTGCCATGCTGGAGGATGGCAGCCGATACTGGACCATGTCACATAGAGTCTATTTTGAATTAATATTGCTTTAGAAGGGGCACCTGGGTGGCTCAGTGGGTTAAGCCTCTGCCTTCGGCTCAGGTCATGATCTCAGGGTCCTGGGATCAAGCCCCGCATTGGGCTCTCTGCTCAGCAGGGAGCCTGCGTCCCCCTCTCCCTCTGCCTGCCTCTCTGCCTACTTGTGATCTCCCTCTCTCTGTCAAATAAATAAATTAAATCTTAAAAAATATATATGGCTTTAGAACTTCATCATAATCTGTGAATAACATTATAAATCTAATTTTCTTTTTGGGGGTAAAAATATTCATTTGTCAAATCCAAACATTTTAAATATGCCACATTTGTATCACACCGCTTTTGGCCTTCTTTATATTTCCATTTATCAAGAAGTACAAAAAAAAAAAAAAAAAAAAAGAATTCTGAGCTTCTTTTGACTTCCAGAGGCCCCAATGCCTCAATCAGATAATTCTAATCAATGAAGACATACCAAAAGTGGGTGCTGGTCTTTCCCAACAACATCCCCGAGTTTGGCCATAGTTAGGTATGTTTTACTTCCTACCATCTTGTCCCACGTTATTTGTACATCTCAGAATCCATGGAGGCCAATGAGGAGGAACTTCTACAATATTCCCCTCTTCTGCACTCCCTCCTGCAAAAAGAGAGAAAGATCAGCCCAGAGAAGAGCTTATTTTAAAATCTTAGATATGGGGGGGCCCGAATGGCTCAGTCGTTAAGCATCTGCCTTCGGCTCAGGTCACGATCCCAGGGTCCTGGGATCGAGCCCCACATTGGCTCTCTGCTCAGCCGGGAGCCTGCTTCTCCCTCTCCCTCTGCTGCTCCTCCTGCTTGTGCTTGCTCTCTCTCTCTCAAATAAATAAATAAAATCTTTAAAAATAAATAAATAAATCTTTTTTTTTTAAATGAGGAAATCATGCCCCTTGCAACAACAAGGGCATTATGCTCAATGAAATAAGTCAGACGAAGAAAAACAAATACTGAATGATCTCACTTATATGTGGAACCTAAAGAAAAGAAAAAACCAAACTCATAGAAAATGAGGTTATGGGGGGGGGTTGGGGGAGACAAGATGAAGGTGGTCAAAAGGCACAAACTCCTAGTTATAAGATAAATAAGTGTTGGGGATGTCATATACAACGGGATGACTATGGTTAACACTGCTGTATGATATATACAGAAGTTAAGGGGGCAAATCCCAAGAGTTCACATCACAGGGAGAATATATATACATGTATATATTTGTATCTATCTGAGGTAAGAGTTGCTAACTAAACTTCTTGTGGTAATCATTTCGCAGCACATGTAAGTCAGATCATTATGCTGTAAACGTAAATGAATACGGTGCTGTCAGTTACATCGCAATAAAACTGGAAGAACTAAAAGCAGTGATTTAAACCTAAAATTCAGGGATGCCCGGGTGGCTCAGTCAGTTAAGCATCCAACTCTTGATTTCAGCTGAGGTCGTGATCTCAGGGTCATGAGATCGAGCCTTGCCTTGGGCTCTGTGCTCCGTACAGAGTCTGCTTGAGATTCTCTTTCTCCCTCTCCTTCTGCCTCTCCCCCTGCTCACATGCTCAATCTCTCAAATAAACAAATAAAATCTTAAAAAAAAAAAACTAAAAATGGGGGGCACCTGCCTGTCTCCATTGGTGGAGCTCACGACACTTGATCTCAGGGTTGTGAGCTAGAGCCGTACATGGGGCGCAGAGATTACATTTTTTAAAAAACAAAAAATGACAAAAGAGAAAGGAAATCACCCTCTATGCTCACCCGTCTGGGTGGAGGCTAAGCATCTGCCAAGGATGAAGTTCCCCCAGGTGATTCCAGCACTTTGCTGGTTAGGAACCACAGGTGTGAGCCAAGCCCCGCCCAGCACCGGGTTTCTCATGGTGAAATCGTAGTGTTCAGAACTTTCTCCCTACAATAAAAGGGAAACGAAAGTTCTGTGGTCACTAGAACTGACTGCCTAGGTGAAATCTCAGTTCTGCTTTGGAAAGAGAAAAGCACCTGAGTCCTGAGGTGACCCATCGCTCCAATGGGCTAGTTATGTGAGATGTGGAAGAACCTTCCATCCACTGGCCCAGCAGCTACAAGGATGCAGGGAGAGAGAAGGGGCAGCCTGGCCAAGAAAGGAGCCTACGGGCAGGAATCCTGACGAGGACCCTGTTCTGGTGCCTGTGAACCTGACTATGATGCCACACCCGCCAAAGGATGCTTTCTTCCCGACTTCCTCGGTTATGGCCTTGGTTATGACCTGTGTGCTTGGGAAATTCAGTGCTGGCTACCCGGTTGGAAGATGAAGCTTGTTCCTAGGACACCAGCCAGGCAGGCAGGTGCACATGTGCACACACACACACACACACACACACACACACAGGCAAAGTAAGAGGGGAAAAGTGTGTTTTTTTTATAAAAGCTCTGATGTCATCATAGGAAAAAATATTTCCCCTTTGGTTTGTGTATTATATATTGTTCCTAGTTCAAATTACTTGTGGGAATAGAGGTGTACCATGATTTCTTTGCCTTTTTTTAATTAATAAATTTTACTTTTTAGAGCAGTTTTAGGTTCACAACACAATTGAGTGGAAAGTACAGAGTTCCCGTATACCCCTGTTCTCACACAAGCATAACTTCCTCCATTATCAACATCCCCCAGCATTGTGGTACATTTGCTACAATCCACGAACCTACACTGACCCGTCATCGCCCAAAGTCCATACTTCCCTTTAGGCTCACTTTTGGTGTCGCACACTCTCTGAGTGTGGACAGATCTATAGTGACATGTATCCGCCATTGCGGGGTTGTGCAGAATGGTTGCACTATCTTAAAAATCCTCTGTGCTCTGCCTATTCATCCCCTCCCCACTAATCCCTAGCGATCTTTAATCTTTTTACTGTCTCCAAAGTTTTGCCTTTTCCAGAATGTCATATAGTTGGAATCGTACAGTATGTAGCCTTTTCAGATTGACTTCTTTTACCTAGTAATGTGCATTTAAGTTCCCTCCATGTCTTTTCACGGCTTGATGGCTCATATCTTTTTAGAAGTAAAATATTCCATTGTCTAAATGCACCATAGTTGATTGACCCATTCACCTACTGAAGGACATCTTGGCTGCTTCCAAGTTCTACCAATTATAAAAAGGCAATTATAAACATCCATGGGCAGGTTCTTGTGTGGACATAAGTCTTCAGTTCATTTGGGTAAATACTGTGGAGCATGACTGCTGGATCCTACAGTAGAAAAGTATGTTTAGCTTTGTAAGAAAATGCAAACTGGCTTTCAAAGTGGCTGTACCATTTTGCATTTCCACTGGCAACGAATGAGAGTTCCTGTTGTTCCACATCCTCGCCAGCATTTGGTGCTGTCAGTGTTGGGGATTTTGGTCCTTCTAATTGGTGTGTGGTAGTACCTCATTATTATTTTAATTTGCAGTTCCCTAATGACATATGTTACTAAATATCTTTTCATATGCTTACTTGCCATCTGTCTATCTTCTTTGTGAGGTTGCTCTTTAGAGTATCAATTTTATTTTATTTTATTTTATTTTTTTGCTTTCTACTGCATCGTGAGTTTTTTTTTTTTTTCAGTGTTCCAAGATTCATTGTTCATGCACCACAGCCAGTGCTCCATGCAATACGTGCCCTCCTCAATACCCATCAGCAGGCTCGCCCAAACCCCCCACCCCCCTCCCCTCCAAAACCCTCAGTTTGTTTCTCATGGTTCATCTCCCCCCCACCCCCGATTTCCCCCAATTCACCCTTCCTTTCAACTTTTGTATCGACATGGACGGGATTGGAAGAGATTATGGTGAGTGAAATAAGGAGAGTATCGATTTTAGATCTTTCTTCTTTTCTAACATGGGCATTCGATGCTATAAATTTCCCTCTAAACACTGCTTTCTCCGCATCCTGCAAATTTTGATAAGTTGTGGTCTCATTTTCATTTAGTTCAAAATATTTTTTAACTTCTTTTGAGATTTCTTTGTTATTTAGAAATGTGGGGACGCCTGGGTGGCTCAGTTGGTTGGGCAGCTGCCTTCGGCTCGGGTCGTGATCCCGGGGTCCTGGGATCGAGTCCCGCATCGGGCTCCTTGCTCGATAGGGAGCCTGTTTCTCCCTCTGCCTCTGCCTGCCACTCTGCCTGCTTGTGCTTTCTCTCTCTCTCTCTGACAAATAAATAAATAAAATCTTAAAAAAAAAAAAAGAGGTTACCTAACTGAGCCACCCAGGCACCCCTCTCTCAACACTTTAAATACTTCAGTCTTCTTGCTTGCATGGCTTTTAAGAAGTCAGACATAGTTTTTATCTTTGTTCCTCTTTATTTTTTTTTAAACAATATTTTAAGTGTTTATTCTTATTCTAGGAAAGCACAACTTAAAACCATTCAGAGAAAAAATACTTTGATTTTTTCCAAAGAAATTCCAGTTATTTTCAATTACTGGATAACTAATGGATATTCTGAAC
>CM052884.1:84337946-84477150 GCA_028534135.1 Potos flavus | reverse complement strand
GTAGTTTTTTTGGTCATTTAGCCTGCATTGTGTTCTCTGAGCTTCCTGGGGTTTGGCGTCTGACACGAATTTAGGGAAATTCTCAGTCATCGTTGCTTTAAACAGTGCTTCTGTTCCTTCTTCTCTGTTCCTTCTAATATTCCCATTACATGTAAGTTAAAACTTTCGTAATTGTCCCACAGTTCTTGGATATTCTATTCTGGGTTTTTTCTTTTTTCTTTTTTTCCCCCAGTCTTTTGTTCTCCCTGCTTTTCAGTTTTGGAAGTTTCTATTGTCATATCCTCAGGCTCCAAGATTTTTTCCTCAGCCATGTCCTGTCTACTAATGAGCCCATCAGAGACATTCTTCATTGCTGTTACAGTGTTTTCTTTATTGCTAGCATTTCATTTCATTCTTTCTTAGAGTTTTCATTTCTGTTTACATTATCTGTCCATTCTTGCATGTTGTATACATTTTCCATTGAAGCCCTTGGCATATCAATCATAGCTTTTAAAAATTCCTGGTCTGGGACACCTGGGTGGCTCACTCGGTTGAGCGTCTGCCTTCGGCTCGGGTCATGATCCCAGGGTCATGGGATCAAGTCCCATATCGGGCTCCCTGCTCAGTGGGGAGCCTGCTTCTCCCCTCTGCCCGCTGCTCCCCTTGCTTGTGTGTGCTCTCCCTCTCTCTCGATCTGACAATTAAATAAATAAAATCTTAAAAAAAATTTAAAAAATAAAATAAATAAAATAAAAAAAATAAAAATTCCTGGTCTGATAATTCCAACATTCCTACCATATCTGCTTCTGGTTCTGACGCTTGTTCAGTCTCTTCAAACTGTGTTTTTTGCCTGTTTAGTATGCTTGTAATTTTTGTTGTTGTCGAAAGGCAGGCATGCCGCACTGTGTAAAAGGAATTGCACTAAATAGGCCCTTAGTATAGGGGCGGTGGTAAGGTGTAGGTGGCAGGGACATAGTCTATAATCCTACAGTTAGGTCTCAGTCTTTTGGTGAGCAGGTGCCCCTGGACTGTGAGCTTCCCCAGTGCTTCTCAGCTCCTGCCCCCACCTTAGGTGGGACAGGATGGCTGGAAGGGCTGGAGTTATATATTTCCCTTCCCCCAGGCACGTTAGGCTCTGATAAAACCCCAGTGGGTTAAGCTCTGGTAAATTAAGGACAGGCACTGTTAAGCACAACGGAATGCTCTGACATATTTCAAAATGGTTCCTTTCCTCCCTCCACCTGCCAAAAATAGGAGTACTTTTCTCCCATACTTACTGTGGGGATCTGCTACAGCTCCCGAAGGGAAAACTCACAAAAACAGCACCTCCCCCACCCCATGAATGGCTCCCCTGGAGTTTTTAACTCTCAGAGTTGACCACCCTGCGCCTCCAGCAATCTATCCATTACAGTTCAGGTTTTTCTACCGTGGGTGGGCCTGCTTCCCATGACAGTCTCCGCTCCCGTAGCTTGTGATTCTCTGTATCCACCTGTCTGTCTTCCCAATTCTGGGAATAGAAGTTTGCTCTGTGACCTCGTTTCTTTGACAGATCTAAGAAAAGTTGTCGATTTCTCAGTTTGTTCAGCTTTTTACTTGTTAGGACCCAGGGGCAATTTCTAAGCTCCTGACATGCTGCAATTAGAAACTGGAAGTCCCCCACCCTAATTTTTTCAAGACTGAGGTTCTCTAAAAGGTTTTACTCTGCTCTCGGAGAACTGAATTTTCAGTTAACCTTTATCAAGCACCATCTATGAGCCAGATGTCTGGCAAATACTATCACACTCATATCTCATTAAGTCCTCACAACAGCCCTGAGAGGTGGGTATTAAAATTAGCCCCATTTTACAGATGAGGAAGTGGATACTGGAAAAATTTTAATCACTTGACACAAGTGGGAAGTAGAGATAATATTAAAACTCAGGTCTTCTAACTCCAAGGCCAGGGACTCACTTTGGAAAATGAAAAGTCTCAAATGATTTCCGGCTCCTCTTCCTCCTCTCTCCGGAACCTTCACTCATGTTTGGGTTGGCATGGACGTGGGGGCGTTGGGAAAGCTGAGGTCCCCCCGCTGAACCCATGCATTAGCAGAGACTCGAGCAACTATATGGTAAATGCAATTCAGGTTTATTTCGACTTCCCAAGATGTTCCGCCAGAATTAGTAGACAACTGTCACTGTCCCATTTCAGCCAGCAGTTCTTCTATTTCGTTTTCGACGATATAGACCAGAGGTTCTTATCCAGGGTCTACAGATTCCTTAAGGGTCCCCAGGGGCTTCAAGAGGTTTGTGAATCTCCTGAAATCATGTTCCATTCTGTAGGTACGAGAAAATGTGAATTCTTCAAGGAAAGGGTTTTTCTCTTTCATTAAATTCTCCAAGAGCTCTCCAACACAGGCGAGATTAAAAAATAATCAATACAGGCTTTGTCCAAGAAGAGTTTGTTTTTAAATTTTCTAGCTCCAGCCCAGCGAGAGGACCAGATACAAGGAATGCAGCAATTCGTATCAGGAAATAATAATCACACTAATACTTTGGTAATTACTTTTTTCCTCTGTGCTGATAGAGACATAGATCTGGCTTTGGTGAAACCAGAAAAAAGAAACCCCAACAATTTGTGCTGAGACCGAGAGGATGCATCTGTTTCCTGAATCAACCAGATCAAATGAGCACGGCATCAAACGCTGCCTGTACTGAGACTTTATTTTCTTCCAAAGAAAGATGAAGCACTTACACTCAAAGCGGGTGGGGGGAATATGCCCAAGCCAAAGGAAAATACAATCTCTACTTTGGGCTAAAGCCAATGGGTTTCTCGATATGGCTTCTCCAAACTGAATTTCACTCCTAACAGGTATCATTTCTTTTTTTTTTTTTTAAGATTTTATTTATTTATTTGACAGAGAGAGAGATCACAAGTAGGCAGAGAGGCAGGCAGAGGGAGAGGGGGAAGCAGGCTCCCCGCCAAGCAGAGAGCCCGATGCGGGGCTCGATCCCAGGACCCTGAGATCATGACCCGAGCCGAAGGCACAGGCCTTAACCCACTGAGCCACCCAGGCGCCCCAACAGGTATCATTTCTAAAGTGCCTGTAAAGTAACTCCACTCTCTGGGGTCTTTATACAGTGGCAGCTTTGGCTCAGTCTGTCTGATTTATTTCAGCCAGCACTACATTGTACATTTGCTACACACTCCTGCATCTTCCCCGCTCTTCCTCATACCTGTCATGATCCAGTTATGCTTAATTTTTTTTTTAAAGATTTTATTTATTTATTTTAGGGAGAGACAGGATGAGCAGGGGAGGGGCAGAGGGAGAGAGTGAATCTCAAGCAGACTCCACGCTGAGCGTGGAGCCCAACCCAGGGCTCAATCCTCGATCCCAGGACTCTGAGATCATGACCTAAGCTGAAACCAGGAATCGGATGCTTAACCGACTGTGCCACCCAGGTGTGCCTGGTCATGCTTAATTCTTTGCTAATGTTCTCAATTGCCTCTGCACCTTTGCATTTGCTCTTCTCTCCCATTTGCTGTTCCCTCTACTTGAAATGCACTTCGAACCCCCTGGCTATCTCTTCCTCCCCCCAAGGGATGTCTCTTCTAGACAGTTTTCTTCAACTCCTTAGGAAGCATTGTCTGCCCTTGATATCTCCATAGTTTCTGTGCTTACACTTTCCCTAGCACCAGCAGGAACCGTGTCTTTCACCTGGGACCTCAAAGTGCGCCTCACATGTAGTAAGCTTTTACTGGATGCGTGTAAATGAATGAGCAGTTAATTCCCCACCAGTGCCTAAATAAGGGGCATTAAGTAATAGACCCTTGTGTAAATGTTCTGTAGAAAGTAATAGAAATACTGTTCTTTTTTTTTCCTCTTTGGAACCTGGGGGTTTTAGAAACACTGACCTCTCGGGGCACCTGGGTGGCTCAGTGGGTTAAAGCCTCTGCCTTTGGCTCAGGTCATGATCTCAGGATCCTGGGATCGAGCCCCGCATCGGGCTCTCTGCTCAGCAGGGAGCCTGCTTCCTCCTCTCTCTCTGCCTGCCTCTCTGCCTACTTGTGATCTCTCTCTCTCTGTCAAATAAATAAATAAAGTCTTTAAAAAAAAAAGAAATACTGACCCCTCAATATCAAAAAGCTCAATTTAACACCCCCCCGCCCATCTCAAAGATGCTACAAGAAAAAAAATTACACAATCTGACTTATTACAAGAAAAGAGATTATGTAAAAACATTAAGACAAAAGAAAAATTTTGGATTTTGGTCTCAAAAATATTTGTTTTTCTTTTTCTGAGGACATTACTGTGATGTTTGGGATAAATGGCCACCATTGACCATTTCTTTAAATCTTCTGCACGGGACATATAAATTCCTTTAAGTATCTGGTTTTCCAAGAGGCTGAATCAGAGCCGCTTATTTAGTCATAATGATGTTCACCTCTAAGTTTGAGAAATGTGGTTACAAAACAGAGAAAGCTATATAAAGCATTTAACTTCCTTCCTCTAAGAAAGATAATGTGTGGAGAGAAAAAAGGAAAACAGACCAGAGATCAGTGACTTCAGTAATTACATCTGATTGGGAAGACCGGAGCCTGGTCTCTGATTGCTTCATGTGCTTAAGGCAAGTGAAATTAATTGAATCACAACAAAAAGAAAGACTCTAATCCCAGAAAAGGGATTTGAAATAAATCCGTATTCTTGAAAGAACAGAATAGCTGCTCTCTTCCCTGGTGGCAGGTAGCTGCATAAAATGACCAGCCATGCTAGGATTCTGATTCTTTTTTCATGCGGCGATGGTATAAGATGATAAGTTTTTACAGTTAGAAGGGACTTGGAAGATCAATTACTCCAGCTCTCACTCGTACCCATCCTGATTTGACTCACAGCGCTCTGTCATATCCCAGGAGAGCACACAGATGGAATCCGACCTAAAGTAGGTTTCCTCAGAAGAATGTGGTCCCCTGAATACTTGCCCCAAGGATCGTCTGGTCTACACGTCTTCATTTCTCTCACAAGGAGGATGCTGTCTAAATATAGGCTCCCCGTAGATATGCCATTGCCTTGTGATGAACAAAGTATGTTCTCATCACAGTATCTAATTCAATAAAGAATAACCCAATGGTTCTCCAAGGTCACTCAGCTTGTTAATGGTGATATGTGGACCAGAATTCCTGGTGTAATACACTTTCCCCTTCACGATACTTCCTGAAAACTATTCCAAAATGCTATTCGTACAATGCTAAGCAGGAGGGTTTGGCCATATCCAGAGAGAATACGGAGACAAGTTCAAAAATCTGCTCTTTTACAGTGAATTCACAAATCCCTTCATGAGGTGGGCACATTGCACACAGCCCTGAAACAAGGAAATGTGAAAGAGTTATCTCAAAGCTGAGGGAAACTGGTAACACCAAAACCGGTGGTGTTTTGCCTTATTCTAAAGCATGTCACAGAATTACAGGGGAGGATGTATTGTGAGAAGCACTTCTCAAATTTCAATGTGCCCAGAGGGACCTCAGGATCACGGTAAATGCAGATTCTGATCCACAGAGTCTGGGGTGGGGCCTGAGATCATGCATTTCTAACATCCTTTTGGGGTTTCCCAGTGCTGCTGGCCTGGGGACACACTATGAGGAGCTAATTGTAAGGAAGAACATCAGCCTGGGGGGCAGAAGTCTTGTATCCAAATCTCAGCTGAGCATTTATGAGCCTTGTAAACTTGGGTGAGTCTCAATCTAAGTTTGTGTCCTCATCTGAAAAGTGGGGGTTATAACCACATCTCTATAGTTACCAAGAGCCTCGAGGCTGTCCTCTGCCATCCCTTTTCCGAGGCTCTATCCTAAGCATGTGCGCATATGGATGTACAGGAACATTTCAACCATCAGAGGTGTTTATCCTTATATTTTTTGTAATAGTGAAAAACAAGAAGAAACCTAAATAGCCAAAATTAGGGAAACATTTTAGTAAGCTAGGATATAGCCATTGAATTGAATATTCAAATTAAAAGTACCATTTAAAATCATATTTAGAGAGAAGATATAATATGGGAAAATGTTCATGCAATAACATACCAAACTTTTGAAGCCAAAATACAAACTCGTATGTACAGAATAATCTCTAAATATATGAAATCTTCGCCCTTGTTGGCTCCCAGGGACATGGAGAACAAAATGAGAGAGATGGATAACTGACTATGTAACTAGAGGTATTATTATGACTCTTTTCTAATGGCATTGAGAAAATCCAGGTCAGGTCTCTTTGCGTGCTTTGGCAGCCTGCCCTAATTCTGCAACATAACATTTCCTAGAAGGGCCAGCTCCCATCTGAACATTCCCTCTTAGCAGGAAGAATTCATTCTGACTATGCTCTAAAATATGAATGTAAGGAGCAAAGAATGTGTATTTCCTCTGTATGTTGTGACCTTTGAGAAAGAGGAATGAGGGGACAATTTTTTAAGAGTTTTCTGGAACAAACTATTTAAAAGGTGAGGTTTGGAGGGTAGAAGCTGACTTTAGGATGAAACTTGGGTTTGCGTCTCAGATTTCTCCTTTATTGTTTGTGAGACCTTGAACACCTCAAACACCCATTTCTAGGAGCGTCCCACTTTCGAAATCTATAAAATAGCTCTCACAGTATTCGTCTCATATAAAGCAGTGTGAGGAATAAGGGAAAGAATTAGTGGAAAGTGCTTAGCACAGTGTCTGGTACACAGCAGGTTCTCCATAAGTCATGGCTAATTGTGGAAGACAGACCCGGAGGTGGCCCCTGTGCTCCCACTTTGTGTGGGTACAGGCGGGACATTTGACTTGCTCGTAACCAGCGGAATGTGACAAAATGAGATCAGAGGTACAATTGTACACATAAGGCTCCGTCCTGCTAGCACACACCAGAGAGATTCCCTCTCCACTGCTGCTTCGGAAGAGGTAAGCTGCCGTGTTGCAAGAGGGCATTTAGAGAGGGTCATGCGGCAAGGGATTGTGGGAATTTTGGGCCACCTCTGGTAGCTAAGAGTGGCCCCTGGCTTAGAGCCAGCAAGAAAACAAAGACCTCAGTCATACAACCAAAAGGCAATGAGTTCTCCCAACAACCTAAATGATGCTGGAAATTAATTCTTCACTGCTGGAGCCTTTGCCCATTACAGTGCCGCCCAGCTGCCACCTTGCTTACTGCCCGACGAGGTCCTGAGTAGAGGACCCAGCCAAGCCATGCCAAACTCCAGACCGTGAGATAACACGTGTGCTGTTTTAAGCCTCTAGATTTGTGGTAATTAGTAAGACAGCAATACAAAACTCATATACTTGTATAAAGTTGATAACTAACCCTTATCTTTTGCCCATTGCAATAAACCAGCTCACTTCCGTCTCACCAATGTTTATTGAGCAGCTACTATTCTGTTGGAGCTGAATCTTGGAAGAGGGGACAGAACCTACACTCGGTGAGCTGAAAGTCAGTAGAGGAGACCGAGGGAGAAAAACCAAAAAATCACAATAAAGGGCGGTAAGTGCTATGATCAAGAGAGTTGAGCTTCACAGTAGGAACAGTTCAGCTAGGTCACGAGGGATCTGGCTGGATTCGGAATTAGCCAGGCAGAGAGGAGGAGGAAAGAAAGGTGTTCCAGATGATGGACTGGCACAGGCGAAAGTATGGGCGTGAGGGGGTGCACAGGGTATGACAGGAAAACCAAGTGGTTGACAAGGAATTTTCACCAGATAGAAGTACCCCCAAATAACAAATGAGGAAGGAATTCTAGATTTAGAATATCACCGTTTTGTAACCGTAAGCCCCTGATGAAGTAATAGATCTAGGCAGTGATCATTAATGTCTGCTAAAAGAGAAACAACCAGACATCAAGCCCTTTTATATTGTAGTAAAAAATCACATAATGTTAAATTCACCATTTTAACCATTTTAAAGTGTACAATTCAGGTGCATTTAGTGCATTCACAATGTTGTGCAACCATCACCACTATCTAGACCTAGAACGTTTTCATCTCCCCAAAAGGAAACCCCATACCCATTCAGAAGTGGCTCCCCATTCCCCTGCCTCCTCCAGCCCATGGCAACCACTAACCTGCTTTCTGTCCCTATGAATTTGCCTATTCCGCATATTTCACATAAATAGGAAAATCATGGAATATGTGGCCTTTATGTCTGGCTTATTTAACTTAGCACATTTTTCAAGATTCATCTATGCTGTACCAGGCATACATACTTTATTCCTTTTTATAGCTGAATAATATTCCATTGTATGGATATGCCGTATTTGCTTATTCATTTACTATTTGATGGACATTTGGGTTGTTTCCACCTTTCGGTTACTGTGAATAATGTTACAACGAATATTTGTGTGCAAATGTTTGTTTGAATACTGATTTTCACCTTCTTTGAGACTATACCGTGAAGGAGAATTGCAGGGTCAAATGATAATTCTACACTTAACCTACTGAAAAACTGCCAAAATGATTTTCATTGCCGCTGGGCCATTCTACATTCCCACCAGCCATATATGAGCGTTGAAGCTCCTCCTCATCCTTGTCAACACTCAGTTTCTCGTTTTTGATTGTTTGGCCATCGTGGTGGTGTGAAGCGATATTACCAAATGCCTTTGGTGGGAGTACACCTGAGACGTATTTTTGACAAGGTTGAACCGACTTGGTTGGAGCTCCTAGAGCTGGGCTGTGCAAACAAAAATAGTAACTACTAGCCACAAGCAGCTATTAACACTTGAAGCGCAGACTAGCAACATTTCAAGCACTAATAGCTACTTCTTGTGGCCAGTAGTTACTGTTTTTGCTTGCACGGCACAGATGTACAGGAAGTATATAACACATGCTGCATTTCTGAAGCTTACCATGAAAAATAATGTAAAATACTTCATTAGTGATCTTTTATATATATTACATGCTGAATTGTTCATATTTTGGTTATATTGAGTTAAAGAAGATATATTATTAAAACGAATATCAGGGGCGCCTGGGTGGTTCAGTCGGTTGGGTGTCCAACTCTTGATCTCAGCTCAGGTCTTGATCTCAGGGTTGGGCTCCATGCTGGACGTGGAGCCTACTTTAAAAAAAAAAAATGGATTTCATCTTCTCATTTTCACTTTATTTTTTTTTTAATATTTTATTTATTTGAGAGAGCCCATGCACATGAGCTAGGGGGAGCGGCAGAGAGAGGGAGAAGCAGACTCCCCGCTGAGTGGGGAGCCTGATGCGGGGCTCAATCTCAGGACCCTGAGATCATGACCTGAGCTGAAGGCAGATGCTTAACCAATTGAGCCACCCAGGCGCCCCTCATTTCACGTTATTAATGTAGCTACTAGAAAATGTTAAATTGCCTTTGTGATTTACATTCTATTTTTATTGAACAATACTGCTCTAAATCTAAGTACCAGTTTATAGGAAACACAGAGAACAAACACGCTAAACAACATAAGGTTGCCATCATCAAAATCTAATATGTGGGAACTACAAAAGACTCAGTTTCTTCAATAAATAAATTGCAAGGTTAGAGAAAGAGGGCGGGGAGCCTATGGGTTAAAAAAAATCTAAGAGACATACCAGCAAACCTTGTTTGGATACCAGTTAGAGAAACTAGCTCTAACAATCCAAAGAAATCTGAACAGCTATTGGTTATTTGACGATAGTAAGGAAGTATTGTGTTTTTTAGAGTCATAATGGTATTGTGATTATCTTAAGGTTCCTTAATTCATACATATACTTATTTAACTATTTACAGATGAAATTATATGGTGTTGGAAATTTGCTTCTAACTAATCCATTAGGAAGAGTAATGGGGGCATGAATGGAACAGTATTGGTCATTCGCTGATAATTGTCGAAGCTGGGTCATAGTATATGGAGGGGTCATTATACTATCCTCTCTGCTTTTATGTATGTTTGGCATTTTCTATAGTAAATTTTTTTCAGCATGGACTGTTCAGGGAGCTGCAAGAAATTTTAAATATCCAGAGAATACAATGTTGGCATATAGCAGGGGGAGGGAAGAAGGGAACCAACACGAGATTTAAAAAGTTAGGATGAGGGCGCCTGGGTAGCTCAGTTGATTGGGCAACTGCCTTCGGCTCGGGTCATGATCCCAGAGTCCCGGAATCGAGTCCCGCATCGGGCTCCCAGCTCCATGGGGAGTCTGCTTCTCCCTCTGACTTTCTCCCCTCTCATGTTCTCTCTCACTCTCTCCCTCTCAAATAAATAAATAAAATCTTTTTAAAAAAATAAAAATAAATAAGAAGTTACGATGAGAACAGACTACAGGCCTAATATGCCACACCAAAGCACACTAGTACAATTAGAGTTTGGCGTGTTACAAACTATACTGCGCGTCGGAATCACCTGGGAAGCGTAATGAAAGTGCACATAGCAACCGTATGTTATTTTCATCCCATGGGGTACTGCCCCTCTCCCATGCCATGCGGATGCTCCACTCCACTCGGATGGACGTGCAATTCACAAATAGCCACAGGAACTGGTATTCCCGTCAATAGTGATTTGTCCAAGGGGTGGACTGTGACGTCAGTGGAGCCAATGAGTGTCTTTCCCTGAGACTGACGTATGAACAACAGAAAAAAGAACCTCCTTTTTCGATGGCATTGAGAAGCTGGAATTCTATAAGCCTAGAAATGCCAACAGCCATTTCCACAGGCACACAGAAGAAGACGGTCTGTAATAGGGGCAAACGAGCATCAAATATATTTTTAAAAAGCAGAGTCCATAGAGAAAAACAGAACATTTGTTATACGGACCAGTGCTGTCCAACAGAAATACAATGTGAACTGCAAATGCAAGCTGCACAGACAAGTTTAAATTTCTAGTGTCTACATTAAGAAAAGTAAGAGGAAACAGATGACATGAATTTTCATGCTGTATTTTATTTAATCCAATATTTTGGGTTGTTTGGTTTTGTTTTTGTTTCGTTTTTTCCAGCATAGGAAATACAGTCAATAATATTGTAACGATGTTGCATGGCAACATATGGCAACCACACCCACGGTGGCGAGCACTGAGCAATGGACACGGCCATCGAATCACCGTGCTGTACGAGTTTTCTCTTTATTACGCTGTCTTTGGAAGTCAGTATATATCTCACGCTTACATCACATTTCAGTCCGTGCTGGTCATACTTAAAAGTGGCCAACAGCCACAGGTAGCTCATGGCTGCTTTATTGAGAGCACATCCCTAAGGCCAGTCCCGCTCAAGCCAGTTCTTATTCTAATCGTGTCTTCTTAGATTCTGTATTGGTCTCTTTGGCACCCGATCGAACAGCAGAAGTGGTTTACATCTCCCCTGAGATCCAGAGTCCGTTCTCTGAAATCACCTCCTTCAGCTAACTCGCATACCAAGACATTATGTCCCCTGCCCTCAGTCACCCCACGGTCAGGTATCAGACGACTAGGACCAGTTGCTATGCCCCGAAGGCCACCTGATTTATTCAAAGTAGCCAGTCCTAAATTGTCTTGCCTTTCCTGCAGAAATCCCAATCACGGCTGCGGTCTATGCCTCCCCCACCATCCCACCCCCTTCTCTCTTCTGCCACATGGTGCTTCCCTAAATGGCCCTGTGTGGCATGGAAAACCCCCTCCTCTCCGGAAATTAACTTATACATTAGTCTTTCAATGGTATTGACCTCCCCATGTCACCATTCAGTCACCTCCATAAACTAAACCCCCGCAGATAGAGCTAAGATCGTTTTAGCCCCTGAACTTCCCAGTCAGAAGACATAATGGACTCCGTTTTTTGACCTAAGCTAGATTGAGATGGGTTCCTGTCACTTACAACCTAAAGAATTCAGGCTACATATCCAGATCCCCATGTTCTATTCCAAACTCTAGAACATACATCTGAAAACAATGATTCTTTATAGCCAACCATGCATAGACCTCAGGCTGGAGTTTGGGAACCCTCACTGTGGGCCAAAAGGCCACGGCAAGTTCTTAAGCAGATGGAATGAAATGATCCGATTTGCCTTTCAAGACAATCACTTCTGGCAGTTGGCTTGGAAGATGGCCCAGGAGGGCAAGAGATGAGAGCAAGGCCATTTGCAGGCCTGATGGGGCCACACAGATTGGTGGTGCAGATTCTCCAAGCTCATGTGCCATTCCCAGGCCACTGGGTGTAAAAGGAAAAGGAAGGGATGTGGGCATTTGCTGACGCCGAGAGCTGGGTCTGCTCCCTTTGTGCTGCTTGCCCAGGAGGGCGTATTTTTGGGAAGGGGTGTGTTCTGAGAGTAGGGAGGAAGTCGCCACCCCATTGGAAAGAATCTGCCACCCTGCCTTCCAGCTGAAATATCAGATAGAGTCTGTTCTTCTCCATGGGCAGCAGGAATGGAATGGCCAACTTTTTTTTTTTTTTTTTTTTTTGGTTTCTCTTTTTTCTTTTGAGAGAGAGAGATTATATGAAAGAACATGATGTCTTAGGGCTCACAACGGGGGAAAAAAGATAAGGGAAAAGTGGCAATTTAGAAAGTCCATTGTGTATGTTATCTCTGTTATTTTAGATTAAGAAAAAGTAAATATGGCACAAAGCATTTACCGTTTATGCCAGCCTGGTGCAAAACTGTTGCTTTTATCCTTTTTCCTTGCTTTTGCATCTTGGCTGAGGTTTTCCCTGGGAATTTTCTGGTGCTCAGTATCGCACTGCCTTGCTAAGGAAGAGATCAGGAGGCCCACTGAGTCAAGCAAGGGAGCGGGGCAAAAAAACAAAAAAACAAAACTCTCCAAACTCTGGAGACATTTGGAAACCTTCGGCATGCAGGTGTTTAAAAACACACTCTTGGGGTGTCTGGGTGGCTCAGTCAGTTAAGCGTCTGCCTTTGGGGGCGCCTGGGTGGCTCAGTGGGTTAAAGCCTCTGCCTTCGGCTCAGGTCATGATCTCAGGGTCCTGGGATCGAGCCCCACATCAGGCTCTCTGCTCAGCAGGGAGCCTGCTTCCCCCTCTCTCTCTGCCTGCCTCTCTGCCTACTTGTGATCTCTCTCTCTGTCAAATAAATAAATAAAATCTTAAAAAAAAAAAAAAAAGACTTTAAAAAAAAAAAAAAAGCGTCTGCCTTTGGCTCAGGTCATGATCCCAGGGTCCTGGGATCGAGTCCCGCATCAGGCTCCCTGCTCAGCGGGGGGTCTACTTCTCCCTCTCCCACTTCCCCTGCTTGTGTGCTCTCTCTCTCTGTCAAATAAATAAATAAAATCTTAAAAAGAAAAAAAGCCCACATTCTTTTCCAGTGGGGTTACAACACTGGGGTTCAGATGGAGAGATAAGGGAAGGGTTGGGCGTATCCAGGGAGGGCAGCAAGCTGGCCCCTGAGGAGCCTCACTACTCTGGTGAATACAGTGCAGGCCACAACTGTCCTCAACCGAGCCTTTCAGAATCCAGAGCTTGTCAGCACCTCAGGGCCTTAGCTCTCAGAAGCACACACGCGTTAGCTAAGCTTGTAAGACTAATGGCTGAAGTTAGAATGCCGATTTATTAAACAGCACATTTTGAACAGCAGACTCACTGAGCGGGGGCTCAGACACTTAGTATACCCAAACTCCAATACGTAACCATAATAACAAAAGTAACAATAAAAGCTAACTTTTACCAAGCTCCTCCTATGTGCTAGTCCCTGCGCTAATGCTTTATGTGAATTTTTTCACTTTATCTGAAATAAGTACTTCTATTATCCTCAAATTACGGGTGAAAAAATTGAGGCTCAAGGAAGGTTATACTTAATTAGCCCAAGGTCATAGGTCTACTCCCCATCTGGACCTTGAACTGGAATTGGACGAGACAGACTTTGTGAGCACAAGCATGATCGCTTTGGGGGATGAGTAAAGCACATTCCACCTGCACCCCCCAGCCCTGGGTGAGCCCTCCTCACCCAGAAGACAGGTGGCTCTAGAAGCCTGAGGAGGAGGCACAGCATGCCCTTGGCCGTCCTTACATTGAGACCCTTCAACTGTGGCCGCGGGAATGCTCCACCAGCTACTCTCGTGGACAGAGTATCTGGATAAATGGAAGCCAGAGCTGAAGAGGAAGAAAGGCAGACTGATGGGCTGGTTTAAGAGCGTGGAGACGTGCTTCTCTGAGGGCTCACGGAAGTTCTCTGGGGACACTGCAGTGGCTGCGGCGAGCAATGAGAAGGAATCGCCATGGAGACGCACGTGTCTATGTCAGCGCGACCAAGCCATCCTCTTCCTGAAGACAGACCGACATGGGACACCAAATCATAACCCATTTGAGCGTCGCTCCCTCAGGACACTTCCTCTGACGCCCCCTTCCCCTTCTTTAGGTTTCATCTGGCTGCAACAGACACAGCACCCTCCATTTCTGATTTTAACTTTTACCAAACTGGAGTTGAAGAAATTTCTTGACTGTCTTTCTCCTCTGCTGGACTGTCAGCCCCATGAAGACAAGAAACCCATCTGTCGGCACTTCTGCTCCAACCCTGGCATCTCATAGGATCACAGAGCAGAGCAAACGTTCAAAGAGTATTTCTCTGCTCCTGAGCACGGACACACTTCTCGAGTCATCTTACCTCCTATTTGCTCTCCTGCCTGCTTGGATCTGGTGACACCCGCCCCCCCCATCATTCTGCTCCGCCACCTCCATGTGCCAAATCCAACAGACACCCTCGTCTTGGTTTACGTGTCTTGGAGCAGCTCTTGACACAGCTGACCACCGTCTCTGGTTTAAAATGCTTTGCCCGGGGCACCTGGGTGGGTCAGTCATTAAGCATCTGCCTCCGGCTCAGGTCATGATCTCAGGGTCCTGGGATGGAGCCCTGCATCGGGCTCCCTGCTGAGCAAGGAGCCTGCTTCCCCCTCTCCCTCTGCCTGATGCTCCCCCTGCTCATGCTCTCTCTTTCTCTCTGTGTCAAATAAATAAATAAATAAAATCTTTAATAAATAAAATAAAATGCTCTCCTGCGAGGGCACCTGGCTGGCTCAGAGCATGCCACTCTTGATCTCAGGCTTGTAAGTTCAAGCCCCACATTGGATGTAGAGATTACTTAAGATTGAAAAATCTTGGGGTGCCTGGGTGGCTCAGTCATTATGCATCTGCCTTGGGCTCAGGTCATGATCCCAGTGAGAAGCCTACTTCTCCCTCTCCCACTCCCCTTGCTTGTGTTCCCTCTCTCACTGTGTCTCTGTCAAATAAATAAATAAAATCTTTTTTTAAAAAATCTTCAGGAAGGAAGGAGAAAGAAAGAAAATGCTTTCCCTTAAACGCAACGGGATACCACTTCACACCCATCAGGATGGCTATTAATTACAAACAAAAAAAATTTTTTTTTTTTTTTTTTTTTTGCGGGGCTTGATCCCAGGACCCTGAGATCATGACCCGAGCCGAAGGCAGAGGCTTTAACCCACTGAGCCACCCAGGCGCCCCCAAAAAAAATTTTTTTTAAAGATTTTATTTATTTATCTGAGAGAGAGAGAGGGAACACAAGCAGCGGGAGTGGGAGAGGGAGAAGCCAGCTCCCCACCGAGCAGAGTGCCTGATGCGGGGCTCGATCCCCGGACCCCAAGATCACGACCTGAGCCGAAGGTAAAAACAAAAATTTTTTTAACAGAAAATAAGTTTGGTAAGGATGTGAAGCTATCAGAACCCTTGTGCACTGGTGCAGCTGCCGTGGAAAATAGTGTGACGACAGCTCCTTAAGAAATGAATCAGAGGATTACCATAGAACCCAGTAATTCCACGTCTGGGTAGATACCTCCTAAAAAATTCAAAGAAGTGTCTCAAAGAGCATTCAAAGTAGCATTATTCACAATAACCCAAAGGTAGGAGCAACCCAAATTATCCATCAACAGGGGAATGGATAAACAAATGTATATACAGACAATGGGGTATTTTTAAAAAATTTTTTAAATATAAAAATTTTTAAATTTTAAAAATATAAAAATATTTTTCAAAAGCTTAAAAAAAAAAAGAAGGAAATTCTGATAAATACTAGATGAACCTTGTATACATCACACCAAATGAAGTAAGCCAGTCACAAAAGGACAAATACTATATGAGTTCACTCATATGAGATACCCAGAGTAGCAAAAGTCACAGAGACAAAAAATAGAGTGGTGGTTGCCAGGGACGGCAAGGAAAAGAGGATAGAGCATTGTTTAATGGGTCTCAGTTTGGGAAGATGGAAAAGTTCTGGAGACAGATGGTGGTGATGGATGCAAAACAATGTCAGTGTACTTAATGCCACTTGAACTGTATACTTCAAAATGATTAAAATAGTAAATTCTAATATATATATATATTTTACGCCCAATGTGGGCTTGAACTCACAACCCCAAGATCAAGAGGGGTCTACTAACTGAGCCAGCTAACTATATAACTTGGACCAGAGAGGCAGTAGTAGACATAATAAAAAGTGGAAAACTGAGGACGCTCCTGGAGTGGGATTTGTTGACAGATTGGATATGGGATGTGAGAAAAAGAGGAGGGATCAATCAACAATTCAAATTTGGGGGCTTGAGCAACCAGAGAATGGAAATGTGATTTACAGAATTAGAGAAGACCAGAAGGGTGAAAGTCAAGGTTGAACTTTGAACATTTGGTGTGAAAAACCTATCAGACATCCAAGTGGAGAGGTCGAGTAGGTGGCTCGACACGTGGACCTGGAGTTCAGCACAGACGCAGAACCTCGAGGCCCAGCCCTGGGCCCTCCTTCTTCTTCCTCTTCCCCCTCTATGTGATGTCACCCATTTCTTCAGCTTCCAATACCCCCCGTAGGCTTCGTGGGCTCTATGCTGGTATTTAAATGTCAGACAGTACCATGTGACATCGTCTCCCTTCCCTGAAAGTCTCTGTGTGTGAGGTCACTGGCGGTCTAACTGCCCTCACCATGTGCTTTAGTGAACTTGGCAATCACTAACAGACGTGTGCCATCGTGGAAACAAAAGTCACATTTTTTGAGGGTTCCTGACTCTCCAGGACTTTTTTTCAAAAAGTCTCTGTTGAACTTCCAGAACAAAAATAGGTGTGAACCGTATGCACTTTGGAAAGGAATGAGCTGGCCACTGTAGGGCTAAGACCAGTATTGTTCGCAGAATGAAATTCCTGTTCACTGATGTTGTTTTGGGTTGGGCTGACCTTATGAACTGGATTTCTTTTCAGATGGGTGTATTTTTCCTTATTGCAAATTTCCTTCAATTCATCAGCAGAAATTCTAGCCACTTTGCTGGGAGCTTGTGACCCTGGGTTGGACGGCTTATGTACTTGCCTTTTGACAAATGCTTATTTATTTTTTTGGAATTTCTGCTTGACACTTCCTGCTTTCCCTCTGGTGACCTTTTCTGTCACTACCCTTTGGTTTCATCCCCGATGAATCACTTTCTTTGGGTCACTTGAGTCTTTCTCCTGTAGGAGAATCTAATCATTTTTAACGACGAAGTTGAAAAGGCCTTTCTAGGTTCCTGCTTTGCCATTCATTCAGCGATTCCCAGGTTTCATGACTTGGGTGCAAGTCACACATCCGTTGCTATATTTATCCATACCATGGGAATTGCCATGGTGCTCCAAAGGGCATTGCATTTTCTAACACAATCCACACAGCACCACCGGCAATTTGTGGCGGGCCCAGGTCCTCTCAATGTAGCTGAGTGTGGCCTGAGAGAACACATTTTCTCTGAATTTTCCTACCCACCAATGTTTGCTTTACTTATTTATCTATAACCTATCTTCTTGCAGGAAGAACATAAGGCTACTTACAAAAATGCAAACACTGGACCAAAATAAAACAAATTTGAGAATGAGAAACATATATAGCCAAGGGAAATAGGATGCAAGTCATGACATCTTTGCTAGAGATGGGACAAAAGTTGGCTCAGAGCCTCCTGATAAGCAACATAAGAGAGAAACATCACGAGTTACAAAGTGCACAGAGCCCCTTGAAGGAGAAACACACCAGTCGCACAGGCCCAGCACACCTGTGCTGTCTCCCATGGGTCCTCCCAAAGGACTTTAGAAAACAGGGTCCTAATAACGTTTTCCTCAAAGCACAGCGAAGGATTTCACAGGCCTTCCTTATAATACCAAAGCACCAGTGAGCAGAAGTATTTCTCCCTGAGGCTACCAAAACATGATGCCGTCTTCCAACACTACCAGAGGGTAAAGGACGGATGGAATGGCCTCCAGAGACATGCTGGGAGGGCCTCAGGGAAGAGAAATGAGAAAAGTGTCTGGTGACAGCCCTCTAACTTTTGGGGCACTGTAAAAATGCCAAACACCCCTGAGGAGCTAAGGATTTGATCAACTCTGTTATTGGGGCCATGCTGACCAAAGAACCTGGTTGTTTTGGTAAATTCAGTGATCTGAATGCCACGGTTACCCCCCAGAACTCTTTTGCCCCCCCCCGTCCCAGAAGAATAGGCTAGGAGGAGGCAGTCTTGAGAGAAGCTGAGGGACAGCCCCAAGAAGGGATGTGAAAGAGGGCCTCACTTAAATAGGACCCAATAAACTTCCGTGGGTTCCTTTGGCCCCACGCTGACTCTCTTTATTGTTTTTCAGCTCTTAATGAAATTCAGGTGAGTCAGTGGGACATGCTGACATTGCCTCGCAAGGCAAGTCGTGTTAGACATGAGGTTTGGTTTGTTCACTGTACAAATTTGCATGGTATCTTTTCCACTAAAACCTGATTTAGCTTCTTCCTATCTGGGCCTGTCAGTCTAAATCTCATGATGTACCTCAAGATGGACAAACTGTTTCCAACTAGAGGGAAAAAAAAATTTAGATCCCTAAAACTCAGCTCTTATGGCCATTAATTGTTGCTAATATGAGGTTATAAAGTGTACTCATTCTTAAGCATAAAGAAATCGGCATGTAATCGGCACATGAATTTTCATAACTGTCCTGTAAAGCATCATACAAAGGGAAGCCAAATAAATCGAAGAACACAACGCCTGTATGTTTCTCTGCATTAAGAAAGAATGGAGGAGAGGAGAGAGGAAGGATGGGAGTGAAAACTCAGAAATACTGACAAATATGAATCATCAAAAATTGAAAGTCCCTCAAAAGGAAGGATAATAATAGCTTTCTCTGAATCACCATTCAATCTGCACAGAATATTATCATCAGGAGGAATCCTGCCCTTATGGGAGGTTGGGGGGAAGAGAGAGAAAGCTTTTTTTTTCTAAGTTCTTTTGCAGACTAATGACTACCTTAATCTCCAGTATGGTAATTCAGTATCATCTAGAGTTGAGACAAATGCTTCTGTATAGGCCAAGATATGCTATAAATTTAATTTAAAAAACAACAACAAATAAAAAGAGTTTCAAAAGTATGTGTTACCAAACTTAGAAATTGAAAAAAAAGTTAAGACTTTCAAAAATATGTTACTAAAAATAACACTGACCGTTGATATTTGTCCGAAGAATCCTCTGGAGAGAAAAGAATTTCATCCATTGGAGATAAATGGGGCCAACTCATCGGTGATCTTTGGTTTAATTAGCTAAACTCTTCCAGATGGAGGACACTCAAAGCAAAGGAATATTTCTGAGCCCCCTGGAATTGTTAATAAGCATAACAATATGTTACATGTAAAAGAAAATATGTGTCTTTTATCTTACTCTTTTAAAGGGCAAATGAGGAAGTACTTGGTAGCATTATGATTTTCAGTTTGATTATTGAAAAAGAAATGCCTGAATTTCATTCAATATTGAACAAACAGACTTTGAGTATTTGTTTTACTCCTCTGCTAAGCATGGAGTTGAAAGGGGGTGGATAAGACAAGACCCCAGCCCTTATGGAATCCACAATTTAACTAGAGGATACATTCCAGTGCCTGGTGCATAGTAAGAGCTGGATAACTATTTGTCGAATAAATAAGTGAATGATGTAGACACTTGTATAAGGAATTGCATCAATAAAGATCTGAACAGGTTACCGTGATCAGAGGGGAGCGTGAGGGCCGTCAAGCTGTCAGAGGCTTCACAAAGAAAGTTGTCTGCAAGGCGCACAAAGGACTTTCAGACACAGAAAACGGCACGCTTAACAGCATGTAGAGAAGAAAGAGTAACATGTGTTTAGACAACAGCTAGTAATTTGGTGTGGCTGGAGCATAATGTGTATATACAATGTGCCTGGAAGGTAGTGAGACCACAAAAACAGGTTGGGGCTCCTTTAAAGAGGACCCTGAAAGCCTAAGGTTAGACTTGATCCTTTAGCATGTTATTAGCATTTTAGAAAGATAGCATGAGGGGCGCCTGGGTGGTTCAGTGGGTTAAAGCCTCTGCCTTCGGCTCAGATCATGATCTCAGGGTCCTGGGATCGAGCCCCACATTAGGCTCTCTGCTCAGCGGAGAGCCTGCTTCCCCCTCTCTCTGCCTGCCTCTCTGCCTACTTGTGATCTCTCTCTCTCTCTCTCTCTCTTTCTGTCTCTGTGTCAAATAAATAAATCTTTAAAAAAAAAAAAAGCTAGCATGAGACACAGTATAGAGTATGTATGGAAGGGGAAAAGGAAGTAAGAGATGCCACAGGCTAAGTGCATCGTTTGTGACTGGCACTAGGATGGATCCTACACTTATTTACATTAAACTCATCTAATCCTTGGAATACTCTGAGTGAGTACGGAATACCATCCTCATTTTCCGAGAGGGAAACTCAGAGAGGTGAAGCAACTTTGTGCAGATCACGCAGCTCATGGAAGATGGAACTAGAATTTGAAATCAAGGTTCTAAAAATATCTAAAAATACTATTGGACCCATACAAATTAGTATTGGGAAAAATATACGGTGGAAGTTTGGGGGAGAGTTAGTGTGCATTAAGAAAGACACACATGCAAGACACAGGGAAAGAAAAGCATGACTATACAAAAGGATATTTACAGTAAGGGAGATACAACACAGGAAGTGGGAAGATAATCATAGAAAAACCACAACATGTGTTTTTAAAATGCAAAGCCCCAGGGAGGAGAAAGCGAACGATACAATAATGCCATTCACTCTGGCATCCTGTGCATTTGGTTTTGCTCTTTACTTTTTTTTTTTACTTTAAACCATTTGCTATGAGAGTAACAAAGATACAGCTCATGATCTTGCAACTCTAATGCCCTAAATCAGAAACAGATGGCGCCTAGTGTACCCTGTTTCCTAGAAACTGCAGAATTTTGAAGACAACACCCTCCATGCACCACGTCACTGATTTCAGTTCCTTCACAGATACTAATAGATGGCTAAATAATGCGGTTGCTGGGCATTGTATTGAAACATCTGTTTTTCTTGCTCGAGAACCTTCTTGAAGGTCAAAACTGCTCTCCATTTGTATTGTGCTTTTTTTCCCCCTCTGCTTTAGAAAGTAATTCTTACCGTCTCTGAAAGAGGAAGAAAATTAAAATCCCCTGTAATCCTTCTACCCCACGATTACCACCGACCACTTTAACATTTTGACAACCTTCTAGTTCTTTTTCTACACACCTACACAGGCATACACACACACACACACACACACACACATGAACACACAGACTTTATAGAAAATAGGATGTATACAAATTGTCTTTTGATCTGTTTCATTCACTGAATAACATTGATGTTTTTTTTCCGTACCACCCAATATCTATGGTGACCACTAGTATTCCATCATATTTTTTTTAAAGATTGATTTATTTATTTTAGAGAGAAAGAGAGCACGCGCATAAGGAGCAGAGGGAGAAGGAGAGAGAAACCCAAGCAGACTCCATGCTGAGCGCAGAGCCCAACACCGGGCTCGATCTCATGACCCTTGAGATTCAACCTGAGCCGAAACCAAGAGTAGCACCCTCAACCGACTATGCCAACCAGGCACCCTCTCCATCAAATTATATAAATTAATTTATTTAACCAATCTCCTTTTCATCCAACGAATTCTGTTCACTGAACACCCACTATGAGTCAGAACTGTGCTTGGCACTGGGTGCACAGTTGTGAATGTAACAGGCAAAATTCCTGCCCTCGTGGAGTATACGGTCTCATTACCAACATGTAGCTTATTTGAGAACTTTTGTTATTGGAAAATAGCACAGCAACATCTGATAAACACTACCTCAGCTGTGTGATTAAGCTTAACTTCATTGGTGAAAGGTCACGTAGACAGCTTGTCCCCTGATATGATGTGACAGGACTGGTACCTGACAGCTGTGGTTTTCCTGCCAACCAATAACCCCAGTTTAACCATGATTTTTTTAAGATATCAAGAGACAGTCTCCAAAATATCTGACCCATGTTCCTCAGAACTGTCAAGGGCATCAAAAATAAGGAAACTCTGGGGCACCTGGCCGGCTCAGTTGGTAAGAGAATGTGACTTAATCTCAGGGTTGTAAATTATAGGCCCATGTTGGGTGTAGAGATTACCTAAAAAAAAATCTTTTTTTTAAGATTTTATTTATTTATTTGACAGAGAGAGAGATCACAAGTAGGCAGAGAGGCAGGCAGAGAGAGAGGGGGAAGCAGGCTCCCCGCCGAGCAGAGAGCCCAATGCAGGGCTTGATCCCAGGACCCTGAGATCGTGACCTGAGCTGAAGGCAGAGCTTTAACCCACTGAGCCACCCAGGCGCCCCTAAAAAAAAATCTTAAAAAAAAAAACAGAACAAGGAAAATCTGGCAAACTCTCACAGTCTTGAGGAACCTAGGGAGATGACAACTAAATGTAATTGGCGCTCCAGATAGAATCCTGGGACAGAAAAAGAACAGTAGGTTAAAAGTAAGGAAATAGGAATACAGTATGGATTTTAGTTAATAAAATGTATCAATACTGGTTCATTTGTTGGGATGGATGTAATATACTAGTATCACTTGTGAAACAATGAAGGAAATGAGGAGGACGGATGGATGCGTACAGATGAACTCTGTACCATCTTTGCAACTTCCCTGCATATCTAAAACTATCCTAAAATTAAGTTTATTAAACACAAACACTGTGACAGTCATCCTTGCAAATTTGAAGCACATCTCTGGTTGTTTCTTTGGATAAAGCCCCAAGAGTAAAACTGATGAACCAAAGTAGATACAAATTCTTATTTACTAGAGATTATTTTCAAAGTGTTATATATAGATGTTTTTCTGGCTTGTTACAGATGGGTTTGCCTTATGCCTTTATCTCTGCATTTTCCTAGTTGCTGACTCCTGAAGCTGGAAAGAAACCTAAGAGACCCTGAATCCCAACTACTTTGTATCACAGATGAGGAAACTGTAAGTCCAGAGAAGTGAAGTGACTTGCCCAGGGTGAGGTGTCTAGCGAACAGTGGGAAGTAGGATCCAGGTCCCTGTGGACTCTAATTGGGGCTGGGCTGTCCCCGAGTGGGTGCAAAAGAAATAAAATTTTCTGACGCATGGTGGAATTAGTGATCGACAGCCAGACCTGCCTCTTTCTATTTTCTGTACATAAATATAAGGGTTTGCTTTTTTTGTCTTAGACACAGTTGCTGGGAATGAAAAGGATTTTTAAAGCTTCAGAATGGATTTTTAAGAAAGGGTTTTTAAGTTTAAAGAATGGATTTAGACACAACTACTAGAATTGCTTGACTAAATCCCTGGGCAAATTATTCTTCCTTTCTGGGCTTTTGCTTCCCAATCAGAAAAACCAGAATTCCAACGCCTACTACTTCTGAGTCTTCTGAGAGGGACCTCGTAGGAATTAAGGAGCTAGTGCAGATATATCTGCAGAAGTCTTAGAGAGAAATGTCATTTAAGGAAAAGGTATTCGAATGAGAACAAAGGGCACCGTTTCTGTTAAGTGGTCTGTTATATCTCAAGAAAGTTCATTTCCTTGCCTGTATGGTCTCTAGACAAGGAAAATCCCAGACTTGGCATTGGTAAGGAAGAAGAGGGCGATAGGAAGGAAGGGAGAGAATTGTTAGACTTCTTGGCTGGAAATCAGAAACAAATAGTTCCCGAGCCTGGCATTGTCAGGGGCCAGCGTCAGGACCAGCCCAAGAAGGCAGACGAGGAACATTACCGGTCCTGACTTGGCTCCACACACCGTTACTCAACAGAAAGTGGTGCGTAAGCAGGATCCTGGAGGATGCAAAAGGAATATAAACAATCGCTGGGTGGGGACCTGTGGTTGCCTATAGAAGTTTTGCCAGGCCCGAGATTGCAGGCGTCCATTTTGACTTATTTAATTCCCAGACATTCTTGCAGGATTGAGGCAATGACACAGGCGAGCTAGAACAAACCGAAGTCTGGGATTTAGAAAAACACTGGCCTCTGACCTCAAACTGGAGCCTCTAATCAAAGTCCTAACCCTGGCTCAGGCCACTGAGCATCCTTGCTCTGCAACATGGAAATGACTTATTTTATTTCCCTATAAACATCTGTCAGCACCTGCACTGAATTGAAACTTGGCAGACAAAATGAGGAAGGGGTAATACCTCTAAAAATTCTTCCTGTTTTTATGATTTGAACCTTTTTGGTCTTTGAAGCAGAAGAACGGGAGAAAGACATCAGCTAACTTTCAGGATCAGATGAAAGGAGAAGAGAATTAAACAGATGGCAAAACTCTCCCATTTTTATTTATTGCCGTCATTATTTTGCAGACGTGCAAAGACGTGGGCAGCTGGACTGGCAGCCCTTGTGACTGTGTGGCAGCAGAGGAAGCGGCAGCCCTGAGGTGTCAAGAAAGGACAAGGTGGGGTGCGTGGGTGGCTCAGTCGGTTAAGAGTCTGCCTTCAGCTCAGGTCATGATCTCAGGTCCTGGGATCGAGCCCCACATCAGGCTCCCTGCTCGGCGGAGAGTCTGTTTCTCCCTCTCCTTCTGCCTTCACCCCCAGCTCGTGCTCTCTCTCTCTCTCACTCACTCTCTCTTTCTCAAATAAATAAATAAAATCTTTAAGAAAAAAAAAGGAAAGGAAAGAAAGGACAGGATGAGATGGGAGCATCTGGGTGTGACCTCACAAAAGTCGAGAACTACATGAGAATCTCTACTTTATAAAATGTGGATTTCTAGCTTACTTGTATCAGATGTTTTTACATGAAGCAGTAGTTCTGGGCTCTATGCACTCAAATAAAAACTCTTTACTGGATCAGCTTCGATCTTGGTCTGTAAGGTCAATATTAATCATATTTTACTGACATGACTTAACTGCCCCCTGTTGGGGCTACCTATGAATCTGGTTCCTTGTTGGTGCCTTCCATTCCACCACTGGAGTACCTTTCCTTTGAAGATGGTAAGCAGATTATACATCGAGTGCTGATACCGGTCAACTGAGAGCAGTTGTCTGAATCACTGCATTGAAATGATACTGAAGTAGGAAAGGGCTCCCACAACTGATTAGCAAGATGAGCAAGAGAGAGAAGAGAGGCAACGTCTGTGGGTTAAGGCAAAGCATTTGCAGTGTCCATTCTTCTGGAAAGGGCTATTTATTTAGCTTTTATATAGCACCTCTGTGGATCTATGTCAGATCACTTCCAACTATACACCAGAGCTGGTTTCGATAGATGTAGCATTTGTATTTTTAGAAGCAAAACTCAGGCTGTATGGTTCAAGCGAGGATCTTCTTTTTCTGATTTTGAGTTATATCATGTGCAAGCTCTCACAAAGATATAAAAGTAACATTTAATTAAGGGGCGCCTGGGTGGTTCAGTCAGTTGAGTGTCTAGGCTCTCAGTTTTGGCTTAGGTCATGACCTTGGGGTTGTGAGATCGAGCCCCATGTGGGGCTCCACCCTCAGTGGGGAGTCTGCTTGAGATTCTCTCTCTCCATCTCCCTCTGCACCCCCTAAAATAAGTAAATCTTTAAGAAAAATAATAAAATAAATAAAAATGAATAAATAAAATAATAACATTCAAGCATGTAATGAATGAATCACAACCTATTGAAATTTATGGGAAATATTAGATGAAAGGCAATGAAAACAATTCAGGGTGTATGGTCCCCAAGGATAAGTCCAAAGCACAGGAGGGTCGGGTCTGGCTGGGAACCTGGGCTTTCAGGGGCCATCGGAGGGCCCTGGTTTCTGAAGTCATGGTGGTTTCATAAGCAGGTAGAAAGAATAACGAAAAAGGAAGTGAAAAGTAACCGACATACTTTACTTATTCCACAACTTTGCTTTTTAAACTTCTCTTGCAGGGCTCTACACTAGGCATTTCCTGGGGAGAGTTTCAAAATTCTAGACAGTATGCGGGGCAATTTACTAACGACTACAATGTCATCCTGGCTTCCCCCACAAATTCACGGCAAAGTCTTCTCCCTTTCAGCAAGGATCTCTATCCTGATGTCAAATCAACCTTTCAAAAAAATGACTTGCAACGTTTGATTTGAACTGACATAAAATTCTTATATCTACAGCAAGAATGTATCAAGTACTTTAAGCACTGAGTTGCAAGGAGAAACGTTTAAGCTTAAACTCTTTGGCAAGAAAGGAAAAGTTCTCTGCACTGTGACTCCAGCCTTTCAACCACTCCTCACCTCCGTTCTCTCCGTGCCTTTAAGACTTTTTGCCTAGAATGCTCTTTCTCCTCCTCGTACATTCTTTTATAATAATGATCACACTTCACTGTCATCTGCAGTTCTCCTCTGTCCCTCTATGAAGCCTCAAAAGCAGAGAATGGGAAATGTGTATTCTGTCCACAGATACTCCATGAATACCTTGTCAGTGCTGGGGACTGTGCCAGAGATACAACAGAAAACAAGGTGGACAAGATCCCTGACTGCACAGAGCTCAAATCCGGAGGGGTCTTTCTAACTCCAGGGCCTAGCTCTTGGCAGGTGTACAAGCTAAAAGAATAGGGGTGCCTGGCTGGCTCAGTGAGTAGAGCGCGTGACTTCTGATCTTGGGGTCGTGAGTTCAAGCCCCATGTTGGATGTAGAGTTTACTTTAAAAAAAAAAAAAAAAGACTGAAAGAATAAATGAAGCTCCTGCCAGAAATTCAGAAATTAGTCGCTTTGGTTAATACCATAGCATGTAAGCAAAAGGCAGAAATAGAAAATCTTAAGTCATTTGCATTGTGGTTGAATTCCGAGTCATTTCTACCATGGCTAATAGCAATTATTGAAAGTAATAGCCCAAATAGTAGGAAACCACACTCCTCGAATCCAAAAGAAAGTAGATTATGTTTAAAAAAAAAAAAAAAAAAAAAGTGTTCAATGTGGAATACTAATTTTGATTAAGGAAATTCTTACCTCCAAACTAAGATCCCTATAAATGTTAAGGTATGACTACTGACTTATTCGGATGCTTTCTGAACTGACTATATCTAGAACATGGCAATGAAGGTCAAAGAAGGCTTTGTAGGCAGGAAACGCTGTGCACTACCAGATATTTTTAACATATGGGGAAAATGACAAGAAACCAATGTTTCTGAAAACTTTTTCCCATAAAACAATGGTCCAGTGAGTTGTTCCTTGAAAAGAATATAAAGCATCTGGAAAACATATCATGCATAAGCCCCTCGTGGAGCTTCACAAAGCACACAATCCTATTAGTGTCTCTGAAAAGTTCTGGCGAAGATAAATACGCTTAACTTTATTAATTGTCATTTCCCATACTTATTTAAACCACCAAATTCTCCTTTCAAGGAATAGCTATTAAGTTAGGTTAGGAAAATAAACAAAAAATCTTAAAAAAAAAAAAAAAAGTTATGTTAGGAAAACCTGCCCTAAAGTTCTATCTACAATACTGTTCACTTACACTTACTCACTAGTAGCGATCTAGCAAACCAAGACATTCTCAGAACATAGCGTCAAGTCATAAAAGTATTTTTCTTACAAAAGTATCTGTGAGTAAAACTTGCTGCCCAAACAATTTTAATGATTCTGCATTTTGCTTCTAAACGAAGTCACTACTTAACCACTAGATGGCAATATGATTCCATTTATAGTGCAACCACACAGCGCCCAGCATTTTAATGGTTCAAAGAGTATTTGGGTTTTCTAAGGATGTCTATGTGTATTTATTCATTCACTTAGTAATTCCTTCACACAGTTTTAGGTACTTTTAAGTTTCAAGAACTCTGATGGATGTTGAAGATAAGAAAAAGTATGAGGCAGTTCACTGTAAAAATTGTAGTTACTGGATACATAGGAAACTGTAAGACGCCCCATCAACTTAACAACCTTTTTGGAAGGAAGGAAGGAGACTATATAAAATACGCACATTGATTACATGACATTTTTTATACATGAAAAAAGATTTAACTATCAACAAAGAAGTGAGAAAATAGTGCAAAGGGAAAGCATGGTGATAGATAAGCATCCAAGAAACTATTGGTCTGAACTAAGTGTCCCAAAGGCTACGGGTTGTGCAACTCAGAAGTCAATTTCGACTCAGGAAGGACATGCCTGTCCTCAGTCCTGGGGAGCTTCTGGAAGGGGCTTGTTTCTGAGCCTGGAAATTCGGGAGAGATGAAGGTGAAGATCCAACCTGTCTCTGGCTTTCGGGTCACAGACCTGGAGCTGAGTGCCGGAACAGACCTTGAAGATGAGTAAGTACAACACCCTCTTCTTAGAAACAGAGGCAGGGAGATAGGTGGCTTGCCGAGTGACAAGAGGTCTTTGAGGCAGAGCTAGAATTTGAACCCAAGTTTTCTGAAGCCCAGTTGATGTTCTTTCCAATATTTCATCACCAATTTTGGAATTTAGAGTAGGTCCTCCGCTTAGCCTTTTACCCTTTCCAAATTCTTTTTCTTGCTGGTTCCTAGGTGGCCCATCCTTGGATAAGATGTCATGTGCATGTGTCTCATGTTGGATTCCCCAGGAAACAGACTTGGAGGCAGATTTGCATGCAGGAGGTTTACTGGAGAGTGCTCTAGGAACAGTGCCTTGAAGGGACTAAGGGAGGCAGGATTGGGCAGAAAGAGAAGTTGAGGCCTCAGCTGATCTCACACAGCGCTCTGGATGAGATGGTCCTTCAGAGTGGTCCTAGATCAAGGCGAGGGGGCAGGACCTTTAGACTTTCCACGGTGACCACTCACTGGATTCAGGGGACATAATCAAAGACAAGGCAGCTCCCTTTGGCTGATTTTTGAGCAAAAATCAATGGACTAAAATCGAGGTGTTGGCAGGATTCCATTCCCTTCTGAAGGCTGTAGGGGAAAATCTGTTCCTGTGCCTTTCCCAGCTTCTAGAGGCTACCCACATCCCTTGTTCCTGGCCTCCTTGGTCCATCCCCAATGCCAGAAATATCACACATGTCTGACCTTTCTTCTGTCCTTGCATCTCTTTCTGGGAAAGTGCTCTTTTTTTTTTTTTAAGATTTTATTTATTTGAGAGAGAGAGAGAGACACAGCGAGAGAGGGAACACAAGCAAGGGGAGTGGGAGAGGGAGAAGCAGGCTTCCCGCCAAGCAGGGAGCCCAATGTGGGTGGGGCTCAATCCCAGGGCCCTGGGACCATGACCTGAGCCGAAGGCAGATGCTTAATGACTGAGCCACTCAGGCACCCCAATGCTCTCTTCTTCTAAGGACTATGTGATTAGATGAGACCCACCTGTGTGATCCAGGCTCAGTTCTCCACCTCTAGGTCCTTAACATTACTCACACATACAAAGTCTCTTTTGCCATATAAGGTAACATATTACAGGTGCCAGGGATTAGGATGTAGACACTAGGGGGTGGGGGGACCATTATTCTGCCTACCACGATCTGTATTAAACATTGTATTATTCTGCCATTATTATTATTATTATTCTGCCATTATTCTGCCTACCACATCTGTATTAAACATTGCAAGAATACGTTATATGTTCATAGCTGCATTATTCATAATAGCCAAAAAGTAAAACAACTCAAATATCCAGCAACTGATGAATGGATAAATAAAATATAGTATATTCACACAATGGCATATTGTTTGGCCATAAAAAGGAATGAAATACTGATTCATACTATAACATAGATGAGCCTTGAAAACATTACGCTAAGTTAAAACCAAATGACCACATATGTATGACTCCATTTATATGAGATGTCTAGAATAGGCAAATCTATAAAAACATAAAATTGAGGGGCACCTGTGTGGCTCAATTGGTTAGGCATCTGACTCTTGATTTCAGCTCAGGTCTGGATCTCAGGTCATGAGTTCAAACCCTGTGTTGGGGCTTGAAAAACAAAGAAACCAAAAAAGGCAGGGGGCACCTGTGTGGCTCTGTCCATTGAGCATCTATCCCTTGATTTAGGTTCAGGTCATGATCTCAGGGTAGTGAGATCGAGCCCCATGTTGGGCTCTGCATTAGCAAGGAGTCTACTTGAGATTCTCTCCCTCTGCCCCTTCTCTCTCTCTCAAATAAATAAATAAATAAAATATATTTATTTAAAAAAACCATAAAATTGATGAGTAGTTTCCGGGGGCTGAGGAGGGGGAAAATGGGCAGTGATGTTAATGGGTATTAGATTTCTTTGGAAGATGATATGAATACTTCAAAATTAGATTGTCGTGATGGTTACGTAGCTATATAAATATACAAAAATAATTGAACTGTAGACTTTAGAAGGGCGAATTTTATGGCATGTTAATAATATCTTAATCAAGTTATTTAAAAATCTTTTACAGATTAGGCCATAGCCTTCACTTTGTATCACCCAGGAGACACTTTATATCTCGTTGTCCTTATTAGTGAGTAATGCTAAGACTAAACTCTGGGTTAAGATGGTAACAACTATTAGGAACTATATTTTTAACCAGTGCTTGAGGAAAGCTATCTACCTTACAGGAATAATACTACCATTCAAGGATGTTATAAAAGTGAAATTAGACTATGATATATTTAGTAAATCAAAAATATGGTGGGTAGAAAAATGTCCCTTCCCCCCCACACACATGCAGGAAAGATGTCCATATACTAATCTTGGAACCTGAGACTAAGTTACCTCACATGGCAAAAGTAATTTTGTAGATGTGATTAAGTTTAAGAATCTAGAGATGGGGAGTTTATTCTAGATTATCCAGGTGGCCCCAACCTAGTCACAGCAGAGAACTTTTCCCTGAGGTCAGACAGATGTGAAGATGAAAGAAGGGGACACAAGTCAAGGAATGTGTTGGCCTCATGAAGATGGAAAAGATAAGGAAAAGGACTCTCTTTACAGTCTCCAGAAAGAATACAGCTCTACTGATCCTTCGATCTTTGCCCAATAAAACCCATGTTGGGCTTCTAACCTATGTAACTGTTTAAAGTAGTGTACTTAGTCTTTTTGTTTACACTAACTCTGTAATAATTTAGTATAGCGGCAATGGAAAACTCATACAGAAAAACACACAGAACTCTACGAGCATGACATATACAAGTGAAATAGTCCAAATACAGTAAAACCCACATTTCCCCAGACCGTGGGTAAAAGCACAGTTAATTTAAAACATGAATACGTTCCACTGACTTCTCCCCCACCTACTCCTGCCGGCAGATCGTCAGCCCCTGCTAAACAGTCCCTAAAGCATTTCTGGGAGTACCTACCCGGGGAGTGTCTATGTTCATGAAATAATCTGTTTATGAAATAATCCATTTCCAAGTAGCTTTCAAGTAATTGTAGGTAAATCCAGCAAGTTACTCAAGAATTGCTTTGCTGGCCAGGCTCCAGGCTTCTCGGGGGGACCACCCCTGCTCTCTAGGGCACCAATCCTCGCCAGGTACTCACCCCACTCCTTTGGTCACCAGACTTCTAGAAGGCACCCCCCTACACACACACACACACACAATATGCTGAAGCCTTTAAACTGGAAAACCTGCTCTGGGGTCACTTGTGCAGAAGCTCTCCTTTTTTGTACCCTCGGCAAGAGAAGTCTCAATGCAGTACTTGAGGGCCCTCAATGTTTCACAGATGCTGTAGTGTACTTAGTCATTTTGTCCTCCTAGCCCCCGACTCTGCTTTCCATAGGCATCAGATGCAAGTCCAGCAGAGGCCAGGGAGGTAGGCAAATCACAATGTATTCCACTACAACTAAATCCCAAATCAAATCACCACAAATTCCTTCTTCCCAAGTCCCTTTTCAGTCCCTTAGCCAAGTAGGTTTCAGGCATACCCATCATACAGGTTTGACAGATGTGCCCAGATATGACCAAATACCACTAGGACTGTATGAAGGCAATCTACAGTTGGGAGAGCATAAGTGTTTCTCCCTCGAGGAGATGCAAGAATTTAAAGAAGGTAGATTATGTTGAAGTGGGAAAAGACCTTGGAAGTCAGGGCAACAGGGAGCCCCCAAAAGGTTTTTTTTTTTTTGAGCCCCTGAAAGTTTTTAAAAAGTGCTGGAAACTGAATGTTTGTGTCCTCCCCACCCCCCAAAATTCATATGTTGAAACCTAATCCCTACTGTGATGGAATTTAAGGGTAGGCCTTTTGGAGGTACAGTGGGTAGGATTTTTCCACACCACCAAGCAATTAACTCCTGTGGACACTGACCAGGTATCCCACAAACTTAACTCAATTCTGACACTACCTACCTGGAAATAACGTCAGATCCCACAAGCTAAGGGTTCAGTCCCATAACACTGCTCCCATTTCAGATGCTAATTACAAGTCCAGGTTATCACGTGTGCTTCTCACCCCTGGCTATAAATTGGAGGTTCCCACAACCCCTTCCTTGGGCTCAATTTTCTGCTAGAGCAGCTGACAAAACTAGGGAAACCAGTTTACTTACTAGATTACTGGTTTATCACAAAGGATGTTAAAGGACATGAATGAACAGCCAAATAAAGAGATATATAGGGCGAGGTCTTGAATGTAGGAGCTTTTGTCTCCATTAAGTTTGGGGCACAGTACTGGATTCATTCTGGTTCACCAACCTGGAAGCTCTCCAAACCCATCCTTCTGTGTTTTTATGGAAGCTTCAGTACATAAGCTTAGTTGATTAAATCATTGGCCTTTGGTGACTGGACTCAAATCTCCAACCCCTCAAGCCTCTCCAGAGATTGGGATGGAGGTGCGGCTGAAACTTCCAACCTTCAAATCATGTGGTTGCTTCTCCAGGTAGTTGCAACCAGCCCCCACCATCGAGCTTCCGAGGTACTGTCCAAAAGTCACTTCATTAACACTAAAAAAGACACCTATTTCCTCTTATCACTTAGGGAATTCCAAGGGTTTCAGGAGCTCTGTGCCCAGTGTGATTCCTCAATTTCCAAATCAGGTCACTGGATAGTGATAGGCACATATATGGAGAATCACATGATAGTGTAGAGTGAGGTAAAATAAGTTATGTCTTGGATATATTGAGTTTGAGGTGTCTGTGGGGGAATCTCAGTGATTTTACCAGGCAGATGAATGTAAAAAGCAGGCTCGAGGGGCTTCTGCTGGCTCAGTCGGTAGAGCACGTGACTCTTGATCGTGGGGTCTTGAGTTCAAGCCCCATCTTGGGCCTAGAGCTTACTTAAAAAATAAAAACTCTTAAAAAGAAAAAAAAGGAATACGCAGTTGGATATCTAAGGTGGGAGTTCAAGGGAGAAAGGTTTAGCCTGGAGAAACACACCTGGGAATTATACTGCGATCTAGTATTTAAAGCCAGAAGACTACATGAAATCCTCAGCGGAATGCGCGTAGACAGGACCAAGAACTGTGCCCTGGGGCATTCCAACATTAAGAGGTTTGGAAGAAAAGAGAACCAACTAGCATAGGAGTTTGAAAAGGAACAGTCTGTGAAATGGGAGGAAATCAAGAGAATGTGGTGTCCTGGAAGCCATGTGAAGAAAGTGGGCAAGAAAGCAATTAATTGGTCAAATGCTGCAGGTGGTCAAGTAAGTTTAGGAATGAGAGTTTAGGGGTGCTTGGCTGGCTCAGCCCATAGAGCATGCAACTTTTGATCTCAGACTCATGAGTTGGAGCCCCATGTTAAGTGCAGCGATTACTTGAAAAAAAAAAAAGGAATGAGAGTTCGGTGTTAGATAAAAATGGACGTCATTGGAGATCTTGAAAAAAGCTGTTTCGATAGAGCAACAGGAGCAAAAGCCTGATAAAAGTGGATTTGAGACTAAAAGAAAAGAAATTAAACAGAAAGCTCTTGAATTCTGCTGTAACGATGAAGAGGAGCTCTGAAGTAGTAGATAGTAGCCAGAGTGGAAATCAAATGAGTTTTTTGTGTGTGGCAGGAAGGAGAAATAACAGCATGTTTGTGTGCTCGGGGAAACACCTCAGCAAATGGGAGCGGGGGTGCAGAACTGAAGATGGAGGAGAGAGAGAACTGCTGGAATGGTGTCCTTGAGCAGGGGAAAAATGTAATAAGGCTGTCCTTCCATAAGTTTAGGGACAGTTCAATTTATAGTAACAGGAGAGAAAGGCAGAGTATGCAGGTACCGATAAAGGCAGGTAGGGAGAGGAGGCAGTGGGGAAAATTCTCTTTTGATTTCATCAATTTTCTAAGTGAAAAAGCAAGCTGTGAGGAGGAAGAGGGAGGTGTTGCAGGTTAGAGAAGTTGTGAAATACTCAACTAGGACAGTAAGTAGACAAGGGAAACACAATGTGTTCGCTGGGTAGCAGTATGGACCCACCGGAGGTTTAGAATCATGATGGAGGTAGAGGAAGGTATGTCTGATAATTGTATATTTTTCTCCAGTCCTGTTCAGCTGCAGCCTTGGATTCAATCAAATTTCTAGTTTTTACCAGAGCATAATGAAGAGAGAGCCAGGCAAAGGAGTAATTTAAATGGAATTTTTTTAAAAAAAGGAATTTAAGCAGAGTTAAGGAAATCTCAAGGAAATGGGGGCAGTGAAAAGGTGGTAGAACAATGGTTCCTAGGTGGGATGGAGGGGTTGTATTGCTAGAACTAGAGTCCTAAGAGCAAGCTGGAAAGATGGGGGGTGGGGGGAGTGGTCAGAATAGGATCAATGAAACAGAGAATGATAGAAAAGGGTTACATCCACTGGTGATAACAAGAATAATAGAATTGCTTAACAAACGTTGACTATCGAGGAAAAATCCTTTTCCCATGAAAATCAGCATTTTCCCCAATACTGAGAATTTACTGTGCCCTAGATACGGGTAAAGCCACAATATCTTCCAAACATCCAGATGAAGAACGGAATGAAAAGCAAACTCCTTTCACGTATGCAAGTGAGCAGCATTTAGATAACCGCAGCAAGTTGCATCAACGTTTTACTGAACACATTGCGTTTCAGAACAACAAGAATGCACGAATTCAGTCTCTTTAAAAGATTCCAACACAAAAGATCTCCTCTTCCCAGTACTTGCCCTCTCCCCATCCCACGTGTCGCTGAAGGCCGAAAAGGAGACCAGCCGATTTAGACTGCCACCCCGACGCAAGGAAGGGTGACCGCGAACTCGGAACCCGGTAGAGGGCGCTCGGCTACCCGGACTACCCGGACCCCCCGGACCTCGCCCCTCCCGGGAAGCTCCGCCCCGCCGCCCGCGCCCGGGTTTTTGAAATGGAAACAAACCTGGCCCCGCCCCCTGCCCCGAGGACGCCGGGAAAAGGGTACCGCCCCCTGGGGGGATGTCCCAGCCCGCCAGGCGAAAGTCCTCGCAAGCAGAGTTGGTTCTCCCTGACCCTTTCTTTTCTGGCTTCCTCCCTGTCCACTCTCGTTCTCCAGCCAACTGACTGGAAGCCTCGCAACGAACGGTCAATCGTACCCTCCCTTCTCCGCAGCCTTCCTCACCTGTCCGCAACTCCATCCGCCCCGCCCCCGGAAGTGACGATAGCCGCCCGGCCTAGCTCGCGTCCCGTCGGGCCTTGCGACGGCGGCGGGAAGATGGCGGCGGCGGGAGCCCTGGAACGGAGCTTCGTGGAGCTCAGCGGTGCTGAGCGCGAGAGGCCGAGACACTTTCGGGAATTCACAGTTTGCGGCATCGGTACGAAAGCAGCCAAGGAGGACGCAATTCGATCCTTCCCCTCGGGCTCCTCTCATGGGTCCTTAAATCTCTGATCCCGGGTTCATACTCCTCTAAGTCCACATGCCTATAGCCCTGGGATCAGAGCTTCCGTAGTGTCCTACTTCGTCCTGCTTTCTTCCCTTTCTCTTTGTATGGATTGTCAGTCGTCACCCTCTGCTTTCTCAGCGCCCTCAGTCTCTGTCATCCCGAGAGAACCAGGTGTGCAGGCTGACCACTCTCCTTTTGCAGGGACTGCAAATGCCTTGGCTGGAGCCGTGAAATACAGTGAGAGCGCGGGAGGCTTCTACTATATGGAAAGTGGCAAGTTGTTCTCTGTCACCAGAAACAGATTCATTCATTGGTAAGTGCCGTGCTCGCCGAACTCCCCCGAAGGTCGGATTGTTCGGCTTTTGAATTTTCGCGGCTCTTGGCCAGAGTGTCATTCTCCGAGGCGATGATGGACAGTCAGGAAAAGAGAAAGACTGTTTTCTCTTGATTTCTTAATCAGGAGAGAATTAAGGAGACACAGAGTTCTAGGAGAGGTGCCCTTCCAGGCAGCACTAAAAGCAGGAAATGAAGCTTATGGGATAAAGCCCCAAAAACGAGTTTTAAACTTGAACTCGTGTGTTCTTACTGTGTTTTTCAGCTTCGTCCATTCTTCTAATACATTTGAGCTTCTTCAGGTCAGGCACTCTGCTGAGTATACTCGAGATGAAGTGGTGAACAAAACCAACCACTATTTCCACCACAGAAGATGTCGTAGCTGTTTGAGAATAGATATGGAGTCACCTTTCATGGGGCAATTTTATGAAGGAAAAAAAAAAACACTAAAGGGACCACAACATAGGTGTATAAACATAAATTTTTTGTACTTGCCTTAGAGGAAAAGTATAGGGGCTGTTAGAGGCTAATGAGAGGACCAAATGTTATTGGTGGGACAGGGAAGGTCTTCACGGATATCACATTTAATCTGAGATCTGTAGGATGAAAAGTTCCCGAGGCTGGTGGTTGGGGAGAGAGCAGTCAGCATGTAGGATCACCATATGGAAAATCCATGAGATAGAAAGACCTGGGCAGATTTGAGGAACTGACTGGAAGTTTGTGTGGCTTAAGTGCAGTGGGCAAAATGGAAAGTGATGTGAGAGATGCTGAGACTGGGGGGTGGCGGGGGTCATAAGCAGGACTCAGATCCTTCCTAAGGACTTTGGATTTTTTCCCAAGTACATTGAATAATCATTGAAGGGTCTTAAAGAGTTACTAACTCTTTACTAGCATATTCAAAAGAAAAAATCAGTTTACTTCATGGAAAATGAATTTGGATTAGATAGATATTATACAAAAAAACAATCTTGCTTCTATGACGGACTGAGTAAGAGATGCTGGTGGTTCAATTGTGGGAGTAGTTAGGAAAGAAGAAATAGATGGATTTAAGATGCATTTAGAAGATAGCTTTACTAGGACTTGATGATAGACTGAATGTGGGTAAAAGATGGGAAAGGAAATGGAGGGAGCAAAGGCAGTTCCCTGGTTTCTGGTATCACTAACAAGATATTGGGTGGTGGGGTTGCATTTCACTAATATACAGAATATGGATTTTGGAGAGATGTGAATAATTCTTTCAGATATATTAAATTTGAAGTACTCATTGTAGCAGCCCTTCAGTAATGTCATGCAGGCATTGAAATTTATAGGTCCAAGGCTCAGAAGAGAGACCTATGTTAGACATACAAATCTCATTTAAGAAATACTTTTTAGTGCCTAATATGTTCTAGTCAGTGTTTAGGGACGGAGAATACAGTAGGGAACAAAACAAAGTCCCTGCCCTTGTGGAGGCAGATAGGCAATAAATAACAGTAATCCCCCAACATAAGTAAGTTTGTCCAGTGATAAGTGGAATAGAGAACAGGGAAGGAAGGTAAGGGGGATGCCTGCAGGAGTTGATCTTTTATTTGGGAAAGACCCAGTGATAAGTTGACATTTGAGCAGAGGAAGTAGATATCTGGGGAATAAGGTTTTCAGGTAGAATCTTCCAAGAAAAAGGAACCAAAATGCAAAGAACCTTCAGACAGGAGCTTGTTCGTTTTGTTAAAGAATGGCCAGGGGCCAGGAGTCTGCCCCTGAGTGATCAAAGGATAGATTCCTGAGTGCTCAAAGGATAGATTATAATAAAGTAGCCAAGGGTCAAATCAGGGTTTTGTTGGTAATTTTAAGGCTTTGGCTTATACTCTGAGTTAGATGGCAAGAAGCCACTGAAGAGTTTAAGTGGAGGAATGACATGATCTAAGTTGTGTTTTTAGAGGATTGCTGTGGCTGCTGTGTTGAGAACAGCATATAGCGGGGAAAGGTTGGGAGCAGGGAGACCGATTAGGAGATTGGTGCCACATTCCAGACAAGAGATGATGCAGCTTAGACCAGGGTGGTATTGGTAGAGGCAGTGAGAAATACTCTGACTGTGGATATGTTTTAAAGATAAATTTGTTAGGGAGTGCCTGGGTGCTCAGTTGGTTAAGCGGCTGCCTTCGGCTCAGATCATGATCACAGAGTCCCGGGATCAAGCCCTGCATCAGGGTCCTGGGATAGAGCCCCAAGTTGGGCTCCCTGCTCAGCGGAGAGCCTGCTTCTCCCTTTGCCCCTCACCTGGCTCTTGTGCACGTGCACGTTTTCTCTCAAATAAATAAATAAAATCTCTAAAAAAAAAAAAAAGAAAAGAAAAGATGAGTTTGTTAGAATTACTATTGGATCAGATGTAGCGTATACAGAAAGAGAAGAGTAAAGGGTGACCTCCAGATTTTTGGTTTGAGCAACTAGAAGTTACAGAGATACCATTAATTGAGTTGGAAAAGAGTGCAGGTGACCAGGTGTTTTTCAGGTTTGCTAGTCTAGGCATTCTGTTTTGGACAGGTTTCATTTGAAATCCCTGTTAGATATCCAAGTGGAAGTGTTGAAGCAGTAGCCAATTCAGTGGAAAGTTTGGGCTGAAGATACAGATTTGGGAATTGCTGGCATCAGATGGCATTTAAAGTTGTTACACTGAATGACATCACCTGGAGATCACCTGCACTGTTGGCATTTGGGGCCAGAAAAGTCTTTGTTGTCGGGGGCTGCCCTATACATTGTATAGGATATTGAGCAGCATCCCCGGTCTCTACCCACTTCAGACCAATAGCATCCGCCCTCCCAGTTGTGACAAGCAAAAATATCTCCATGTAACTGTTAAATGTCCTTAGGGAGTGGGCTAGAATGGCCCTCTGTTGAAAACTCGTGTGGATGAGAGAAAAGAGGTCTGAGGACTAAACACTAGGGCACTCCAATATTTAGGAAGATAAGGAGACTGGGAAGGAATAGGTAGGGAAGTAAAGAGTTGAAGGAAAAAGAGAGTGGTATCCCAGAAGCTAAGGGAAATATTTCAAGGAGAAGAAGAGTGAAATACTTAAATACTGCCTGTAAGTCAGAGAAGTGAAAAATAGAACTTTGAATGGTGGAGATCATTGGTGACCTTGTCGGAAACTGCTCCTACTGTGATACAAACACCCAAAGTGGCTGAGCTCTGGAGAGAAGAGGACAGGAATTGTGAGGACAGAATAGCTCTCTTAAGGAGCATTACTGTGAGAGAAGTAGAGGAATCAAATGGTAGCAGGAAGACAATGCCGGGTTGTGGGAGAAATATACCAGTGTATTTATATGCAGTCAAGGACAATCACTAAAGGAGGGGAATTGAAGAAAGTGAGATATTTGAAAAAGTAAAGATATGGCAGAGGAAGTATGGGAGAGAGTGACTGAGCAGAAGCTAGGCTTCAAGGAATGAAAGAGGTCTATAGGGAACTGCAGTGGGCAAGGGTCACAGGTGGTTTCTAGTTGCACGCACTTGAGAGCTGAGTGGTTTGGTCAGGGAGGGAGGAACAGTGACTCAGAGTGGCAGTGGGAGCCAAGACAAATGTGCCCTACCTTGAGGTCCCCCTAAAGGAAGTGTGGTAGAGAAAGCTTACCACCATTATTAGAGAGGGCTCCAGGGGTGTCCTCAGGCAAGATCCAGGACCCAGCTTTAACCATAGGCAGGAAGGTGAAGCAGATGTTCAGAGATGAGGTTGAGGATCCAGAAACTTGTGCTGATGACATACCATGAGTTAGCAGAAGGGAGCCCTAGGAAATCATCAGAATTCACGTGGCGCATACAGCTTTGGGAGTGGATAAGATGTGCTTTGAGAGAATGTGGACAGTGAGCAGATAAGATGACCCAGGATCAGGGTTTGAGAAATAAAAAGTAAATGCTCGGTCAAAGAAGAGAGGGACTACCTAGGGATGGGGGAATAAAACCAGAAAAGGGTGGTATCATAGAAGTCAAAAAAGAGACTTTTCAGGACAACATAGTTGCAAGTGGAATGCTGCAAACAGGTCAAGTAAGAGTAGGACTGAGGAATCTATTGATTGGAATTGGTGTGGTGACCTTGGTGAGAAGAGGGCAGGTTGAAGAGTATGAGGGAGGTGAGGAAATAGACAATATGTACCCATGGAGGGGAAAGGAGAGATTGGGATAGCCAAATCAAGGCAGGAACAGGGTGAAGGAAAGAGAGGCCAGGGAAGAGCATATCTGAATGTGGAGAGAAGGCTTTGGAAGAAGGAGAGATGGACGCAGGAGGGATATACTTGGGAAAGTTAGAGATTGCCCTTGAATTACTGGAAGGAGACTTGCTCTTTGGGGGCAGATGCAGGCAGTATGGTAAACAAGGTGATGAGAAGTTAGGGCTTTCCCAGCATGGTGTTTTCTATGATCCAAAGCTACCAGATGGCAGAGATGCGCCTGAAGAAGTCTGCCCTGCATCCTGCCTAGCAGGAACAAGTCATAGAAGGGAAAATAGTCACATTTATTAAGGTCACTATAGTATGATGCTGTGGTACTAAATAGTGGAGGCCACATTCCACTGTAAGTGATGGGGGGATGTGGTATAAATTGTCTTTATAGTGGGGCTTAATTGCGTTGAGTATCATTGTTCTAAATAAACGGGTCATCAAGTTTGGAAATGCTTCCATTGAACAGAGAATCGTATAATAAGATTTGAATTTTATATTGTGCTGTGTTTTATAAATGAACATATTGTGATGGTTTGGATTGTAAAATTGATCTGAATTTATCTACCCAAAACCTTCAAATTGGGAAAGTTCACTTGGAAACTGTTCCCATGTATATCAGAGCAAGAGTCAATTAGAAAGAAAAGCATAAACTTTGTAAACAAATGTCTTTTTTTTAATAGGAAGACCTCTGGAGATACATTGGAGCTGGTGGAAGAGTCACTGGATGTAAATCTGTTGAATAATACCGTTCGCCTCAAATTCCAAAATTGCATCCTCTTACCTGGAGGGGTTCATGTCTCTGAGACTCAGAATCATGTGATAATCTTGATATTAACCAATCAAACAGTGCACAGATTACTTTTACCACACCCTTCCCGGATGTATAGGAGTGTAAGTTGGTTAAGGATAATATCCTTTATTTTTCAGATTACCCTGGCTGTCAAAAATTTAATGCTGGAGCAGTGTCCTTTGGAAATTGAAGGAAAATGGGATTTGTTACCCCTCACCAAGAGTACTTTGATAGTTACTACTTGAAATGATCAGACACATTTTTAAATTGAAGAAATAATTTTTATCTAAAAAACTAGCTTTCCTTTTGGATCAATCATTTCTGACTTTAAAGACTTTTATAGGGGCACCTGGGTGGCTCAGTCTGTTAAGCTTCTGACTTTGGCTCAGGTCATAGTCTCGGGGTCCTGGGATTGAGCCCTGCCTCAGGCTCCTTGCTCATTGGGGAGTCTTGAGTTTGCTTCTCTGTCTCCCTCTGCCCTGCCCCCTGCTCCTGCTTGAACTCGCGAGCTCTCTCTCTCTCAAATAAATAAATAAAATCTTTTAAAAAAATGCTTTTATAGCAATTGAAAGGAACTGAGCAAAATTCAGCTTATTTTGATTGAACAAGTTTTTCTTTTTCATTGCTCCACAGGAGTTGGTAATTGAAAGTCAGATGCAGTCCATATTTACTGACATTGGAAAAGTTGATTTCAGGGATCCTTGCAACTCTCAGTTAATTCCAGCTGTACCTGGACTCTCCCCTAATTCTACCACCTCGGCAGCCTGGCTTAGCAATGATGGGGAGGCTCTGTTTGCTCTACCATCTGCTTCTGGGGGAATCTTTGTTCTTAAACTACCTCCTTATGACATACCTGGTAAGAATGGGAACCGAACTTGGGCTTAACTTTAAATAAGGAATGTTGGCATTAAAACCTTAGAAGTCTATACCCATCATCCATGGCAGGAATTGCTTCTCTACTCCTCCTGAAATGATCATTCAGTGTTGCTTGCCTAAGGAGTCTGTAATGCTTTAACTTTTTTTTCCTGAGAAAGTAAGAGGACTACAGGATATCCTATTCTAAGGCCCATAGTAGAGAGGCGTTGACTACTTATCTACCTTCAGGTTAAGGTTCTATAATTAAAATAAATTAATTGACACGAGGAAGTTCAGCTGCTGATAACCTCCTCCAAGTCACTACTATCTCTTGCCTGGATTATTGCATTAGTTTCCTAATATCTCTCAGACCTCTCCTTGCCTCTCTACAGAGACTTCCGGGACAGACTGGTACATTTAAAACCTTAGTAGAACCATGTCACTCCATTGCTCAAAGCCCTCGAGTGAGGGTTTGTTCTTCATATCATTCTGAATAAACCCAAAGTCCTTACATTATCTTACAGAGACACCCTGCTGCTTCTCTAACCTCAGCTGCTTTTTTTTTTTTTTCCCCTTCTGCCTTCTATGCACCAGTCTCCTGTCTTCTTGCAGTTCCTTGAACATACCGGGCACACTCTTACGTCAGGGCTTTTGCCTGAGATAGTCTTTCTCCAGCGACTAACTTGGCTCATTCCCTCAACTCCTCTGGGTCTTTACTCAATGATCCATCAGTGAGAGGCCTTCCCTGACCACCCTTTTCAAAATTGCACATACATACGCACTCCCCCCCTCCCCCGCCGCAGCATTCACTGTACCCTTTCTGTTTTCACCCATTACCATTCTGCTTAATATAGTTTACTATCTCAGCTTCTGCCCTCCTCCCTGTGGAATATAAATTACATGAGGACAGGTATTATTTATATTTTGTTTACTGCTACATCTTCAGCATCTGGAACTGTGCCTGGCACGTGAAAGGAAACCAATGATTCTTCTGGAAACAATGATTGTTCTGAGCAGCAATAGGGTTACTGTTAGTAAATGGCAGAAGTTTTCGCTGGGAATATGTTAGTGCCATTTTTATTGATCCAAGAATGATTCAAAGTATTTTAAGTGGGATGTATGTGGATAGGCTACATCCTAAAACTTCTTAGTATAGAAATGTAGAAGCCTGTCACGTGCTATAAGGACCTTATTCATGGTTGCACCCTTCTTGTTGTTGGGTTTCTCTGAGTCTGATCATGAGGTGCCTTGGATATCACTGGTCTGTTTTCAATCTCGTAGGAATGGTGTCAGTCGTGGAACTGAAACAGAGTTCAGTAATGCAGCGACTGCTTATAGGCTGGATGCCAACAGCCATCAGGTAAGTGATGTCTGGCGGGTAAATCAGAGGGCCCAAGAATTTAATTTTTGCACTGGTCAGCACCTATTAGTAATTCCAGTCTTACTCTAAGGCAGATAAGCATTATACTGAAAAGGAGAAGAGTCTGTAAAACATCGCATTCTATCTGAGGAGAGCCACACTTTGGACACCTTGATTGCAGAAAGTGATTTTCTGTAAATATTCTCACAATATTCCATTCAGTGCTCTGCCCTGACTTACCAAATCTGATTTTATGTAATACTAGAAGTAGGAAGTTTTGATGATTAGAATTCTATTTCTGTCTTATGTAAGCCTTTTAAAATGTATCACAGTCATTGACTGTAAATCACTAGAAAATACAGTTATCTTATACCAGTATATAAATTCTTGGCTCCTTCTGTTGATTAAGAGTGTACATTTATAACTCTGTTTTATCTTTTTAATTATAAATTCTAATCCGATATTTATAACACTAAAACCTGAAAGTTGGGCCTTATGTTTTTAGAGGTGATCAGGGGCTTTCTGATCGTCCCTTCGCTCTTGCTGTTCATTGCGTTGAGCACGATGCCTTCATCTTTGCTCTGTGCCAGGATCATAAACTACGAATGTGGTCTTATAAGGTAAATGCTACATTTATAGTTACTATAAGTTAAAATAGAATTGTGAATTGTAAGAAAATTGAAATCAGTCTTACTGTTTCTCTCAAAGATTATTAAGATCTCTTAGTTTGGAAATTACAGGCCATTTCTAGACTCAGTTCCATTTAGCTTTATTTTTCACACAGTTCTCCTCTTTATATATATTTATATCTTTTAAATTATGAATCCTACGGAATTAAAATAGTGCAGAGAATACTCTTCACTTAAGAGGAACAAATGTTTGAAAAAAAAGAACAAATGTGTTTTTTAAATGCAAGTTGATAAAATAGTTTTGTTTTTTGTTTTTTTTTTAAGGGTAAAGTGAAAGTTTATTAAGTGAAGGTGAGAACAGAAAGGAAAGAAGAAAGCTCTCTAGAGTGAGAGGGGTCCTGAATGGGTTGCCCAATAAAATAGTTTTTAAGATTCATAAAACAGTTGATGGTTTTACTTATCAGACTGAAGAGATATTTTAATCTCAGCCTTTAAGAAAAAAGAAAAAAACAACCCTGTAGTGTCCCTCAGCAGATAAAAGAGAAAGAGTGGTAGATGTAATGAATGTACCTCCTTTGGAAAGGGAAGGAGTTTGTTTTTCTAGCTTGGATTTTCTTTGACACTACTTGTTGATTCATCTTGGGCAGGACCAGATGTGCCTGATGGCCGCCGACATGCTGGAGTATGTTCCCACGTTTAAGGACCTTCGGCTCGCTGCTGGGACTGGACATAAACTACGACTTGCTTACTCCCCTTCCATGGGACTCTACATAGGGGTATACATGCATGCGCCCAAACAAGGACAGGTATGAAACAAATAAGACATCTGTGAGGCTATGCAGTAGGTACCAATATGGGGAGGGAGCTCATTAAGAGATGAGGGAGGTTCATTGAGTCTCGAAGCTCTTCACGCCAGCGTAGGTGTTTCAAGTGTTGTTTCTGTGGAGATGGTGGGTTTTGTGCTAATATGTGAATTTAAAGATCTTGAAGAAGTCAGGATTAAAGGGAATAGAGAATTCCTCTGAAAGGAAAAGTTAACCAAAGCTGAACGAGAAAGAGCCAATTTGGACATCTGGGTGGAAAAATGGAGTTATGAAAGGGACGTAGGTGTTATTAAGTGGTTGGAGGGAAGTTAATTTTTAGAAATAATTTTGCTCATCTTCTAGACACTGGTTGTTGTATGTAGATAAGGTATTTAGGGCATAATACAATTGTGTAATCATAGAGTAAACAGCCATTTGTCGGATACTCTGTTTGGCATGATGCCAGACCCCTTGTGTACATTAATAGCAAATGCTTGGACTGTGCGTACTCTGGGCTCACATACTTTACACATATTATCCATTTAATCCTGATAACATTCCAGTGAGGTAGGGTTTTTCCTTACTGTGCTGGAGGTGCCCATCTGGGTGCCCCTTGCACTTCTGTTGGGCTCTGATGCCCAACTATAGGTTGCATCTCCATCTGGATGCCTTTTTTATCTGAGCTGATTCTCTGCCACCCCCATTCAGTGGACACCCTTCTCCCCTCCTTGGGCTCTAATCACCAACATAGACTCTGGATGCCGTCATCATACTGGTCGAGTTCCCACCCTTCTACCTATGTGTGGGAGCCCTCACACCCTGCTCATGCACCTATGCTCTAAGCCAAATGTGGATACTCTTTACCGCCTTTGGCTCTTTTTTTTATTTTTAAGATTTATTTATTTATTTGAGAGAAGTGGTGGGGGAGAGGGAGAGAAAGAATCCCAAGCAGACTCCCTGCTGAGTGCAGATCCCAATGCAGGGCTCGATCTCACAACCCTGAGATCATGACGTGAGCTGAAACCGAAAGTTGGACACTCAACCAACTGAGCCACCCAGGTGCCCCTTTATCCCTTGGGCTCTTGATTCATCCCATGACCCTATCCTTGGTCTCAGTTTCCTGGAGTAGCCCACAGACCTCCGGGAAATACTAACATTTGCCAGTTTACCATATGATGAAGGATACAAATGAACAACTAAATGAAGGAGTATAAAGGATGAGTCCAAAAGGGTCCTGATTTGGGGGCCTCTGTCCCTGTTGTTTTGGGGTGTGCTGCCCTCCTGGCACATGGCTGTGTTCCATCAGTCTGGAAGCTCTCCCTATACCGTACTTTAGGAATTTTTATGGAGGCATCATGACGTAGACATGATCCATTATTAACTCGATCTCTAGCCTCTCTCCCCTCCCCAGAAAATGGGCTTGGGGCTGACTGTTTCAGACTTCTAATCATGGCTTGGTTTCCGTGGTAACCAGCCCTCATCCTGAAGCCATCCAGGAGTCACCTCATTAGAACAAAAGGTGTTTCCAAAACGCCTGGCCGGCTCATTTGGTAGAATATGTGATCTTGATCTCTGGGTGAGTTCGAGTCCCATGTTGGGTGTGGAGAACAAAAGGCATTTATCACCCAGGAAATTCCAAGGGCTTCGGGGGCTCTGTAGAAGATGCTCCTATCAGGGGCTCCTGGGTGGCTCAGTGGGTTAAAGCCTCTGCCTTTGGCTCATGTCATGATCTCAGGGTCCTGGGATCAAGCCCCGCATCGGGCTCTCTGCTCAGCAGGGGAGCCTGCTTCCTCCTCTCTATCTGCCTGCCTCTGCCTACTTGTTATCTCTTTCTTTCTGTCAAATAAATAAAAATAAAATCTTTAAAAAAAATTTTAAAGAGATGCTCCTATCATTTCCATCACTTAGGTAAATACAAGCTTTTTAGCTCAGGGTCAGGTGCTGGGACAGAGACCAATATATGTCTTATTTGACAGATTCTGAAAGAGATAATATTGGTTCTATGGATGATATTGGACAGTATTGCCATCTTAGCAATATTAAGTCTTTTGATCCTTAAACATGGGATGTTTTTCCATTATTTAGATCTTTTTAAATTTCTTTTTATAATGTTCTGTAGTTTTCAGAGTATAAGTTTTGCAATTCTTTTGATCTGTTTATTCCTAGGTATTTTATTCCTAGTGTAAGTGCTAGTGTATTTTATTGCTAGTGTAAATGAAATTATTGAAATGAAATTATTTTCTCAATTTTATTTTCAGATTGCACAATGCAAGTTTATAGAAATACAGTTGATTTTTATATATTGATTTTGTATCTTGCAACCTTTTCTATTCTTTTTTTTTTCTGTTAGTCCTAATAGTATTACAGTGGAGTCCTTAAAATGTCTTATATACAAGATAACCTCATCTACAAATAGTTTTATTACTTCCTTTCCAATTGAGTCAATTGAATGCCTTTTTTTTTTTCCTTAATTGCCCTGGATAGATCCTCCAGTACAATATTGAATAGCAGTGGGAAGAGCTTACATCTTTGTCTCGTTGCTGTTCTAGGAGAGAAAGATTACAGTGTTTCACCATCGAATATGGTGTTAGCTGTGAATTTTTCATAAACGCCCTTTATCATGTTGAGGAAATTCCTTTCTACTCCTAGTTTATTGAGTATTTTTGTTATGAAAGGGTGTTCAGTTTGGTACCATTGCATTGATTCATGTTAAAACACCAATAATTTTACCTTCTATTTAGGCTTTTGCATCATCAATGCAAAAATAAAACAGTGAAAAAGGATAATGTAATATTATTATGAAAAGACTTTCAGGGATGCCTGGTGGCTCAGTCAGTTAAGTATCTGCCTTCAGTTCAGGTCATGATCCCATCGTCCTGGGATTGAATCCCAAGTCGGGTTCCTTGCTCAGTGGGGAGCCTGCTTCTCCCTCTGCCTGCCACTCTCCCTGCTTGTCCATTCTCTCTCTCTCTCTCTCTGACAGTAAATAAATAAAATATTTAAAAAAAAAAAAGAAGAAGACTTTCAGCCTCATGGGGGAGGGGAGTGGCTAGCTGGTTCAATCAATAGAGTGCATGCAACTCTTGATCTTATGGGTGGTGAGTTTGAGCCCCACATTGAATGTAGAGATTACTTCGAAAAAAAACTTAAAAGAAAAGGGTTTCAGCCTCACTGATGCCCTGAAACAGCTGTGGCCTACATTTTGAGAAGCACTCCTCTAAAAGATTCAGAATTGAATGTAGGAGTAGTGTCAAATTGAGCAGAGCTTTTTTTTTTTTAGATTTTATTTATTTCTTAGAGAGCGTGAGCGGTGGAGATGGCAGAGGGAGAAGGACAAACAGATTCCCTGCTGAGTGTGGAGCCCCATTCGGGGCTGGATCCCAGGACCCTGAGATCATGACCTTGAGCCACAGGCGCCCCTGAGCAGAGCTATTATTTCCTTCATTTTAAGCATTATAGCTCTATTAATGAAACCTAAAATCAAATCAGCTTTGTTGGCAGTTAGGCCTATTCAGATCATAATGAACTTGTAATCCTTTTTTTTTTTCCCCTTCACAAAAACTACTCTTCAGCCTGTTTTTTCCCTTAATCTGCACAGTCGACGTCTGTTTTTCTTTTTTTTTTTTTTTTTAAGATTTTATTTATTTATTTGACAGAGAGAGACACAGCGAGAGAGGGAACACAAGTAGAGGGAGTGGGAGAGGGAGAAGCAGGCTTCCCACTGAGCAGGGAGCCTGATGCGGGGCTCGATCCCAGGACTCTGGTATCATGACCTGAGCTGAAGGCAGACACTTAACAACTGAGCCACCCAGGTGCCCCGACGTCTGTTTTTCTTTTATCTGTGATATCTTAACGTCCATTCGTGTTAATTTCATTTATTTCTTATTTTCCTTTTGGTTCTTTGGATTCTAATTCTTTAGTAAGTGTATTACTTCGGTCATTGCCAGCTTCTTGTTCTCATTGATAACATAAGCTTGCCGCCTGTATTCCATTTAAGACATTAAGATAGCTCTGTAACAGAAGTCCTACAGCCCCGTGGTGTGGTCTGTGGACTGGTCCTGGGCCACGAATTCTTGGTTACCAGTTTGCAGTAAGATAACTACAGAAAGTGAGAGGAAAGCTTTTAGAGACATTTTTAGTGGTTTGACATTGCTACAGGCATCACATTCAAGGTTTCTATATTTTATAAAAGTATCAATCTGCAACAGGTTAGAAATTTAAAAAAAAAACACAAAAAACAACAGGTCCTTTTACTATAGGTAGGTACTTTGAGAAGCACTACACTACACTACACTAGCCCAGCATTTTTCCAACTTGTTTTTTGGGTTTTTGACTAGAATCTATAATAAGAAATACCTTGCTTTACTGCCTACTATACACATAGGTGATGATGGACATATAACAAAATAATTTTCCCAAAACATACTTAACCTTTACTAGGAGTGATGAACTGATGAACTCTGATACTTGGGTTTTTTGAATGATGGTTGAGATCTCGTAAATTGATTTATATCCCATTAATGGGTTGAGATCTGCAACTTGTAAAATACAGCTCTAGGTTAGGATGAATATGAACGCTATGTATATTTTTCATATTTCATACACTGTTACTTTTTTCCCAAAAGGGACTCTCACTGTTTATTCTTCTTTTAGTACTTCCTTGTGGACAATTGCTTATGTTATAAAGATAGAATCATTGTCACTCATCAATTTATAGTGAATTTTCTTTATCCAAAAAAATTACTTAAAATATCCACTAAATATCATTTTTCAGTTTGAAAATTTTTGTTTTGGCAATAGAGTTAAATACTACACTTGAATTACAGAGTTCAGTTTTTAGTAAAGGTTAACTAGTGTTGATTTGTATTGCACGTATGTTTTAAATTATCTCTAGTACAGGGCTCCTGAGTGGCTCAGTTGGTTGAGCGGCCAACTGTTGATTATGGCTCAGATCATGATCTCATGTATCATGAGATCAAGCCTCGCGTCAGGCTCCACACTCAGTGGGAAGTCTGCTTGGAGATTCTCTCCCTGGTCCCCTCTCTGCACTTTGGTGCGCAAGCGCGCTCTCTCTCTCTTTCAAATTAATTAATTAATTATCTCTGGTACTGTAGTAAAAATATAAACTTAAAAACGGTTTTCTGACCATAATGAGATACTACCTCACACCATGGGATGACTACTATCCAAAAAAACCCAGATAGTAGTGGGGTTGACAAGGATGTGGAAAAATCCTTGTCATTGTGCATTGCTGGTGGGAATGTAAAATGTTACAGCCACTGTAGAAAACAATATGGCAGTTCCTCAAAAAATTGATCATAACATTATCATGTTACTCAGCAAATTTCACTTGTGGGTATATACCCCAAAGAATTCAAAGCAAGGTCTCAAAGACATATTTATACACCCATATTCATAGCATTATTTACAAAAGCCAAAAGATAGAAACAGCCCAAGCGTTCTTTGACAGACAAATGAATAAACAAAAATGATATATACATAAAATGGAATATTATTTAACCTTAAAAAAAGAAGGAAGTTCTGACACATACTACAACATGGATAGACCTTGAGGATGTTAAGCTAAGTGAAGTAAGCCAGTCACAAAAAAAGAAAATACTGTTGAGATTCTACTTATATTTGAAAAAAAAAATGTTATATAAAAAGATTATATAGGGGCTGGGTGCCTGGGTAGCTCAGTGGGTTGAGCCTCCGCCTTAGGCTTAGGTCATGATCTCAGGGTCCTAGGATCCAGCCCCGCATCGGGCTCTCTGCTCAGCAGGGAGCCTGCTTCCCCGTCTCCCTCTGCCTGCCTCTCTGCCTACTTGTGATCTCTCTTACTCTGTCAAATAAATAAAATCTTAAAAAAAAAAAGAACTTAACTTTTACAAAAAAAAAAAAAAGATTATATAGGGGTGACTGGGTGGCTCAGTCGTCAAGCGTCTGCCTTCGGCTCAGGTCATGATCCCAGGCTCCTGGGATCAAGCCTCACATCGGGCTCCCTGCTGAGTAGGGAGCCTACTTCTCCCTTTCCCACTCCCCCTGCTTGTGTTCCCTCTCTCGCTGTCTCTCTCTCTGTCAAATAAATAAATAAAAAACTTTAAAAAAAAAATTATATAAAAAGTGCCTAGAGTAGTCAAGTTCATAGAGACCGAAAGTAGAATGGTGGGTGCCTGGGACTGGAGGGAGAGGGGAGTATGGAGTTGTTTAATGAATATAGTTTCAGTTTTACAAGATAAGAAAAGATCTGGAGATAGATTTCACAACAATGTGAATGTATTTAACACTACTGGACTTTATCTTAAAAATGGTTAAGATGATAAATGTTATGTGTATTTTACCACATTTTTTAAAAAATTGGTTTCTGGATGCTCATAACTCTTAGACAAGTAGCATGCTGATTATTTCAAGAAATAAACTTATGTTTCAACTTATGTTTCAACAGTTCTGCATCTTCCAGCTGGTGAGCACTGAGAATAACCGCTATAGTCTAGATCACATTTCCTCCCTATTCACGTCTCAGGTAGGTTGGATCATCGTTTGCATATAACACAGTACAGGAAAGAAGTATTGACTGACTCAGCTATGTTGTTAAGGGATGGAAATCTAAAAATGGAATATTTAATGATATATGCAAACAAAATTCCGTTTGGGTTTTACCAAGTTCTTGTGGTACTATCTTTTGTTTTTATGCTTTTACCTCTCTTACTGATACAAATTTAAGTCACTATAAGCCATTACCCTTTTTCTTATTTTAACCTCTTTTTCCCCACATTTCTCCCTAGGAGACACTGATTGACTTTGCCATAACCTCTACAGATATCTGGGCCATGTGGCATGATGCTGAAAACCAAACCGTTGTGAAATACATTAACTATGAACAGTATGGATCACTTACCTCTGTCATCCTGCCTCACCCCAGGGAGTTTCATATTTAGAAAACAGAGCTTTTTATGTAGAACCAAAGTCAAGTGTTTGCATTGAAAGGATTCAGTCCTGGGTTTGCCTGTTGTTAACTATTTTCTGAAATTCCTCCTTTTGCATTTTGTGACGTTTCTTATCTTTTGGTTTTAGTACAAAGTGAGGGATTCTTAGGGTTGGAAGGAGATAAAGAAAATACCATATTTCTTGGGAGAAATGGCACATACCTAAAATGCTTCTAATTTGGGAGTTTTCCTTGCTTCTGAGCAGACTATTTCTGATAGCCACAACTTTCAAAAGATACTACAGCCCTTTTGGGTTCTCAGTTTCCTCATGATAAAAAGAGACATTGATTGCACAAGTATAGTGCTTTTCAGACTTTTTTAAAACAGGAAACCCTTTTTTTTTTTTTTAAATAATGAACTCCAGTATATAAAACTAGTATTTTATGAGTATAAAATTGTAACACAATTTAACATGTCGATAATCTCTAATGTTAGGTATATTTGGTCTCTGCTATTTTTAATGTACATGACAATAGCATAAAATGTTTTAGTAGTTAAAAAACACATTAAAAAATAATTTCGAATCAAACACTTGTGTAACTCTTGAAATAATCTGTGTAGGATTCCCTGGAATACAGCTTAATGTCCTTGGAACTAAACTAATTGAACTGTAGAGGCCCCTCATAACCCTGTTTTCTAGAACAGAATTAAAGGAATAGTTGCCCCAGACGGTTGAGCCACACCTCAGAAAATATGAGAGTACTCCTTATAGATAGCATTCCAGCAAAGTGGTAAAAGAACTCTGTATCGATGAGAGTTTTGAGTCCAGTTGTGAAACTGAGTAGCTGTGAGATGCCCTAAGCCTCACTTTCCCCATCTGCAAAATGGGGGTAATACATCTTTTAAAGTTACCATAGGCTTACAAGAGTTAATACCCTTAACTGCACTTAGCATAATGTCTAATAAATAGTAAATGTAGATAAATAGTTATTATTTATAGATTTGTGGTTAGAATTTTAATTTCAGGAAGATGCCTGTTAAACTGTTAAGAGTACTTCTCTAAAGCCAGACTGCTGAAAATAAGTTTTATTTATTTATTTTTAAACTTTTAGTAGATCAACAGCATTAGCTTTTAGTTATCATTTTCATGTAGACTGATGGTCTCTTTTTGTTTCCCTGTAGTAATGCTGCGGGTCAATGGAATTCGGTTTTTATGCACTCTCTGCCAGAGGAAGAGATCATTCTCAGAGATGATCAAGACCCCAGAGTAAGCAACATTAACATCTTATGTAAGGGAATGATTTACTCTGATCATTAGTTTAAGAAGAATCAGTTACATTAGGCCGAATTCTTTTAGCTGCAGGTGAAAGAAACCCACCTGAAACTGATTTAAGCGTAAAAGGAAAATGTATTGATTTGTGCATCTGAGAAGCTGAGAGTTTCCTGGCCTCAGCCATGGCTGGAACAATGCTTTCAGGGCTTGATCTCTCCTTTATCTCTATTCTGCTTTCCTCCTTGTTGGGTTTATTCTCAGGCAGGCTCCCTGAGCCTGTGCATTCTGTGAACTTACCAACTGCAGAGGAAAGAGAGAACCTCTGTCCCTGGTCCTGAAGTAGACTCTTACTTACCTGGCTTGAGCCATGTGCTGATTTCTGACATAGTCACTTTGAGCAGAAGGAATAGAATAATCTGGCTTGGCATGAGCAACCTGTCCAGCCTGCACCTTGCTCTCGTGGAGGTGGTGAGCTCAGTTGAGTATGGGTAGTATGGGTAGAAGAGGAATGGTTCCCCAGAGAAAGGTAGGGATTTGTTAGTAAAAGAAGGGGAATGGATCCTGGGCAGGCATAAACACTGTGTGTCCGCTATACCAACCATGTTGCATATAACTAGATGTATAACATGCATGTAAACTAGAAGTCAGATAAATTCTGGTAGCAGTATATGCTATGAAGAAAATAACTTTAAAAGGGAATACAACAGTGACCAAAACAGGCCAGTCTCCCTGTTTTTCAGAGACCCTCAGGATAAGTAGAAGCAGAAGCTTGCAGATGATACCTCCGTGTTAAAATGCAGTTGAAGATTATGGGCCCTAGGTCATTCCCCAGAACCTCAATAGGAGGAAGGAAGGTTGAATGAAGGTCAGTTAGGTTTACTATTTCCTGGCAAATTTGACTTAAAATTTGGAGAAAATAATTAGGCAACATAAGACTTCCCATTTTTTTTCTCTCTACTTCATTTCCCTGCTAGTGACAGCTTATTGCAGACTTTTGTTTGTTTTTACATGTACTGCCTATTCTTGGTTCCTTTTCTTTTATATGTGAGCCGCTTTGTGGATGGTGTAGAAACTAGTTTAGTTTAGTCGTTCTCTTCCCAGTGTGTATCACCAATACATTGGGTTCGCCTTTTGCATTTAAGGTTGGCATTTGACAAGCTGTGTTTTCCAGTGGAACGCTATGAACTCCATGAGAAACACACTGATTTCATTATAGTATGCCTAGTTGACTCAGAGACACTGCAATCTTCTCCATGTGAAAAGATAGAACTGCTCTGGTACTTGATATTGGTCAAATATAGAAAGGCTATATTCATATAATGGAAACTCAAATGTTGATGCTAACGTGATGAATTCCTCCTTCAAATTTTCCCAAATTTTATCTATTTAGAATGACATTAATTTTTGTTTCACTATTCTAACAGGAGATGTATTTGCAGAATCTATTTACACCAGGACGATTCATAAATGCAGCTTTATGTAAAGCTTTACAGGTCAGCAAGAAAAGGTTTAATGTTTATTTCAGACTCTCTCTTACTTTGTCACTATCATTGTATAATTAATAATTACTATTAATTTTTGTTGTTTTATATACAATAAATTCCAAATGTATTTTTGCAGTTGTAGATACATGTGCTCTTAGTGTAATTTTTTAAATGGTTTTTCATTAAGTAAGACTCCCAACAGGGAGGTAGAGCTGCGAGTACTTTCCCAATGACTAATGAAGCTTGCCAGTAGTAAAAAGAGAGACTTGTGCCTATACTATTGTAAAAATATACCATACTATACTGCATGTAATCTCAGTACTTGAAAGAAATTTAAAATATTTTCTTGGTTAGTTTTGATGGTACTCTATTTTATCCTTTTGTTAGTACACCGAAGGTCTGACTTAGTTCAGGTTCCAAAAAAACTCTAAAAATCTAATCTTCAAAGTCACGTGCCTTAAGAGATACTTAATGCTTTACAAAAGGATTCTTTACTTTAAAGTCACTTTGGGGGTGCCTGGGTAGCTCAGTGGGTTAAGCCTCTGCCTTTGGCTCAGGTCATGATCTCAGGGTCCTGGGATCGAGCCCTGCATCTGGCTCTCTGCTCAGCAGGGAGCCTGCTTCCTCCTCTCTCTCTGCCTGTCTCTCTGCCTACTTGTGATCTCTCTCTGTCAAATGGATGAATAAAGTCTTTTAAAAAAGAATAAAGTCACTTCGGCTTCCTTAAATTGCCATTAACTTTGTGGATTAAAAATAGAATAATAACTCATAGAATTGAAAGATCCTTCAGAATCTCCTCATCTGACCTTCCACACAAAGAAATACCTTCTGAGGCTTTTCCAACAGCTATTCAGCTTCTAGTTGTCTCTGCCTCCAGTGATCAGTTTCTCACTGGCTCTTGTGTGAGTTAATGTTCCCAGGCTGTGTCATTAAAACCTCTTTCCCGGGGCACCTGGATGGCTCAGTCTGTTAAGCATCTGCCTTCAGCTCAGGTAGCTTTCCCAGGGTCCTGGGATTGAGCACCACGTGGGGTTCCCTGCTGAGCGAGGAGCCTGCTTCTCCCTGTCCTCCCTGCTCATTCTCTCTCTCTCTCACTATCCCTGTAAAAAAATAAAAATAAAAAATAAAAGCTCTTTCCAGTATTGGATCAAATTTAGTCCCTGTCCTTTTGGCGGTTTCTCTTTTGGGACTTCATAGAACATGTCTCTCTTCTAGAAAGCAACTAGTCAAATATTTTAGGACTCTTTCCCTATTGTCTTTCTCCAGATTAAATACATCCGGTTCCTTAACTTTCTCTCAGGTGATACCGTTTCTAGACCCTTGACTTTTCTTTTACATACATTCTTAAGTATCTGGCTATTGCATGTTTTCTGTTTTCTCTCTGCTAAAACTTCAGGGTGACACGGTCACTTTCTCCTAAGGTGTTTTTCTTTTCATCCCATCAGACTTCTTCCTTATTAACAATTAAATGTATATGTCTTATGATATCTCTTGTACACTGAAATATTAAATATTCACTAAGGCATTTATTAAATGCTCTCCTTTAGAAGAGTCATTCCTATTAGAGTGACTAGCCACAAGACTACTCTAACTTGCTCTTGTGCCAGTCTTGGGTGTGTGTATTTAGCATCATTTTATATCTACCTTCTGGCTGAGCAGTAGCCTTTCAGGGTTTGGGGTTTTTGTTTTGTTTTGTTTTGTTTTGTTTTGCTTTTTTGTAATCCAGCTGTACCCTACTATAATTCTGACAGATTCATGGATTTCTTTAGTTTTTTCTGGTCTATAGAAATAATTTTTAAAAAAAAAGAAAGAAAGAAATTATTTCAAACTTGCTATGATTTTATATACAGGAATTATTTGCAGTGCTAAACATAGATGGGTTGTTCAGGCATGTTCAGTTTCTATTGTATAACTGTGTATTGGCTCAGTGCCTTCTAAATTCAAGTATTTTTCATTCAGTTTTGGGTAGTATATGATACTCTAAAATGTCTTTTTTAATTTTAGATTTTCTGTCGAGGAACTGAGAGAAATTTAGATCTTTCCTGGAGTGAACTAAAGAAAGAAGTCACTTTAGCTGTTGAAAGTGAGGTGAGGTTTGGGTAGAGAAAGAATGATAATCTCTTGATACAGGGTAGATTGGTACTGAGGAATTGTTCAAATTGTTCACTGCCTTGTTAGTAGGAAGTATAAATGTTTAAAACTTAATTTGAAAATTTTATATATATATATATATATATATAAATATCTCTATGTGTATATAGTCTGGGGCATGTAATGCATAAGGGATATTCATTTGGCTGTAACTTAGTAAAATGATATTAGACAGTTATGTTTTGGGGAAGAAAGATCCCAAACGGTATTAAGAAACGGTATTAAGAGTTTCTCTCTCTCCCCCATTTTCTTCTTTGCCAGCTCCAAGGAAGTGTAACAGAATATGAATTTTCCCAGGAGGAATTTCGAAATTTGCAACAGGAATTCTGGTGCAAGTTCTATGCCTGTTGTCTTCAGTACCAAGAAGCCCTCTCTCATCCTCTTGCCCTGCATTTGAATCCACACACAAACATGGTGTGCCTACTGAAAAAAGTAAGGGAGCTAAAGCATATAGAACTCCTTTAGATGGTTCCGCGGATCTTTCAAACTATCAGTCTGTCAAATGTTGTAGTTACCTTTTAGGACTTTGTTTTTTTTTTTTCCTTTTAGAATTATAGTTCATTTGTATTTCGATAGTCTTCCTTAATATTTATAATTTTCTTGCATTTTACTTTATTTACCTTATTATGTATTGAAGTGATTTCAAATTTTAAAGAGTTACAAGAGTAGCGCAAAGAACTTTTGTATACCCTTCGCCCAGATTCGTTTGTTAACTTCCATTTGCTTTCCTTCCTTTTATACATATATATTTTTCTTCTTAAGCCAGTTGAGAGTTAGTCATAGACATTATGCCCTTTTATCCTTAAATATTTTTCTGTGTATCTTAATAACAGTGTATTCTTACATAACTACAGCACATTTTAAAGATCAGGTAATTCGTTATTTATATGATATTGTACTGTTACATTCTGATTTTACCACTTATGCCCATAGTTTTTCCTCTGATCTAGGATCCAATCTAAGATCTTGGATATATTTGGTTGTCATGTTTATTCAGCTTAATCTTGAGCTTTTGTCAGCCTTTCTTTGTCTTTCATGACACTGACATTTTTTGAAGACTATACCTGTTGTTTTATAAAGTGTCTCTTGGCTTGGATGTGTCTGGTGTTTTCTCTGTCATAAGATTCAGGTCTAAATTTTTTTATACCTGTAAACATTCATTGAAAAAAGTGTAATTGGAAGATTTGTATTTCCAGGGGTACCTGTCTTTCCTTGTGCCTTCCTCCTTAGTGGATCATTTGTATCTCCTGCCTGATGAGAACCTTTTGGCAGAGGATGAGGCAGCTATATCTGATGGTAATAATAATTACTGTGTCCATATTTAAGCCCCTTCCTCCATGAACCCTATGCTTTGTTTCCAGTGGATGCAAAAAAACTTTGATTGCCACTATGACCTTCCTTGGTCAATTTACTACAATATAGATACTGTGAGGAAAACTGAAGAGGCCTAAGCATCTCCAAGACCTCAGATAGATCCTTGGCGTTTACTTATTAATATTTTATTTTAGTATAATATTAATCAGTGGCTTTTCATTGGCTTGAGTCATGAATGTTAACTTTCTCTTACTCATAGATGTGGATGTTGCTCGGGATGTCATGTGTCTTATAAAATGCCTTCGGCTGATTGGAGAGTCAGTAACTGTGGATATGTCAGCAGTGATGGAAATGAGCTGTTACAACCTGCAGTCTCCAGAAAAGGCTGCAGAACAGATTCTGGAAGATTTGATCACTATTGATGTGTAAGGAGAATTTAGGGTAAAGTGCATTTCCTAATAGAAATTTAGCAAATTTTAGGGCCAGCATCAAGTTTTTAATGTACATTCAAGTTCATGCAAAGTAGTAGTTTGAAGTTAAAATGAGTTGCTATAATTCTGAATAGGTGTCTCTGCTTTAAACAGGAAAACTAACACATGAATTCAGATCTGGAAGCAGACTCAGATTTGCTCTATTAACTACTAACTGAGCGCTGTAAATTCTAAAACATAAAATTATTTTCTGACATGCATTTTGTCTGTCATTTCTGAAAGAATGAGGAAAAATTTGCTATATGGAGTTTAAGTATCTTGTATGCCAGAGTGATTATCTCCACTCCTTTACTGTGTAGCTGGTCTTCCTGTTTCATAGAGCACTTAGCTTATAGGATTTATAGAGTCTTTGTTACATATTCTCAGTAGTAATAGTTTTCTGATTGGCCTTCTAGAGAAAATGTAATGGAGGATATTTGCAGTAAACTGCAAGAGATCAAGAACCCAATCCAGGCCATCGGGCTACTTGTGCGAGAAATGGATTATGAGACAGAAGTGGAGATGGAAAAGGGATTCAGTCCAGGTGAATGAACACAAACGTGTCTCTTTGATTTAGAGAAAACAATTTAACTCCTTTTAACTTCTTTTCCTTGTTTTTTTCCCCTCTTCATTACAGCTCAGCCTCTGAATATTCGAATGAATCTTTCCCAGCTGTATGGTAGCAGCACAGCAGCGTGTATTGTGTGCAGAGGGGTGTGTAAAATTGCCAGTACTCGCTTCCTCATCTGCCGAGACCTTTTGATATTACAGCATCTGTTAATGAGGCTGGGCGATGCCGTAAGTACTGCTTGAGGAAAACTTGTAAAATCTACTCAGAACAGAATGTGCAGACTTTTGTCTTTGTTCACTGCTCTGTCACCTACGTTTGACCTGTAGTGAGTGTCTAAAATGCAGATTAAGAATGTACATGATGAGGGCGCCCGGGTGGCCCTGTCAGTTAAGTGTCTGCCTTCAACTCAGGTCATGATCCTGGGGTCCTAGGATCGAGCCCCATGTTGGGCTCCCCGCTCTGCAGGGAGCCTGCTTCTCCCTCTCCTCTACTTGCCTCTCCCCCTGCTTGTGTGGGTGCACTCTCTCTGTCCAATAAATAAATCTTTAATAAATTAAGTAAAATCTTAAAAAAAAAAAAAAAAGAGTGTATGTGACGTGGGGCACCTGCTGGCTTAGTCAGAAGAGCATGCAACTCTTGAGTTTGAGTCCCATATTGGGTTTAGAGATTACTTAAAAATAAATAGGGGTGCCTGGGTGGTTCAGTTGGTTAAGTGTCAGATTCTTGATCTCAGCTCAGTTCTTGATCTCAACGTCATGAGTTCAAGCCCTGCAGTGGGCTCCACGCTGGGCATGGAGCCTACTTTTAAAAAAAATAAATAACCTTAAAAAAAGGAAGAAGCTACACGAAGCAGATTATTTTGCAATTAATCTTTGTATGTATAGCGGTGGGGAAATTTCCCAGGGTGGCTCTCCCAAAATTTAGTATTGTTAGTAACTACTTTGCATATAGTAGGGTACCATTTAGTGTGGAGGAGAAAGGAAGAAGAAGAAAAAGAATTCTATTTCTGCAGTACAAAATTTAGCCTAAGCACATTCTTTTTTAAGATGTATTTATTTATTTGAGAGAGAGAGCGTGTGCACAGGTGGGGGGCCGGGAGGGAGAGAGAGAATCTCAAGGAGGCTCCATACCCAGCGTGGAGCCCAACTCAGGGCTCCATCTCATGACCCTGGGATCACGACCTGAGCTGCAACCCAAGAGTCAGACTCTCAACCAAATGTGCCACCTGGGGGTCCTCCCAGCTCCATTCTGTGCTTCCTTTTCCATCCTAGTCTTCTTAGGCCACCCGACTCTTGTCTCATAGTCTTTGTCTCCCACACTACTAAATGTTCCATGTTCGGAGAATGCCTTTCTGGCTGAAGCCCCACCAACTGACTTGTCTGTCAGTTGGTCGTCTCATCCAAGCCTGACAAGAGAGGAGTCTGGTTCACTAACTCATGTTAATGTATAAAGAACTTCAAGGCCTTTGGGCCTCCCAGAGCTATTCATGTATTTTAAATCAGAATATATTAACTTAAATATGTTGATAATGGTAGAATTTCAGGTAAAAATAAGGAGGACATTTAGGAAGATGATTTGTATAGGACCACTGGTGAGATACAGGAGCCTTTCCTGAGAGGCTGGTACTTAGGGCAGCCCTTACTGAGATCTTTTCAGTCTTTGCAGTCTTACATTTCTTCAGGGGTTTTTGTGGGGCTGTTTGTTTGTTTGTTAATTATAACCTTTTTTTTTTTCTAAATAATTTAGAATAGATGTTCATCATAGAACCCTTATATGTAAGCCTCTGTCTGTAAACAAGAAAAATTAAAACTCATCTGTAATCGATCCAGTGACGGCTGGGATAACATTTTGGTGTATACCCTTTTTTCTCAAATGTTTTGTTTATTTCTAGAATTAGGATATGCTACATGGTATTTTTGGAATCTGATTGTTTTTATTCTACCTCATCAGTATTTTCACATGTGATTAAGTATTCTTCTACAAAATTATTTTTAATAGTTAAGCTAGCACAGTTTTATTCATCCAGTCCCATTTGTGGCCATCCAGGTTGTTGCCAGTTTTTTCCTCATACCTATAAATATCCGTACACCTCTACTATATCTCTGAGAGAAATTCTCAGAACTAGAATTGATTGGTCACAAGCTATGCACATTTTTAAGGCTTTTGGTGGTATTTCCAAATTTTCCTCCAATGTTCATAACTATTTTTATCCAATACTAGTAACATAAGGAAGGGCTTAGATTTCCTTGTTCCTGTTCTTGAATTCTGAGCCCACGGATTCAATGAAAGGAGCACTTTTGTTGTTTTCTCTTTCACCATCAGCATTTTTGTACTGTTAAATCTTTGGGTAGATATTTTTGCTACCCTAAAATTTAATGGGTGTGTTGCCTTTATGTATATATGTTGCTTTTTTTGTGTGCCCTTTGTAACTGTGTTTGCTTTTTATTTTACCTCCACCCGAACTTTAAGAGTTATCATCACTAATTGCTGTTTGTGGTCTCACCCACCCACCCTTCATGTATAGGTGATCTTGGGAGCTGGTCAGCTTATTCAAGACCAGCAAGACCTACTACACCGAACAACTCCTCTGCTCTTATCTTACTATCTCATTAAGTGGGGAAGTCAGTGCTTGGCAACTGATGTTCCAGTTGACACACTGTGAGTTTCATTATTCTGGTTATTTTTAAAATAAATTGCGAGTTTGATTATTTTTTTTCTTTGTCTTAAAAAAATTGTAAACATTATGCAGTTCTATGATTTGCCTATAAGATTCAGAGAGTGTTTAGCTTCTTCAATTTCCAAAGGTCGAAGGCAGTTTATAAAAAGAATCAAAATACCAGATTTACATTATTATATATGTGGTTTTTTGAAAAGAAAAAATGTTTATTTTGAAGTGGAAATTGAAAACATATATCTATGATTTCTAAAATTTGTCTTTTCTCAGAAACTGTTGAGAGCGGTAGTTTTTCAGTAACCACCCATTTTTTATGCTTTTTCTAAAATTGACGTAGAGTTGACACAACAATGTTACATGAGTTTCAGGTGTACCATTATTATATATGTGTGTGTGTGTGTTTAATGTAAAGATAAATCCTGTTGAAGGCCAAATAATTAGATGAGGTCACAGGGCAAGTTAGACCACACACAAAAACACACTAGTTACGAAAGGTAGGCCGAGCTGCTTTATAACCGAAAGAAAAAGGAGAATCCATTACTTATGAGAATTACATTTTCAATACGATAAACTCTCCTGTTTGGTAATGTGCTTTCAGTAGAGCTTTTGTGCAACTTACTAACAGTGTTGTTGGGAGAACTCGTAATATTTTCGTAGAATAATTGCTGTCTTTTTCTCTGTTCTCAACAGGGAGTCCAATCTCCAACATTTGTCAGTGCTGGAACTGACAGACTCTGGTGCTGTAATGGCAAATAAGTTTGGTAAGGACTAGACTGTATGCATTTGATTTTAAATTTGGCTTTTATTGCGTATTCATTAAAGAGGTCCTTTGCCATCTCTCCTGCTTTCATTTGGGGAGGTTCATAAGCGAGCGGTGGTCTGAGGGCTGTGACAGGGAGTCCATGAAACCCCAGGCAGCCCAAATCAGGCATAAACTAATGGTATTGCATATATAAACCTACATATGGAGGCGCCTGGGTGGCTCAGTCGTTAGTCTGCCTTTGGCTCAGGTCATGAACTCTGGATCCTGGAATCAAGCCCAGAATCAGGCTCCCTGTCAGCTGGAAGCCTGCTTCTCCCTCTCCCACTCCCCCTGCTTGTGTTCCCTCTATCACTGTATCTCTCTCTATCAAATAAATAAAATCTTAAAAAAGAAATACATATATATGTATATGCATTGCTGCTTTTCTATTGTATATTGATGCTCTGGTGATTCAACAAAATTATTTTTAAAATAGTATTACTAAGTTCATGGTAGCTTTTGTAATCTTGTCTTAATAAATATTTAAAAGGCATCATCTCTCATACTTAAGAACCATTCTGGAGAATTTGCTTTGTATTATTTTGGTATAAAACTTGGCATCTTAAGACCATATTTAGTGTAAACACTCCCTAAGGAAGACGCTTAGGTGTAGTGAGATCAGTGAAAAGAAAAAAAAATGAGTGCACTGTTGATTTAAATGGCTTTTTATTGCATTTGTATAGTACTTCACACTTTATAACTGCTTTTATTTATATTGCTGTTGCTTACACCCATGGTGCATTTTATATTTTGAAATAATAAGTGTTCTTTATTACAGGCATAAAATTAATTAGTAGACCATCTTAGTTGAAAATTGGCTCTACTATCACAAATTGATGATTGTCATAACTTTTTCTTTTTAAGTATCTAGCCCTCAGACAATTGTGGAATTATTCTTCCAAGAAGTTGCAAGAAAACATATCATATCTCATCTCTTCTCTCAACCAAAGGCACCTCTGAGCCAAACTGGGTTGAATTGGTCCGAGATGATTACTGCAACTACCAATTATTTATTGCAGCTTTTGTATCCTTTTATTTAAACACCAGTTAGGGGCTTCTGGGTGACTCCGTAAATTGGCTAAGTGGCCAGCTCTTGACTTCGGCTCAGGTCATGATCTCTGGGTCCTGTTATCAAGCCCTGCGTCAGACTCCGCACCCAGCAGAGAGTCTCCTTGAGGATTCTCTCATCCCTCTCCCTCTGCTCCTACCCTGACACACACACTCACTCTCTCTCTCTCTCTCTCTCTCTCATAAATAAATAAATCTTAAAAAATAAAAAATAAAAGCCAGTTAAAAGGTGTTTTCTGTCTAAATAGCTTACGGCTCTTATTCTCCCTATATAATGAAGATTCTTAGTGAGATTGCTTAAAACCTAGATCTCTTTTAAAACATTATACGAAAAAAAAAAGAAAAACATTATATGTTCATCAAGTATTTATTGAATAGCCCTGTATGTCAGACACTCTGGTAGATGATGGGCATCCAGTGGCACCAGCAGTATGTGCAGTGTTATCAGAATTGGAAGTGGTCACCCAGGGATGAAATACATGGTTTAGCCCATAGTTAATTGAGTTCTGAGCTAGGCGACTAGGCTTCTAGTATATAACCTTTTAAACCGCATTTGTCTAATATAAGAACATGTGCTCTGGGGGCGCCTGGGTGGCTCAGTGGGTTAAGCTTCTGCCTTTGGCTCAGGTCATGATCTTAGGGTCCTGGGATGGGGCCCCACATCAGGCTCTCTGCTCGGCGGGGAGCCTGCTTCCCCCTCTCTCTCTGCCTGCCTCCCTGTGTACTTGTGATCTCTCTCTCTCTCTGTCAAATAAATAAATAAAATCTTTTAAAAAAAGAACATGTGCTCTGCCACCTTCTCTTTACCTTTTTTAAAAATTAAGTTGTTGCATGGAGTTTGATGCCATATATATACAAGTTTGCCAAAAAAGTAAAAAAATTTCCTTATCCAGTGACTAGATGGCCTAGCAATCCCGGATGTCTCTTTCTGGAATGTTTGATGGGAAACTGTCAGTATGTACAATTGCAGGTGAGTACTATTGAATATTTCCGGTTTAATCATTCTGGTAAAGAATAGGATTTCAGAAAATTTTTTCTTTATAAATGTTATCTGCATTTTAATTGGCTAATAATAAGAACCACAATAATTTAAACTTGAGTGCACCAAAACATATCCCAGAGACATTTTCTTTACTTCTCTCTTGACATGTCATTCCTACTGTTTTTTTCCTAGAGTATCTTGTTTTGCTTTTTTAATCCTGTCAGAGTCTCTTTATACGAAAACAAACATACCATTGTCTTCATATAAATCCTTTACAGGAATCTAGTCATTAAACCAGTAAATACAAAAGTTGGAAATTGCTAAGTTGGAAAAGTGTATGTGTGTTTACATGTATTGGTTATTAGAGTCCTGCTTGCTTTTTTTAAAGTATCTAACCTGGGGCACCTGGGTGGCTCAGTGGGTTGAAGCTTCTGCCTTTGGCGCAGGTCATGATCTCAAGGTCCTGGGATCAAGCCCCACGGTGGGCTCTCTGCTCAGCAGGGAGCTTGCTTCCCTCTCTCTCTCTCTGCCTGCCTCTCTGCCTACTTGTGATCTCTCTCTCTGTGTCAAATAAATAAATAAAATCTTTAAAAATAAAAAATAAAGTATCTAACCTAATACAAGAGTAGATTAACAGGATTAGATGTTAATTTCTAGATGATTTCAGGAAATACACCTTTTGTGTTGATTGACCACTGTCTTCTTTCCCTCTTTGAAGAACTTGGGAATGGTTATCTCCTTATATTTATTTTCTAATCAGAAAGCACCTTTTATGCCTTTAAGGATTATATTCAACTGCTACGTCCCTGGTGTCAAGTCAATGTTGGTTCCTGTCGATTTATGCTGGGACGGTGTTACCTGGTTACAGGAGAGGGACAGAAGGTAAATTGCGTTTGAATGATGAACCAACTTCAGTGCAAAGAGGACACTTAGTCTCCATTTAACTAGGTTGGGGGGATGGGAGGCACGGAATCCTCTAAATAAGGATAAAGATGATTAGTACCACCAAGAGCCATGTGGGGATTGTTCAGCTTTCATGTGCTTTGCAAATTAGTTAGAACATGGGAAAACATGAAGAAGAAAACATTAAAACCCTTTTGCCTCTGCGTAGGTGTTTTTAGGGATGAATTTTGTAAATCAAATTTACTACTCAGTTACATGTTTTCATTATATATATTTTTTAATTTTATGCTGCTTTCTCGCCCCCATTATGAAAGTTTACCTTTCTAATTTGTTCCCTGACATCCTTTTTATGTAAATTTTCAAACATGCAGGAAGGAGAGTTTGAAGACTTAATCGTATACTCACCACTCGAATTCTACAAATGTTAACATGTTACTATGCTACTGTATATTTATCCATCAACTTTCTTATTACAGTTTACTTTTAATAGTGTTTAAGTTAAAACGTGAGATAAATTTAAAAAAATATTAATGTGTCCGATAGAATTTAGAATGGCAGAAATTGTAAATGTAGTCAACAGTCTTAATTTTTCTTTTTTGGCTTTCATTTAGTACCTGAAACCTGCCCGCCCCCCGTCCATGACTTTTAAGCACCTAGAATTAGAACAGTCCATTATAAATCATTTTGTATTATTTTATTTCTCCAGGCTCTGGATTGCTTCCGCCATGCAGCATCTGAAGTCGGCAAAGAGGAATTCTTGGATCGCTTGATTCGCTCAGAGGATGGGGAGATTGTGTCCACCCCCAAAATGCAGTATTATGATAAGGTACATGATGGTGTGGTTTGGTCCTTCTTAAACCACTCTGTGTAAAAATGTATCTGAAATCATTGTTTTGATATTTGGGGAGAAAAGTAATGTAAAAATTTAATTGTTCCCTGAACTTCCAAGAGAAGAGAAATGGATTTGCCTGGAGAAATTAAAGAAATGTATATTTTAGTGAAACTGGTAAAAGTTTTCAACTTAAGTGAAATTCCCGTCATGATACCAGTTTGTTAGCCTGGTCATCAGAATTTTATTGATATTAGTCTTGCCTAAATCTCAAGAAATTAACTTGGAATGCTGTATTTAGCCTTATTTAAGATTCGGATCTCGGTATCTCTCCTAACCTTTTTTCTTGTCAGTCTGTACTCTGGTCATTCAGTTCTAGAGAGAGTGGTGTGCTTACTATCTCATGCAAGCCAGGCATATACTCTGTTCCCCTCAAGACCTTTCTACCTGCTATTCCCCTTTTCCCAGATAGTCAAGCCTCAAGCCTCATTTCATTGAAGTCTCTGCACCTCTGTCACCATAACATTCAACTATGCTTGATGTTTAGACTTTAGATAACTATTTGCTGTTACCTGAATTTCCCATCAAAAAGGAAATGCAACAAAGGCAGGCATAACCATTTTGTTCCTTGCTTGTAAAAGAGACAAATGATTTTTTTTTTTTTTAAGGTGACCTCTACACCCATTGTGGGGCTTGAATTCATGACCCTGAGATCAAGAGTTACATGCTCTACTGACTGAGCCAGCCAGAACCCCCAAATAAATGAATTTTTACTGAAATAATTTATAGCTCTTAATAACCACCATCCTTCTGATGAGAAAATTATTTTGAATTCTAAGAATTTTTTTTAAGATTTATTTTATTTATTTATTTTAGAGAGAGAGAAAGCACGTGAGCGGGATAGGGAGAGGGAAAGAATCTTAAGAAGGCTCCACACTCAGCATGGAGCCCACCAAGGGGCTCGATCTCACGACCCTGAGGTCATGACCTGAACTGAAATCAAGACTTGGTCACTTAACCAACTGAGCCCCCCAGGCACCCCAGGTTTTTTGTTTGTTTTTTAAGTAATCTCCACACTCATTGTGGGGCTCAGACTCACAACCCCAAGATCAAGAGTTGCACACTCCACCAACTGAGCCAGCCAGTCACCCCGAATTCTAAGGATTTTTAATCAAAGCTGGCTAGATTTGAGGAATTGGTAAATCCCCTAAAATTGTGTGCAAAATACTGTTTGTATTTTTTCTCTGGAGAAGTTCTATAGCTTTCATCAGAAGAAACTTACTGATTCAAAAAACATGAAAAATCACTGTTCCAGTGGACTCCAAAGTGGGCCTTGGGAAGAAAATACTAGAACTCTCAAAGAAGAAATAAATTAAGATATGCTAATGTTTAATGTAAGAATCAGCCCTGGTGCTCTTATGTGGTCCTTTACCACGCGGTCACTTGTCATTTAGTCCCAAGGTAGACATCTGAAGAAAGAGGGAGGGTGTCATAGCTGGGGTGGGGGTTCAGAGGGGCACCTACACTACTCCATTTGATTTCAATAGATTATGTTTGCCCCATTAAATAGATTTATACATGATATTGCTTCATTTTAATAAAAATCACCTCTATAATTTTTAAAAATTCCTTCAGAGAAGCCAGATTAAGAAAGTACAAGCAAATGAGGACAAAATAGGGCTGATACTTCTCCTTTTGATACAGGCTCTTCATCAGCCATATTGCAAGGTAAAAACAGTAACAGTCTATAATCAGATCTGACAAGAATCAGCTGATTACAGTTGGACTTCTCAGGGATGCTATTTTAAAATCTAAGTAAGTGTACCTTGAATTATAATGTCAACTCAAGATAATATGAAACCATGAAAATTATCGGGTGCCTGGGTGGCTCAGTCAGTTAAGTGTCTACCTTTGGCTCAGGTCATGATCCCGGGATCCCGGGATCGAGTCCCGCATCGAACTCCCTGCTCAGCAGGGAGTCTGCTTCTCCCTCTCCCTCTCCCTCTCCTCCTCCTCCTCCCCTCTGCTCCTGCTCTCTCTCAAATAAATAAATAAAATCTTTTTTTAAAAAAGAAAATTATCAAGGCATGAAATGCATCCTAATCACCTACAGTGGAGTATAAATTGGTTACAATCACTTTGAAAAACTATTGGGGGATGCCTGAGTGGCTCAGTTGGTTAAGTGTCTGCCTTCGGCTCAGGTCATGATCCCAGGGTCCTGGGATCGAGTCCCACATCAGGCTCCCTGCTCAGTGAGAAGCCTGCTTCTCCCTCTGCCTGCTCTTCCCCCTGCTTGTGCTCTCTCTCTGACAAATAAATGAATAAAATCTTTAAAATAAGAAAAACAGAAAAACTGTTGGTATTTACTAGCTGCAATCATTGATATATACTCTATGACCTAGTTATTCCAATTCTAAATATATCCAGAAACATGTACATATTTACCAATAGCAATGTGCAGTTATGATCCAAGTAGCATATTCATAAAACTCATACACTAGAAACCCAAGTGTCAATGACAGAATGGATCGATAAATTATGGTATGTTCTTTGAATGGAATACCACAGCAATGAAAGGAAATGCTGCATATAATAACAGATCAGTCTTATATAAACATGTTAAACAAAGTAAGGCAAACACAAAAAAATACATACTGTAAGATTCTATTTCCATGAAATTAAAAACAGAACCAGTAAAAGTCAGAAGTGGCTGGAAGGAGTCACCTGGGAGCTTTGGAATGCTGCTGTTATAATTCTTTAGGTGCTTACTACATGGATATGTTTACTTTGTGAACAGTCAGCTGTGTACCTAGGATTTATGTACATTTCTAAATATATGTTATATTTCAAGAAAAAGTTTAAAATAAAAACTAAGCATCCAAAACAAAAAGGTGTTTTATACTGTTAGTAAAGAATAAATAAGTACTAATAAAAATAACTCAAAACTATTTTTTATCTTTATTTCATCTTCTGTAAATTTATATGTTGAGTGTGGTAAACATATATATTAGAAAGCTGTGTGTACACAAGTAATTACATGTGCACATGTGTACATTGTTAATAGGGTGGACAATCAAAAAGTTTGAAGAGCACTGTTCTATCTTGTATTAGAAATGGATTATGTCAAACATTATTCTGTTTAGGGTTTTATAAGGCTATGGTGGCAATTTACTTTCTAGGCTTTAAATTCATCTGTGACCTAAACAGTTACTAGGAAAAGTTAGTGGTGAGACTGCCTATGTTCCTTCAACAAATACTTACTAAGTGCCCACTGTGTACTAAACATTGAACGTAGAGCCGTGAATAAAAAGACCAGTAGGAAATTTTACAACCTGCTATTTGACGGTAGAATCTAAAGGAAAGTCTTTTTTTATTTTATTTTATTTATTTATTTTAAGTAATCTCTACACCCAACGTGGGGCTCAAACTCACGACCCCGAGATCAAGAGTCGCATGCTCTTCCGACTGAGCCAGCCAGGCGCCCCTAAAGGAAAGTCAAATAGTAACCAAATAATCATGTCTTGTAGTCAACATCTTTGATTTACTCTTCATCTTAACTAGTTATCTTTCTGATTAATTCCTATTTCAATTTGAAGTGCACTACCATATTAATTTTAATGGAAACTCCCTCTATTTCTCCTCAGGTTTTGCGTCTACTAGATGTTGTTGGTTTGCCTGAGCTGGTTATTCAGTTGGCTTCATCAATATTAACTGAAGTAGGTGGTGACTGGAAAAGTCAGGTAAGAACTAACTATAATCTAGTTATTTCCCTTTGGATTTGTCATGGAGGTGGCATTTTAATTGCTCTTGTTCTCTTTCCCTCTATATTTGACATTCAGGCTACCTTAAGGACATGCATTTTCAAACATCATTTGGATTTGGGTCACAATAGCCAAGCATATGAAGCCTTAACCCAAATTCCTGATTCCAGCAGGTAGTCAATCCTAGTCTTTTTTAGAGAAGACAATTTACTAGACTTGTTTAATCCACTGAGGCAGTTTGCCCTCACATCCCTTTTTTTTTTCTCCTAGGCAGTTAGATTGTCTGCGGCAGCTGGTGGTAGTCCTTTGTGAACGCTCACAGCTACAGGATCTTGTAGAGTTTCCCTATGTGAATCTGCATAACGAGGTAATTTTATTCGTCCACTGATGACTGAACACAGCTGTGGTGGTTGTCATGCTCACTACTAACTTGGATATCTAATTGCTTCCCCTTCATTAGGTTGTGGCAATAATTGAATCACGTGCGCGAGCTGTGGACCTTATGACTCACAATTACTATGAGCTCCTCTATGCCTTTCACGTCTTTCGCCACAATTACCGGAAGGGTGAGCAGTTGAAGCTACGAGTCTTTGTTAGGGGCAACCTTAGCAGTTTAATCATGTTTTATAAAAATACTGTTTGACTTATGTAATTTTTACCTTATTTTCACCATTGAATAAGTGTTCTCTATATGCATTTGGGGAAATCATGTTTAATTACAAGATGAGCTTCACCCTTTTGAAGATTATCTGTTAGCCTTAAAGACATGCACTTATCCCATTCTAGAACATTCTTAAGGTATTTTCAGTGAGTTGTCATTCTACCTATATTTTCTGTCTGATATTAAAAGAAACTAACTTTTTTACTAGAGGCATCTGGAATTCTTGTGGCTGGTTTTGAGTTCTTGTACCACCTTGCAATTGCCCGTTTATTTTTGCTGATTCTTTTGAGATAAGTTGTAGATGTCGTGTTTCGATGTATAAATGCTTAAGATGCATCTGCTAAGGACATTTTCTTAGACAACCTCAATACAATTATCAGATTACGGAAATATAACTAATTTCATGAATTAGATGTAAATATAATGGCTATCGTGATTTTTTTAATAGCACTTTCCTCCTGTACCGTCCTTACCTCCTGATCTAGAATCACATATTGTATTTATTTGTCATGTCTTTAGTCTCCTTTAATCTGGAGCACTTCTTTTAGCCTTACTTTGTCTTGATGTCGTTGAAATTTTTGAAGAGTACAGGCCATTTTTGTAGAATGTATCTTAGTTTGGACCTGTGCGATGACTAATGAAGTCTTTATCAGAACAGCTAAAATGGTGGTAAGCCTAGCATAACATATAGAGAAGTTGAATCGCGGTGTTGCACACCTGAAACTAATGTGGCATTGTGCGTCAACTATACTCAAAAAGATATAAAAGGAAAAAAAGGTAAAATCTTTGAGACAGAAAAAAAAAGAACAGCTAAAACGCAAAGGGATTGTATGTCTGTTTTAAGATCACATTTTACAAGGTAACCATTGTGGTTCTCCTTTGAAACTGGTGATATTTTTTGCCATTTTCACTCAGAGAACTTTTCATAAGGTTTCTTGCTGATTTCCATTGAAAGAGTAAATGGAAATAATTCATAAACCTGCTCTTAATTTTCCTAGTGGTGAAACGTGTTTGCATGTTCCTTATATTCTTGACTCATACAGACAGGGACATGTAGATGACTAAAGATCTCTCACTATTTTTACAATAACAGTATCCATCACATCAACCTGGTTAAGATCACTTCAGCTGGAGGCGCCTGGGTGGCTCAGTCGGTTAAAGCGTCTGCCTTTGGCTCAGGTCACAATCTCTGGGTCCTGGGATGGAGTCCTACATCAGGCTTCCCGCTCAGCGGAGAGTCTGCTTCTCCTTCTCTCTCTTCCTCTGCCCCTGCTTGCGCTCTCTCGCTTTCTCTCAAATAAAGTAAATCTTTAAAAAAAAAAAAAAAGACCACTTTAGCTGAATTAATGTTCAGATCTTTCTGGAGCAAGACTTTTTCTTCTAAATAAGTGTCTTAATATGGCAGGCACTCAGAAACATTTGTTGGTGGGGGAAAGTCAAGTCAGTTTCATTTTAAATAAAATTATATGAATTTTAAAACTGTTGGAATGAAAAATAGTTTCATTTGAAAACTAAAAGAAATGTTAAATGCTCCTTGGTTTCTGGAGTCTCGTGCTGCCTCAGAACAAGGTGTTTTTCAATATCTCATTCAGCCTATGACTAAAGTATTATAAAGACAATCTATTTCTGAGCAGAGCATCCAAACATTTCTTGGTCACGCTGGGTGGAATTAGGTAAAAATGTGGCTGAAATTAGCACTCTAAACTAGTCTTCTGTACTATCTGGGAATGTAGTATCTAAAAGTTAGATGTAGGGACACCTGGCTGGCTCAGTTGGTAGAGCTTATGACTCTTTTTTTTTTTTTAAGATTTTTTTTTTAAAGATTTAATTTATTTATTTGACAGAGAGAGAGAGAGATCACAAGTAGCCAGGCAGAGAGAGAGGGAAGCAGGCTCCCTACTGAGCAGAGAGCCTGATGCGGGGCTCAATCCCAGGACCCTGAGATCATGACCTGAGCCGAAGGCAGAGGCTTAACCCACTGAGCCACCCAGGGTGCCCCAGAGCTTATGACTCTTGATCTCAGAATCATGAGCTCAAGCCCCACGTTGGGTGTAGAGATCACTTTTAAAGTGAATGAATGAATGTCAGAAGATTTTTTCTTTTTTTTAATTGATAAAATATACATAACATAAACTTTACTAAACTTAACCAATTTGTTGTATTTAGTAGTGTTAGGTATATTCACATTACTATGGAACCAATGTCCAGAACATTTCATCTTGCAAAATGGAAACACTATACTTATTAAACAACTTCCCATTTCCATCTCCTGCAGCCCCTGGCAACCATCATTCTACTTTCTGTCTCTATGAACTTGGCTATCGGAATCATAAATAGTTTGTCTTTTTGCGACGGGTTTATTTCACTTAGCCTAATATCTTCAAGGTTCATCCATGTAATAGTATGTGACAGAACTTCCTCTGTTATATGTATATGTCACATTTTGTTTATCCATCCATCAATGGACACTTGGGTTGCCTCCATCTTGGCTATTGTGAGTAATGGCTGCTGTGAACAAGGGCATACAAGTATCTCCTCAAGACCCTGATTTCAATTTTCAGGCTATCTGCCCAGAAGTGTATTGCTGGATCACATGGTAATCCCATTTTCAATTTTTTGAGGAACTGCCTTACTGTTTTCCATAGCAGCTACACCAACTTACATTCTCGCCAACAGTGTACAGCAGTTCCAGATTTTCCACATCTTCGCCAACACATGATTTTTTGTAATTTTAAGTTACACTCAATTTTGTTTTAAGTTTTAATATTTGGTAAGTGTAACAAATTCTCTAAAACACATTTTTTTTAAAGATTTTATTTTTTAAGTTATCTCCACACTTTGCTCAAACTTAAAAGCCGTATGCTGTTCTGACTGAGCCAGCCAGGCACCCCTCTAAAACACATTTTTGAAGTTCTGATGTTTAATTTATTATTGCCTCCTAGCTGGTACAGTGATGTTTGAGTACGGAATGCGTCTTGGCAGAGAGGTTCGAACTCTGCGGGGACTTGAGAAACAAGGCAACTGTTATTTGGCTGCTGTTAACTGTTTACGACTTATTCGTCCAGAATATGCATGGATTGTACACCCAGCATCTGGTGCAGTGGTAAGAAAGCTTTCCACCTTGGAGTTTGGGGATCATTTAACTTACTTGGCTTGGTCCTTTTGAAACTATCACCTCATTTTGCTTCATTTTGTTTAAAATTTCTACTGGGATATTTGTGAACTTTATCTATTTTTGAAACAATTCCTTCGTTAATATGTTACCATCCCTTTAGTTCTCAAGTTTAGAATTATTGTAGGAAGAAGTATTGCAGAAGTTTTGCGTTAGACCTAACTTCAAACGAATTACTTAATTTTTTGCTGCCTAGTTATCCTATTGTATAAAATAGGGGTGATCATGGTGATGATAATGTCTGTCTTATAGGATTGTTTGGGTATTAAATGAGGTAATTCACGTAGAATGCTTAGAACGGTGACAGTGCCTGGCCTGCAAAAAGTGCTCAGTAAATGGTAGCTGCTTTTTTCATTTATTTTTGCTAATTCCATGTACACTTAACAGTTTTAAAGGATGTGCACTTAAAAAAAATTTTGATGGGGTCATATATGTGCAGCTACTCATGTTGTATATCATTCATGCATGTACTAGGCTATTTCCCAGGGTCTGGGGTAGAGAATATAATTCTGGAACCAAGGAAGGTCAGGTGGTTTATATGGAGGTTAATTCCACATCCTTAAACCCAGTAACATGTTAGAGCTGGCTAAGTGTGCCAACTTGGCAAACAACTTCATTCCTTTGTCTGATAATTACAGTACCTTTGTAAGAAGAGCCATGCTAGTTGAAATAAACATAATTTTTTATGTTTATGAGAATTTAAGCATGAAATTTAAATTATGAGAATTTAAGCATAAAAACTCTGGATCACAAATATTGAGTTAGTAAATCAAAATTGGATACAGATGGCCCTTGAGCAACACGAGTTTGAACTGCACGGGTCCACTTATACACGGTTGTTTTCAATAAATGGAATAATGTAGGGGTGCCTAGGTGACTCAATCAGGCGCCAGACTCTTGATTTCAGCTCAGGTCATGATCTCAGGGTCATGGGATCGAGCCCCGCCTTGAGCTCAGCGTGGCGTCTGCTTGAGATTCTCTCTCTCTTTCTCCCTCTGGCCCTGCCCCCACTCATACATTCTCTCTCTAAATAAATAAATTTTTAAGGAATCTTTTTAAAAATGTAAATGTATTTCTCTTCCTTGTGATTTTTTTAATAACGTGTTCTTTTTTTTAGCTTCCTTTATTGTGAGAATACAGCGTGTAATACAAATAACATAAAAATGTATGTTAATGAGAGTTTATGTTCTTGGTAAGGCTTCCAGACAACAGCAAGCTAGTAAGTTTTTGGAGGAGTCCGAAGTTATATGCAGATTTTCAACTGTGTAGGGCATTGGCACCCCTAACCCTCATGTTGCTCAAGGGTCAGCTGTACTAACTTTTCGACTTTTCATTAACTTTTAATCACTTATTTTGTCTTCTCAGTATGATCGTCCTGGAGCATCCCCTAAGAGGAATCATGATGGAGAATGCACAGCTGCTCCAAGTGAGTTGGGGGGTCTTCTGTGGATTCTTTGCTTAGACAGTAATTATGTAGTTGTGTTATAGTATTATCTGTATTAAATGTGTGTTTTTAGGGGCACCTGGGTGGCTCAGTGGGTTAAGCCTCTGCCTTCGGCTCAGGTCATGATCTCAGGGTCCTGGGATCGAGCCCCGCATCGGGCTCTCTGCTCAGCGGGGAGCCTGCTTCCTCCTCTCTCTGCCTGCCTCTCTGCCTACTTGTGATCTCTCTCTCTCTCTCTGTCAAAAAAATAAATAAAATCTTTAAAAAAAAAAAAAGTGTGTTTTTATATAGTAGTTGTAATATGAATAGCAATGTACAAGTATTGTAAAGTTTCTTTTAGCTTATTTTCAATATTTTAATCTGCTAAAAGTCTGGTTGCTCTTTGAAAACTTCGTATGGCTATATGAGAAATGAAAATGCTTTAAAAAGAGTGTTGTTTTTTGTGATTTTAGGTTAATTTTTTCTTTTTTTTAATTAAAAAATTAAAAAATACCACACATCCAGTTTTGTGGTATTTAAATCAGCTTAGTATCAAACTTGTGTTATCAGGGTCCTTAGATATTACCATGGAGACATGATATTCCTCCTTAAAGAGCTTGGGCTCTGGAGTTGGACACCCCTGGTTTTAATTCTGCCTCTCTCACTGTGGGCATGTTCCTTTCTTTCTGATCCAGTAACAGCATCTCTGAGTTGTAAGAGTTAAATGAAATTCTGTGTAAATACACTGTAAACATCTCCTCAACTGCAGCTGTTGTTACTGGAGTAGCTTGATTTAACTGAGCTGCATGCTGGAAGCAGGGCTGTTGCTTTATTTTTAAGTTCACTTTTATGGAGCCCTCCTCCTGTATCCCCCCCTCCCCTCTGTTTTCCTTCCAGTGCCCTTGGAATTGACATTGAGTTACTTAATGTGGAGTGGAAATTGACAGGCTGAGTTAATAGGCAGTGATGGTAGGCAATTCCTTTGTACTTTGGGAATCAAACATATTTTTCTTTGGTTTCTAGCCAATCGTCAGATTGAAATTCTGGAACTGGGCGACCTAGAGAAAGAGTGTTCCTTGGCCCGCATTCGCCTCACTCTAGCTCAGCACGATCCATCGGCAGTTGCGGTTGCAGGTAGTCATGGGCAGTCTGGGGACACGGACAGCAGGCTTCGGGGCCAGCCAGCCCACACGGCGTGCTAGACCAGCGTGCCAGACGGGCTGAGCGCCTCTCACTGCTCCTCGGAGAGACCCATCCCCAGAGGCGGCTTCGGGTCATTGGCAGGCACCACTTACCACTAAATAGCTCTTTTCCATTTCCACAGGAAGTTCATCAGCAGAGGAGATGGTCTCTCTCTTGGTTCAGGCTGGCCTTTTTGACACTGCCATATCACTCTGTCAGACCTTTAAGCTCCCCTTAACGCCAGTCTTCGAGGGACTTGCTTTCAAGTACGTATGAAATTGTCTTTCCATAGTCTTCATTTTCTAATGTAGAAATACCACATTGCTGCCAGGTGTGAACCAGTGGTCACAGCCAGTTGGGCTTTAAAAGTGTTTTTTCTAGTCCACCACAGTGACTTTTTAAAATTTCTTTTAGTTAATTACAATTTTTTTTTAAATCTTGATTTATAGCTTCTCTTGAGAAGTCAAAAATTTGGCATCCCTAGGCGCACATTCCCACAAGATAGTAGGATATGTGGCCTAAATAGTGGTGTCCGTTTTAGAAAAGGCATATGTCCTCTTCATTTTTAATAATGCCTTGTACCTAAATATTAAACTTCTGGAATTTTTCCCTTGGAAGTAAATGATCTCCTAACACTTACCAATGGCCTTGTGGGTCATCCAGTTGTGCGGTTCTGAGGAAAGAGTGGCAGACTGGAGCTAAAGTTATCATCTCATCTCTGGTTTTAGTAACAAAAGAATGTGGTTCTTTTTAGCAAGTCAGTTTACCGAGTGTGGAAACGTTTTCATTGCAGATGCATCAAGTTGCAGCTGGGAGGCGAGGCGGCACAAGCAGAAGCCTGGTCCTGGCTAGCAGCCAATCAGCTCTCATCCGTCATCACCACTAAGGAGTCTAGGTACAGCCCTGGTGCTCATCCGCCCCAAAAGGGCTTACCCTCCAAATACTTCCCTCCTGCACCCAGTATATTTATCCATCAACTTTCTTATTAAAGTTTACTTTTAATAGTGTTTAAGTTAAAAAGTGAGATAAATTTTAAAAAATATTAATGTGTCCGCTTCTTTAGAATCCTTCTCTAACCCTCACCTTCAGAAAACTTCCCTCCCTGAATCGAATTTACGGTTTCTATTGCACAGCTTCGTGGTTTAGAACTGGAACATTTTACAGTTTGGAAGTGCTCTGACATTAGTTTTCAATCCCTGAATTAGCACACCAATATCACTACTAAAATACAGATATGTCACCAGCATCTTCTAAATCAGAACTTTTACATGATTATAATGCTTAATCAGGCTTGGAAATAGTGATCTAAGCCAATTTCTTTGTTTTAGAGATCTGGAACAAAGAAGTTAGTGAAATTGTGTAGTCAAGTAAAGATGTAGTTAGTGGGAGAGAAATAGAATCCAAGTCATTTGGTTTCTAATACTATCCCTAAACTGCATTGACCTTAATAATATTAATTGCCATTTAGTTATATTATCAATTCAGTTGTAAGCTTCCAAATATTATTTTTCCTTATAAATACATGCTTTGAATGGTGCCGTAAATATCTGTTAAGAATCTAGAACTCGGGCGCCTGGGTGGCTCAGTTGGTTAAGCAGCTGCCTTCGGCTCAGGTCATGATCCTAGAGTCCCGGGATCGAGTCCCACATCGGGCTCCCAGCTCCACGGGGAGTCTGCTTCTCCCTCTGACCTTCTCCCCTCTCAGGCTCTCTCTCACTCTCTCTCTCCTTCAAATAAATAAATAAAATTAAAAAAAAAAAAAAGAATCTAGAACTCATTAGTCCTTTCTGTTTTTTTCAAGTGCTACAGATGAAGCATGGCGATTATTATCAACTTACCTGGAAAGGTACAAAGTCCAAAATAACTTGTATCACCACTGTGTAATCAACAAGCTCTTGTCTCACGGAGTGCCTTTGCCTAATTGGCTTATAAACAGTTACAAGGTAAGTGGTATCTTAATTTGTACAAAGTAAGAAACTGATCTTTACCATTATGAATAAGTTTCATGAGATGATTAAAAAGAAAAGGTGATAATTTATGGAAATCTACTGACCTATGCTTTGGGCAGCTTCTCAATCTTAGTTAAAGACACTAAGAACAGCTTAACTTTAATTCCATATGAGGTACTGGGTGTTTAGAATTAAAGTTCTGCAGGTTAGTGATTAAATTAATGCCTGCTTATTTGCTCACTAAACAGTGAGTATATACTTAGAACGATGACTACACACGTGACATAGTATTTACTGTTACTCAAAAAATTCCTAGAAGTGAGTAGAGTAGTTTTCAAAACTACAACAGGGTTTAAGTTTTTGTCAAAATTGGGTTTTTGGACTGCCTGCATCAGAATTAGTTGGGTAGTGGGCTTCTTCAAATACAGATTCCTAAGCCCCATTCCACACTTACACAATCAAATTAATCTGGAGTTAGGATCTGGTATCTATATTTTAACAAGCTTCTAATTTGATACAATGCATGCTTAAGTTTGAAAACTATATCTGAAATACATTCGGTGGGATAGGGAAAGAGTGAATGTAAAACTTAAAATCAGGAAAGTTTATCTGTTTTTGGGGGGACGTTATTGTTTGTTTGTTTAAGTTAGAAAGTAGAAAAGGCAGTTAAGATGGTAAAAGTTAGGACTGTGATCAAATCAGAATATAGAAAGTATTATTACCTAATTAGTAGAGCCCTTCCAAACTGAAGTTGTAATCACTTTTGTTTCACCCTGAGTTAAACAAATTTAAAGGTATTTAAAGTTGGTAACTGTTGGAGCGCCTGGGTGGCTCAGTTGGTTAAGCAGCTGCCTTCAGCTCAGGTCGTGATCCCAGGGTCTTGGGATCAAGTTCCGCATCAGACTCCTTGCTCAGTGGGGAGCCTACTTCTCCCTCTGCCTGCTGCTCCCCCTCTTTGTATGCACTTGCGCTCTCTCTCCCTCTCTCTGACAAATAAAAATAAAATCTTTTAAAGTTGGTAATTCTTTTAACTTCTTTTGCATTTGTCATTCATATATTTCTGAGAATAACGTAAATATATTGCTCTTTAGTATTCAGCATTTCTGAGCAGGTGTATTGATTTTTACGACTACTGTGGAAACTAAAGTAGAAAAGTATTAAATAAAATGTGTCTGGGATGCCTGGGTGGCTCAGTCGGTTAATCATCTGCCTTTGGCTCAGGTCATGATCTCAGGGTCTTGGGATCTAGTCCTGCATCGGGCTCCTTATTCATCGAGGAGCTTGCTTCTCCTCTGCCTGCCATTTGCCCAGCTTGTGCTCTTTCTCCGTCCTCTCTCTCTCCCTCTCCCTCTCTCTCTCTCTCTGACAAATAAAATCTTTTTAAATAAATAAATAATAAATAAATAAAATGTGTCTTAGATCACAAAACAGAGCAGAAAGGCCACTTAACAAGATAGTCTCACAGGGCACCTGGGTGGCTCAGTGGGTTAAAGCCTCTGCCTTCAGCTCGGGTCATGATCTCAGGGTCCTGGGATCGAGCCCCAAATCGGGCTCTCTGCTCAGCAGGGAACCTGCTTTCCCCTCTCTGTCTGCCTGCTTCTCTGCCTACTTGTGATCTCTCTCCTCTCTGTCAAATAAATAAATAAAATCTTTTAAAAAAAAAAAAAAAAGTAGTCTCACAAGGTACCCAGAAGTGACTGGGCTCTTAGGAATCCAGCCCTTATCCCAAGATAAGGAAACCCAAATGCTCATTTACTTATATTGAGAAGTATAAATGCCAGGGAATTAGACACTCAGCATCCTTTGGTCATTGCCCAGGTAAGATGGAAATAGGTAGATATTCTTAATTTCTGACTCTTTACAGAAGGTTGATGCTGCTGAATTGCTCCGTTTGTACTTAAACTATGACCTTTTAGAAGAAGCTGTGGATTTGGTTTCAGAATATGTAGATGCTGTATTGGGGAAAGGACACCAATACTTTGGAATTGAGGTAGGCATGTATGCATGTTTCTTTTTAAGTCTGTATTATAATCCTAATAAGGTCAGGATGTGAAAGTAAGTTGAACTATAGGACGGTGGCTTTAACCTTTATTCTTTGTAGGTATACGACTAGTTTTCTCCACAATCAGGAACTGGCATGTAGGAGTCTCCAGTTTCCTGTTTATAAAATGGGAATACATTTCATTTTTCTCCATCAAAGGAATGTAGCTTTAGTTAGTATTTGGAGGAGTGAAGTAATTAAAAACAAAATGTTCTTTTCTGTGTGCCAAAGACTGTGCTGAGTCTCTGCAAGTGATTTCTCATTTAATCCTTACAGCCACCTCTGAGAGATTGTTTTAACCCTTTTTTTTTAACCCATGAAGAAACAGAGACTCAGAGGTTAAGTAAGTTGCCAGAGTTCACACAGATGGTAAATAGAAGAGCCAGGTCTAAAATCTAGGTCTAGTTAACTACAAAGCCAAGCTCTTAACCTCTCAGGAAGGTATTGAGAACTTTGAAAGGTGAGCTTTCTCTTTCTAAATTTTTTTTTCCAGATAATTGGAATTAAGTTTCAGACTGTAAATAGTCACATTCATTGACAATTTAGAGATTTTTTGAGTGCATTTTTCCTCAATAGGACGTAGGGCTCCTTCAAGATAAGATGTAACATGAATTTAAAAATACATACAAAAAATATATATATGTGTGTGTGTGTGTGTGTGTGTTTAACTGAGAAAAGGACAAGTTTCCCAGTTGAAAAGAGAAGCGAGGCGGGGGGTGGGGGGAGTTGTACAATTGTGTGCATGTGTGTGCAATTTCTTATTGTAAAAAAAAATAGGTAAAGAATTTTATGTTATTCAAACCTGTGAAACTGCCCAGAAGAAATGGTCCACTTTTGAGATTTTCTTCAAATAGTAGATATTTTCCCTTCCAGTTTCCATTGTCTGCAACGGCTCCGATGGTGTGGCTCCCATACTCTTCCATTGACCAGCTTCTCCAGGCTCTGGGAGAGAACAGTGCCAATAGTCACAACATTGCTGTAAGTCAGTCCTCTCATAAGGCATGCGTCTTCTCTAAACCCTGGCACTAGCACTCACTCCTCGAGCTTGCTCTTCGGTTCCCAAGGATTAAGGGGAGAGCAGAAGCCATTTGTTGCCCTTAACATGCTGGCCCAATCCCTTTACAAAATGATTAGTTAAACCAGATGTAGCCTCTCTGGTTCTGACAGCTAGTAATGCTTTTATTTTATTAAAATACTGGGGTGGGTGGGGGGATGGGGTCACTGGGTGATGGGCATTTAGGAGGACATGATGTGATGAGTACTGGGTGTTATAGGCAGCTAATGAATCATTGAACACTACATCTAAAACTAATGATGTACTATATATTGGCTAATTGAATTTAAATGAAAAAAAAATACTGGTGTGATTTGCATGTTTAGAAGATTCGCTGGTATGGGGCGCCTGGGTGGTTCAGTGGGTTAAGCCTCTGCCTTCGGCTCAGGTCATGGTCTCAGGGTCCTGGGTCGAGCCCCGCATCGGGCTCTCTGCTCAGCGGGGAGCCTGCTTCCTCCTCTCTCTGCCTGCCTCTCTGCCTACTTGTGATCTCTCTCTCTATCAAATAAATAAAATCTTTAAAAAAAAAAAAGATTCATTGGGATAACAGAATTGGGGTACTGCATTTAACAGAGAAGTCTGATTTTATCAGTAGTCATGGTGCAGACTCCTGTACTGAATGTTGAGTAAATGAAGCAGAGTGGCGAACATCATTATTAGGGGGAGGCTGGTTGATGAAGTCAAAGTGCTTAAAAACTTCAGTCTTTCTTTAGTCCTTGACCTATTGTGTAATGATTCCCTTCTTTTCTCCTACAGCTATCCCAGAAAATACTTGACAAATTGGAAGACTACCAGCAAAAAGTTGATAAGGCAACACGGGATTTATTATATCGTCGGAACTTGTGATCCGGACGGTTGCTTAGCCTTTGTAACCGCTTGGTGCCTCTTAGGGCTTAAGACTTTACCCTACAGGAAGCCTGTATTCCAGGACAATTTTTATACCTGTAAACGATGTATACAACATCAAGTCTGCATTCTGCGCAAGAGAGGAGGGCAGATGAGTCACAGAACCTGTGCTTGCTGGCGGTGCTAACACACAATTTCTGGTTTTCAACCTTGGTCTCAAACAGCTGCTTTTGTATATGATTCACAAGCTTTTTTAGAGTTTCTATTTTTTTAAACTACCGAAGACATTCTTTATCTGCAAATTAAAACCCACCCTCACGTTCCAAAATAGCCAATGGTGGTTGGTTGGTTGTAGCTACCCACCAGAAGCAGTCACTGCAAATCCTTCCATTCTTCCCTATCACTTTTTGTATTTCAATGGAGTTATTTTGGTCCAGAACTGACATGTATTTTCTGTATTGCAAACAGAGGCTAATGATTTTGCATACTCCTTTCATTATTTATTGTGGAGTTTTTGTATGATCTTCAATAAAGTATTAAATAATTTGCCTAGATTAAACCTAAAATGATGACCAGCTGACAAAGACGTTACCTTATTTTGAATCTGGTTCTGAGGCTAAAGTTGAGTAAACTCTTAGCTAAGAAAAAAATTGGAAATTTTATCTATAAGAATAAGCAATTTTGAAAGTAAATTCCGTTAACTTCTATGATTTATGATAATCAAGCCGGACTTGATCATACCACTTGTATAATAATGTATTGGACCAAAATATAAACTTTCCTGGTCAGATTCAGAAGTATTCATGCCCGCAAATTTGGGGGAAGGTGAAAAACAAAATCTTGGATTTTATTCTGTATATTAAAATTTATCTTTTAAGGAAACGATCTGTATATTGCTTGTATGCCCTTTGACCTCTCTTGAGTTTTCCATAGCCTTTACTTTTTATACTGTCAATACCATATTTACATTATATATTTTAAATAACAATGTGAGCTTCACTGTGATACTGTTTATTGGTAGATAATTGAGATGTATGGTTCTTCTTTCATTTTAGCTCTGCCATGATTAATATGAAGTGTTTAATGGAATGAGAAACTGGGAAAGCCCTTGCCCTGCCAGAGCTCTATAAACCTGTAGCTTCCAACTTTGGCAAGAAATACACATATATAACCAAATACACATATATAAAACCAAGAGAAAGATCTCACAGAATATGTATCCACACTCACTATGTACCCTGATGTTTTCATGAGTGACTAACGGATCCTGACCCATAGTCTGAAAAATACCCAATCCTCTTCAAGCCGTTTCGGAGAACAAGAAGTAACTTGAGACTGGCCGTGTTCCAGAAACTTACCCACTTGTGTCGCTCATGAGAGCCGTGGTTTCCATAGTGGCAGTTCACAGGACCCTGACCAGCTTTTCCTGTTGTCAGTATTTTGGTTCAAGACCTGACCCATGCTGGAGCCAACCCAGCTCTGCTGTCCATTTTCTTCCACCTTCTTCACTTTGGTTCCCAACCAGAGCAGAAGGTGGAAATTCTTTCACTAAACTTCTCTCCCCACTTCAGGGCTGCGTTTTTGTTTTCCCGGACCATGTGATATATTTTAATAGTCCATAATAGCATCGTTATTCCTTGTTTTTTCCACCCCAAAATTTTTATTACAAAGTGTTATTAAAAGAGCTCCCTCCTGTGGTCGCTTTGGCAGCACATAAATGAAAAATTGGAACAATACAGAGAAGATGAGCATGGCCCCTGCTTGAGGATGACATGCAAATTCATGAAGCAGTCCACTAAAAAAAAAGGAAAAAAGAGCTCCCTCGTTTTTTAGTACTTAGCTACCATTAGGAGTGTCTCGGTGGTGCAGCCGGTGGAGCTCCCAACTCTTGATCTCAGCTCAGGTCTTGATCTCAGGGTTTTGAGTTCAAGCCCCACGTTGGGCTCCATGCTGGGTGTGGAGCCTACCTAAAACTGAATGAATGAATGGGTGTGGAGCCTACCTAAAACTGAATGAATGAATGAATGAATGAAGAAAAAATAGATCGATAGATAAAAATATCAAGGGGTGACTCTTAGAGGAAAACTTCAGTTTTTAATGTAACAAGATGTAATGGATAAGGTCCCTACCTTACCAGCCTGTAACAATAAAATGGCATCTTTTCTGTGAATAATAGAATTTATGACACACGAGTTTCATATTGACCATTCTTACCAGATTTATAACCGATTTTTGTGACCTGCCATGAAAGCCAATGTGTTCTGCAAACCATCTCGTGCGGTGTCCGCAGTGGATTGTCACCGCTGCCAGTTGTCCTCACTGCCACACTTGAGAGTCTTACACTTGAGGGTCGGCTCTCACCAGCTCACTACTGGTTTTTCTCTCCCCATTCCGATTCCCTCCCAAAGTCCACGCTGTGTTGTCTCCTAAATTTCCACTGCGCACTTAGGGGTAAAGAAAAATACAAACTTAAAAAGCGGATACAAGATCTGGAAGCTTATAGAAACCAGAGATTGTACCCATCCCCATAGATTCTACTCTTTGGCCGCCTTTCAGTTGCCAGCCTGCTCTGGTGTGCCTGATACCAACATTCCTCTCACAGAGGGGAATGTAAATATAAATGGGACTAATATTTAATTAGTCAACAAATGAAAAGTCTATCACGTGCTAGGTAATTAGAATTTAGCCAATTTACCTAAACCTGGTACATTGTTTTCTACTAGAACACAGTATAACAGAAGGTTCTAAAGTGTCCTTTAATCTTCACAGTTCTTTCCAATTTTGTTTGTACCTAGAAACTGAGTTCTGTATTGCTGTTTTTTCATAAATTGAGACCTTAGTGTAATAAGTAACTCAACCCCAAGCCACAAGAACATACCTTTCCGCATCTGCATGGAACTCCACAAGGAAAAGGCCAATTTATTGTTAAAATGACCCATGCCAGTCTGTATAAACGAAAAGTAGGTATTCCAGTAAATGAGGCTTCATGGTTTAAATGAACTTATTTCTATAAAACACACAAGATCAAAAAATAAAAATAAAAAATAAAACACACAAGATCAAATAATGTAGTATAATAATATTTGGGGGCCTCAGGCTGGCTCAGTCAGTAGAGCATGTGACTCTTGACCTTGGGGTTGTGAGTTTGAGCCCCATGTTGGATGAAGAGATTATATCTGGTCTTTGTCCCGATTTTATATATATATATATATAGAGAGAGAGAGAGAGAGAGAAAGAGTGTCTCGTCTTTGTCCCTGATTCCTAGCAGAGAGCTTCGAAAACCCTTGGAATTTCCTGGGTGATAGAAGTCTCCATTAGGCTAATCAGGTAAGTAGTGGAGAGGACCCTTAGGTAGCTTCAGAATAGGGCCAATTCCCAAGAGGATCAATCCTGTGATGGTGATTACAGGGTTGGAACTTTGGGTCAGCCCAGCCTTCTGGGAGGACAGGGACTGGAGATTAAGTTCAGTTACAGTCGCACTGGGCAATGATTTGATTTAATCAACCATATCTATATAACAAAGTCCCAGTAAAAACTACACCAAGGCTGAACAGAGCTTCCTGGTTGGAGAACACCATGTTGTGCTGGGAGGGTGACATCCCCTAACTCCACAGAGAGGCAGGCAGGCAGTATGCGTGGGAGCTCTGTGCTCCCTCCCAGACTTCACCTGTGTTTATCCTTTATAAGTATAGTCCTTTCCTGAGTTCTGTGAATGGTTCTAGTGAATTATCAGACTTGAGGTTGTGGAAACCCCCAGTCAAAAGCATGAGTGTCCTGGGGAATCTCACTCAGAGCTGGCTTCTGAAGTAAGGGCAGTCCTGTGGGGGAACTGAGCCCTTAAACCGGTAGAATCTGATGCTAACTCAAGGGCGGTGGTGGAGGGGGATTGTCATCAGAATTGAATTGATCAAAATGCACCTACATGGGCGCCTGGGTGGCTCAGTGGGTTAAGCCTCTGCCTTCGGCTCAGGTCATGATCTCAGGGTCCTGGGATCGAGCCCTGCATCGGGCTCTCTGCTCAGTGGGGAGCCTGCTTCTCCCTCTCCCTCTGCCTACTTGTGATCTCTGTCTCTCTCTGTCAAATAAACAAATAAAAAAAAAAATCTTAAAAAAATAAATGCACCTACTTGGGGGTGAGACTGAATAAGTGATAAAATTTAGATAACACACACAAACTTCAATCTATCCTACTAAAACTGAGAATTCTGGAGACAGTTCACCTCAGTAGGTGACCTCTTAAAGTTCCAAAACCTAGAGCTTTAAAATGGATTCAGGAATGGGCCCCCCAGGGTGGCTCAGTTCGTTGAGTGTCTGACTATTGATATCGTTTCAGCTTGGGTCATGATCTCAGGATCATAGGATTATGCCGTGTCAGGCTCCCTGCTTAGTGCAGAGTCTGAGATTCTCTCTCCCTCCCCCTACTCACGCATGTGCTCTCTCTAAATAAACAAATAAAATCCTTAAAAAATAATAAAATGGATTCAGGAAGGTCAGCTTTTGAAGTTAAAAGCAAATATGAACTAAAGACATTGCCCCATTGCACACCAAATATAATTATAACTAAATATATTCGAAAATACATGTTTATTTATATGATTGTTCTTCCCAGGTTTCACTTGTCAAATGTCAGCCCTGATACTAGGTTTTACTAAAACAACATTATCATCACAACCAAAAAATCTCAGTAAATCCAGAGGCGCTAAGTCCCTGGCAAACAATGATCAGGCCTCATTTTTCTTCAAAAGAAGTGACTGACCACTTTGAGTCTCGATATATGCAAACTTGACTGTAAAGAGCCAGATAATAGTTCAGGCTTTGTAGTCTACATATGGTCTCTCTCACATATCCTTTGAAATTTGTTTGTAGAATCCTTTAAAAGGCCTGAATTAGCTATAATTTGCCTACTCCTCCTCTAGATCCTTAACGCTTTCTCTGAGGCCAATCATAGCAAAATATGTCCCCTTCGAAAGCCAGTGGTTCTCGACACTGGCTAAACATTAGAATAACCTAAAAAGCTTGTATTTTCATTTTTAAAGATTTTATTTATTTATTTGAGAGAGAGTAAGCAAGCGAGAGAGAGAGAGGAGCAGGGGGAGGGAGAAGCAGACTCCACGCTGAGCAGGGAACCCGACTTGGGGCTTGATCCCAGAACCCCAGGGTCATGACCTGAGCCAAAGGCAGACACTTAAAGGACTGAGCCACTCAGGTGCCCCAGAATAACCTAAAGAGCTTTTAAAAAAATAATTGGTAGGGGTGCCTGCCTGGCTTAGTCGGAGGAGAATGAGACTCTTGATCTCAGGATCCTGAGTTCCAGACCCATGATGGGTGTAGACTATTTAAAAAATAATAATAATAAATAGGGGCATGTGGCTGGTTCAGTCAGAAGACCTTGCAACTCCTGATCTCAGGGTGGTGAGTTTTGGCTCCACACTGGGTTTAGAGATTACTTAAAAACTTAAAAATGATAAAAATAACCTTTTTTTTAGGGGCTTATTTTAAAGGTTATTTTAAAAATATTTTAAAAATTTAAAGGTTATTTTAAAAATAACCTTTTTTATTTAATTTATAATTAAATAAATTATTTATTAATAAATAAAATATTTAAAAAAAAGAATTTATTAAAAAAACAAAAATTTTAAAAAGGTTATTTTTTTAAAGATTTTATTTATTTATTTGACACAGAGAGAGAGATCACAAGTAGGCAGAGAGGCAGGCTGAGAAAGGGGGGGAAGCAGGCTCCCTGCTGAGCAGAGAGCCCAATGCGGGGCTCGATCCCAGGACCCTGAGATGATGGCCTGAGCCGAAGGCAGAGGCTTTAACCCACTGAGCCACCCAGGCGCCCCAATAACCTTTTTTTAAAAAAAGATTTTAGGGTACCTAGGTCACTCAGGCCATGATCCCAGAGTCCCAGGGTCCAGCCCAACATTAGGCTCCTTGCTCAGCCGGGAGTCTGCTTCTTCCTCTCCCTCTGCTCCTCCTTCTTCTCGTGCTCTTTCAAACTCTCAAATAAAATAAATAAATAAATAAATAAATAAATAAATAAATAAATAAATAAATCTTAAAAAAAAAAGATTTATTTATTCGAGAGAGGAGAGAGAGAGCATGAGAGGGGGTGGGGGCAAGCAGAGGGAAAGGAAGGAGCTGGATCCCAGGACCCTGAGATCTGGACTTAAGCTGAAGGCAGAGGCTTAATCGACTAAGCCACCCAGGTGCCCCTAAATAAATACACTTTTCAAAATAAATAAACAGGGGCACCTGGGTGGCTCAGTGGGTTAAAGCCTCTGCCTTCCGCTCAGGTCATGATCTCAGGGTCCTGGGATCGAGGCCCCGCATTGGGCTATCTGCTCAGCAGGGAGCCTGCTTCCCCCACCCCCTCTCTTAACCCACGAGCCACCCAGGCATCCCAATAAATAAAATCTTTAAATAAATAAATAAATAAAATTGATATCGGGATTCTTGGCTGGCTTGCAGCTCTTGATCTTGGGGTCCACGATGGGCATAGAGCTTACTTTAAGAGAAAAAAAATTGATATGGGCTCTGTACTCCCACCCCCAATCCTGATTTAGATTTTTATACTACTTTAGCACTTGCTCTCCAGATGGTTCTATGAACAGTCAGGGTTGAGAACCCTGGTTATAAATATTACAGTTATTTCAGTCACCTCCAGAAATGTAAGTTTCCCCCAAGGGAAAAAACCTTTCCCATTTCTATGCACTCTGGTTTAGCTCATAATCTCAACTTGGTTCCAGCCAGTTATATAATAGCATCTAAACTTCTGTATAAACAAAAGACTCATTAACAGCAATAATAGCTGGGGTGCCTGGGTGGCTCAGTCATTGAGTGTCTGCCTTCAGTTCAGGTCATGATCCCAGGGTCCCAGGATCACCCGCGTTGGGCTCCCTGCTCAGCGTGAAACCTACTTGTCCCTCTCCCACTCCCCCTGCTTGTGTTCCCTCTCTTGCTGTCTCTCTCTCTGTCAAATGAATAAATAAAATCTTTTTAAAAATAAAAATAAATAAATAAATATTCATAAAAATAGTAATAATAGCTACCATATAATGACGGCTTATTTTGTTCCTGGTACAAGGCAAAGATCTTAAAACTATGATCTCATTTAAACTTCACAACAACCCTATGAATACTGTTACTGGCACATTTTACAGTGCTGAAACAAGTTTACAGTTGTTAAGAAACTTGTCCAAGCAATCACATCTGGAAGGTGCTAAAGCTGAGTTTTGAACCCAGACATTTGGCTGCAGAACTCCTATTTACAACTACTATATTTCGATATATCTCAATACTCTTCCCTCAAGAAAAAAGTCAGAAAACTGCTAATAGCTTCAAAAGAACAAATTCTCCCATTTCTAGCTGCTAATTTTTCAGAAATCTTGGGAGTCTAAACTTAGGACACTAATCCAGATATTTCTCCCATAGACAAGAAAAGAACTCTTGCTACTTATTTCAAGTCTATATATATATATATATCCATGCACTATATTCATTCAAAAATTGACTGCTTATGTTCCAGAGAGTGCATTTCATAAACAGGGAACAAAATGGACAAGTCACTGTCTTCATGGCTTTTGCATCCCCAAACTGGCTGGTTCATTCATTAAAGCATGCAACTTGGGGTGCCTGGGTGGCTCAATAGTTAGGCGTCTGCCTTCAGCTCAGGTCATGATCCCAGGGTTCTGGGATTGAGTCCTGCATTGGGCTTGCTGCTCAGCAGGAAGCTTACTTATCCCTCTCCCACACCCCCTGCTTGTGTTTCCTCTCTCATTGTCTCTCTCTCTGTCAACCAAATAAATAAAATCTTAAAAAAAAAAAAAAAGATCATGCAACTTTTGATCTCGGGGTTGTGAGTTTAAGCCCCACGTTGAGTGCAGAGATTATTTAAAAAACATAAACTTGGGCGCCTGGGTGGCTCAGTGGGTTAAAGTCTCTGCCTTCCGCTGGGGTCCTGATCTCGGGGTCCTGGGATGGAGCCCCGCATCGGGCTCTCTGCTCAGGGGGAGCCTGCTTCCCCCTCTCTTTCTGCCTGCCTCTCTGTCTACTTGCGATTTCTCTCTGCCAAATAAATAGATAAAATCTAAAAAAAAAACCCACAACCATAAACTTAAGGGACCCCTGGGTGTCGCAGTTAAGCCTCTGACTCCTGGTTTCTGCTCAGATCCTGATCGCAGGGTGGAGATATTGAGCCCCAAGTCAGGATCTGCACTCAACAGGAAGAGACTCCTTGAGGTTCTCCCTCCCCCTCTTCCCTTTTGTGTCCTCTCTCTCTCTACAATAATAAATAAATAAATAATCTTTTTTTTTTAAAGATTTTATTTATTTATTTGACAGAGAGGAGAGAGATCACAAATAGGCAGACAGGTAGGCAGAGAGAGAAGGGGAAGCAGGCTCCCCGCTGAGCAGAAAGCCCCTGAGATCAAGACCCCAGCCGAAGACAGGCTTTCACCCACTGAGCCACCCAGGCGCCCCACAAATAAACAAAATCTTAAAAAATAAAATCTTAAAAACAACATTCTGAGGGATCATCTATACATCACGGATAATATACAGGGTTATGGTGAGAATAAAATACACTTACACTTGGTCTTTTTTGTTTGTCTTATAAGATTTTATTTATTTTGGGGGCACCTGAGTGGCTCAGTTCGTTAAGTGGCTGCCTTCAGCTGAGGTCACGATCCCAGCATCCTGGGATCGAGGCCCGCATGCGGCTCCCTGCTCAGCGAGGAGTCTGCTTCTCCCTTTCCCTCTGCCTCTCTCTCTCTCAAATAAATAAATAAAATATTTTTAAAAAGATTTTATTTATTTTGCGAGAGAAAGAGAAGAAAGTGAGCACGAAGCGGGGGAAGGGCAGACGGAGAGGGAGAAAAGCTGACTCCCTGCTCAGCAGGGAACCTGATGTGGGGCTCTATCCCCTCAGCCGAAGGCAGCCCCTCACGGACTGAGCCACCCAGGCACCCCTACAATTGCGCTTGTAAAGCGTTTAAGACAGTGCCTCACACACAGCAAGGGCTCAATAAATGTTAGGTATTATTAGTATGTTCTAGTAAGAATTGAGCTGCTGGGGATATAGAAATAAATACGCTCAATTTCTTAAGATTGAGAAGAGGGAAACGGATAATAACGGATATAACGGTTAAGATGTCAAGCACTGGGGAGGGGCTCAGCACTGAGATACAAGGTTGAGAGATAATGCCTGAGTTGAATCTTGAGGAATGGTGAGTTTTGCCATGTGATACTGTTATTAGCTAGTGCTCAACTGGCTGGCTCCAGAGGGGAGAACAAGGGGACCGACGGAAGGGGCGGCGGGGGGGAGGGAGTGCTAAAGGAAGATAAATCTAATAAAGCAGGTTGAGAATATCAATGGGTTAGACTGGGTAAGCTCCTATACGCCCATCGCAACAATTTAGGATTTTTCCTCGTATGCACTACCATGTCTAGTGACTTTTTCCAGCTGATAAGAAAAAATTTACAAAAGCATAAAGACCCACTATTTTATTTAGTGCTCAACGTCACACCCAAAGTAAGCCACAATAATCAGGACAAAAGTCTGGAAAGGGCCAGAAACGCAGCACAGCTTCCCAAAGGCCAAAACAAAACAAAACACAACAACGATCAGCCAGCCGAGAATAGGGACAAGATGGAGGACAAGGGGATAAAGAAAAGACTCCGCAAAAGACGCATGGGTGGAGTCTGACGTAATGGAAAGGCATTCTAACTGAGGCCCTTCCGCGTTATTGGCCTACTTCTCACTCTTTTTCCTTTTCCATTGGCTACTGGCTCCTCCGATGGATCAAAACAGCCAATCAGCTAGCACCGTTGGTAAAGCCCGCCCTCCCTCTCTGTGGGGAGTAGCCAGAATAGCGTAGAGGACCCAAGGCGCTTGCGCGGGCGCGCGCTCCGCCGGTTAAAAGCAGATTCTCTCAGGAGGCGGTGTCGCGGTGCATGAATATTGATTACGCAGCGCCGCGCGGAGCGCCCGCCCCTCTCGGCTGGCCGACTCTCGCGGCTCGCGCTCGGGCTCGCGATGGGGAAGAAGTCCCGGGCGGTACCCGGCCGCAGGCCCATCCTGCAGCTCTCTCCGCCGGGGCCCCGAAGCAACACGCCGGGCAGGGATCCGGAGCCGGAACCCGACACGGAACCGGACTCGACGGTGGCGGCGCCCAGCCAGCCAGCTCCGACGGCGCCACCGACGACGACGACGACGACCACGGTGACTACCGCCGCCGCGGCCCCGGACGATTCGCCTTCAGAAGGTAAAGGTGCGCGAGGGGCCCCGACACTTAGGTGGGGCGTCCGAAACTCGAGCTCGGGGCTTGCGGCCTACGACGAGGGCCGTAGGAGGAGGAGAAACGCGGGGTGGGGGGGGCGCTTCCTGCACATCCGAGGCCTGTTGCGTGGGGCCCGAGGAGAGGACCGCTGTGGGCCCCAGGGCCGCGGAAGTGGCCCGCGGCGCCGTGCGCGCCCGCCCGACTGACCGACGGGCGCCATCTCTGGTGCAGGGCTCGGCCTGGCATCCCGAGTCTCCTCGAAATGCAGTCTCGGGTTTGCATAACTTACGGGATATTTGTGAAAGTACGCGCTTCTCGTCCGAGGCCTCGTGACCGAGAACCTGGCCTTCAGCTCACGTCATGTGTTTTTGCCTTCGTTTTTGTCGAAACCGGGAGGGACCCTTTAGGAGCAAACCCATTTTATTGTAACCCCAAATTGGCAGGTATCCCCAAAATTCCTGCAGAAGTGGAACCGGTGCGTTCCCAAGTACTTGTTTGTCCCCAGAATGGTCCTTGAATTAAGAGGAACTGTGCAGCGCTGCTACGGGGGCCGGATGCCCGAGAAGCCGCGACGGTTTCAGGCGCTAAAAAATCACGTTGAGTGGTTCATGCGCGGTGGGGTGGGGGAGCTGTAGCTGTGTTGTTGTAAAGGCCCAATGGTAGCCCGGAGATTTATTGTGTGTGTGTATTTTTAAACTTTTAAATTATTTCAGATGTATTTTATGTACCGTAATCATATTCTTAATGTTAAAGTCATGTGGAAGAGGCCAGTTATGCTTGTTTATCATCTCCCGATTATTTGGGTTAGTGATGAATTTACACACCGTGTTTTCAGATTGGTGAAATTTAGACTTGAAAGGTCAAATCGAAGATTGTTTGGTCACCTGTAGTGTTTTCTCTGGTCCACTGGCACACTAGTTTTCTTTTGTTCTTTTTTTTAAATCCAGATGAACAGGAAGTGGTGGTGGAGGTTCCCAGAGTTGTTCAGAATCCTCCCAAACCAGTCATGACCACCAGACCTACAGCCGTCAAAGCAACAGGTACAATTTTTTTTCGTGTTTTCTACAAGGTCTTTCTTTCATTAGGATCAAATTGGGTTTGTATATAAAGTATTTTGTTGAATGCTTCAGTGTCGCAAACTTATATTTCTCCCATAAATGGAAATTTAAAATTTTTGAAAATAAAAGTAAAGTAAAATTTTTGTCTGAGTGCTTGCTGGTATATACACTTTAACCAAACTAAAATTTGTTGTTGCTTTTTCTCTGTACCCAAGATACTTTTTCCTGCTTTACTTATGCTATTTTGTAGTTTTCTGGCTCCCCTGCTAGGTTGGTGTTCTTTAGAGACATCAGGGAGGTCTTTTGTTCTGTGCATTTCTTTTCCAGCACAGTGCTTTGAGGTACCAAGTGAATACTTGTGGAGCTGAAAATTGCCTTTATTAGATATTTTTTAAGCATTAAGGAATATTTGGATATACAGGAAATGCCAAGGATGTTAGTTTTCTCCATTCTTTATATATCTTGAAAGATCAAAATATGTTTTGTACTAAACATCTTATAACTGATAATAGTTTTATTCTTTTTAGTTTGGAGGTCTCTGTGTGCTATATAAATACACCTGAAATAATAGATTCTTCTCTCCTTCCATTTGCCACTTCAAAAAAAAAAGTTGTTAAAATATGTTTTTATAATATAGTAGAGCAAGCATATCTAATACTTTTATGCAGAAGAACATTATGGTAATATGCATGTGAAATTCTCTAAGGAAAAATTTAGAGTAGCCTCTGAAATTAGATCAATAGACTACTATGATACTTTTAGCCTATTGATTGTTACTAGTTTCTATGACCAAAAGGATTAAAACTGTTCAAATGTTACAGTTACTAGAAGTAAGACACAGTTACTATTTGAAACTTAAAAGTAAGGTATACACCTAAGAAATAATTTTCTAGTAGATTGATTTGCAAATGGTGCTTATTGAGGTTTGAACAGTCAGCACCTCTCTCAAAATAGACTGCTAAGGACTATGGCTCTGAAGAATGTCCTTGCTTCCTCTGGTTTTAAGTAGAGACATCTCAGTAGTAGTCTGGGGTAGGTCCCGTGAGGTTTTGTTTATTTTTATTTTTTTAATTAAGTAATTTTACATAATACGACTTTATGTTCAGTGTTACTCTAAATTCATGCCTGTTCCTTATTGATGAACTAAATTTTCATGTGATTAGAACTTACATGCATTTCACAACTTACTTTTATCTTGCTTTTATTCCTTTAGCATTACTTTCTGTCCCCTTAGCATTATTTCATGTAATCTTACAGTGATCTGATTAATCATAAATTAATACTGCATCAGATACTGTGCTGTAATTTGCTTTACCAGTCCCCTATTTGAGAGCATTTGAGTTGTTCACAGCTTTATTTATTTAAATAAAGCTGCTTCTCGAGAAGCTTTGTGTGAAAAAAATATTTGAATTATTTTGGGGGTTATATTCTCAAAAATGGGATTATATAGCTGAAAGAAACTTGAAGAAATTTGTGGGTCTTGGTATATATAACCACATTATTCTTAAGAAATAATTTATGTTGTCTCTACAGTATTAAGTATGCCTATTTCCCCAAAATAATTGGGTTTAATCATTTTCATTGATTTTGCTATTTAACAGTCATTATGTTATTAGCTTGTAAGAGGTTTGATGTGGGTACTGTGAAAAGCTCTGAGATAAAGAAAAAAAAGGAATAGATGGGGCCTTGGCTAAACCTCTTGCCTGTGAGACAAACTTTCAGTCTGGGGAACTACCTACCCCTGCTTGGGGAATTTCGTAATCAAAATTCCATGCAGCTCACCTGATTGGAACCTTTTACCAAAGGATGTAGAATTAAGGCTAATGATCTAGATGATTATGTATATAATTGTCTGTAAGAAGTATTTATACGTTTCCCGTACTCCCCCCACCACCCAAAAACATCAGTACTGAATACTAAAGTGCAGATTCTTTTCATACACAAAGGCTTCTTTTGATATTTCTACCCTTACTAGGCTATTACCTCTTATTCCAAAAATCAGGAAAGTTGACTGACATGCCCCAAAATGATGAGAAGTAAAATATTTGGTAACTGGAAAATGGCAAACTGTCAGATGTCCACTTAAAAATCTTCCTAATCATAAAAAAAATTTAAAAATAAAAACATTAAAAAAATAAAAATCTTCCTAATCAGTTTTAAATATTTTAGAAATTTGTATTTAGTACAAGAACTTAACCTATATACTAAAAATAATGAAGGCAAGATTTATACGACTTAATCAATGAATGTGAACTATGATAAATGAAGGAACTTTTATTTTTAGGTGATCTCATGAATTCATTTATGGAATTATGATAAAACTATATTTTACTTCCTGATAAGTCTGTTCATTTACCAAATATTTATTGAGAACATAGAATGTTGCCAGGTACTGGTAAATTTTGTCTTACTGCTAGCTGAAAAGTTTAGGTGGAGTTTAACATTTAATGTACTTATAATGAAATAATCTGTAAAAAGAATATATATGCTTGCTTAATTGTAACATTAGAGTGGCCACAGGTAGAACAAAAGGAAATGGCATACATAGCATCATCACAGAGGCCATACCTGATATGTCTTGAGTTTGAGGAAGACATTGATGATTAATTGCTGGGGTTTTGTTGTTTGCTTTGATTCTAGCACTTTGAATTCCATTATAATTTGTTGCTTCTTGTTTGAGGAAAAGTCACTAAAAAAGATTTTTGGTTTAAAAATCTCTTTGTTTCATCTACTAAACCCTAATTGGCTTGCTTGTTTGAGATGGACACATAAAGCAACAAATTCTAAAATCAAGATTTACCATGTGCTATTTTGACAGAGAGTATGAGGTTGAATGATTGTGTATTTTGAGAAGGATATCAAGCAGCTATGTGAATGATTTTATTAGCTCTAAGCATAATATAATTTATATCTCTCTATGGTAATTCAGTGATGATTTATTTTGCGGTTGTGGTCTAATCTGTAAGTAAAGTAAATGTAAACTCTGAAGAACCATGTCGTATTTTTTTTTTTTATTTGAGTACTTCCTGGTGCATACTGGCATTGTTATTAACATTGTTTACCATTTTGCTTCTAGGAGGTCTGTGCTTACTTGGTGCATATGCTGACAGTGATGATGATGAGAGCGATGTTTCAGAAAAACCAGCACAGTCTAAAGAGGCAAATGGAAACCAGTCAGCTGATATTGATAGTACATTGGCCAACTTCCTAGCGGTTAGTGGTGCTTTTGTTTGGGTTTTTAGTTATTGAAGCCACTTTGGGACCTGAATCTCAAGTGGTTAGCCTACTTTTTTGTCAGTCTCTGTGTTTCCCACTCCCTTCTTTTCCCCTTCCATCTCTCTTCCTTAGTCCCTCCCCACCCCTCTCTTCTCTTCTCTTTTTGTAAAGGTTGTACGGAGGAGAAAAATGGAGAATTAAAGGGTTTGAAGAACTTTTATGTAATTGGAAGATGAGAGTTTTGATTCGAGAAGCTGAAAACTGATTGTATAGAAATTTTTTTTAAAGATTTATTTATTTATTTGACAGAGACATCGAGAGAGGGAACACAAGCAGGAGGGGGAGGGCAGAGGGAGAGGGAAAAGCAGGCTTCCTGCTGAGCAGGGAGCCCAACAGAGCTCAATCCGAGGACCCTAGGATCATGACCTGAGCCAAAGGCAGATGCTTAACGACTGAGCCACCCAGGCGCCCCTAGAATTTTTTTTATGGTGATTGTCATTTCTTTAGTTTTCTGGTTTTGACGTTATTAATGCATTTGATAATATTTTCATTCTAAAGGAGATTGATGCTATAACAGCTCCTCAGCCTACAGCTCCTGTAGGAGCTTCTGCTCCACCTCCAACTCCACCTCGACCAGAGCCAAAGGAATCGGCAACATCTGCCCTTTCTTCTACTACTTCAAATGGAACAGACTCAACTCAGACTGCAGGGTGGCAATATGATACTCAGTGTTCACTAGCAGGAGGTAAGTTTGATTTTTTGGGTTTTTTTAAATTTTTTTATTTTTTGTTTTTGATCCTTTTATTTTTATTTATTTTATTTATTTTTTTAAAGATTTTATTTATTTATTTGACAGAGAAAGAGACAGCGAGAGAGGGAACACAAGCAGGGGGAGTGGGAGAGGGAGAAGCAGGCTTCCCGCTTCTGAGCAAAGAAGCCCAGCGCGGGGCTCAATCCCAGGACCCTAGGATCAGGACCTGAGCCAAAGGCAGACACTTGACGACTGAGCCACCCAGGCACCCCTGTTTTTTATTTTTAAAATATTTTATTTATTTGTCACAGAGAGAGAGAGAGTACAAACAGGCAGAGGCAGAGGGAGAAGCAGGCTCCCTGCTCAGCAAGAAGTCTGATGCGGAACTTGATCCCAGGACCCTGGGATCATGACCCGAGCTGAAGGCAGCCACCTGACTGACTGAGCCACACAGGGATCCCTGATCCTTTGATTTTTAAAGAAATCTAAAGTGCAGTCTTTAAAGGTGTTCTAGGCATTGACATTCCCAAAGATGAAAACCCTTATGCTTTAGCCTGAGACTCTAGGATTCTGGTCTTTTAAGTACACCATTTAGAAGATGATAAGGAGGACTGTTTTCTCTGAGAATTACTAAGATAATAATTGTATATTTTGAAAAATAATTGCAAAAAAGAAAAGAAATTGCTTTCCCATTATTTTAAAGATTCTTTTGGGGTTCAAGATACATGTTTAGACTATGAAACTGCTTTTTTTTTTTTTTTTTAAGATTTTATTTATTTATTTGACAGAGATCACAAGTAGGCAGAGAGGCAGGCAGAGAGAGAGGAGAAAGTAGGCTCCCTACTGAGCAGAGAGCCCGATGTGGGGCTCGATCCCAGGACCCTGAGATCATGACCTGAGCCCAAGGCAGAGGCTTTAACCCACTGAGCCATCCAGGCGCCCCTTTTTTTAAGTTTTTAATTTTAATTCCAGTATAGCTAATATACAGTGTTATATTAGTTTTAGGTGTATGATAATAGTAATTTAGCAATTCTATCTATTACTCTGTGCCTGTCATGATAAGTGCACTCCTTAGTCCCCATTACCTATTTCACCTATCCCCACCCCCACTTCCCTTCTGGTAACCATCAATTTGTTCTCTATAGTTAAGGAGTCTGTTTCTTGGTTTGTTTATCTCTTTTTCCCCCTTTGCTAATTTCTTTTGTTACTTAAATTCCACATGAGTCAAATCATACGTTATCTTTCTCTGACTTATTTTGCTCAGCATTATACTCTCTAGCTCTATCTGTGGTATTGGAAATGGCAAGATTTCATTCTTTTTTATGGCTGTATAATATTTCATTGTGTATATATACCACCTTCTTTATTTATTGATGGATACTTGGGCTGTTTCCATAATTTGGCTATTATAAATAATGCTGCTATAAACATGGGGGTGCATATTATCCTTTCAAATTAGTGTTTTTGTGTGCTTTGGATAAATACCCAGTAATATGATTACTAAATCATAGGATAGTTCTATTTTTAATTTTTTGAGGAACCTCCATACTGTTTTCCACAGTGGCTGCACCAGTTTGCATTCCTACCAACAGTGTAGGACGGTTCTTTTTTCTCTACATTCTCACCAACACCTGTTCCTTGTGTTTTGATTTTAGCCATTCTGACACGTGTGTGGGGTATTATCTCGTTGTAGTTTTGATTTGCATTTCCCCGATGATGAGTGATGTTGAGCATCTTTTTATGTGTCGGCCATCTGTATGTCATCTTTGGAGAAATGTATGTTCATCTCTTCTGCCCATTTTTAATTGGATTATTTGGTTTTTGGGTGTTGAGTTATAGAAGTTTTTTATGTATTTTGGGTACTAACCCTTTATCAAATATGTCATTTATGAATATCTTCCCCCATTCAGTAGGTTATTTTTTAGTTTTGTTGATGAGAAATTTGTGTTTTAAATTTTGTTTTATTTTCTTTTAGTTGGAATTGAGATGGGAGATTGGCAAGAAGTCTGGGATGAGAACACAGGATGTTATTATTATTGGAACACACAAACAAATGAAGTGACTTGGGAGTTACCCCAGTATCTTGCCACCCAGGTACAGGGATTACAACATTATCAGCCCAGGTAAGAATAAACTTGAAAAAGTCTATTCCTAAGGAGGAAGTTAAGAGTTTTATCTTTTGTTGATATTTGCTTTGTTTCTCTTGCTAAGGATATATATATGTGTGTGTGTGTGTGTATGTATTTATATGTTTTTGTTTTGTTTTTAGTTCTGTAACAGGTGCTGAAGCTAATTTTGTGGTTAATACAGACGTGTATACTAAGGAGAAAAACGTTTCTGTTTCCAGTAGTAAAAGTGGACCAGTCATAGCCAAGCGAGAAGTTAAAAAGGTCAGTTTTATGACTTACTTCATTTGCTTATTTCAAATCTAAAGAACTTGACTGTTACTCTGGCACAGGTATAGACGTCTTCTGTTATTATTTTACAACTAGATGTGAAATAGGATAAATGCTGATTCTTAAAGCTTTATTTAATTTAGTATTTATATTTAATATGTAGTATTTATAACAGTTATCCAGTTCAGTGGTTCTTTTGGGACTTTAGGGTGCCACAGAGGCTCATGGGGTCATTGCGAAGGATGTGGGAGCAGCAGGCAGGGCTTCAGATCTCCTTCTCCACTTCAGAATAGCTCTATATTGGGAACCCCACATAAGATTTTTTTTTTTTTGTAAAAAGATAAGCTACTTTAAAAATTAAAAACTATTATTAGTAAAATGAGCATTTCTATAGTCTCATGGGTAAGACAAAATAAGTTGTATTCTGTAGTGTGTGTGTTAAATTTTAATTTATGTTGAATTTTAAGTGATGGGTTTAAATGGGGAGTATAGTAAAAAGTACTTTAATGGGGCGCTTGACTGACTCAAGTAGGTAGAGCATACACCTCTTGATCTCAGGGTTGTGAGTTCAAGCTCCATGTTGGGTGTGGAGCCTACTTAAAAATAAACACACACACACGTATATACATACATACTTTTAGAATAATTTGGTCTGTATAACTATAGGAGGGACGTAGACTAAATATTACCCCAATGAAGGAAATGGGCACTTTAAGCTTAATCACACATTTCATTTTAGAATTATTTTACTTTCCTCTAAATCACCTTTCTAGCGTGCCTGTGAAGTTATGTCATTATACAGAAGGGTGGAGATTATCCAGTTATATGTTGAGGTGACAAAACTCAGATTTTTTTTTTTTTTAAAGCAGACATACTGTTTTCCATTTGAATTGTTTTCATTTTGGAGGCAGAGCAAAGGGTGATGGAAAGGTGGGCAGTTTAAGGAGGGCTGGTGAGTGGTAGAGACAGGCAGAAGCATATAGAAAATCTGAAAAAGGTGAGCAGAGGATGAAGACCAAAACTAAGATTCTGGAAAGGTAGCTGCCTAGCTCCCAATTTCATCATCCTGTACCAACCTGTCTTTCTCTTATTTGATGTCCTATGATCAGTTCCTCTTCTGACATAAACTGGTTTCTAGAAAGGGAATCTTTTCTGTTTTGGAGGTTACTGATCTAAATTACAGGTCTGCCTCAAGGATATGTGGAGCAAGGGTGGCAATCAGTTTGTACACTTGGGGAAGTTCGAGGCTATATGGTCTACTTCTGGGAAGACCTGGATTCTATTTACTCCTGATTGGGGAAAACCCAGCCTTGGCGGGGCCCAGATGGACTACAGAAGGCAGATAGGCTCTGGGTTCAGGAGAAGGAACTGAAAGACCAGTTCTTTTCAGTTGTCTGACTCTCCTTTACCGCCGCTCTGGAAACTGACAGAGGATGGGGCTTTGGCAGGAGCAGCAGGTGGCTTTGGCATGGCCCTCTGACTAACCAGAGCTGCAGACAAGGGGCCTGACAGGTGGACTGAGAGTCAGTGACTGGCAGCTGACAAAACTCAGATCTTATTTAATTTTTAAATTCTACTTCTGCTAACCTGGCTTTAGACTTGAAGAATAGGGATATGTATGAATCCCACCCAGAACTAGGTTCTAGTTCAAACACTGCTTTTCTAAAGTAACGATATTTGCCTTATATTCATGTAAAGAAAATGGTACAAACACATTAATAATCTGTTGATAGTCAGTGGTTTTTAAGAATATCTAGTGGTAGGGGCGCCTGGGTGGCTCTGTCAGTTGAGTTCTGAGCCGCTGCCTTCGGCTCAGGTCATGATCCTACTATCCTGGGATCGGGCCCCGAATAGAGCTCCTTGCTCCACGGGGAGCCTGCTTCTCCCTCTTCCTTTGCCTGCCACTCCCCCTGCTTGTGCCCTCTCTCTTGTCAAATAAATAAAATCTTAAAAAAAAAAAAAAATCCAGTGATTGGGGGTACCTGGGTGGCTCAGTTGGTTAAATGCCTGCCTTTGGCTCAGGTCACGATCCCAGGTTTCTGGGATCGAGTCCCACATCAGGCTCTCTGCTCAGCTGGCAGTCTACTTCTCCCTCTCCATCGACGCCTCTCCCTGCACATGCTTTCTCTCATGCTCTCTCAAATAAATAAAAATATTAAAAAAAAAAAGAATATCCAGTGATTGAAAAATAGTCATTTTTGGCGTGAACAAATTGAATATATATTCAGGGGAGAGTTGCTTTTTTCTTTTTTCTTTTTTCTTTTTCCTAGCTAAATGAGATTATTTTACTCTTTATAGGAAGTAAATGAAGGAATTCAGGCTCTCTCAAATAGTGAGGAGGAGAAGAAAGGGGTGGCAGCATCACTGCTTGCTCCTTTGTTGCCTGAGGGAATAAAAGAGGAAGAAGAGAGATGGAGAAGAAAAGTAATTTGTAAAGAAGCAGAGCCAGTCTCAGAAGTGAAAGAAACAAGTACAACAGCAGAAGAAGCAGCAACAATAGTAAAACCACAGGAAATTACATTGGACAACATGGAAGACCCTTCTCAGGAGGATCTTTGCAGTGTTGTTCAATCTGGAGAAAGCGAGGAAGAAGAGGAACAAGATACCCTTGAGCTGGAGCTTGTTTTGGAAAGAAAAAAAGTAAGGTTTTGAAGCTTTCGTTAGATGCTTTTTCTCTCTTCAGTACTGTTAGACCGTGGGATCATTGTGCTCAGTTTACTGCCATTATTGGGATTTTGTTTTTCTTAACCTTTTGTCTAGATATGTTTAAGCTTATCCAATTAAAATTTGAGCTGTGGAGTTGTAGTTCTTTTGGTTCCTGATGATGCTTTTGATACTTGACAACTAGTAAAAACTGATACTGCTCTGATTTAAAGATAGCTAGATACAATGAATAATGTATCTTTTATTTAGCTTCTTAACAAATGAGCAGTGTGAATTCTTGGTGATAACTTGGTTTTTAACCCAACGGTTCAAGTACAGGTTGACTTCCAGTGATCACCCATGGGATTGTTCACATAGTTAAATGGGCCTTGTAGGATTAAGAGGAACCAATAATTTCATGTGCTTTCCTTTCAAAAAAGATGGTCCACAGGGAACTTTCCTGATTGAGACGTTGATTTTTACCTGTTTTCTGCTCCGATTTTTCTTGGAACAGTTTCATCTACTACTTTGAGTATGAAGCAGAATTTTAATGGGTGTTAAAACAGCAATATCTTCTTGAAGCTTTCCCTGTTTTGAAAAATTTGAAGCTATGGAGAGGGACAAGCTACATTAGACTTCATCTAGTGTGTTCATATATTGGAAAATTTGTCTCTTAGTGGGTCTCTAGGACCTATCCCCTTCAAATCGATATTTGTTAACTACAATCATGAATAAGCATTTACTGGATATTAATAAAAAATATGAGCGTAATGCTTGGCTCTGATGGAAAAGTGTATTAAGAAATACTTCCTGTTCTCAAAGGATTTTAATTATCATAATATGTGGTTATCATTCTTGATGTTCACAAATGCTTAAATGTTGATAAACAGCTAATGACACTCTTAACTTTGTTGTCATGTTCTTCCTAGGCAGAGCTACGAGCCTTGGAGGAAGGAGATGGTAGTGTGTCAGGGTCTAGTCCATGTTCTGACATCAGCCAGCCAGCATCTCAGGATGGAATGCGTAGACTTATGTCTAAAAGGGGGAAATGGAAGATGTTTGTTCGAGCTACAAGTCCAGAATCTACCAGTCGGAGTTCTAGCAAAACTGGACGAGAGACTCCAGAAAATGGAGAAACTGGTAATTCATGTTTTACTTTAAACTTTCAGAGTTGGAAGATACAGAATTGAAAGGTATAGAGGGAGGGCGCCTGGGTGGCTCAGTCATTAAGTGTCTGCCTTCGGCTCGGGTCATGATCCCAGGATCCTGGAATCGAGCCCGGCATCACGTTCGCTGCTCAGTAGGAAGCCTGCTTCTCCCTCTCCCACTCCCCCTGCTTGTGTTCCCTCTGTCTCTGTATCTGTCTCTCTCAAATAAATAAAATCTTAGGGGGAAAAAAAGATATAGTGGGAAAATCCTTTCCCTTTTTGGTTCCTTCTTTAGCAGAAAGGACATAACACTTAATGTTTTTATGGAAGTGCTGGAAAGGAAGCTTCCTTTCACTTCTCTTTTCCTATCCACCTCTAGTGGAGGAGTAAGAGTTAGGAGTTGCCATCCATTGGGTTGTAGATTGACTACTGACTGGGGACTACCTCTCCCTCAAAAGAGGAAAAGCAAGATTGACTCCCCTTTTTAAAGAAATCCTGCTACAGTAGTCTCGATCTGTATTAAGCCCATGGGCTCTCCTTAGCTCACTACTTACAGTTGGTAAGCAAGGCAGGAAGGGACCACCTGTGGCAAGCACAGCCTCATCTCTGTTCTCTCTCTGTGTACAAGTTGCCCAGCCTCTGGTTAGTTGTTTAGATGTATTGGTCCTTTCATAAGGACCCAACTTATCTCTGTGCAGGGTAATGTAGAAGAAACCCTGCTGTGGCTTTCTAATCTGTTATCAGAACTATTATCCTGGGGTGCCTGGATGACTCAGTTGGTTAAGCATCTGCCTTCTACTGAGAGCATGATCCCAGGGTGCTGGGATCAAGCCCCAAATGGGGCTCCCTGCTGAGTGGGGAATCTGCTTCTCCCTCTCCCTCTCTCTGGGTTGTATTTTCTCTCTCTCACAAATAAATAAATGAAATATTAAAAAATAAAATAAAAACCCTAATATCTTAATCTCCATTTGGCCTTAATTCTGTAGTGGAAAATTAGCAATAAGATTTGAGCACCAAACCTTAGTTATATGTACCTAACAGAAGATCCTTTATATCTTATGGTTAAAAAACTATGAATAAAAAATACAGTAGGGGCGCCTGGGTGGCTTAGTGGGTTAAGCCTTTGCCTTCGGCTCAGGTCATGATCTCAGGGTCCTCGGGTTGAGCCCTGCATCCTACTCTCTGCTGAGCAGGGAGCCTGCTTCCCCCTCTCTCTCTGCCTGCCTCTCTGCCTACTTGTGATCTCTCTCTTTCTGTCAAATAAATAAAGTCTTTGAAAAAAACAAAAGAAAACAAAAACACAGTAATAAGTAAATGCAAACATCCTTGTTTGAATTTTTCATTTTCAATCAACAATATAGAAGAATATGAAATAGAGATCTAAAAGACCCCCTTTGTCTTTTCCCTATTCTCATTCCCTACCCCGGAAGTCTATTTTCTCTGTCCTTTATCTAACTATATGCTTCTAGACCTTTTCTTCTATATTCATTTTCTAGTTGTGTATATATGTATAATGTATACATGTGCATATGTAATTTTTGCCATAGATGTGATTAACCATATGGATTGTTAGGCGACATACTTTTTTCACTTAAAGTGTTTAAAATTATTGTTTTTAACTACTAAATGGTATAGGTATTTTCATTTAACACTTCTCCATCAATGAACATTTAAGTTGTGTCCATGTTTAACTCTTTAAAATAATGTTGCATTTGTATTGTCCAGTAATACTTATAAGCCATTCAAACGTCCATCCAAGATAGAACGGATAAATTCTATTGTGTTAATATGCAAACAGTGAATCATGGAACACTACATCAAAAACTGTATGGTGACTAACATAACATAATAAAAAAAATTATAAAAAAAAATTGAGAGAGCACAAACAGAGAGTGGGTGGCAGAGGGAGAGGGAGAAGCAGGCTCCCCACTGAGCAGGGAGCCTGATGTAGGGCTTGATCCCAGGACCCTGGGATCATGACCTGAGCCAAAGGCAGATGCCCAACCAGCTGAGCCATCCAGGTGCTCCAGTTCTAATGTATTCTTGCAATTGAACACTAAACAGCAGGGAAATATGAATGATCTACAGTTAATATACATCAACATGAGTCTAAGAAACAGTAGTGTTGAATTAAAAAAGCTACAGGAGAATACGTAATGTTAACATTCTGTTTATATAAGTTGGAAAATAGGCAGAAATACTGTGCTTAAAGATCTATCCATGATGAAACTAAAGGAACATACTTACACCATTGGGGTAGAGATTATGACGTCTGGTGTGGACGCGATAGCAAAGGTATTGTGAACTTCAGAAGTACCAGTGATAGTCCTCCATAATGCTGGTTTGTAATTACTTGAGTGTTTACTTTATTATTTATATTTATTATGATACTTAACAGTAAAAACAATGCTATAATAAACATTCTGATATATATATCTTTATAGTGTCACATAGTGTAGATTCCTAGAAATACATTGCTAGGACTGGGACTAGGAGATTCCTAGAGATATATTGCTAGGTCAAGGGGTATGTACATTTTTATTTGATAGATCCTAATCGCCTTCTAAAATAGTCTTAGGAGTGTCTGGGTGGTTGTTGGTTGGGCATCTTGACTTCGGATCACGTGATCTTGGGGTCCTGGGATGGAGCCCCTCATCGGGCTCTCTGTTCAGTGTGGAGTTTGCTTCTCCCTCTCCCTCTGCCCCTCCACCTGCTCATGCTCTTTCTCTCTCAAATAAATAAAATCTTTGGAATACGTATGTATTTTAGTCTTAGAGTTCTCATGGTGGTATAAATTGTTAAATTCTTGTACCTATCACCAAATGTAAGGTGTCTAATGAATTATAAACTAAGAAGTGAGAGAAGTTGGTTTCAATTTGAAAATGCAGAAGGAATATTAATGATAAAGAGCAAGGCCATTACATGATGAGGTTATGTACTTAAGATAAACTTTTAGACTAATAAAAGCTGTTGACAGTGATGTTAAAAGTCAGATTACTTCTTTAGATCAAGGATTAACCAGAATCAAGAAAGCAACTTAAATTTGGTTATTTTTCTTAAAAAATGACCCATAGCCTCATGACAGAATGATTTACATTCTGGTTTTGTTTTTTTTTTAAGATTTTATTTATTTATTTGACAGAGAGAGATCGTAAGTAGGCAGACAGGCAGGCAGAGAGAGAGGGGGAAGCAGGCTCCCTGCTGAGCTGAGAGCCCGATGTGGGGCTCAATCCCAGGACCCTGAGATCATGACCTGAGCTGAAGGCAAAGGCTTTTAACCCACTGAGCCACCCAGGTGCCCAGAATGATTTACATTGTATATGTGGATTAGTTTGGTAAGCAGACATACAGAGTTCATATCTGTTACTCCATTTAATTTGATGGTCAGCCTCTTCTTTATTAAAGATTCCCACTAACAGATAATCACCAACCAGAAGAGTAGATGGATCCAATAAAGATTGTCTGCAGGTCTTTTTTTTTTTTTTAAGATTTTATTTATTTGACAGAGAGATAGCACAAGTAGGCAGAGCAGCAGGGAGAGGGAGAAGCAGGCTCTCCATAGAACAGGGAACCCGATGTGGGACTCAGTCCCAGGACCCTGGGATCATGACCTGAGCTGAAGGTAGCCGCTTAACCGAGTGAGCCACGCAGGCGCCCATGTCCTCAGGTCTTAACCAGTTCAGAAATAAGATTATCAGGTAGTTTAAAATTAATGTTCCTCTGCTTTTGAAAGCCTTTCTTTCAAAACCCAATTCATAAAGAATCCTTATATATTTTAGGTTTGATATGTAGCCTTTAAAAGTAATTAAAGCAGTGGTATTCTGGAATAGAAGATTAGAAAAAATAAACGAAGGAGAAAGGGGAAGCAGGAGACTGCAGGGTAATGTAAAACGAATAAAGTGTTATTTATAGACATTTTAAGAAAGGTGATTATAAAGGATAAAGATTTTTGGCTTTATTTTTAAAGTTCTTTTTTTTTTTTTTTTTAATTTTATTTATTTATTTGACAGAGAGATCACAAGTAGGCAGGCAGAGAGGGGGAAGCAGGCTCCCTGCTGAGCAGAGAGCCCGATGTGGAGCTCGATCCTAGGACTCTGAGATCATGACCTGAGCCAAAGGCAGAGGCTTAACCCACTGAGCCACCCGGGTGCCCCAGTTTTTGGCTTTTTAAAGACAGTGGGTAGATAAGTCATTAGGGTTTCTTTAATAAGGAAAACAGGCAAAGGAAAAAGAATAACTTTTTGCAGATATCTCTGCTACAGGGATAAGAAAATATATATGGGATACTGTGTTAGTATTGATCCTTTTATTTAATTTCACATGGTTTCTTTTGTAGTAATTGGTGCTGACACTTCCGAAAAAATAGACGAGAATTCAGACAAAGAGATGGAAGTAGAAGAATCTCCAGAAAAGATAAAAGTACAAACAGCACCTAAAGAAGAAGAACAGGATTTGAAAGTATGTATATTATTTAATATGGCCTGACAAACAAATATTTTTAACTTGGGCAGTCATTAAAGTACATCCTTTATTAGCAAGTACAGTGGTGTTTACTTACCTTCATATGTAAATCATTTATGTAGGTAGGTGAAAAGGTCATATTTCTGGGTGAAATATTGAATTATAAGACAGACTTGTTGCAGAGAAATTATCTAAAATTCTAAATACTTTAATTGGTTTCTTAAAAGTTAAGCCTTCATTCAAAAGCAATAGCAGCTTATCAAATGTGGGCTTCTTTAGTTTGGAAGAACTGAAGAGCCTAAAAGTCACAAATTTAATTCCTACGTGAACTACTTGGCCTTACACAAAGGTAAATTTGGTTCCAGTTTTATTTCAAGCCTAATATGAGAATTGGACCACTTAAGTATGAGGCTCTTTAAGGATGGTCTGTGGGAAAACTATTTAGCACATTCTTTTGACCTGAGAGAATTTATCCAGTCATGACTAGTGTACGACCATGTGAGGGACTGGGAGAATAAATTTTGTTCAGTGTGTAGGTAGTAAAAACAGTAATGCATAAAGGATAGTTTGGACGCTATTGGGAGTTGTATCATTTAACATCTGTTTACACCTGTTGAATCCTGAGTTGTCTCAGAGTACATATACATTTAATTTCTCTATCACTTGTTTTGTGAATTAGTTTACTTAAATTAGAATCTTGTCTTCTCTATGTAACTGTTTAGATGCAGCTGTTTAAGAAGGGCTGTTTCTAGGCAGACCCATTTTTTTTTAGCATATTTCAGAAAAATGAAAGATTTTACATAATACAGAAAATACTGCTGATTCAATTTTATTTCTTCGTTTTTTTCGTTTCTTGCATTGCAGTTTCAGATTGGAGAACTGGCAAATACCCTGACAAGTAAATTTGAATTCCTAGGCATCAATAGACAGTCCATCTCCAACTTTCATGTGCTGCTTCTACAGACTGAGGTAATTTAGCCATTTTTGGTATAGTTGGTCATTGAGTAAAATGCTGTTATGTGTGAGGCATTTGTTTTACTTGTTTTATTTTTTTATTTTTTATTTTTTTAAAGATTTTATTTATTTATCTGGCAGAGATCACAAGTAGGCAGAGAGACAGGCAGAGAGAGAGGGGGAAGGAGGCTCCCCGCTGACCAGAGAGCCCGATGTGGGGCTCGATCCCAGGACCCTGAGATCATGACCTGAGCCGAAGTCAGAGGCTTTAACCGACTGAGCCACCCAGGCGCCCCTGTTTTATTTTTTTAAAGATTTTATTTATTAGAGAGATCACAAGCAATGGGGAGGGACAGAGGGAGAAGCAGACTCCCTGCTGAGTAGGGAACCCAACTCTGGACTCAATCCCAGGACCCTGGGATCATGGCCTGAGCCAAAGGCAGATGCTTAACCAACTGAGCCACTCAGGCACCCTGTCTTACTTGTTTTAATCCTAAATTAAAAAAAATTTTTTAAATAATTAATTTTAAATAATAATTTTAAATAATAAAATTTATTTGACAGATCACAAGCAGGCAGAGAGGCAGGCAGAGAGAGGGGGAAGCAGGCTCCCTGCCGAGCAGGGAGCCCGATGCGGGGCTTGATCCCAGGACCCTGAGACCATGACCTGAGCTGAAGCCAGAGGCTTTAACCCACTGAGCCACCCAGGCGCCCCAATGAATAAAATCTTAAAAAAAAAAAAAAAAAGAAGAAGAAGAAGAAAAGTTCTGAGTCCTATTTGTAACCTGCATAGTTTACAACATGGCACATTATGATTTAGTAAGGAAGTTCTCCTGTAGGAAGCTGACTTCCCTAAGGACTGAACCTTTGTTTTTGATGAAGAGCATTACTGAACTGAATGAATTATCTACCAAACAAAGGGAAAATTGCTAGAGAATTAATACAGTCCAACGGGGAAAACAAAACTGCTACTCATTTTCACAGGTACTGGAGAGTTGGTAGTGTAAAAAGTACTGGAGTACTGGAGTCCAGTCTCATTTTTCAGAACTCTGCAGAGCAAACAAGATTTTTTATGAAATTAAGACGGGTTTTTTGTTTGTTTTTTGGTGTAGTCTCTTTTTTGTGAGAATATAGCAATACAGTCATGGACCAGAAAACATGTTCCTTTTACTTCTGCCTCTTGACATAACAAGAAGTCTTTAGCTTACTTCTCCATTCGTTGATTCTAGACTCGGATTGCAGACTGGAGGGAAGGGGCTCTTAATGGAAACTACCTTAAACGAAAACTTCAGGATGCAGCAGAACAACTAAAACAGTATGAAATAAACGCCACTCCTAAAGGCTGGTCCTGCCACTGGGACAGGTACGCACTCTTCTCCCCTTTTCACCTTTCACCTTTGACATCTCAGACATGATTTGTGATCACCACCACGTGACGACATGACAGCCTGTCTGGAGACTGAGAGCAGCTGCGGTTAGCGGTGCTGGGCAGGCAAAGCACCGCAAGCACTTACAGAGTCTGGGCCAGCCACACGGAGAAACAAAAAGCAATGTTTAAAGTGTTCCATGTAACGGATTTTTTCCCAAGATGGACAAAGCTGGTTTTTACTCTCCAGAGTGTTGTTGCACGGAGTAGGGCGGGCTTGGGGGTTAAGCGCATGCGAGAGCTCTGTGCGCTTTACAGGACCTCTGGAAGCAACTACTCCTGATTAACCTCGGTGAAGTTAAGGAAAGCTTCGTGCCTGAAGATGTGAATGAAGAACAAGATTACTATCTTCTGCCAGCAGGTCAGATGAAAACATTTCTTTTTATATTTGGCTTTTCTTGATTTTTTTTTTTCGTTATTTGAAATCTTTGCTCTTTTATTTTTCAGCTCCCAGATCCTCTCCCTCTCTTTAGCTTTCACTGTGTTTGATATCAAGAGTATGAAATGTGAATTCCACGGTCCAAGAGGGGAAGAGTCACCTTTCGCAAACTTCGTTGTTCTCTTCTTTGGAAGGGAACTTAGTGTTCTAGGAGATTGAGTCCCTTCGTTAATGCAACTTGAAACCCTGTTAAGCATTGGCAAAAAAAAAAGTGTGAGAGGTGTTTTCTAAGTCATCTGTTGGAATGAGAGGGCTCAGGGCTGTATTCACAGAGCTGCTGGCAGTGCAAATAGCTTTGAATTATCCTTGGTTCTTCATTCTCAATTGTCAAAGCTCTTTGTTGCCTTTGTGAATAGCAGTCCATTAAGAAGAGGTTCGTCCCTGTGAGAGCAGACTGCTGTCCTGGGACAGGACCAAATGGAAGTGTCTTTGTAGGAGAATGGGTCTTAAAACATGTGTTTTCTTTCTTGTAATTTAGGGATCATAGACGATATTTCTATGTAAACGAACAGTCGGGCGAGTCTCAGTGGGAGTTTCCAGATGGTGAGGAGGAGGAGGAAGAAAGCCAAGCACAAGAAAGTAGAGACGAGACTCTTCCTAAACAGACCTTGAAAGACAAAACTGGCACTGAATCAAATTCTGCAGAATCCTCTGAGAATTCCACAGGTGGGACAATTTACCCTATACTAATTTGGAGAGAAATAAATTTGGAGGAAAAAAAGACTTGAGTTAGTTGATATCATAAAAGAAGGAAATAACGCAAATCATAATATAGATTTCTATTAAAAAATAGTGGCTTGACATAAAATTGCAAGTTAAAACTGAAGAAAACAAAGGCAGTGACTACTTGGAAATCAGTATACTATTAATATCAGACTTTGCTAAAATGTGAAATGATAAGCCAATATATTTTGATTTTAAGAGTGTCCCGTAGGTGTTCCCATCTACTTGTTAGATGGGATGCTTCCTGATTCATCCATCATTTAAGTGAATTAGATCTTAACAACAACAACATAAAGATTGTCCTATGACCACACTGTCATACTATAGACAAAGCTGTGTATCCACTAACAAGAATTCGAATTGATGTTAAGGAACTAGTAGTTGAAATGTCAATATCTATGGAGGGTGATAATAGAGTTTTTAATCTGCTGTTCTGCAGAAAACTTAGTCTGTTGATACTGCAGTCTCATTTTTCCACTCCATTCGTCTTACAAGACATATGGTTGCTACAAATTAAAATGTTCTGAAGAAATGGTATGAAACTATGACCATTGTTTTAGAGAAGCGAAATAATTGATGGGGTGCAAATTGCCAACAATATTCTCGTATAAAACAATCAGCATGGCTCTGAACCCATTTAAAGTTTTCATAGAGGTCTTATGTTTGCTGTATACATTTAAAAAAAGGCTTTCATAGCTCCTCAGTTCTCTGAGAACCTGAGAGCTCTAAAGAGAAGTGGCTTGATTTCTACATTATGGAAGAAGATGTGGTTTTTTTCCCCTCTGAATCCACCATTCTTGGAATAGCAAAAATAAGTGAATAGTGAAGCATAGTCAAGACTATGATTAGCAACCATTTTGATCTAAAAAACTGGTAGCTGTTTGTTAAAATAATAGCAAATAAAGCAGGAATCTATGGTTTGGCTTTTAAAAGAATAAACCTTTGTAGATAAAGATGTGGAATTTGTTGGTAACTTAGTGAAGAGCTGAATTTTTTTGTCCTCTGCTTATCAAAAAATGATACTTTGTATTTCTTATTTTTCAAAAAGATTTTATTTCTTTGAGAGAGAGAGAGAATAGGAGTACAAGCAGGGGGAGCGGGAGAGGGAGAAGCAGACTTCCCGTGGAGCAGGGAGCCAGCCCCATGTGGGGCTCGATCCCAGGATACTGGGATCATGACGCAAGCCAAAGGCAGATGCTTAATGACTGAGCCACCCAGGCATCCCAGTACTTTCTATTTATTTGGCTCCCTGATCCCAAACAGAAAGTTTGGGATCAGAAAGAAAGTTCTGATAATGTACCAAATGAAAGTGGTCATGTTACCAAATGATTTTGTTCATTTCTTAAATAGCCTAGGGATAATTATCAAATCACTGAATAAAAAGCCACATTTGGCTGCAGTGCCAATTTTGCACATAGAAAAAGGGTGTTTTTTTATTCTACTTCACATTTCAGAAATACATTTTCTCAAGTTACAAGAGTATTGTTTTCACGAAGAGATTTTCTTTTGATTTTGTTTTCCTCATTCTTTTGGTAATGATAGATATGTCTCATAAGTTGGTTTTATCATTTGTTTGCTTTTTAGTAGTTAGTGAACGCAAGAGGCTTGATGTGGTTCTGGGAAGGAGACTGCACTCCTGAGCACTGTCTGATGTCCCTTATATGTTCCAGAGCTGAATATTCTAGAATTACCAATTCTTTAAGTGTTCTGTGAGCACCTTAGAGTTAAAGTTATTTTTTCCGTTTGTTGATAACAAACACAGTTGGGTACCATATGGTAAAGGGAAGACTTGGAGACATTCCTGTCTGATTAAAACAAAAGTAATTATGGTGTAGGAAAAAGCCACTGATAATCCTGGTTATATTCTTAAGCCTCTTTAATGAGAGCCACTAAAACTTGATAAACTTGATTTAAATAAAACCCAAATCTTATACCAAGGTCTTTGGGATTTAACAGTATTTTTTATTACTATTTTAAACGTATAAAGAAAGTTTGTTTAATATATTCTATTTGTCATTGTCATCTCAGCAGTGGTTAAAACCATCTTTTAAGAGAAGAAAAATTACTACATTGTGTGGAGCAAGGAAGTTTCCAAGTTCTGTTCATTTTTAATCCTTGTTCATTGTTTGAATTTAACATCATGTCTCTGAAGACAAGTGATATTCGAAGATATCTAATATGTCTGTTTTATTAGACTTTGTCATTTACGTTAAATTTAGCTGCTTTTCAAAAGTCTGTGGATCTGTTTTTTGTATAATAGGTTCTTGCTTTAAATTGCTAAACTGGCCTCTTGGTTCAAAATACTAAGCAAAAGCTTTCTCTGGAGGAATACAGGAAAACAGTAAAGGAAGCCTGCCTTCAAATAAAAACAAAGATGCATAGAAAAAATAGGTTCTTGAAGAGCTCAAAATTTGTGTCCCCACAGTATTCTAAGCCTGTAGTTTTCAAATTTATTAGTGTATAATAAAAGCTGTGTTTACCTTTAATCTCTCCTTGGACTTCAGACTTAAATGTTGTCTTAAATGGCAAAATATACCAACTGGGTTATATTTAGAGACAAAGAGAAGCATCATGTAATAGAACATCCATGGATACTCAAACGGATATTTCTTAAGTTTTTTGTGTTTAAGCTAAAGGAGATAATTATCAGTATTAAGACACAGCTTTTGTATTTTGAGCAAACTTAGTATGGGATTCAAATATTAACCAGAAATGCTTCTTGTTTGCTGCTAAATTTATCAAGTCTAGTTTATCTCATATTTACACAAAGTTTAACTAATTCTGATTAGCTTTGCTGGAGGTTGTAAACCACATTATTAAACTTGAACCTATGTTTCCTCGAGTTGCTTTGCATACCAGCACATTACCATCATAAGCATATCTGTATTGCATTATGCTTCTAGATGAGACTATGTAAAATTTGACTTACTAATTTATCTACTAGATGTTGAAAATTTAGAAGAAGTTTGATAAGTTATTAATTCTCAGTATTGAGAGTTCTGATGTGATCTTGATATTTTATTATTATTATTATTTTATTATTATATAGTATAGTAGACTGCTTGGTCATACCCAGACTTTGTTCATCTGAAAGTTAGTGTGTAAATTCATATTAGATATGACCAAATATAAAAGTCAAACGAGGCAGTTGAAGTCTTTTAGCTGGAAAACTGCATTCTTGTTTTCTGGTGAATATTTTTTCAGTGCTCTTTTCCTTTAAGCAACTTCTCAAAATAATTACAGTAAATTTTGTGAATCATCTTCTTAAAGTCTTTTACAATAATATATTATATATCTGCTCCATTAAAACTAAGCTATCCTAAAAGCCATATGGCTTATGGTGGCTTTGATTTTACCTTGTCGAGAACCAGTGTGGTGTCTTTTGAGGCAACCAAGGTAAAGGGTTGTATCCTTCTTGAGAGACTTTTGTAATAGCACCCTTGTTTAATCCACCACTTTTGACCATGAAATTTAACAGGTGATTGCATTTGGATCTCTACTCCATGAGAAGTGAGATTTATTCAACTGTGATTTCTAAAGCTCTTAGACCCCTGGCATTTCACCAGGACTCCTTGGTAAAATAGCACTAGACTAGGAGTCAGACCTGGCCACTGAGAGCTGTATGATCTTGGGCAAGTCATTTCCCTCCTGGGTTTCATTACCTTTGAAATGAGAGAGTTGAACTAGATGATTTCTCATGTCTCTTCTACTCCTAAATTCTATGATTTTTAGGGAGAAAATTCCCTTCAACATTCCTGGGATATATATCTAATAGTCCCATATATTGTGAAACTTCCCTATTGACGATAAAGAGGGATGGGGAAGGCTACAAGTAAGTATATCCTCCTATTTTCTTTAACCCTTAAAGCTTTTCCCAGGAGAGAAAGGACAAGAATTAACTGGCTTTTGCAGAATTTGAGGAAAACTGACTCTGCACCTTTTTACCTATAATTTCTTTTTAACTCAATCAGACTCCAGCATCAATTTCACATCCTCTGCATCTTCAAATACCTCTTTCGTGTGTGCCTTTGTTATCATTTACCTTGAAGATTTATTGTTCTAAATTTCCCTTTTCTCATTACAAAAAAAAAAATTTACACTTCTTGATTTGTGTTGCTGTGATTCAGCAAATGTAATTCGTATAAAGGTGCAAAGGAATGATAGCGTTGACAAGAGCACCTTGCAAATGGATTTTTAAAATGTAGCAATTCAAATTAATTAAATAAGTAGAATTCAAAACAGCTGTTTTGAACGAGTACTTCTCTGGGTCATCCCCAGTCAGTCATCTAGCTCACTAAAAAAATAAAATAACATGGAATCAGTATTGCAAATGCACATTATTCATTCCCCTCTTCATTTTTGAAATAAAAAAAGACCCAGGGTGTTGCCTTCTAGTTGTGTATGTTGAAACAATGTTTGAAGTAAAAAACTTTAGGTTCAGATGACCAGATGTCTCATTGAGTTGATGTGGTGTGCTTCATTTATTCATCCATAAATCTGGATTCAAAGAACAAGACTAGTATATAATATAGCTGGGGCAAGTACTAACTGTGAGGTTCATAAATTCATCTTTCCATGGTAGTCATTTTTTAACTGAATTGCTTAATATTTCAGTGACCTCAATGTAGAGTAGATGCCTGTGGGTCTGATTTTGTCTCACTAGTCACTTGAACATTGCTGTGAATGTAAGCCACAGAGTTTTTGTCTTGCCTTTGCTCTGACTCCTGTTTGTTTTTATAGGTTCTCTTTGTAAAGAGTCCTTTTCTGGCCAAGTTTCTTCTTCATCACTCATGCCACTTACTCCATTCTGGACCCTCCTTCAGTCAAATGTGCCTGTGCTTCAACCTCCATTACCTTTGGAAATGCCACCACCTCCACCTCCACCCCCAGAATCCCCTCCTCCCCCTCCCCCTCCCCCTCCTCCTGTAGAAGATGGTGAGATCCAGGAGGTAGAGATGGAGGATGAGGGAAGTGAAGAGCCTCCTGCCCCAGGAACAGAGGAGGATACTCCATTGAAACCTTCGACACAAACCACAGTTGTAACTAGCCAGGTAAGAAATACTATTTGGCATTTCAAAGAGTTTCTGGGGACTGGGCCATGATTCGACACCATGTTTTATTTTAGAAGAGGATGTTTAATCAGGACTTTCAGCCACTAACTAGATTCTCTTTGTTTCAGAGTTCAGTTGATTCTACCATCTCTAGTTCTCCTTCCACTAAAGCGATAAAAAGAAAAGCTACAGAAATTAGTACTGCAGTAGTTCAGAGATCAGCTACCATTGGTAGTTCTCCAGTACTCTACAGCCAAGCAGCTATAGCTGCAGGTAAACATTGTGATTAAAATGTTTTCCTCAATGTATTGTATCTTTGTTTTCAGAATTAGATGTCTGGAAAGGCTTTTAGATGTAATGTAAAGGCTTTTCATTTCATTATTTTGTTTAAATAGGCACCACACCCAGTGTGGAGCCCAATGTGGGGCTTCAGCTCAACAACCTTGAGATCAAGAGTCTAACACTTAACCACTGAGCTACCCAGGCACCCCAAAAGCTTTTCATTTTAAAAACTCTTTCTATATGTTTCTTCCAGTTACTAAAAACTACTATGTATCCTTCCAGATTGTTTTCTGTGCACTTACATGACTTCAGTAATTTTGATGTTTAAGTACCTTAATGCTGGGGTGCCTGGCTGGCTTATTTGGTAGAGCATGCAACTCTTGAACTCAGGATCATGAGTCAATCTATCTATCTATCTATTTATGTATTTATTTTTAAGATTTTATTCATTTAAAAAAAAGATTTTATTTGTCAGAGAGCACAAGCAGGGGAGCAGGAGACAGAGGGAGAAGCAAGCTCCCAGCTGAACAAGGAGCCCAATGTGAGACTGGATCCCAGGACCCTGGGATCATGATCTCAGCCAAAGGCCAACACTTAACTGACTGAGCCGCCCAGGCGCCCCTGTGGCTATGTATTTTTTTAAAGATTTATTTAGTTTAGAGTTGGGGAGGAGGAGAGTGAAAGAAATCCTCAGGCAGAATCCTTGCTGAGCGTGGAGCCCAGCGCAGGGCTTGATCTCACCACCCAGAGATCATGACCTGAGTCAGACGTTTAACCAACTGAGTCACCCAGGTGCCCTTTGGCTGTATTTTTTGAGGAAAAGGTGTACTGACATTTTGCAGGTGATCTAACCCCCAGTTCTCTTTTCCGTCTTTTCCTTGATTTTGCTTTGTCACAATGTCCTTCTTACAGTTTTGTTTTATGTTTTCTGTGTTAGGTCACCAGGCAGCAGGGATTGGACACCAGTCTGCAGGGATTGGACACCAGGCAATATCAGTTAGCCATCCAGCAACAGGAATGGGTCATCAAGCCAGAGGAATGAGCCTGCAGTCAAATTACCTAGGACTGGCATCAGCTCCTGCAATTATGAGCTACACTGAATGTTCTGTCCCAATGGCAGTGACTGCTCCCACATTGCAGCCAGTCCAAGCCCGAGGTGCTGTGCCTACTACTGCCATTATTGAACCACCACCACCACCTCCTCCTCCTCCTCCTCCTCCTCCACCACCAGCTCCCAAAATGCCACCACCTGAGAAGACCAAAAAAGGAAAGAAAGATAAGGTAGAGTAAATCTGTCTAAGTTTCTATTTAAAAAAATTTTTAGAGCACCTAGGTGGCTCAGTCGGTTAAACATCTGCCTTCAGGTCATGATGCTCAACCGACTGAGCCACCCAGGTGCCCCACGATTCTGTTTTTTTAAATCTGTTGGCAGTGTAGGACTTTTAATTGGAGAGTTTCGTTTATATCAGCAAATTACTAATTTATTATCAGTAGTTACTAATAGGGAAGGACTTACTGTTACCATTTTGTTACTTGTTTTCTATATGTCTTATAAAAGCTTTTTTTTATCCTCATTTCTTCCCTTACTGCTGCCTTTTGTGTTTAGTTGAATTTTTTTTCATTGACACATTTTGATTCCCTTGTCATTTCTTTTTGCATATATTCTATGTTTATTTCTTTGTGGTTATTGTCGGTATTATATATGATGCGCTAAAGTTACAATAATTATTTTAAACTGATACACTCCATTGCAGACAAAAACTATATAGCTGCACCCCACTCCATTATTGGTATTATAAATTACATCTTTATATATTGTGTACCCATTAATGTAGATTTATAATTATTTTTATGCTTTTGCCTTTTGAATTTTTAAAAGAGTAAGAAGTAGAGTTACAAACCAAAATCGTAATCATACTGGTTTTTATATTTGTTCATGTATTTACCTTTACCAGAGAACTTTATATTTTTGTATGACAAGTTACTTTTTAGCATCTTTTCATTTCAACTTGAAGGACTCCACTCCTTAAGCATTTCTTATAAGACAAGTCAAGCAGTAAAAAACTCCCTCAGCTTTTGTTAATTTGGGAACATCTTAATTTTTTCCTTATTTTTGAAGGAAAGTGTTGCCTGGTATAGAATTCTCAATTGGCTTTTTTTTTTTTTTTTAACTTTAACCACTTTATTTATTTATCAATCAATCAATCAATTAGAGAAAAAGAGATCACAAGTAGGCAGAGAGGCAGGCAGAGGGAGAGGGGGAAGCAGGCTCCCCGCTGAGCAGAGAGCCCGATGTGGGGCTCAATCCCAGGACCCTGAGATCATGACCTGAGCTGAAGGTAGAGGCTTAACCCACTGAGCCACCCAGGCGCCCCAACTTTAACCACTTTAAATATATCCTCCTACTGTCTTTTGGCCTATACCATTTCTGCCAGAAATCATCTGATAATCTTATTGAGGATCCCTTGTATATGACAAGTCAGTTTTTTTTTTTTCCCTGTTTTGTAGATTCTTTTTGGCTTTTGACAAATTATATCACAGTGTGGTCTTTTGGGGTTTATACTACATGAAGTTTGTTAGGCCTTTTGGATATGTATATCCATGTCTTCCTTAAATTTGGGAACTTTTTGGCTATTTTCTTTCTTTCACTTTTATTTTTTTTAATTAAAATTTTTTTAAAGATTTTATTTATTTATTTGACAGAGAGAGAGAGCACAGCAAGGGGAACAGCAGGCAGAGGGAGAGGAAGAAGCAGGCTTACTGGAGCAGGGAGCCCGATGTAGGGTTCCATCCTAGGACCCTGGGATCATGACCTGAGCCAAAGACAGATGCTTAAAAACTAAGCCATCCAGGCGTGCCTCCCCCCCCACTTTTTTTAGAAGTAGTCTCCACACCCAGCATGGAGCCCAGTGTGGGGCTTGAACTCATGACCTTGAGATCAAGACCTGAGTTGATATCAAGAGTCAGATGCTTAAGTGACTGAGCCACCCAGGCACCTCGTGGCTATTTTTAAAATAAGCTTTGCCCTTTTCTTTCCATCCTCCTGGGACTCCCATAATGCATATATTGGTCCACTTAATGGTGTATTATAAGTCACTCAGACCCTCTTCCCTTTGCTTCATTCTTTTTCCTTTTTGCTCTGCAGACTCAATGATTTCAAATGACCTACTGTGAATTTTACTGATCTTTCTTCTGCCTGTCACAGTCTGCTGTTGAGATAATGAATTTTTCAGTTCACATTTTTCAACTTCAGAATTTCTATCTGGTTTGGATTTTTTTTTTTTTCACATCTGTCTCTTTGTTGATAATCTCATCTTGTTCATGTATAACTTTCCTGATTTCCTTTAGTTCTTCTCTGGTGTTTTCCTTTAGCTTCTTGAGCACATTTAAGACAACTGTCTTGAAGTCTTTGTCTAGTATGTCTTCAGCATGTGTTTATGGTTGGTTTCTAGAAATTTTTTTTTTCCTTTGAATGGGTGTGTTTCCCAGTTTCCCAGTTTTGTGATTTTTTTCTTTATTGAAAATTAGGCATTTCAGAAAACAATTCTCTCTCCCAGTCTTTGTAGCCAGGCTGTATTTGTAGAAAGACCTTCACTAATGAGCCCTGTATGAAGGCTCAAGATCTTTTTGGGCCTTTTCTGGGCATTTGTATTCCCTGGATTTATGCTTTCCTTTTGTTCTCATTCCCCTATATACATTTAATTTTAATTTCCTTAAGAGTCTCACACCTGCTTTTAGGAACCTTACATGCCGTATAGTATTTCTCTGCCCCTAATCTCTTGCTTCCAGATGTCAACATGACTGCAGTTTCCATGTGGTTTCACATGCCGCAGTATGTGCCACTGCCTTTCATGGCTTCCAACCTGCGATCCAACAAAACATACTGCCATTCCTACTTGAGCTCCAAGTTAGGCAGTATACAGAAACCAGTCCTTCAGGCAGCCACAGACAGGATAGAACATTTCACTCTTTTCTTTCCCTCCTGAAGGAGGGAACTAAGAATTGCCTGTTTCACCCCAACCATGTGGGAGAGGGTGGTGCAAGGGCAAGCAGACATGCCACAAAATTTCCTGTTGTTTTGAGTGGGGCTGCTACTACTACTACTTTTTTTTTCACCAAGATTTTAACATAATGTCTACACCCAGCGTGGGGCTCAAACTTACAACTCTGAGATCAAAAGTCGCATGCTTTACCTACAGAGCTAGCCAGGCACCCGCAGTATGGCTTCTTGATTGAGTGTTCTCTTGGTTGCTGTAGATCTTTAGTTCATTTCCAGAGTCCCCATAAAGCATTTTAGTCAGTCCGTATTTGTTTACAGTAATGTTTCTGTGAGGAAACAGGGCCTGGAGCCATCATTCTGATGTCATGTCACACTCATGGGCACTTTTGAATGTCCCGATTACCCAAAAAAACTTTTTTTTTTTATTTTTTTTTTTAAGATTTTATTTATTTGACAGACAGCGAAAAAGGGAACACAAGCAGGGGGAGTGGGAGAGGGAAAAGCAGGCCTTCCTCTGAGCAGGGATCCTGACACAGGGCTCGATCCCAGGACCCTGGGATCATGACCTGAGCGGAAGGCAGATGCTTAATGACTGAGCCACCCAGGCGCAAAGAAAAAAAAAACTTTCTCATCAGCTTTTTCTCCTCTTTGTTAGCACTTTATCTTCTACCTCAACTGTAGTCTTTTCCCTGGGGATTAATAGGGCAAATTCATTTGCCCTTCCATGGTTCAAAGAATCTTCTTGAATGGGTTACGGGTTCACACAAAATAGACAGTGTTTCCAGAAGAAACCACTTGTCCAAGTTGGTACCATGTTTTCAGATAGATATTATCTGGAAATGAAGTGAGTATTAAAGAAGTTAATAATAACAAGACAATGTATAGTAGACTAATGTCAAGCTCTACACCAAAGTATACACAGCTCTCCTGAGTCAAAATACTGTTTACCACCTCCATGTCTTTACTTTGTCTACCAGTCCCAATACTGTTTGTTCTTTACACAATTAAATGTTAGAACAACCAGTTCTCAGGAATCATTTATTTTATGAAGCCTTCCTTGACACTGTTCTTCCAATCCATCAGAGATAATTGCTTCTGCCTCTTTTCACGCTGTAAGTAATTTAGCCAGTCATGTTTTTATGGTCTTATAAATAATAGCTTGGAAAATCCAGAATTCCAACTTGGTAATATATTATTTTTACATACTTGATATTGAAACAAATGATGGCCTATCTTTTTGTTGTATATAGGCCATTTTAAAAGAATTTAAAATAGAGGCGCCTGAGATCCTCAGTTACTTGTGTCTGACTCTTTGTTTTGGCTCAGGTCATGATCTCAGTGTCATGAAATTGAGCCCCACATAGGGCTTCGTGCTCAGCGCAGAGTCTGCTTGGAATTCTCTCTCCTCTCCCTCTGCCCCTCTCCCCTATGTGTTGCACGTGCATGCTCTCTCTCTCTCTAAAATAAATAAATAAAATCTTTAAAAAAAGTAGGGGTGCCTGGGTGGCTCAGTTGGTTAAGCGTCCAACTTTTGATCTCAACTTAGGTCTCAACTAGGTCTTACATGCCCTGCTGGGCATGGAGCCTACTTAAAAAGAATATAAAATAATGTACTTAATGTCTCATGTTCAGGCATGTTGGAAATACATGTTTTTAATCTTTTTTTTCCTTAATTTTTTTTTTTTTAAGATTTTATTTATTTAGCAGAGAGAAAGAGATCACAAGTAGGCAGAGAGGCAGGCAGAGGGAGAGGGGGAAGCAGGCTCCCTGCTGAGCAGAGAGCCCGATGCGGGGCTCCATCCCAGGACCCTGAGATCATGACCTGAGCCTAAGGCAGAGGCTTTAACCCACTGAGCCACCCAGGCGCCCCTTTTTCCTTAAAATTTTATTTGAGAGAGGGAGAGGAAGCGAGTTAAGTGGGGGGAGGGGCAGAGGCAGAGGGAGAAGCAGACTCCCAGCTGAGCAGGGAGCCCTTCCCAGGACCCTGAGATAACGACCTGAGCCGAAGGTAGACCCTTACTAAGTCACTCAGGCGCTCCAGTTTTCAATCCTTCTGCTGAAGAGTTTTGTGTGCAGCTTACTAGAAAATAAACTAGAAAATAAGTCCTAACCATTCAATCTTTATTCATCTCACTGCAATGTTCCCCTATGAAAATGTGCTTAAACAGCCAATGCAACTCTATATCCATGGTTTTTTAATGTGATTGGCAGTAAATTACTTCTAAAACGTAACTAATTTTCCCAGGACTGATCGGAATCACACGATAAATTTTTTTTCACAAAACCCAATAGAAGTCAAAATGAAACAGCAATAACTCTACCCAGAGCTTTGTTCTTTAATCATGTTTGCCAATGTTCAGTGAAAGGTTATACCTCCATGAGCCCTCTGTGTTCATGTTACTTTTGACTCAGTTGGTTCCCTGTAAGCCAGAATGGGCTGTTCTGGAGCTTGCTGGAAGGGGGTGATGCAGTGCGAGAGCCTCTACCACAGGTGAGAGGACAGCCTGGAACGTGGGAACGTGTGTGGAACTAAAGGTATCAGCACAACAGATGGGCACTCGTTCCCCCCAGAAAGTTAAGAACTCTGAATTACAGTCAAAATTGGGTATCGAGTTAGGGAGCTAAGTAACAGAAGAAAAACTAAAAATATGAAACTTATTTTCTCAGATTTTTGAAGACTTAAGAAATGTCTCTCAAGTGCAGGCGGGAAAAACAGGTTGAGCCCCCAAACTGAGTCCTGCATGAGCACAGCAGCAGGTCCTCACACCTACCACTCGTGTGGCTGCTGGTCGTGCTGATGGTGTGGGACCTGGGCAGGTCGTCTAACACAGCTCTGCTGCTCTTCAGAATACAGGGATAGAATATTTTTAACACATATGAGTTGTCAGGCGTTCTCCTTAGAAGCTTGGGATTCATTAGAGTCAAACAAATCCTGTTTTTGTGGAGATTCCCTTCTGGAGGGCTGGAGAAGAAGGGGGAATGGGGAGACAAATAGGCAAGTGTGTGCATGTTTGGTGCTTTAAAATGCAGTGAGAAAAGTAAGCAGTGTTAGAGGACAAAAAGTGGTCTTTGGGAGGTGGTGCTGTCTCAGATAGGGTGGTCAGGGAAGGCCTCTTTGCTAGAGTGCCATTGATCAGAGGCCTAAAGGGAATAATAGAGCAAACCATGTTGGACATCTATAGTTATACTTTCATAAGTATCACCAGGATTTTTTTTTTTTTTTTTACTATGAAAGTACATATTTATTACATATGATTTAGAAAATGAAGATGAGCCAAAAGAAGAAAAATAACATCTCCTCTTAGAACCGATCTTATTAATATTTTGATGTATCTCCTTGCTTCTTAAATATTTGTTGCCATTGACTATGTTGCTCTTTCCAGAAAAACTGGCCATTTATTTCTCAGCTCTATTTTTCACTTGATGTGAACATGGCATCTGTTTAAAATTTGCCAAAGGAAACACTGTAATTCTGAGCTGAGATAAAGGGCAACCGTTTTGAATTCCATAAAATAATGAAGCTAAAGGAAATTTTTCTGACCTGATTTAATAAAAATACACTTAAAGTTTTTAGATTTTTTTTTCTTTTTTTTTTTTACAGTTTTTAGATTTTCAACCAAGCATTAGGTTTATAGTTGGTAGAAATTTTTGGCAAGAACTTATAATGGATTTATTTTCTATTTCTGTCCTTTTGATTTTAAAGTCCCCTTATTCCTTAGATCTAAGAAGAGATCTTGATCTTATGTGGGTCTCATTTCCATATTTTATGTATTATTTTCTTTTTGACCTTTAACCTTTGCTCTAGGCAAAGAAGAGTAAAACCAAAATGCCATCTCTGGTAAAGAAGTGGCAGAGTATCCAACGTGAGTTAGATGAAGAGGAAAACTCTAGTTCCAGTGAAGAGGACCGGGAATCAACTGCACAGAAGCGAATCGAAGAGTGGAAACAGCAGCAGCTGGTCAGGTAAAAAGAGACCACAGATGAGAGTGGGTTGTGGTGGTGGTTTTAGAGCAGTAGTCATATTCTCACAGTCCTTAATTTTTGGTATTTTTTTTCAAACTTACCTAAAGGTTCATAATTCACGGTAATGTTTATTTCCCTGTAAAAATTATGATTTACCCTTTTTCAAAATTAGAAATACCAAAGTTTTAACACTTTTTTTAAAGATTTTATTTATTTATTTGACAGAGAGAAAGAGATCACAAGTAGGCAGAGAGGCAGGCAGAGGGAGGGGGAAAGCAGGCTTCCTGCTGAGCAAAGAGCCCGATGCAAGGCTCAGTTCCAGGACCCTGAGATCATGACCTGAGCCGAAGGCAGAGGCTTAACCCACTGAGCCACCCAAGCACCCCAAGTTTTAACGCTTTATCCTACTAATTGTTCCTCATAAGCAAAGGAGTGTCTTTAACTCTGAGCATACCAGGAAAAACAGATGTCCCTTTTACCATGTAGACCCAATAGGCCCTTTTGTAACTTTTTAAAAAATTATTTTACAATAATTTACAGAAGTTAAAAGGATGGGGGCTGGCTCATTCGATGGAGAGTGGGACTCTTGATCCTGGGGGTTGGGATTGTGAGTTCAAGCCCCACACTGGGTCACAGAGCTTACTTAAAAAAAGACTTAAGAAGGGAAGGGGAGAAAACTTCATTAGATATTTTGCTAAGAATTTAAACATAGCTAACCCAGATATTTTTCTTTATTTTTCTGGTTCTGAGGGTAGATAAAGTAAACTGAGCAACATTCTTTGAATGCAACTAATTGTTCAGTTGTCATCATAACCTGAAACATACTCATAAGTAGTCCTACCGTTTTTCACATCTTTCTCAGTTAGGTTCTAGCTTATTACTTCTGGTTTTTACGCTTGCAACATCAATGAAAACATTTGGGAGAGGATCACCATCTTTTGTTTCATAATTCAAAACATTTTTAGTTTTAGATACATAACCACCAATTGGAATGGTCATTGTAAGGAATTTTTTTTTGTTTCTAAAATGTCCATTTCTCCAATTATTACATACCTGCTTTTACCATTTGTCTATTTCGGGACCCTATGAAAGAAATTGTTGTATACAGCATAATAAAACCTGAAAGATTCCTGTTATATGTCATTTTAGGGACATGAGATAATCCTGGTTCTTGTTAAAAACAATTGGGTGATGGAGCGCCTGGGTGGCTCAGGTGTTGACCATCTGCCTTCGGCTCAGGTCATGGTCCCGGGGTCCTAGGATCGAGTCCCACATTGGGCTCCCTGCTCAGTGGGGAGTCTGTTTCTTCCTCTGCTCCTCTTCCCACTCATTCTCTTAATCTCTCTCTCTCTCAAATAAATAAAAATTTAAAAAAAATTGGGTGATGTTCCTTTTTTTTTTTTTTTTAAACATTTTATTATTTATTTATTAGAGAACAAGCAAGGGGAGTGGCAGGCAGAGGGAGAGGGAGAAGCAGGCTCCCTACTGAGCAAGGAGCCTGATGCGGGGCTCGATCCCAGGACCCTGAGGTCATGACTTGGGCCGAAGGCAGCCGCCTAACTGACTGAGCCACCCAGGCCCCTGATGTTGTTCCTTTTTAATGAGATTATTATATTTCCTTTTTGTTCTTAGAAATATACTGTTCACTCATCAATCTCAAATTTGAGAAAATTCTTCTAGGATATGGTCCTCTTAATACCTATAGTCTGAAATTTTACTGACCCGATAAGTTTTACCATCATAATTAGAATGTACAATGCCACTGTCTGTTTGCATTTATCTTCTGGTTTGTCTAATAATTTTGGGGTGGGGGCATCTGGCTGGCTCAGTTGCTAGAGCATGCAACTCTTGATCTTGGGGTCGTGAGTTCAAGCCCCACGTTGGACGTAGAGCTTACTTCAAAAATAGTAATAATAATATTGGGGTGGGAGGGGAGTATGAAGATGTTGCCTCCAGACTTTTTTACTTCCTTGAAAGGCTATATACTCTTTGGGGCAACACAACAAGAAAACTAAGGGGTGCTATGAGTGATAGTTTATTGCACTGCCTCATTCTTGTAGATGATTCGATTATTTGGTTTTCTTATTGTTTCTTTTGTCTTTTTTAGTATTGCTGGAAATTGAGTAATGATTAATTCCTATAATGAAATAGCAAACTATTTCAAGATGATAGGTGGGGAATTGTAAAAATTCTGTAATTAGATTATTTTAGATTTATAAAAGGGTCCCAATGCATCCATTCTGGTTATTGTAAGATAAAATCTGAGCTCAGTCTGTTTTGAAAATACTTGAATAAGCCATGAGGTATCAGTGCTTAAAAATAGAACTATTCAAAAGAGAACTTCAAAAACCAAAGGTTTTTGACAATAAGTTGAGGGTTAAAATCTTTCCTAAAGAATTGGAACTCATCAGGGCCAAGATAAACTTTCACAAGAATTGTTGTACTCCTTCAGTGTGGCTTTAATGGTTACAGGAGATAGATAGATAAAAGTAAATATGCACTTATGTGTTCATAAAACTGTGGAGAGAGTGTGTATGTCTTTGATGCATCAGAATTAAGAAATTTGATGAAGAGTATATTGGTACCTGGTTGAGAAACTTGAAGCATATTCATAAATATGAATGATCACAAAGATCATCAGAGTTTCAGTGTCAGGTAATGGTTTTTGTGAACAGTTTCCTTCTTTTTCTTCCCAGTGAAGTAATCTGTATGTTGTTTTCACAGTGGCATGGCAGAGAGGAATGCTAATTTTGAAGCTCTTCCTGAGGATTGGCGAGCAAGACTGAAGAGGAGGAAAATGGCTCCAAACACATAGTTTTGTGGGGGGGGGTGGGGTTGTTTTTTTATTACTGATCTTTTTCTTCTTTGCGTTCAGTTCAGAGTCTTCATCAGTTTTACTGTTGTCAATAAACTATAAATGTTACGAGGGAGAGCGTATGAATTTCCTGGGCAAAACCATACACGTACAGAGTTTTCACATTTGTGAAATGTAATGTTTCTGTTTTGCTGAAGGGGGACGTTGACCGAATGCTTTGACATGGCTGCCTTTATTCTCACACTGGCAAGCTCAACGTGTCGGGTACATTAACCTCATCGATCTGGAACATGTGATTCAGGAGTATGATACCTCAGCAGAGGACTCACTGACAAAAAGTGAAGGATTTTCTGTCTCATAGAGTCTCATTTAGTTCCTAGTGCAGCTCTCTCTCATTAACTTCTACTCCAGAACAAGTGCAATTAAGAAGGCAGCTCTGTATTCTATTTTGCTTAACTGGGATTATCGGAATCTCTGACCTCTTCTAGCCTGCCATCCTTGAAGTGCTGAGGTATATTGAGGTGTTTCCCTTGTGCTGACAGACCGCCACACTCTCTAGAGATGTCTTTCCCACAAATTCTAGAACTGGTAGCTCAGTCATTTCACATAGTAGTGGCGTTACTCAAATTTCAATACAGGCAGCAGCAGGTGTTCATATCTTTAATTTTGAGGATTTCCCCCTCATAATATGTGGCAGTAAATGTAACAAGAGCCACTGTATGTATTGATGTGTCTCCATTGTCTTACCTTGTTCCAAAATTCACCTCCTTTTTATGTGAATGTACTCTCCATAGAATTCCAGTATTTAAAAAGCAGTTTACTGTTCTGTACTTTCTATTGTATCACAATCAGGTAAAAGTCACTTTAAACTGAAGAAACGGCAAATTGTGTTTTAAAGCTGTTTGTATTTCTCCAGTTTCTGGCCTTGTAAATTTGTATATATGCTCTAATAAAGCTTTTTTTATACTTCTGATTGGTTATCCTTTTGCTCTTCTAAGGCTGTTATTTCTTGATTATGTAATCAAGACTTGTTTTAAGTCCAGTCTTAATTGTTTTTTCTTATCAAATATAGTATAAGGCACGTGTAAACACTGAAGAACAGCTCTCAGGAAAAAGAAGAGCAGCAGGACCTTGAGTCAGTGGGGGTGAGAGTGGCAGTGGGGACAGGGTGAAAAAGCAGGTTTTTGGCACCAGAAGGTGCTAGGACTTAAATTTTGGAGCTTGTCCTCTATAATATTAGCTAATATTTGACTTCAAATCCTGGAAAGTATGTGATGTGGTTTTGAAGATGGCTTTTTTTCCCTGATTATAAAGGGAATCTCTACTTTGGTTACGTTCATATAAAGCTAACCAAAGACAATAGTTTGAATTTTATTCCAATTTATTTATATGCATGTAAATTGAGCAGTTTTACCTACTCCATGTCATGTATACCAGTGTGTTGGATTTTATTTACCATTATGCAGATGTTGGGGTGACATTTTGTATACAAACTTTTTCTTGTAATTTGCATAGAGCAAATTTGTAGAAATAAAGGCTACCAACTAGCAATTAAAGCTTTTGCTTCAACTGTCTAGCAGTTTTCTAGACTTGTAGGAATTGCTGCAGAGCACCAGTACCTTTGTCACTATCTTCTTTTTTTTATTAGAGAGCAGAGCGAAAGAACACGAGTGGAGTAGGGGAGAGGCAGTGGGAGAGGGAGAAGCAGGTTCCTGGCCGAGCAGGGAGTCCAATGTGGGGCTCCATCCCAGGACCCTGGGATCATGACTGAGCGACCCAGGTGCCCCCTCTTTGTTACTATCTTAACAGAATGGAGCACTTTGGCAATTTGATGGTCAAAATGTGTATTTTTCAAATCTAGCTATGGGGTGGTGAGATACAAGGTCAAAGGAGAGGAGAAGCCGTTCCCTTTGAGCAACACCTGACAGTTAACCTAAAACTAAGGAATGGCAAAAAAGTTTGGATTTTTTTTAAGAGTTATTTTTTAAAGATTTTAAATAAATGTCAGAGCACAAGCAGGAGGAGTGGCAGGCAGAGGGAGAAACAGGATCCCGCCGAGCAAGAAACCCTATTTGCGACTCAATCTCAGGACCCTGAGCCAAAGGCAGACGCCTAACAACTGAGCCACCCAAGCATCCCATTTGTTTATTTTTGAGAGCACGAAAGGGAAGGGCAGAGGGAGAGGGAAAGAAAATCCTATGTACACTCGAGCCTGAGCCAAGGCCGGGCTTGATCTCACCACCCTGAGATCAAGACCTAAGCCCAAGCCAAGAAACGGATGCTTAAGGAAGTTCGGAATATTTTCGAGGACCACTAACTGGCATTGTATTCACCAATCCATTTTCGGTGCCCCAGAAGCCGGGCTGCAACATCGCCTGAAAGAAGCACTGCGTCTGAAAATTTGGATGCTGGCTGCACCCGTGCACATTTCCCAGGGCCCCACCCAGGCGCGGGAGGCGGGGCCTCGCTCCCCGGAAGCGTCCCGCCGCCCTGCCTTCCCGCTTCCGCCTCGCGGTTGCTAGGCTACCGGGGCCCTAGCAGAAAGCGGTGGCGGGCGAGCGCAGGGAGCGCGTTCTGTGCGGGCTGCGAGGCTGGGCAGCGGTCCCTGCTGTGCGGTGGCCTCCCGCCTCTTTTAGGCTTCTCTGCTGCGGCAGGCGCCGCGCACACCCCTGCTGCCCCAGACGGGCCGGGGAGCGGAGGCGGCCGCACCCTTCCTTCTGCCCTCCTGGGAAGTCTCTACGCCTCCTCTCCGACTCTTCAGGGAAACTACCCCTCACCACCTTCCCCGGCACCAGGAAGCCCTGAACCCCTGAATTCATTTTCAGGGCCCACTCTCCGGGCCCCTGACCTTTCTTTTCTTATCTACCCCGAGGTAACTCGGTCGGATCCCTCCATCCCCATTTTTTTCACTTTCCTGTTGCGTCCTGGTGGTGAGCATCTCCCTCCTCCGAGAGGGAAGCATGGGAGCAGCAAGGGTCCAGGTCCCTCGGGAGGCGGAGACTGGAAGACCAGCCACCCTCCCTCATTCCTCAGGTGTGCCTCGGGGCCTCAAGAGTGGGATCCAGTAGCCAAGTGCATGTATGTTTGAGAGGCTGGATTGGCGGGGAAGAGGGAGCGCTGAGACAAGGTTTCTTAAAGTCGCGTGAGAGCCACGCAGGTGGAGGAGGGTGGGGTGAAATAGGCAGTTTTTTTCAGTTGTCCTGTTCTGGTTTTTTAGCTTCTGTGTAATCAGCTGCCCTTCTGGAAACTGGGCCGGGGTTGTGGCTGGATGCTGGTGTCACTGACTTGTCTTCAGCATACCATGCAGAAGTAACATGTTCCCAGCATTGGAAACAGAGCTAAAGCAGGAGGTCGGTATCCCGCCCCCTTCTCCAGGAACTCCACAGAAATCCAATACTACTAGATCAGAAGGTATATTCTGGTGGCATCTTTTTCTGACAGGAGATCTTGATCCCCAAGATAGAATAATTTGCATGAATGTCTTTCACTTGGTTTGTTTACAGAAGTCCTCAGAAACTCAAGAACTGTTGTCCTTTGCAACAATTTTTGTGTGCCTTTTGTTGAGTTCAGTATCATTTGAAAGGACTTTCCCGATTGATATGGCTTTTCCTTTCACAGACTCTTCCTGATCCCTATGAAGACTTTATGTACCATCATCTTCAATACTATGGTTACTTTAAAGGTAATATCACATTCTTACCTAGCATCACCTTTCCTGCCTTCATGGAGTAAATGGTTAGATTAACTGGAGAGTTACACTTGGATACATTAATGATGGATTTTTCTAGCACCCAAGGGAAAGATGAAGGGAAGTGAAAAGTACTTCCTTTCCCCATTGATCTGCTATGTCACCCCTCTTGAGTGCCTGTGTATACAAGGGTCTGTCTATCCTTGTACCAATACCATCATCCTTTCTTAATTACACTATATGGCATTAAAATAGTCTTGATAATCTGGAAAGACATGTCCTCCATCTGTTCTTCGGAAGTGTCTTGGCCATTCCATGTAATTTCAGAATTAGCTTGTGATGTTTAAAAAATTGGGATTGCAAAAAAAAAAAAAAAAAAAATGGGATTGCATTGAATCTACAGATCAAATTTCACAAGAAATGAGAGTTTTCCAATACTGGGTTCTGCAATCTCTTTTTTATTTTTTTTTTATTTTGGGGGGATGTTCTGCAACCTATGAATATACTTTTTATTTCTACATTTACAAAGATCTTGCTTAATATCTTCCAATAAAGATTTATAATTTTTTCATGGAACTTATTATTATTATGTTACCATAAATGGTATCTCTTTATATTTTGATTTTCTAACTTTGTTCCTGGTATTTAGAAATAAAATTAAGTTTCAATATTGATTTTCTTTCTATCAACCATATTAAATTTTCTTACTATTTCATTTTTAAAGTGATTCCTAATTTGTTGAAAACTGAATTTCCAGTTTGCCAGATTCAGCAGAGCCCTCAAGACAAAGCAGTTTTGGGCACCTTTCTCTTTCCACCCTACCATGCTGCTTCTCAAGTCTCTCCTCACTGTAAAATGGAGAAAATGTTGCTTAACTCATGGAAATTGGAATATGAAAGCTCTTTGGAAAATGGGATGTAGTCGTTGTAAAGGCCTGTGGTGGTGATGGGTAGTAACAGAAGTATGGCAGTTTTGGTGGTAGTAGTGGTTTGGGTATTGACCTAGATGTTACAGGTGATGAACCGGCCTTCCAGCACCTTTAATTACATTGTGTATTTGTAGCTCAGAGAGGCAGTTTGCCAAACTCAGCCACACACCAGCATGTTCGGAAGAATAATCCTCGCTACCTGCTGAGTGGCTCTTTTGGGGAAAGAGAGGATGTGATACCAGACCCGCTGCAAAAGGAGAAGCTACTATGTGAGTAATGATCAGTGTGTGTGAGCCCCAGAAACCTCGCTCCTTGGGGTATTCGGGAGAACATGGCCTAACACAGGAAAGGCCAGAGGAACAGCCTTGGCCAGTTTCTGACATCACTCAAAAATGTTATATCTAGATCTACTTTGGATTATAGGCTTAAATTAAAATATATACATTCCAGATTACTTTTCTTCCAGTTTTGGGAAACTTTGTTAAGACTTTGTGGTCGAGGGGCGCCTGGGTGGCTCAGTGGGTTAAAGCCTCTGCCTTCAGCTCAGGTCATGATCTCAGGGTCCTGGGATCGAGCCCCGCATCGGGCTCTCTGCTCAGCAGGGAGTCTGCTTCCCCCTCTCCCTCTGCCTGGCTCTCTGCCTATTTGTGATCTCTCTCTCTCTGTCAAATAAATAAATGAAATCTTTAAAAAAAAAAAAAAGACTTTGTGGTCGAGAGTAGCACACTGATTTCTACAGTTTTGGTAGGTATATTTGTTAAGGCACTTTGTGTAAGAGTGGTAGAAACCAATTTCAGCTAGCTTAAGCAAAAATAATTTTTTAAAATATTTATTTATTTATTTATTTATTTAAAGACAGAGAAGGTAAGGGCAGAGGGAGAGGGATAAGCAGACTCCCTGCTTGGATCAGAGTTCAAAGCAGGGCTCAGTCCCACAACCCGGAGATCATGATTTGAGCTAAAACTGAGAGTTGGACGCTCAACCAACTGAACCACCCAGACAACCCCTGAAAAATGATATTTCACAAGGATTTCACAAGTTCCTTCTGGAATCTAAGGGCAAGAGTACAGATGAATTTCTCCCTCAGTACATAACTGTCCAAACATCAATTCACTTTTCCCCATATCCTCCCTGATCCCAGTTCAAGCTACCATCATTTCTCACTATTGAAAGAGCCTCAGTAATTGGTCTCCTGAATTCTTCTCTTGTTTCACGCTAACCCCTTTCAATCCATTTTCCAGGCAGCATTATTCTTTTTTATATGCAAATCTGATTGTGTCCTTCTAGTTAAAACCTTTGAATGACACAAAACCCAAAAGCCATAAAATACCAGTAATAAAGCAAAATAACAAACTTTAAAAAAAAAGGTTGTGACAAATATGTCTTGTCAAAGGATTACTTTCCTTAACATAGTAGCTCTAATAAATCAGTATGTAAAAGATGGCCAAATACAAAAATGGGCAAAAGACATGAGCAAGCCTTTCAGAAAAACAAACAGTCAGGGTGCCTGGGTGGTTCAGTTGGGTGTCTGACTCTTGGTTTCCACCCAGGTCATGATTTCATGGGTCATGGGATTGAGCCCTGCGACAGGCTCTGTGCTTGGTGGGGAGTCTGCATGCATGCACTAGTGGGAGTTCTTTCTTTCTTTCTTTTTTTCTTTCTTTCTTTTTTTTAAAGATTTTATTTATTTACTTGACAGAGAGAGAGAGATCACAAGTAGGCAGAGAGGGAGAGAGGGATGCAGGCTCCCCACTGAGCAGAGAGCCCGATGCGGGGCTCAATCTCAGGACCCTGAGATCATGACCTGAGCCGAAGGCAGAGGCTTTAACCCACCGAGCCACCCAGGTGCCCCTCTCTCTTTCTAAAATGAATAAATAAATATTTAAAAAAACACATGGTGGGGTGCCTGGGTGGCTCAGTCTAGCGTCTGCCTTCAGCTCAGGTCATGATCCTTGGGTCCTGGGATCGAGCCCTGCGTCAGGCTCCCTGCTCAGCGGAAAGCCTGCTTCTCCCTCTCCCTCTGCCTGCCACACTGCGTACTTGTGCTCTCTCGCTATCTCTCTGTCAAATAATTAAAAATCTTTAAAAAAAGAATGTTAAAAAAAACGCACAGTCAGTAAGCTTATGAAAAGATGCTCAATTTCACCTCCTAAAGATACAAATCAAAATATCAAGGTACCAGTTTTTTAATTAATGGGATTTGGGCAAAAACAATTTTTTAATTACACCTAGTACATATAAATCAGGTATGGGGGAACACTCTCCTACACTGCTGCTAGGGCTGTGAATAAGTAGACTATTCTAGGAAGGCAATTTGGCAATATTTGGGAAATTTAATACAGTGCATAACCCTTGATGCAGTAATCCCATTTTCAGATAGATGTTTGCTCACAGTCCAGTGCCCTGAAGGCTCTTCCATTCTGTGTCCCACAGCTCCTGGCAGGGAGTAGAAAGGCAGGTGTTGAACAAAGGAAACTCATCTGGGTGGGATGGCTTATGAGCCAGCTGATTGCCCTTCCGTTTCCTCCTGCCCCATTTACTGACACTCAAGATAATAATAAGAAACAATTGCAAGCCTCAATATCATTAACACCATGAAATTCAAAATCTGCTGGTAGAGGTAACAAAATGTGAATGAGTTTTAGCGTGTAATTAATGATAGCACTTCTTTTATTCATGTTTTGATCATTGGCATGAAGAAGATTTTTTTTATCATATTTGTAGCAAAGCATTTTTTTTAAAGATTTTATTTATTTATTTATTTGAGAGAGAGAAAGCATGAGCTGGGGGAGGAGGGTCAGTGGGAGAGGGAGAAACAGACCCTCGGCTGAGCGGGGAGCCAGACATGGGGCATGATCCCAGGACCCTGGGATTATGACCTGAGCCGAAGGCAGACACTTAACTGACTGAGCCACCCAGGTGCTGCGCAAAGCATTTTTTTTTTTTTAAGATTTTATTTATTTTTTTAAGATTTTATTTATTTTTTTGACAGAGAGGAGAGAGATCATAAGTAGGCAGAGAGGCAGGCAGAGAGAGTGGGGGAGGCAGGCTCCCTGCTGAGCAGAGAGCCCCATGCGGGGCTCGATCCCAGGACCCTGAGATCACGACCTGAGCCGAAGGCAGAGGCTTAACCCACTGAGCCACCCAGGCGCCTCTAAAGATTTTATTTATTTTAGAGAGAGAACATGAGCAAGGATAAGGGCAGAGGGAGAGAGAAAATCTCAAGCAGACTGTATGCCCAGGACAGAGCCTGATGTGGATGGGGCTCAATCCCAGGACCCTGAGATCATGACCTGAGCTGAAATCAGGAGTCCAACACTCAACCGACTGAGCCACCCAGTTTTCCCAGCAAAGCATTTTTTATTTAAGATTTATTTATTTTAGAGAGGGAGAGAGCAGGAGCACGAAGGGTAGTGGGAGAGAGAGAATCTCATGCAGACTCCCTGCTGATCATGGAGCCTGATCCCACAACCCTGAGATCGACCTGAGCCAAAATCAAGAGTCTGAGATACTCCAGCACCCCACCAGTTTGCCTTCTTGCCAGCAGGTTCTGAGAGTACTCGTTTACTTACACATGTGTCAGGATGAATGTGAAAACACACAGATGTTTTTCCTGTCTTTCAGGTAGTAAACTAGTATCTCCTTGTCATACTGGTTTACAGTTCTTTATGAGTGAGATTAAGCACCTTTACCATCTTTTCAAATGTTTATTGTCCCCTCCCCCCATTAAACTAGGGAAAAAATTAAGAGATAGAAAAAATAGGGCCCTGAAATTAACCAAAAAAATTTTTTTTAAAGAAAAGACAGGGGTCTGGGTGGCTCAGTTGGTTAAGCCTCCAACTCTTGATTTTGGCTCAGGTCTTGATCTCAGGGTCATGAGATCAAGCCCCACCTTGGACTCTGCCCTCAGCATGGAGTCTTATTGTCCCTCTGCCTCTGCTGCTCCCCACCGCCACACTCTCTCTGAAATAAATGAATAAATCTTTTTTTTTTTTAAAGAAGGAACAAGGACACCTGGGTGACTCATTCGTTTAAGTGTCTGTGTTTGGCTCAGGTCATGATCCCAGGGTCCTGGGATCAAGCCCAAGCCCATGCCCATATCAGGCTCCCTCCTTAGCAAGGGAGTCTGCTTCTCCCTTTCTCACTGCCCCCCCCCCAACCGCACACGCTCTCTCTCTCTCACATAAACAAAAAAACTTAAAAAAAAAAAAAAGGAAAGAAGGAAAAATGGGCCCTAACTCGGGGTTGGGGGCTGGGCAGTGAAAGGGATAGGGAAAGAGAGCAGAGAAAAGAAAGTCGCAGATCCCTAGGACAAACCGTGCCTCCTCCTTCCTCTTTCTAGGGCCCACCTGTCTATCTTCGACGGTGCACAGACAGATAGAGGCTGTGAGCAGAGGTATTCCGTCTCCTTCCAGACCTGAAAACTCAAACTGCTTTCTGGGAGTTGTCTTCACTCACTGCTCTCCCCGCCAGATCTGGCACTCGTCACACCCAGGGGCCTTCCGCCTTTCCTCCCCCTTGCCTTTCCTTTCTTTTCCTTCTTCCTCTCATTTCCCTTCTTGTTCTCTGCCCTGGAAGCCTCTCTTCCTCCCTTTTTTCTCATTCTGTTTCCAAAGAGCTCATCTCTCTCTCCTGCCCTGCTCGCTCCTCTCCCCTCCCCTTGGCCCCCTCTTCATTAGTCTCTCTGTCCTCCCAACCACTGTTTTTTGATCTTGAAAGTTAATTTGTAGATTGTTTCACTGTAGTTAATGAAGCCTTAGGTATTTTTCTCTAAAATGCTAATGAGTGAAATAAAAGTTTCCTCTTTTGCTTCTCTCTAAGCAAAAATAATAGGACATAATTTGATTTAAAAGACAAAAATTTTGGGGGCACCTAGGTGGCTCAGTCATTGGGCGTCTGCCTTTAGCTCAGGTCATGATCCCAGGGTCCTGGGATCAAGCCCCACGTCGAGCTCCCTGCTCATCGGGGAGCCTGCTTCTCCCTCTCCCTCTGCCCCTCCTCCTCTTTGTGCGCTCTCACTCTCTCTCTCTCTCTGTCAAATAAATAAATAAAATCTTAAGAAAAAAAATACAAAAAATGTTCTTTGAGCTTTACATTTAGATATTTAATAGACTACACAGAATGTTAATGTAACTTTTTGTAATTTCGGTGCTGTAATCCTGGACTGAATCTTCTTTTTGAAGGAGACACATGTCTAGAATTGTGCCCCGTGCTCATATTCTAATACAGTGCTTCAAGTTAGTCGTCACAGTCGAGCAGTCAAGTCCCCAAGGAGGAAAAGAAAGCCGTTCACTCATTCCCTTTCCCTTTGCAGATTCCCTCATGCTTGGTTCACCACTTCTTAAGAGCAGACAACTTCTTCATGATGAATTTGGCGAAGTAAACCCATGTCTTCGAGAACCCCGAGATCTCTTTGCCTTCTTCTCCAGCAGTGGGCCACTGCAGGCTCCAAGGTGGCCAATAGAATGTGAGGTCATCAAGGAAAACCTTCATCATATCGGTAATGTGACCTATGTGTCGTGGTCTTGCTGTTCTGACAGACGTTTTTTTTTTTTAAGATTTTATTTATTTAGTTGACAGAGAGAGAGAGAACACAAGCAGGGGAGAGGCAACCGAAGGGAAAGGGAGAAGCAGGCTCCCTGCTGAGCAGAGAGCCCACTGGGGGGCTCCCTCCCAGGACCCTGGGACCATGACCCGAGCCAAAGGCAGATGCTTAACCAACTGAGCCACCCAGGCGCCCCCTGACAGACATTGTTGTGAGAACTGATGAAGTCCAGCATACTGCAGTGCAAGGCAGGACAACATATTAGCTCATCCTGGAATGATTAAGCCCTGGGAAACTGATACATACTGATCAAAGTAAAAAGTTACACTACTGTGTAAACTCAAATGCTTCTCAGGTTATTGGAACGGGAAGATATCTTTCTAGAGGCCAAAATACATCAATACTTAAATCTGTTTTCTAGTATTCCTGTCTCAGTATTAATATGGTTTGTTGAGTTGTATGAGTTGTATTTTTACCAGCCTTGGTATAATCGATGAATACTATATGTACCAGAACATAGTGTTTATTGTTTTTAATTGTATTTCGAGTTTGTTGGAGTTTTTTTTTAAATGAGAATGGTGGAGACTATTATTGTGAGATTGCTGGTTATATGTTTGAGCTATTGGTGGTGCAGATACAATCTTTAGCATTCATTATATGAAGCATTTCAGAAGTGAGTTCCATTGGAAAGTGGGGATTTTTCTTTTTTTTTCCCCCAAATACTTTTTTTTAAATATTTATTTATTTATTTATTTATTTATTTATTTATTTATTTATTTATTTGACAGAGAGAGAGAGATCACAAACAGGTAGAGAGGCAGGCAGAGAGAGGAGGAAGCAGGCTCCCTGCTGAGCAGAGAGCCCGATGCGGGGCTCGATCCCAGGACCCTGAGATCATGACCTGAGCCGAAGGCAGAGGCTTTAACCCACTGAGCCACCCAGGCGCCCCCCCCACAATACTTTTATTTTTTCAGTGTTCCAAGATTCATCGTCCATGTACCACACCCAGTGCTCCATGCAATACGTGCCCTCCACCAGCCTCGCCCAACCAGTGGTACCCACCACCAGTCTCGCCCAACCCCCCACCCTCACCCCTCCAAAACCCTCAGTCTGTTGCTCAGAGTTTACAGTCTCTCATGGTTCTTCACCCCTCCGATTTCCTCCAATTCATCCCTCCCTTCCCTCTCACAATGTCCTCCATGTTTTTCCTTAAT